>JAOWCC010000019.1:1887183-2572183 GCA_030867875.1 Actinernus sp. WN-2022
TGCTGTGTACACTATGTACTGGAATAACTCTTGAGACGTGATTTGTAGTGTAAGCCGACACAAAACTGAGAAAGAGCATGGCTGATACGGTTGCTTGAAATATGACTAACTTACGGGTTGTTCAGTTAATGTACCGATCAATTCGAAACATCACCATCCCCCCCCCCCCCCCCCCCCCCCCCGGGCAACCCCCGGGCATTTGACTCATTTTCGTGCCCGGGGAGTAGGGAATTTGACATCGGTAGCTGTCCTTGGGGTGGGGAATTTGACACCGAATGGGAGGGGTGGTGGGGGATTTGAACAAGTTGTCTCGATTTCGAATTCATGTTCCGTTCTCGTCCTCGATCGAATCATGGAGGACACTTTCATATTAGATACATTTAAAGGATCGACAAAACTCCGCTTTTGTGAGTGAGTGGCTGAAGAAGAAGGGACTCCAAAAGCTGTGTGCTGTGTTTGAAGGTATTAAAATGTAAATGTCAATTACTTTTGAATATTTATAGAAGGCTCGACATGTTAAACAAATACCTGGGATACAAGGTCAAGGGCCGGCTGACTGATATTGAACGCTTTTAAGTTATTATGGAAGCTGATGTTTTATAGAGGTTGCCCCTCCCGTGACAACCACAGCTCGAACGTTGCTTTATTTAATACTGTGTTGTAGTCCATTTGAATTTTAATATATTTTATTCTCAGTCACGAGTCACACAAGAACTATAAGTTTTTCTACCCCTTTTTATATACGTCCTACTTCGAATTTCGTCGCTTGTTAAAAAAGTACATGCATGCAACGATGGGAAAACTTCAAGAACATATAAAGCATTGAAATCAACTCCATCCGAAATTGTTCACGAAGACATTTTAGTCGGCCCACAGGCTAACCATCCTCCCATTTTGTGTATTTGTCACTGATGTTTTAATAATCCATCATTTCTTAGCAAATTGTAAAATAAAATACCTTTTCACTTGATTCTGCTGTGAATGTGTTGATTTAGCGCGCGCTCATAATACAGCTCGGGTTTCCTGTGGCTCAGGATTGTTTATATATAGCTCGGGCTTCCTGTGGCTCATCCCGCCAACCTGAGCCACAGGAAACCCGAGCTGTATTATGAGCGCGCGCTATATCAACACATTCACAGCAGAATGAAGTGAAAAGGTACCCTGGTTCCAGAGCTTTTCTAGAGAGAACAGGAGCGGCGATCAGCGAGCTGCGAAGCAGCGAGAAGAGAAATAATTGATGATTAAAACATCAGTGACAAATACACAAAATGGAGGATGGTTAGCCTGTGGTCGGCCCATTCACTCTCCCGTCAGTACTGCTATTTTCGAATGACCTTCGGAACTGTGAAAAAGTAATAACGTACTGACAACGTATCGTCGTATTAACCGAAACAACGTAGTGTAGACAATGGAATGCCTCCTTGGACATTAAGTTTATTAAACGCAATAGTGAAGAGCAGTTTGCTCCAGGAACGTGTTTTTATATTTTTATATTTTAGGATTAACAGGGCACAGCCTGGTTATTTTAGTAAGATACCTGGTTGTCATCAAGTAGCGCTGTTGTGCCTGATGGAGTGTTTTTTAACGATGCTGGCTATGAGGACCCAGGGGATACAAACAATGGGTAACTAATGAGGTGAACCAACCCAGAACGAGATAAAAACTTACATCACGTGTTGTGAAACTAAATAATTAGCATGGGGACATGAGCATTTGTTCTCTTACCTCCTTTATTTGTTACTCCGCGGAGAACTTCTCGCGAACTCCCCCAGATTCTACTGCATTATAGCTAAGTAGTCAGTGAGTTCGTACATGCGTGTACCGCAAGTGGCAAGCCATGCTAGGAACGGGTTAAAAAAAACATGTTGTACCGTACTTATAAACTTACGCCCAAAGCACTTTGAAAAAGATTTCGAGATACTACTAAAGTACAAATTGTATAAAGTTCTGCAACGTTCGATTTACGCATCAGTCAATTGAACCCCGGGATTTAACTCCAACCACCAACCCCCGCGACTTCAGTAGTGGGGTTAACCGGGCCTAAGGCCGTGGCAAACCTCTTTAGCACCTCGCTTTCTTTGGATTGGCCAGGGAATTAACGCCTGGAGACAATCTACCGCTTATTTAACAGGGCACAGTTTTGAGCATAGAACTGATTCCTTTAAATTAGCGTGGAGTTTTACATTTCAGAGCTCTGAATTAGTATATAGGTATATCTCGGCGAATGTAGCGATCATGCATTTAAATGTAAACCACTCTCCAGTGATCGTAGCGATCAACTTATCCCTGTATGGATTGCGAACTGCTCAAACATTTCTCAGACATTCATTGATAACGGTATGCAATTTTAATGTTTTTTTAACATGAACCTAGTGTTTTTTGGCCGGGGATATGATTGCTATGTTGTTGCTATTTAACAAAAAGGTTTTGTAATCAAAACGTTTGTTGAGTACGTATTGGTCGGCTAGGTTTCATGTAAGTAAAATAAAACCTATATTGAACCAGCAGTTGTCTCTATCCTTTTAGAACTTTGTTTCAACAAGGAACAAGTCGCATCGCAAAATAAAGGCTGTGTTACAACTGTCTATTAAAAAAAAAATGCGATGTAAACCACTATGTCCCGGGGGTAGGGGCATTTGATCGCCTAATACGACGATGGGGTGGGGAATTTGAACAACATTTTTGGCCCGGGGGACGGAAATTTGAACAAACCAAATTCCAAAAATTCAAATGCCCGGGGGTTGCCCGGGGGGGGGGTGGGGGGGGGGGATGGTGAATCTTTCGAATTGATCGGTACATTACAGACCGATAGATGTTTCTTATTGATTTTGTCTGGTCTGCATTTTTAAGTCTGTATTTTCCGGTCTGCATTTTCCAGTCTTCATTTTCCAGTCTACATTTTCCAGTCTTCATTTTCCCAGTCTGCAGTCTGCATTTTTCAGTCTGCATTTTGTACCTGCCGTTCATACTGATAGATCATTAGGAAGTATATTGTTTGCAGTCTATATAATTGCATACAATAAAATACCAGGAAACTGTTGTGATTGTTATTTTCTCATGGTCGTTTCAACAAACGGACCGATAGTGTAGTGGACAAGACAGAGGACCACAGGGCATCCCAAAAATATAACTTTATAAGGATTTGTATGGGAGCAAAACGAACTCCGTTTATTAGCCAGAAATACTGTATTTTTTTTGAATAAAAATGACTTTAATACCTTGCCAACTGTGATGTCTTCTCGGTCATGTTTCTCTCCTTGTTGGGTGGTTTTAAGCTGATTGGGGCGCTTTCCATTCAACCAAAACGACCGGTTAGAAGTTTCGAAAATTTCGAATGTCGAATGGAACGGGATTTTTCGAATTAAACAAACCGGTCGGAAAAAATACGCGTTCCATTCGCAGAAACTACCCGGTTATTAGTAGCCTCGATTTCAATTCTCAAAACTGGCAAATCACAGCAAATCTAAACCGGAAAGTTTGAATGGAACAGAAAATTTCGGTCGAACCGGAATTTTCGGAAAAAGAGGACCACTTCGCGAGGTGGTCCACAATTTTCGAAACTTCGAACCGGAAATTTTACTGTTCCATTTGATTTCTGACCGCAATTTTCGTTTTTTTTGGTTGAATGGAAAGCGCCCCTTAAAACCACCCAACAAGGAGAGCTGACATGACAGAAGACATCACAGTGGCAAGGTAAGACGTTTTCATTCCAAAATTTTACAGTATTTCTGGCTAGTAAATGGAGCCGGTTCGTTACGCTCCCATACAAACCCTTATAAAGTTTTATTTTGTAACTTGAGCTTGGGCTTCCTGTGAGAGGACTAGCAGCCGGTTGCAAACGAGGTTCGAGTTACACTCCAGACGTGGTTCTCATATAATCGTCCCGATCGTCTTGATTCTTTTGTTTTTCGTGTTAGTTTACGCTTCGATTAACACCGAACAAAAGGTTCAAGCGATCGGGACGATCGAGACGCGGATTATATGAGACTATATGAGAACCAGCCCTTATTATCAAACTCATTAATAATTCATGAAGCAAAATCAATGGAAATTAATAAAACATCAGTGTCTTTAATTCTACCAGAGATTTTCTCCTGATTTACATATACTTTGGCTTCGATTTTCTCGGCCAAAATACGGTGGGGCCAACCACCCCCTAATGTTTCATCAAAACGTGGAAAAATCTGCTGTTAAAGCATACTAGGCCTATGGGCTTTTATCGCACGATTAGTCCCAGGAGAATAAAAACCTTTGTTTTCGTCCGGTAAACTCGTTCTGAAACCAACCAGTGCGAGGTTACCGGGGCCAAAACTATTGCTTTTTCCAAGATGGCCGAACTGCGATAACAATCCATGTCACAGCGTTTTCACGGTAATAAGTTCATGTCCTAGATACACCAATATGTTACTGACGTTCTATGACCGAAACATAATAGAACGTAATTAACCTATTGTTGTATCTAGGACATGAACTTATTACCGTTTTCACAACTTAGGTTATTTTTAGAACGGTTTCCCGCTATTGTTGAGTTGCAATTATTCTAAAGGGAATAAAATCACAAAAGCGTAGAAACCATGTTGTTTGGTATAACAAAAGTAGCTAATGAGGCATCTTTTGTTCCGACACGGTGCAACCCAACAATTGGCGGGGAAAATAATCTAAAAATAGCCCAACTTGTAAAAACGCTGTGACACCTGAAAAGGAGACATGGACGCTCCTAGTTATGGGCTTGTGGGGACAGATTCACGAAGGAGTCTTAGGACACTAAGATAGACTTTCGGACAAAAGTGTTTTTTACCACAATTGCCGGTAATCTCGCGATCTGATTGGTCGATGTGCGGTGGTAAATGAGAGTCCAGACAACGGTGCTGACGCGAGAAAGTTATAGACAACGCTGGCTCTTTCAAAGCTGTCACGCTTTGTAACGAAACTTGCTTGTACGTTTTCTAATATCGTTGTAAAAAACAAATTTCCTCTGGTTTTCCGTGGTGTGGACTCTTATTTACCACGATTTACGTCATCGCATGGTCAAAATTTGTTGTGGACTCACTTGGCTCCGCCCTTCGTTTATTGTATCGGGGGGGGGGGGGCGGTGGGGTGAGTCCACAACAAATTTTTACCAATGTGATGACGTAAATCGTGGTAAATAAGAGTCCACACCACGGAAAACCAGAGGAAATTTGCTAAATTCACCAACACCTCCTAATGCACCAGTCAATGTATACCCCCGGCCCCCCAACCCCGGGACTATGCGGGGATTAGCGAGGCATTTGGCACTTCACACGTGCCCCGGTGAAGGGGGCATTAGCCTTGTTTAGAATATCGTGGCGATTTGAGCGGGATTAGGCGGGGTTTGGCCATGGAAGCCGCTGACCATTTTGGCTCATTTCTTTTTAATCACCTCGTGGTGCGGAAACTCACGTATGTTTGCCATTGTTTATTGAGTGAAATAATAGCATTTTAGTTCAGCTGGAACGCTTCATGGATGACCTTGAAGCTTCTTTGCGGGTATTGACTATTTTTAAATCAATTTTGCCTAAGGTGCTTTTAAGAATGTGTTTTCATATAAAGTAATATGGGAGAGAGTTGGCGCTTTAGACTTTAGTTATTTTTGCCACAAGTGTAATGAGGTACATTGTTAATTCGTGAATGCACGCATGTGCAGGAACGAGTTATTTGGGTTAGGTAGATTTCGATTCCAAATGTGCGGTATCTGCGTATCCTTTTCCGAATGCCGTATACGCGTATCCTTTGACGAAGATGGTCGCTGTGACTGAGGGACAAACTTTTATCGTTAAAGACGCGTTGTCTCGGGTTATCAGTGCGGTACCCTATTTTTGTATTTTCTGGCTAACTCGCTTACTGGCAGGTGGCTCAAACCTGGACATACATGGTAGTGGGTCCCTATCCATCACTTAGTGGTGATGACGTAACGATGACATCATCGGTCACGTGATTTTAAGTACATGCACATATCTCTCTCATTTTTAATGCCAGACGGCTCAAACTTTGACAGGTATGGTATTGGGTCACCACGATTCACTTAGTGGTGATGACGTAACGATGACGTCATCGGTCACGTGATTTTTAGTATATGCCAAAATAGCTCACTGACCATCCGCGAGTTGCCCTTAGGGGCGCTATCAGTTAACCTCATTATCTTATCTTTTTAGTAAATAATTTTGAGAAGAAGGCAACATCATTTACATTATTTAAAGTGTCATCCGTAAAGCGGGAAGTTGTGAAGGGGTGTTGTATTTTGGACATTTTAAATCCGAGTTTGTTCAGGCAGCCAGCAAGACAGTGTATTAAAGGAACCTCGCTTATCTCGGCTGAAAAAAAAATGGACTCTATGATACCTGTCTTAGGTGACATTGTGCGGAGATCGCTGACGAGCGGAGTATTTCCATCTTTCCTTAAGGAATCGCAAGTGCGCCCGAAGTTAAAGAAAGCTAATTTGGACAGCGACCCGTTCACAAGCTATGGGCATGTTGCCAATATTCCTTTCTTAGGTAAAGTAATTGAGAAGTCCGTTGCTATTCAGACGTATAACTATTTGGGCCAACATGGGCTGTTTCCGTGCCTTCAATCTGCTTACATGCAGAACCACTCGACGGAAACTGCGTTACTAAGGGTAACCAACGACATCTTGAGAACCCTTGACCGTCACGAAGAAGTGGTTCTAGTACTCAGATCTCTCGGCAGCGTTTGATACGCTAGATCACAATATCTTACTCAGGAGACTCAGCTCGTATTTTAATTTTACTGGTACAGTTATTCAGTGGTTTACGTCCTATTTACAAGGCCGGTCACAAAGAGTAACAATAGGTGATTGTACATCTACACCAAGGTGCCTTGAATATGGTGTCCCGCAGCTCCATACTTGGTAACGCCAGAATAGAAGTAAAGGAGAAGGCTAGGAACTTAGGTGTAATTATGGATAAGAATTTGTGTTTTAATAATCAAGTAAATGAAACCTGTAACAAAGCCATTTTTGCTATAAGGTCCATTGGACGAATAAGAAAGTATCTCTCTTATGATGGACTTAAGACGCTTGTAAATTCTCTTGTAATTTCATGACTAGATTACTGTAATAGCCTTTTATATGGCATACCTAAATATCAGAAGGATAAACTTCAGAGGATCCAGAACACTGCAGCGCGTCTTGTAACCGGATCGAGACGTTCAGATCACATAACATCGATTCTTATGGAGCTACATTGGCTAACGGGTGAGGAAAGGATTAACTTCAAGATTCTTATTATTACTTATAAGATCTTACATGGGCAATCACCCAAGTACCTAATACCGCTTATTTAAGAATACTCTCCTTCACGGACATTACGATCCTCTAACCGCTCTTTACTGATCACTCCATCTGTTAAATCCACTACTTAAATACACCAATCCGCTTTCTTCTCCTCAGCACCTAAACTCTGGAACACTATTCCTGAAGAAATCAAATCAACTAAGACTGTACAGGCATTTAAATAAGATCAAGTTAAAAACATTTTTATTTAAGAAACATTTCTGTTAGCTGCCGTTTGTTTGTAAATAAGTTTGTAATTAACTTCGTGAATAGGTTTTTATATTTGTACTTTTTAACCAATGTAAGGCGCATTGGGTTTTAGAAATGCGCCATATAAGAATGTACTATTATTATAATTATTAAAACAATATTTGCTCTCAAATGTTCCTTTTGGACGCCTAAGTCTATTGCCATGTTTGTCACTTCCAAATTGTACACTAGATATCATTTATGGGCCGATTTCCCATGTCCATAAAACTCATTTGAATTTCCTGCGTGTCGCCATCTCGGATTTTATGACGTCACAGTGTTGTCCCTATTGTTACACAACAGACGAGCTATATTGTTTTCTGACAATAGAGTCAACACTGTGACGTCATAATATCCAATATGGCTGCGTGCAGGAAATTCAAATGAGTTTATGGACAGGAAAATCGGTGCATATATGACATCTAGTCTAAAATTTAGAAGTGACAAACACAGCAACAGACTTAGGCATCGATCAGGAACATTTGAGAGCAAACTTTCTGTTTTAGCCGAGGTTTCCTTTAAACGATATGCCGAACTGTTTTTTCTAATTATCGCTCAGCTGTTGTTTGTATAGGTATATATTACATATCAAGAATGAGGCCATTTAAAATCTGGAACTGTTGTAGAACAGTAAGCTAAGGAAGACAGTTGTTGCATGCATGTACATATAAAATAATTTACATGTAATATAATTTCGATGTTTATCAACTTGACTGTTTCGTTTTCTCTACAGTCTCGATAACTAGGGGAAAAAACGAAAAACAAAAACATAAAGAAAAAGATGGTATACACGTCATTTTGAACTATGGTCCAACCATTTAGGGCGGGGTATTTGACCAACTTAAACGCTCCGTATAGCGGGGCATTAGCTCTCATTAGAAACACAAATGCCTAATCCCCGCCTAATCCCCGAGGTTGGGGGGGCCGGGGTTTACATTGACTGGTGCATAAGTCTTAAGACGTGTCCTAAATTTAAGAGGTCAAATCGATGTCTTAACTTTTAGGATATGTCCTAAACACAAAAATGGCGGCCACGTTATTGGCGCTCCAACGTCGGCGAGCGTTACGACGGGAACGAGTCTTTCGAGATCGCCCCAATCCCTTGGATTTGGAAGAGGAAATCTAGTATCGCTTCACCCATAATATCTATGATTTTCTTCTCTATTTCCTTAAGTTGTGGCGGTGTAGGACCGCCCCCAGTCTTCCTTGTTTCTTTGCGGTTTGAAGCCGCTTTCTTTTGTGTTTCGCTCTTCAAGGTCATCCATTTCTTTCGTACTTCATCCACCGACCGATTGTTGCCAGACACAGCCCTCACCTCTTCGCATACCATCTCTCCCGGGGGGAGGACTCCCTTATGTGAGGGGTACATGGATGCTCGTCGTACCTTTTAGGGGTCAAAATCAGGAGTTTGGTAACACTTAGGGTATCCACGATCAAACACAAACATTTCTATGTAAAGCGATACCTTTTAGGCGGGTGTCAATTGAACAAAATCTTTTATCAATTTACGTTTTTATGCACTAGTCAATTGAAACTCCGGCCCCCCGATCCCCGGGACATAGCGGGGAATGTAACATTTATACAGTGTTACATTTTGACCTTTTCCCCGCCCATCGGGGGACAGTTGGCTGTTACAATACCCGCCCCTATGGCCGCGGCATATGCTTCAGAATTTTCAATGGGCTGTTATCGCAGTTCGGCCATCTTGGATAAGACAATAGTTTTGGCCCCTGTAGCCTCGCACTGGTTGGTTTCAGAACGAGTTTACCGGACGAAAACAAAGGTTTTTATTCTCCTGGGACTCAACATGGCCGCTGTGCGATAAAAACCCATTGGGAGGAGGCATTGAGCAATTGAATATACATAAGCTTCCGTCTGTTGTTCCATTATTTGAAGAAAAAAAACATTTTCTGAAGCACACTTTCTTATTGCTATCGTCGGTTCGCCCCAGTCTTCGTCAAATCTTTGCAAAAGCACCGCATGTGATACGCCAAACGCTTGGCTTGCTTGGAACAAAAACTGACTTATAGTGGAATTTCTATCCACAACCACAACTTTCGTACGATCATTGTAATGAAGAAGCATCTGATATGAGAAGTAAATACGTGCATTACAACCGAAGTTCGTGAATAATGGCGACAGAGATCAGTCTCATAAGTTTGAATATGTATGATGATTGAATATTTATAAACTGATGACTACATGAATAATTCATGTTGAAAACGAATTGGTACGGAAATAGAGAACAAAAAATCGGGAAAATACAGTCTCTAAGCATTAATAAACCAAGCGTTTAGGACTAAAAATAGCGATGGATAAAAAAAGGGATGATTTCAAAGGATGCAACTTGCCTTTTCCAGCGTTGTTGATACTCGGGCCCAGTCCCGCTCTGTCGTGGCTAGCGTTACAACCACCGCTAACATCCCCGCAAATTTTGCAAATCGTTACTTTCCCCGCTCCACCGGAGAAATGCAGCGTTAAATGTGCGTTATTCCACGGCCATGTCCTCCTTAATGCCCCGCTATGTAACGGGGGTCGGGGGGCCGGGGTTTCAATTGACTAGTGCATTATTATCACACATTATGATACAACGTGTTAACAGCAATAAAAGGCATCGAAAGTTTTAAATGTTGGCATGTTTTTATCGGTACCTTTTAGGGGTCAAAAAAAGCTTGAGCCACGCCCATTTTAGTACCTTCTTAGGCGTCAAATCGAAAATGTCAGACGAGCATCCCTACCCCTTTTATATAACTGACAGCATATGAAGGCGTCTCTTGCGGCCGCAGTTCATGTGTGATCTAGGAGCACAGCTCTATCCAGTTTGAATTAGCTAGGATTGCTTCAAGAGAAGGGAGGTAAATAAAATACTCTTGGATTCAGGAAGAGAATCAACCCACATGTGGCCTTAGCCAGTCTCCAACCCGGTCCGCAGAGGTTCATGGGAGGACATTTTCTTGTTTTCCGTGCCAGTTTTACCATGTCGTTTCTCGTTTTTCAAAACTTGGCTTTTCTTGTTTTTCATGTGTTTTTTAGTGGCTTTTTGTCTTTCCCGATTGTGAGTGTTTGTATTGAATTTTGGCGGCAATTTTGCATGTTACCATAATTTTACTCAGGCAACTACAACAAGTGTCTTTCCATGCCTTTCCGTGGTTTTCCACACGTTTCCATTTGTTGTCGCTCTTTCTGTTGTTCTTTGTTTTAGACGTCGTTTTTTGTTTCCTAGTTCAGTTCTATCTGAAAAACAAGGAACGACAATTGCCTTTAGTGGTTTTTGGTGGGTTTTTTTGTCTTTTCATTTTTTTCATATGCGTTCTTGGTTTTTCGTGGAAAAGAAAAATATATATAGTTAAGGTTAGAAAACCACAGCAAAAACCGTGTACAATCAATCCTGCCAGACGTTGGATCAAAAAACAGATCTTGATCAGCAAGAAGAAGAAAATATAATGATAAAGTGTCCGAAGACTACTGCAATGCTGATCAAAAAAACACACGGAAAAACAAAAATAGATTATACCTTATTACACGTAATTTTCGCGACACTTTAATTTCGTGTTAGATGTCACGAATAAAAGATGTCGCGAACATTTCTACGCGCGAAAATTAAGTGACTACATATATATCACTTATGAGAAATAAAGCAGTTTAATCGGTAAGATGCAGTTTACTCCCACGGTGGGGCCAACCACCAAAATCTGCTGTTAAAGCAACAGTTACCCCAGGATTTCACGAATCAAATATAATAAAGCAATATGTTCATGTTTCCTGCCAAAATGTACCAATACTTTATCAGAAATATCACCAAGTAATCTGGGAAAGAGTAGACAAAAAAACGTTTTTTAAACTTTTTCTGATGTTGTCCCAAATGCGTTACAGTGACGTCATTCACTGTAACGTCATAATTTTAAAAATCGCCAATAATTTCACTATGAAGTTGAAATTCAAAATCAAAAATACGGTTTTCGGCATTAATCTCCTCTTGGCTCACCGATTTTGACGTCATCAAAAATATTTTCCCAAAAAAATTGCAATAAAAATGTTATGCTGGTTTGTCCCACTCTACATACGAAGTTTCGTGAATAATAGTGAAAATATTTTACCAAATAATATTTTCGCAGTTCTAATGACACATTAGGGGGTGGGGGTGGTTGGCCCCACCGTGCTATTCATTAACATCATCTTCTTCATCAGAGCTCTCTTCTACGGCAAGTTAAGTTTAATTTAGGTTTTGAAAAGTATCTCTCTCATATTTCAAACATTAAATATCGTCAGGCGGTGACTAAGCTAAGGATTTCTGCGCACAAATTGCCTGTTGAGTCTGGCCGATATAAAAAAAATCCACATGACGAACGTGTTTGTACAATGTGCGATTTGGGTGAAGTAGGAGACGAATTTCACTATTTAATGACTTGCAATAACAGGAATTTTATAACTCTTAGGGAAGATTTCATTAATAACCTGTTGGATGTAAACAGTTCATTTCGATATTTTAGTAAGCGGGCTTTGTTTTTATATATAATGTCAATGAAGGACGATTCGATTATGAAGTTTTCAGCCAAATATTGGTGGGGATTAAAAATAAAATACTTTTTTGAATTTAATTTCATCTAGGCGCGAAAAGATCCTTGGGTACGACTACGAAAATATTTAACAATTATTCACCGAAGTGGAGGTGAATAATTGTTTTAGTATATACCACACTCCAGGTGAATAGCCAGCACCAAATAGTTATTTTATTTTCTGTCAAATGGACAAAAACTCGCGCGAGATGATCGCTGCTTTGCTCGGGGGTGAATATGAAAATAATCATATTCACTGTTTGAGTAGCCAATAAGAGCACGCGAAAAGTGATATTCACAATATCGAAATTGTTTTAAAATGTGTATATTACGAAAAGAATATTCAGCGGAGTTTCCCATTTCTATCCAATCAGAGCGCGTTTGGTGTTTGGTGTTAAAATCAAAATGGCGGAGGTACTAACGACTCGCGACTCGTTCTCTTAGCAATGCAACATGCCAATATTCAATAATGCCTAAGAGTGCATTAGCTGTTCACATTTGCATTAAACTCCCAAGCAATCCTGGTTTGAGAGGGGACTAGACTGGAACAATTCTGGTTTTATGCTTTAGCTTTTTGTTTTGTTTTCGACGACGGAAAAGGTGAGTTGATACTGTCTTTCCAGTCTCAAGATATAATTTACAAATCCTTGATTATCGGCCCCAATGGAAACCACGGAATCTAGTTGCCATGCTTGTTGCGGTTTCTCATTTATTTCCCATATTTACTGATTTCCATTGCATAATCTGTCGGTCCAAATAGTTATAAACAGCCGGAAAAATGGCCCGCTGTGCATCAATCCATCATGTCTTCATGAAGTTTTATGTGCTTACTTCAAAGTTCATGCGTAAACTGATCACAAACTCGTTCTTCTTACCGCTTTCGGTATTTTAGGTCGAGTGAGCGAGATCGAAGGCTCCTCAAATCTACACAGCTCCCAAGAACATGAACAAGTCGGGCTCGAAAAGGTGCGCTTGACAGTATATTTTGTGAGTGCACTTGCAGCGAATTAAGAGTTTGAGAAGTTGTTGTGTTGGCTGTTATATTTAATTATAATAGCCATAAATTATTAACTTTCAAATAAAAATGCTCTTGTATATGTGTGAGAAAAAGTTGAAGAAGAGCACTTCTTAACATTCTTTAGCGCACCTTTACTCTCCTTAATATGTAAATATTATATTACACATTGACATGCATGTAGCCATTAATACTAGGTTTAACCAAAGGTTATGTGCATGCTGCCAAAGGGAATATACTTAGCCTGCAAAACAGGCGTTTCGAATTATATGTTTAGACTTCAAGAGGAAAGAGATTATTTTAATATATAATTTTCAATGAAATACCAGTGTATATTTCTTTCTAAAAAGTAATATCTTCACACGTGAAGATATAAATGAAAATATGACCTGCTTTGAAAGATTACTAGTCTTTTTAGTAAGAGGTTGAAAGAGGTATTTCATCGATAATTATATATTAAACAGAATATTACATGGCCACTAGGCGATACAAATTTTATCTTCTCGTGTTGATGAAATATCTTACTCGTTAGCTGCGCTCACTCATAAGATATTTTGTCAACACTCTAAGATAAAATCTGTATTTCCACGCAGCCATGTAATATCCTCTACATTGTATATGTTGTGGTTCAATTATTACCTCTGGTACAAATATATTTCAACCAGTACAATTTTTTTGAATCAGTACAAATTTTTTGAACCAGTACCATTTTTTTTGAACCAGTACAAATTTTTTTGAACTGGTTCATTTTTTCAAGATTCTAAAAAGGGATTTGTTTATATTTTTTGGGATTCATAAAAAAAAGAATTTTAGTTTTTTGGGGGGAGATTTTAAAAGAAAAAAATTCCACCCACTCCTCCCCTGCAAAATATTTTTTGTCAACCCTCCCCTCCCCTGTACTTTCTACCTTCCCTTCCCCAGTCCCATCCCCTTTTTCCATTGTCCCGCTGACACACCTTACTGTACCACTTACCTTGAAGTCACCCATCCAATTACTAACCTCACCCGGTCGGTCTTAACTTGAGACAGGATCACGAGCAACGCCTGGTAGATGATGATCCAGTCGATTAACGCACTGCGCCACAGAAGCGCTTGTTGATTTTTACACCACCGTTTATTCTAGAAGCGACTAATCGTCGAACCCAGTCCCTCTCCTTATGCTAATTTGTTTCCAGCCTCTTAATTTTATTCGCACATGTGCACTGCTAACAAAATCGGACTTGGAAATAAAATTACATGGACGACAACACAGACAAAACTGTATTATACGACCCCTTATACATACAAAGTTTGTGTTGACTGCATTCTTTTATGAAAACTGCAGTAACTCCGAACTCAGGGGAAGTAAGAAAGCTAAATCCAGAAAAATACATTGTTTATAGATGATCAGATGTACTTTACGGCTCCACTCGTACTTCGAAACAAACTGTGTCAACTGAGTAATCACAGCTGAGGCTGAGCTAAAAGAAAGCAAAAGAAAAGCAAATCACCTGACTAACATTGTATCTGGAAGAAGACTTCTATGAAAGAGCTAATAAAGAGTATCTTAAAGTATTAAACGAGTGCAAATGATCTTGAAGTATTAAACCCCTCGTACTTGTTAGACTCAGCTTACCAAATGGAATAAAACACTGACTAGAAGTAGAAGAAAATGCGAGTACGCAAACAACAAACTTCTAACTAAATCCTGACAACAAAGAATCAAAGTGGCTCAAAAAACTCTAAATTTCTAAACGGGATCTGAAACAAACCATAGCGGCTGATGAAAGTCAGGACCTGGCTAATCCACAGATCGAATTGGAATTTAGCGTGTTAGCTGTTGTGGATGGAAGGAAGCCGGAAAAAAAACCTCAGAGCAAGGGCGAGATAATATGGCACCCTGCACCACCTTGACTCAAAGAAATGCTGTAACTATTCTCTATTCTCTTGTTCTCTCATCAAAGAATCACCCACAGAGGATGTGAAAAGACGCAAAAATGGATAAATGATCAAGAACTACACAGAAATAACGCAAAAAAAAAACATTTCTATTTTGCTTTGCCGTTCCAAGTGGAGTTCACAAGGGCCAATAACAAGCAGATTTATTAAAGCCAGTTAGCACTCCACTCCAAGCAAACTCATTCCTGACAATCCAAGACCTATATAAACCGAACATCAAAAAATAACTTCGGTAAACCCAAGTGCTCACTAATTTAGGCTTTTTAGGGCTAGATCACTGAACAACACAAAAATAATGCTTCTACAATGGTCATATGAGCTAATCCAAACCCTACCTTTAAAAACACCCTAACTGTCAACAACAGGTGCTCACCGATTTAGGGTGTTTAATTATAGTGGCATAGTTTGCTGTTTATTGTCTACTTGGGGAGTCACTAAATTTATTGTCTACTTGGGGAGTCACTAAATTACGGCTAAGTCACTTGTAATGCTTCTTCGATGGTCCAGAGAACTAATCCAAACCCTTACCCTGCAATAAAAAACACCCTAACCATCAACAATGGGTGGTCACTAATTTAGGGTGTTAGTGGCATAGTTTGCTGTTTATTGTGTACTTGGGGAGTAATCAATGAAGTTTTAAATAAGAAGAAAGCACAACCGATAAACATTTCACATATTCTTAGTAGTGGTAAGCGCTACGATAAGAAAATTGACATTGTTAGAATCTTTAATAAGTTTTTCACAAGTGTAGGGCCCTCGCTAGCCAAAAAGCTTCCGTCGAGTAAAAAACTATTTAAAGACTGGATGAAAATTGCCTCTCCTGTTGAGCTTTCTTTTGAGTTTATCTCTCCATACAAGGTGTTAGCTAGATCACCTATGTGGTCTTGACTGTTCTAAGGCAGTAGGTCATGGTGATATTCCAATAATATTCATAAAGAAGGTATCTGAAATCATTTTTGAACCACTCAGTTTTATCTTTAACACCACTATAAAGATAAGTATATTTCCTGACCTCATGAAGATTGCCAAAGTGATCCCTCTGTTTAAAGGGGGTGATAAATCGTCTGTTTCCAGCTTTAGACCTATATCATTGTTACCAACCTTTTCAAAAATATTTGAAAAAATAATTATTTTGTGAAAATGTTAACACACCATTTAGAAAACAATCATCTGTTATTTGACTATCAATTCGGTTTTAGAAAGAAAAGAAGCACAACTTTGGCAATTGTTGACTTTGTCAATAGAATTTTAGATTCAGTTGACAAAGGAAATGTTTCTATACTTTAGGTATTTTTCTTGATCTGTCAAAGGCATTTGACACAGTTGATCACAGCATTTTGCTGGACAAGCTTTCTTATTACGGTATCAATAATGATACGAGAATTTTTTTTAAAAGTTATCTCAACAACCGAAAGCAGTATGTATATTTAGATGGGGTTGATTCCAGTCTTCTCCTAATTACCTGCGGTGTGCCACAGGGTCTATCCTTGGGTCTATCCTTGGGTCTATCCTTGGGCCCATCCTATTTATGATCTACATTAACGATGCACAATTTATTACAAAATTTATACATTTAGTGTTATATGCCGATGACATGAATATTTTCTACAGTCATAGCAATCTTAAATCTTTAGTATCAGTCTTAAATAAGGAACTCAAGTGTCTAAACGAATGGCTTTTAGCAAATAAGCTTGCCGTGAATCTGTCAAAGACTAAGTTCATTGTCTTTGCCTCTAAGCAAAAACTTATGAACAATACATGCAATAGCTCTGATTTCAGTTTAAAACTGTCACTGGAAGAATTAACAGAGCAACAAACACAAAATTTCTGGGTGTCTTTATTGATGAAAATCTTTCATGGAATGACCAAATAGATTTCGTTTCGTGCAAAATTGCCAAAACAATTGGAGTATTATTATAGTTTAATTTACCCGTACAGTGACCTGGGGTAGTACTTATAGTTCAAAGCTGAAGCCCATTCACATTCTACAGAAACGTGTGCTTCGAATAATTACTTTTTCGGAATCCAGAACTGCAAGTCAACCTTAATTATTTGAAAAATTAGAATTACTTAACATATTTGAAATGGTGGACCACCAACTTGGTGAATTAGCTTATAGGCATCATACAAATCAATTACCAAATATTTTTTCAACTACAACACTCGTTCAAAATCAAACATTAATTTTTATCTACCTCCCCAAATAAAGGCTGAACTATGGCAAATTTGGAGTTAAATATGCTTCCGTCAAAGTGTGGAATGATATCCCCGTAGAAAAAAAAGTAGTCCAACAACTAAATCATTTAAAGAAGTGACTGTTTGAAAAACACATCCTTTCTTCTTCCAAACAAAAAAATATATCAATATATCAATAATTTATTGTCTTTATGTAGAAAAATGCAAACTCCTGACATTTTGTATATTAAGTTCATTTATTATTCATTTCCTGTACAGTAATTATTTGAAGTCATCTGTTTCTATCTTAGAGTGATCTGTAATTAATGTTAATATAAAGGGTGCATGAGAGCCTTGTTAACCCTTTGGGTTGTATCCCATGCACCCTCCACATATTTAGTTTGACCTTTCTCTTTCCTTTTTTCATAATTATTTGTAATCTTTGTAATTGTGGAAAATAAAAAAACCTTTGAACCTTTGAACCTTATATTCCTATAGATGGTTTGCACTCAATCCCCAGAGATTCAAATGACAAAGGGCATGGCGGCCATGTTGGTGTACAGAACAAAAGAAGCTAACGAAGAATCTATTGTTAACTGTACACCAACATGGCGGCTATGACATAACGTGCAAAGGGTCCATTAAAATACATCACTGCGCAAAGTAACTGTGTTATCAGTACATTCCAGCTATAAAATAAAAGATGAACAACACAAACAAGGTACATGTATAAAGGTATTTTTATTCCAAAGTACTTACTAGTATGCTATTTTCTTACATGGAAAGCCTATCATAAACCTTACCCCAAACTACAAGTTCACACTTGTAAATAAAATTTGAACTGGTTCAAAAAATTGTACTGGTTCAAAAAAATGGCACTGGTTCAACAATTTTGTACTGGTTCAAAATTTTTGAACCAAAGATAAAGTTGAACCACAATATTAATATATTATTCTCTACTAATTATAAGGCTACATTTTGTTTTGAACAACAACTTGTTTTCAACGATACAACACTTCATTGAATGAAAGAAAACAATACAGCTTTTGATTTCAACTGAATGCCTAAAGCGCCTCCCGATTAGCTCAGTGGTTAAGCTCCAGTCTGTTGCACGGGTGGTCACGGGTTCAAACCCCTGCCAGACCAACACTTGGGGTCTTAAATGAGTAGAAGGTGCTGCCTTTGTGAAACAACTGCAGCAAATGGTTAGACCTTCACGTCTTCTCGGATAAGGATGTAAAATCGTAGGTCTCCCGTTGGCCTCAAGTTTATTTAAGTCTCACTAGACTGTCATGAGTTACCGACGTTAAATAAAGTAGCTTTACTTTACTTTACTTTAAAGCCATGATTACCATGCACAACACAATTCAACAAAGCTCTCATGGTTCATGAACACTTGTATGATGAAATCATAATAAATATATAGTATGTAAATCTCTTTCCTCTTACCTCTAAAGTCTATCGCTCTTGTCTCTGGGTTTATCTGGTGTTGTATTAATCACTGTATCATTACCTCGGTTAAGCCAGTTTAAACCAGTTTTCTGGAAAACACTGCGACATTGCTTATTGGCTCTGGTCTGTACGAATTACATTCATGATTGGTTGAATTACAAAAAGAGTCAAACCGGTAGGATAATCCGCGATTCTCAAAGCTTGCCCTGGCAGCAATAAATTATTTAAACCTTAATAATTGTTTGTGGTTGAAAACTTCATATCCAATCTTGAAAATCAATGAACTGATCAATCGAAACCAATCAATGAAATTAGTTGATTGATATTGATTGTTATCAGTCAATCAATGAAATTAGTTTAATTGATATTGATTATTATCGGTCGATCAATGACCAATCGATAGTCTGGATTTATTTAAAATTGTGTTCATTGATAGACCAGTTTGTGGTTAATTTTGAAATAGGTGCAAACATGGCGCGAAGTACAGTGTTTATATGGGAATCTGATGCCAAATATCTTCCGTCAAATGTCATTTTTTGAAATTAATTTAATAGTAGTAATATTATATTTCAGTGCAAGGATAGGAACATTACTAGAACAGCTCCAAAAGCTCTGCCTTGCTGTTTCTGAAGCCAAAAATGAACAAGACAAAGATGTGGATCAACTTCGTTATATCACCAACAAGATACAGCAGCTGGTGTCATCACAGGGTATTACAAAATTAATATGTACTTTATATTGACTGAGTGGGAGGGCCGGACTGGAAAATATTTGGCTTGAAGTCATGACATGCGAACTGAGCACAACAAGATCCCTACAATATGACAGAGAGCCAAATATTTTCCTGCCTGGCCCGACCTAATTCAATGAATAATTTTTTTTGTCATATGTCTGACCACTTGCATGTAGTTTGTTTTAATAATTATGGCAAAATGAGAAGCATAACATTGAGTGGGGATGGAGAGCTTTTTCTGGCCCCATCATGTCAAACAGGTATGGCTCCCATCACGTCAAACACGTAAGGCCCCCATCACGTCAAACACGTACAGCCCCCATCACGTCAAACACATATGGCTCCATCACGTCAAACATGTACCGCCCCCATCACATGACTTTTGTAAATGGTTTTGAAAGGATTTAGCATGTGGGGCTGTATGGGTCATCTGATAAAAAGCATTGTTGTAAGTACATTATTATTAATTTGAACTACAAATGTACTGACAGGACATTAATTATGTTGTTTTTTCCATCCATGAAATACTGTAACAACAATCTGAAGCCAACATAATTTATTTTGGTTGACATAACAATCACAAAGAAACATGAGACCACAAGCAAAATACAAACATTAAAAAAGTTTCAACAATTTGTGGAAAATTGCATGAATACGTCTGATATCCAAAAATGTAGGGTTCACACAACTTATGAACTCTTTCACACTACAAATGTGCTAATGTGCCAGATGTGCTGGACATGTTGCCAGTATATTAAATGAATGTAACTTTTTGCTTTGAACTTTTTATTATACTACACATTATGTTGAATCCTGTTCAGTTTTTGTCAAATATTATAGTAATTTCTCACTAATATATACAATTTGTATTAGTTGTGTCAAACCCACATTGTTGGATAACAGACATATTCATGCAATTTTCCACAAATTGTAGAAACGTTTTGAATGTTTGTATTTTGTGATTGTTATGTCAGCCAAAATAAATGATGTTGGCTTCAGATTGTTAAGAATAGAAATTTCATTCTAAAGCCAGCACTGACTGAGGACCATGTTAAGCAGTCCACTTCAGAGCTGAACTGATGTGATTCATAATGGTACCACAGCTAACTGGCTACTGATGTGATTCATAATCGTATTATGGTACCACAGACTGGCTACTGATGTGATTCATAATCGTATTATGGTACCACAGACTGGCTACTGATGTGATTCATAATTGTATTATGGTACCACAGACTGAAATCGAAAAAAGAAAAAAAACACCAAATCTTCGCAAATGCAGACGTCCAAAATTAAAATAATTACTAGACAATAATTATGTCGCCAGAGTGTCAATGAAACACCGACTTCCGAGCGTGAGGAAAAAGACAACAGGAAATAAATTCTACTTTAAATTGATTTATTTACCGATATTTACACTTAGGGTAAACTATTTATTCTTTTCTCTAAAATATACTGTTAATTCATTACAGATCTATTTACAGTTAGCTGAGACTTTTCTTCAATCAAATGTCCGAGGTGATCAAAAACCTTCAAAAATCAAAAACCTTCAAATTCTGATTCAGAGTCTGATGGAAACAGTTATCTCCCAAACAAATCGTCCTGACCTGGCTCTTCATCGCTGTGCTCCTCAAAAGTCAGGTCGTCCTCTGTACCATCAAGGTTGTTGGAGATCCCGCACTTGAGAAAAGATCTCACAATCATGTTCTCTGGGATGTCGCGCCATACTTTTGCAATCCACGAACAGATCATCTCTTCCGATGGTTTCTTTTGCCTTCCACCAGAAGTAAACTCATGAACGCCATCCGCCATCCATGTCATCCATAACTCCTTAACATGATCTTTAAATGGCTTGTTCAAACAGACATCCAGGGGCTGAAGCAATGAGGTTAAACCTCCAGGAATGACTGTCAAAGTCAGTGTTCTCACGGCGAAATCCTGTCTTCACTGGGTCTGTCACGTGAGCCTCGAACGCATCATAAACAAGCATGCTTTGTTCTCGTCCGAGTCCGCCATGCCAACATCGCCAATCTTTCTCATTCCACAACTTCATTCTGTCGGTGTCCATCCAGCCCTTATCTTGGACAGCAACAACTACGCCGTGATTGTTCTTTATCTTTGGTAGTGTATTTCTCTTTAAAATAATCATGGGCTTTAACTTCGAGCCATCGGCAGCACACACTAACACAACAGTGACGCGGTTCTTTTCATTTCCGGTAGTATGAATTTTCACAGTTTTCTCACCAATGTTGTTGACTGTTCGGTTAGGCAGCATGTCAAATGTTAGCAGTGTTTCATCCATGTTTGCGATTAAATGAAGCGGATAACCGTGCTGCTTGCGACGATTAATAACATAGCTGTGAAAGTTTATGATCTTCTCGTAGTCAGCTGGAAGTCATTGTGCTAGTGTCGTTTTCTGTCGAATCGAGAGATTATTTCTTTTCAGGAATCGCTGGCACCAATGGTTCCCTGCCTTGAAAGATCCTTCTGGTATCTTGTAATTTTGATCCTTGGCGAGATCGAGTGCCTTCAGTCTGATCAGCGATGGTAGAATTGCTAAACCATTCTGTCTTTTCTCTTTGACCCAAGCCAAAAGGTCTGCTTCCATTTCGGGCCATGCAGCTTTCCGTCCTCGAGCAGCATGCTTCATTCGTGGCATTTTCTCCAAGTTCTCTTTGTTTTTTCTCCACAAACATACGTTGCACTCGGAGACTCCAAACTCTCGCTCCGCAGCTCTGTTGCCATTCTTTTCCATGAAGGTGATAATTCTTAACTTGTCACAATTTGGTAACTCTGACGCTTCATTCGTGTTGCCATGATCAATTTCGTGTGATTATTGTTTACAGATGAAACTGATGTGTGAAAAGTGGGGTTTAAATAGCCGCACTAAGTTATTCATAGATCTAAATTTCAGTGTTTTTATTGGCCGCTTAAGCATGAAACAGCCAATTACAAATGTTTCTTTTGTTTGTCTTGTTATGCAAATTACATGTAGTCCTAAAATGCGAGGTTCCGTGTATAATATGCATCCCAATTTTGAAGGTAATTTTGGAGTAAAAAAAGTGTGTATTATACACGGGTAAATACGGTAATCGTATTATGGTACCACAGACTGGCTACTGATGTGATTCATAATGGTACCACAGACTGGCTACTGATGTGATTCATAATCGTATTATGGTACCACAGACTGGCTACTGATGTGATTCATAATCGTATTATGGTACCACAGACTGGCTACTGATGTGATTCATTTAATTGTATTATGGTACCACAGACTGGCTACTGGTGTGATTCGTTTAATCGTATTATGGTACCACAGACTGGCTACTGATGTGATTCATTTAATTGTATTATGGTACCACAGACTGGCTACTGATGTGATTCATAATGCTACCACAGTGGCTATTCTTAGCATTCCAATAATTGATGGAGGTGTCCACTTTATAGAGGTGTTTGTTAGTGTTGGCCATGACATTTAATACCATGTCTATCCTATGTAATTCTGACTGTGCCTTTTTTGTTTCTATGTTCTATTTATTTGTTTGTTTTTAGAAAAATGCAGAAAGGACCTGATGACAAAGTTTACAGATGGGATTTCCACCTTTCTTCTTATCTTGGAGGTACTGGTATAAATTAATGCATAGTTACAGGATTGTCAAGGGGCAGATTTGTTCTGTAAGTTATGATTTAGGCCTATCCATAACAAAGAATAATATGGATTTCCATTGTCACATTTTTCTCTGCATATACATGTATCAAAAATGTATTTTTCATTTGAGTGAACCTAGTCTGAAATACAGCCACCTCCTCAGCTCGTTCCAGGGTCCACTCCCAGGAACAAACTGAGGAGGTGCATGGCTGCATGTATTTCAGGCTAGAGTAAACCCCCAATTTAAAAAATGTAAGTAAAATGATCACATGGTTTTAAATTATGAGCTTTAAATGCAACACACAGTGCCAGTGGTAATCCACCTTTATATATAATAATATACATACATTGTACACCTACATGTATATTTTCTTCCATACTCTAGGTGTCCTGGAGCTGGGTTGCTCTTTATTGATTTATACTTTACCATAAATTGTACACATACATGTAACACTTTTAATTACGGCTTCTTGATTGATCCCTAATGATAAGGGTTAACCAGTGAAATACCCTTATCATTAGGGATTATAATTATTAGGTGTTTTGCAAGCACATGTGGTTAGGAGCCCTAACGATTAGGGGATAGCCCGGTAGAAGCCCTTTGCATTACAAATTTTATTGCAAATGTCCTAATGGTAAGATCCTGATAACATTGCCATGCTGAAAGCCCTAATCATAATTGCAATCCCAAACATGCAAGGTTATAAAACGAACACTTTATCCACATGCCAGAAAGAAATGCTGCCACTCTCTCATTGAACAAAGCAAGCATTAATGTGGGGACTTTTACTGTGGTGGTCACTTGCCCATAGTTTGCTTGTTTATGATACATTATGATACATCTGCCAATCTTGTTACTACACTCAGAACAGCAACGAACTGAACAAGAGGCAGATATACAAAATGTATTCTCCATGGATTCACTCCAGTAAAAGTCAACACAAGTTCTGTTGTGTTGGCACAGGGCCAGGTTCGAATCCAATCTCCAGTCTGTCTGATTGACAATGTCAGGATAACAAAACAATTAACCTAGTCTGAAATTTCGGACAGACATGCACAAGCGCTAAATATGTGTGTAAACAACAATTTAAAAGAAAATGTTTTTAGGGATAGTTTTGATACCAAAACGTTATCACTAATCATACAATCTCTAGTCATAAGTAAGGTAATATTCATAAATTACAATTAGTACAGAATTATGCAGCCCGTATCATTACAAATACACATAAATATGACCACATAACACCCGTCTTACAAGACCTTAAGTGGCTGCCAGTAGAACAACAATTGCTTTATAGAGACACTATAATGACCTTTAAGTATCTAGAGGGTAAAATTGGCACCTGCTTATCTTAGCCATTACTTCTCTAAACGATTTAGAGTACATGATCACGTGACCCAAGGAAGTAAAAACCTCAACATTCTGCTCTTTAGAACTGCCACAGGGCAAAGATCTTTTAATTATAGATCTGTAAATATATGGAATAACTTGGATGACAGTTTGAAGTACATGTACATGTATATTACTAATCTTAGCACTTTTAAGAAACAGCTTTAAAAAATGTTGCTTTCTCATTCTTTAGGTTTGCATATACATGTAAGTCACAGATTTACCTTTTATATTTTTTAATTTTACGTTTTTACATTTTAAATCTATTACTGCATGTACTATAGTTATAACACTTTTAATATCACTGTAAATTGAAGCTGAAAAGCCCTGTCGGGAGCTTTCAATAAAACATGTATGTACGGTATTTAAAAATGTACGTATTGTATCTTTTCATGTGAAGAAAAATTCAATGTATTCCTTTTTTATTTTCTTCTTTGAGAGGATCAATTAAAATACAATGCCAAGTGAAATTTGCAGGAATGTTTTCGAACAGAAACTAAGTGCAGGTAACACAAGAGTGAGCCATTCCATGGCATAATTAGGTCAAAACCGCTAGTCTGCAAGATGCAATATTCATTAATAAATCTCGTTATAAATTTACACATATTTAAATGTATTTGTTTACTGGCAAACAGTTGTATAGTTTATACAATTATCAGAATATTGTATCAGTATAAGCAACATGGCCACTAATTCTGCAAATAGTATGTACATATTTTGTAGCCTAAATAAAATGGCAGGATTACAATGTAGTTAACTGCTATCCTGAAAACTCATCTAATCCTGTTATTCTTACACACACTAAAACAAAGCCCTAATGATAAGGGGTTTTCACATTTTACCCGAGACAAGCTTGTCAAATCAAGTTACTCCAAAATGACTAACCCCTATCTTACATTTTTATACCCCTTCCTTAATAAATAATGAAACCCTGCTATCCATTGGGTGAATTACATGTAGAACAATTCAACACTTTTAAAACACTGGTAATACATTGTTTGTAACTTATCAGATGTCTACAGACACTCAGCTAACTCTCAATGTGATGGGCTGTCTCTCGGAACTATTGACGTCTGGTAAGACTTAATATTAAGTTTGATATTCATTTATGAAATATTTTGGGATACATGTATATTCTGATTCATATTTACATTCAGTGTTCTGTTGCAAATTGTGCAATCTGATTGACAGGCCTAGTTAACCTGTATTGTCTACTTGGCCAATTTGTCTTAAATTATTAGTGAAATCCAGAGTACTAACTCAACCCCTCCCCTCATCAGTCCAATTTTGGCTAGCCATGGTTATAGTTATTCTGGTGTCCTTTTAAGCCAAGGATCGACTTGAGCTTTCTCCAGAGTGCAATTCGGGAGGATTCTACAGTGATGGCAATTTGCAAAGCTTGCTTTTGTAGGGTTTTGAATGTAAACTGCTCTAATTTTTGGTCAAATAACCACGTCTGGAAGAGAGCCAGAGGACTTAAAGTCTTAAAACTACTTGGCTTGCTTTTAGTAAGTAAGCTTTGTAAGGGGATTTCATTGGGCTTTTGCCTTTTTTGTTGTACTTTGACACACATCAAAAAATTCCAAGGGATGATGTAAATATTAGTGGTAGATAATAGGACCATACACAGTAAACTAAATGTACCGGTATTGTACATTTAGTTCTACAGTTACAACAAACTAAAAGTACAAATGTAGTCAAATGGGCAGGGCTTGAAGAAGAAGACTGAGATTGCTTGGGAAAAGTGATTCTAGTGCACAGAATAATGCAATCTACCGGAGTCAGGTCCCGAGTTGGCTCTGAGCTGATAAAGTATGGCCTCTTATTTCCAAACAGACAAGCTTTCCGTGTTTCCTACTAAACCAATGCAGTCTGATAGTGTCAGGTGTTTTCTCACAGGTAAGAGAGCATCAGTCTTGGCAGCCAGGGGAACAGTAGATATCGTGTTGAAGGTGATAATCAATGCCAGCAGGGAGATGCCAGCATGTGAAGATGTTCTTCTTCTTGGCCATGTTATTCTTACTAAAGTTGGTCCAAAGGGTAAGATTAAGCAGAACTTCGATACTGTCTTTAATACATAATTAGATCAATAAATATTGACTGAGATTTCATTACCTGAGTACTTGACTGAGACCATTATTTATCAACAGAAGCAAGGGCTTCTATGTAAACCCCCTTGATGAGCGCACAATAGTGCTGCTCTTGGGGTAAACGTAGCGAAAAAATATGTTTTAATAAAAAAAATTAAAAAGCAAGGGTAACTTTATCTGAAGGATTAAGTGCTAAATCTGTAGGGGTAGCACTTCCCTGTGCTTTGAACAACTGCACCCAGAGCTACATGTATAGGTATAAAAGCCCTGGCTGTTTTCTCAGGGGACGGGGTCAGGGATTCAAGTTATCATTCTCAGAATTTTAGCATTTTAGATATCAATTTTGGGCATGGAATTACTTTGAACTACATGTACATATCAGGAGCCCATAACTACATGTAGGAGCGTCCATCTCGCATACTAGGCCCTGATAACCAGGAGCGTCCATCCCACATACTAGGCCCCGATAACTAGGAGTGTCCATCCCGCATACTAGGCCCTGATAACCAGGAGTGTCACAGCGTTTTCACAAGTTAGGTTATTTTTAGAACGGTTTCCCGCTATTGTTGAGTTGCAATTATTCCAAAGGGAATAAAATCACAAAAGCATAGAAACCATGTTGTTATCAGTGGAAGTGACTGGAAAACAAGGGAATTGGACTGGAAATCCCAGCAGTGTATTCATTTTACCACAAGAAGACCTCAAAAATAAAGAAATTAATAGAACTGACTAAAGACAAAGAAGATAAAGCTGATTAGATGGCCACGACAGTACTGTTTTTAGTAACATAATTGTGACTGTAAATTGGACTGCTGACAACTTTGTTAGAGAATTAAAAGATTTTAGTCTATTCATCTTCTGTGGCTTGATGACATTTATTCATCATATCTGGGTAGATTTTACATTCGGGCTTCTGTGTTTGATATATCGGGTATTTCGTTAAATTGGGGTTCCTAATCTTAAGATCAACACACAAGCACATATGCGGTGGAATGGTTCTAATCAGCTAGTCTTCTTTATTTACTTCACATCTAGCTTAATAAAACTAGACATTATTTTTGAATCAGATCAGAACCACGATACTGAATAATCTTGACACATTCACTTATAAACAAGACGCTCATTACATATTCAACTAATCTAGCGAAATCTGATTGGCTGGCACTTGACAGCACAACAATAGACAGTGTTTCCTTTCGATTAGGAACTTAAATTTCTCTTTTCCTTCGTGCACTTCGCTTCGCTTGTTTACTCATCCAAAGAGAAATGAAATTTCTTTTCCATACGTTTTACTGTAACTCTGGCCAGGCTGAATAAATTTGTGTGTTAAATCGGGGTTCCACTGTAAATATACGTTAATAACTTCCTATTTTAGTTAACTTTGTTGTAATAATCCTCTGTAGTTGTGGTTTTACTTCTGTAACAGTTAGTATTGATATGTAATAGAATGAGTGGTGGCCATGCTTGATCAGATTTACAAACTCCAGCTGGAAGCAAGTAAATCCAATAAAACACAGACACTAATTCTGTATGTGGCTTAATCAAACTTCTTAATGTATAAAGTCATGTTTTTCAGTTATTTTGCCATAGGCCATTTTGACGATGTTGCACGCGCAGCTAGAACAATGGCTATCTGTTTTAAATAACAAAAGGCTGGTGAACCAGAACGAGTCTTAGCAGCTCGCATCTATTGTTCTACTGATGCGTGCGCAACATCGTCAAAATGGCCTATACGACCAATTTCGGCCAACAAAATTGAAGCAAAAGTTTTTGTAAACTACATGTAGAGGTTTCTAACAAAAGTGAAGTGCTGCAAGCAGTAGAGTATATGAAATTGTAGTTTAATAATCTGACTCCTAGCTAGAGCTGTGTGATATTAGTGCACAAGTAAATAAATTGCCTGAATCTGCCATCAACACTTCATGTAGGGAAGACAACCATTTCCGAAACCTTTAGTTGCTTAATTATTGATAATGTATTTGACTTCTTAAGTTATAATCCGCTGAACGTTCGTGGTGCATTGAATAGTGTATATGTTTGTACGAGATCTCAGCAGTACATTGAAATGTAGTGAGGGATCGCCATCGTCGACAGCGCACATTCGGGGTTTTTTTTCAGTGTTTCTCTCATTAAAAAAGCTTGCCAATTGTTATATATAAAACAAAGAGAAGAATTTTTTCCATTTGTTTGTTGTCATATATGTACAGAGGACGTCACAGCATGTGAAGATCGACAGTCACGACTGTGCGACGACCCAGTTCATTTGTGATTGTTTCAGTTTGATCATTTGCATTAAGTGCGTGAACATGCTCGGATACAAGCCGCATACACCGAGGAAACAGGGTTTTCTTTCACAACCCAAAGCAGTAAACAGCATCCTAATGTTTCAATAACTTTTTGTGCAATATTCTACTTACCTAAAGCGATAGAAGCGGGGATTATTGTGGGAATAGTTGAGGTCTCAATGGTGAAAGGCCAATGAACCGAAAGCACGGATTGTAGTTACCAGTTCTCTGCTCCTATGAAAATTTTATGATAACGAGGCAAAATGTAGGTTGAAGAACCCAAAAGAATTCAAATGAACTTCGGTATCGGCACATCAAAGACTTCCGAAATAGGTTGCTGCTCGCGGAAATCTGTATAAGATTTACAAATTACTTATCACTCATTGATTTCCTTTGTTTTTGCTTCATGCATTATTAATGAGTTTGATTGTGTTCGTTCTAGAGTGTGATCTTGCAATATTCTTGCACTTACAACTCATTATCACTAATGTTCAACATGAATGCAACACTTTGCACTACATAGAATGATTCAGATTCGGCATGACATTAAATCATCCATTTTTTTAGATACAAGTCTCGCAAAATATGAGAAACAATGAGAGCAATGTCCCACATTGCTTCATTTCTAGAATGAACACTGATGGAATAACAACTTACTATCAGGGCTGTCATTAAGTTTTAAGTTGCTGGACGACAAATAGCTGGTTCTTCTACTATACATGGAACTCTGGCTTTAAATTTTACATTAAGTGGCAATAATCAGCATTGTTGGTGATAATCGTTGGTAGCTGTGTTATTATTGGTATAGTTAAATATTGTTATTGTTATTATTATTATATTATTACAAGTGGATACCGCTAACGATAATCATACAATGGTTTCCACTCCACCCTTATTTTGTAAGCTTCGCAGATCTTCCACAAAATCCGCAAACGATATGTTGTAGTAGTCATGTTTAGTACGAAGACTATGATTTTGATGTTGCAACTTCATTCAATCCCTTTCTAATGGGCCACGGGGGAGGGTACTACTATTAACAGGAAATGCATATGATTGTCCACACCCCTCTCAGTTTTGCAATGTTCGCATATCTTACCCAAAATCTGAAAAAAATATGTTGTGCTTGTCGTGTTTAGTACCAAACTATGATTTTAAAGCTGTAACTTCATTTAAGACACTTTTAATGGGGAGGGCTCCGTTAGTAACAGGAAATGCATATGTTTTCTACCCCTGATCCCCCCTCAGTTTTGCAAGGTTCGCAGATCTAACTCAAAATTTGAAAATAATATGTTGTGCTTGTCGTGTTTAGTACCTAAACTAAGATTTTAATGCTGCAACTGTATTAAATCCTGTTCTGGACTGCAAAAAAGAAACTGAAACTGTCCTAGGATGCGGCCAAAACGAAAAGGGCGATGGATTTTTACGGGTAGAAAACAATGTCGTAGAGACATGGGGTTTTCACCAAAGTGTTACACATAGAAAACTGCAGGGGGTCTTCTTAATTTGGTTGAGGTCAACTTTCAGGGGGGGAAGTGACAGGCAAAAGAAAATTTCAAAATGCCTTAAACCCCCCCCCCCCCCCCTGAACTTCATTTGCGTGAGCGTTACATTAAAAAAATAATCTCACTGGATGAAATTACATCAGATAGGCTTGCTTTTATTTCCCCTAGCCATGCGCAACATACCAAACATTAAACCATGAATTACAAATATTCTCTACCCCATCCCCCTGCAAATGGTATACCCGTTTGTTTTGGCAACATGTGTCGGTAATGTTATTCATGAGTAAACTGTTTGGTTTACATGTTCAACACCGAACGACAGAATTAACGTTAAACATTTGCCCAGGCCCTGCTCGGCCAAGCAAAAAGCGAGAAAAACCGCCTTAACCCCCCCTGAACTTCATTTGCGCGAGTTATACATAAAAAATTGTTCTAGTTGGGTTAAACTACATAGGATAGGCTGGTTTTTATTTTCTTAACTATGCGCTAGATACCGAACATTAATTAATTAATTATTTAATGATCGTATTATTTCTATGATTATCGTTAGGAATTATTATATTGTTATGTTCAAGTTGACTCATTGTTTGCCCAATGTCACTGTCCACTCTGTTGTATTTGTTAAGATCGCAAGTTGTGTGTGAAGGCAAGGCTAACTGGAGCTTTACAAGTTACTATGAACATGATAAGGAATAGCACCACAAATTTCCGAATACTACAGACCACCCTACCAGTGTTGAAACAATATTCTGCCAATGGTAAGAGCTATTCTACAAACTGTTGACTCTCAGTTTCCCTCCCAGACTGACATACAATACTCCTATTAACATATGATCCTTTCCCACTCCATATTAAACCCTCATCACCTCCCATATAACCATGATTGTAGCAAAACCACCAGCACCACTCTAACTTTTATAGTGCTACTGCAATCATGATGTACATGTTGCTAGTTCTGAAGCTTTCATAATTTCCATGGATTCCAATGACTCTTTATCACATTCTAAATGCTCCTTCAATTTCTTTGTTTTCTATGGGAGAATTTAGAATGTGATCAAGAAATCACTTATGCCCTTTTTGCACACAGCCCTTCAATTAGAAAATTATACATTAAAAGTATTGCATGTACATGTACATATCACATAATATAAATAATTCATACTTTCAAGTTGTTTTAGTTATGTGTCATGTTTTAACTGAAAGTGCATATATTTTATATGAGATATTATGTTGGAAACCAGAATATGCCTAAATCCAATGTTTTGTAGAAGGATTAAGATTTGTAGGGATTAAGGTTCTGTGCAACCTTAGAGCTGACCTTTTATCTACAATGTACATATCAGAAACACTTTCACTGTGATTATTGTCATTATATATACCAAATTAAGAGCTAATAATTCTTTCACATATGCCTTTTGATAGGTTTACTGCCTGATACTAAAATCACAGAATAGATATTCAAATCATTACACAAAAGCCATTAATCTTTATGACTTAAGAAGACCAGACTTGGTTTTTGTTGACAATATTTGTTTGAGAAACAGATCTTAAGGAAATAAATTAAGGCCCCATGTTGAGCACTTTAAGTCTTGGAATCTTCTGAATTATTAAGTGATCCATAACTGTTTCCTAAGAAAACCCACTGTAATTCCTTTGGCATTTCATAAAAGAAATGATGTCTTTAACAAATAGTTCTTATTTGGATGGTCATACTATGGGTGTTTCACCATTTGTTATAATGTGCCAATGTAAAGCTGTAAACTCTACATGTACATTCCCTGGACATGTGTTTATGTCTAACAGAGCTTAATATTTAGTCCTGGTGCTCTTCAAGTTGGGTTTCTAGAAGGTTTTGTTTATCTTTCAGCTGTTAATTGCAATGTGCTGGGTAAGGCAGGTGCTGTTGGGGTTCTTTTTAAGATCATTTCAGCCTGTGGCCACAAGAGAGTGACTTGCTTGAAGTGAGTAGGACTTTTTCCATTAATTTTGTAAGATTGTACGAAATGTACATGTACTCTAAGTAATAGAATGATACAGAATGTGAGTAGCCATGCTTGGTCAGATTGATCAACTCCAGCTGGAAGCAAGAGTTGCTATATAAAGCATTGACACGAATTCTGTGTATGGCTATAATATTATTATCAAACATCTAGGTGTATGTTTTTCAGTTATTTTGGTGATACAACCTATTTCAGCTGAGAAAATCGAAGTAATAGTTTATGCAAATCAGGACAAAATCTGTATAAGATTTACAGCTCACTTATCGCACATTGATTTCTTTTGTTTTTCCTCATGAATTATTAATGAGTTTGATAATTTTTTTATTATAATTAAATTATGATCATTGTGTTTAAGATATTCTTCATCATATAATTATACAAAAGTATTTGTTCACAGATCATACTACTACTATCCAGCCATCCATTTTCATTGTCAATTAAGTTTTCCTTTTGTATTGTTTATATGCATTGTATTTATTTTTATTTTTTGTTGACTCAAATATGTAGGGTTGGCAAAATGTGATTAAATGAAACTATTATTATGATGTAGAGTCTCTAGAGGCAATAATGTAATCAACTGTATTAAGTTACTACTGTATCATGGCTTCATGTCATTAACCAGGAGGCGATAATGTAATCAACTGTATAGTTACTACTGTATCATGGCTTCCTGTCATTGAGTTTTCAAGTTGCTAGATAACTGTGAAAAAGAGCCTGACTTTATGCCATAAGCGGACTATTAACAACTCTGGCTTAAGCTTTACATTAATTAACCAGAGTTGCTGGTGATAATCGGCAGCTTCTAATGAGAGCCTTGCTGTAATGCTCCTTTTATCTGGTTGAACGCTCAAATAAAATATACACTGCACATATTGTTATTTAAATACCAATACTTGATAGTAGTGTACATTGTACTTTTGTTTTCATTTAGACTTGTCCTGGATGTAACGTCTGCACTGGTCAAGTCAAGTAAGTATTAAAACCATGATAATTGAATTTGTAGTCATAATGTTGTATGTAAGCATTGGCAACTCATTCCCTAAAAAAAACATTATAGACTTTAGGATATATGAAATAACATATTTTTATTTTGTTATCTCTCAAGACTTAGTTGATGTGAAAGTACATTCTACAGGGGTATGCTGTGGTGATTGAATTAAAAGTCTTCTAATTACTCATTAATTGGGAGGGTTTTGACTTCAGCCTTTTTTACGTTCAGGAAACATATCTATATTTATTACACCAACTATTGTGTGTTAATTACAATTAAACTTTTAATAAAATTATTAATTTGATGAAAAGCTTAACATTCAAGTTCAGCTCCATAGTATGAACATGCACAGTGTGCCAACAAATAACAACATTGATCATGTAATGTTCCTTTTCTACAGAGAGCAGTGCCAGCAAGGCAGTCAATTACGGAGTTGTTCCTGTACTGCTGCAGATGTTCTCTGACTGGCAGCGAACTGATCATCACAATCGGCAGACAAGTGTGCGCAAATCCATATTAAGTGTCCTCAAAAGCATTACTATGACAAGTAAGTCATCGGCTAGGCTCGGTTTCCAGCCGTGGGGGTTTCGGTGAGCCTGCGATCCTCTCCCCACTCACGGCTGGGTGCGCGAGCTGAGGCATTGTCGGTTTTTAGCCAATCAAAAACTTGCCACTAAAATCCTGTCGCTGAATGTATTTGCATAATTTATATTGTAAACTTTTCAAAGCCGGACCAGAAGCTTTGGATTGCTGTTCCAAAATGCATTTAAATTTGCTTTGGAAACGTTTGGTTTTGAATAATTCAAGGATTCATACAAGGAAGCAGTAAGAGAGTTTAAGTTTTTGGTGAAGACACTGTGTCAGTACTCAGCAGGTTTGGAAAGTCACTTGGGAAACCGTCACTTGTACCAAGCTCGAAGATCGCGAAACCCGTAATGTTCAGTTATTTCTTTGCCTGTGCAAGACCAGGTAGCCATTCTTACTTCAAAGAAAATTAGTGCTGCCTTTATCGGAGGAGAAAAGACGGACAACTCCATATTAAAAGAGTTATAAGAGAGGAAATCACGTCTGACTCAGGCCACGTTTACGCATTTAACTCTGCGATCACAATTCACTTGAAAATCGTTGCATCAAACGAGTTTTACAATTCTTTAAGTCCTACATGTATGTACTAAGTTTTTGCATTTTTTAAGGTCTCCAAAACATACTCTACACAAGTACTGAGAGGGAATACTCGACTCTAGCTCAGAATAGCTCCAAGATAATATCTGAACTTTATCCCTGTAATTTCTGTCAGCGAGGTGTCTTGAGCAGCACTAATATTACAGAGTAACAATTAATGCAGCCCAGTTTCTCAATAATTTTAAATGCCGTTTGTTATTGAGAATTCATTTCACATTTGGAGTTTTAGTTTAGAGTTCCAGTGTGTTTTGAAAGTTTAGAGCCTACGCTACAGTCATGAAAGGGTAAACGGCTTTTCTTGTTGAAACACGCAAATTGAATAATATTGAATTTTAATCAGCTGACGTCAGGGACACGGTGTGTTGACCGCACGCCCAGCTGTTAGTGGGGGAGGCTTTGGAAAAATGACACCCCAACGGCTGAAACCGAGCCTAGTCATCGGCCTGTCAGGTGGAACTCCTCTAATTACCATGCATTTCTCTTCCATATTCAGGGGTTGCAAAGGATTTGATAAATAGGGTCAACGGGCCCTTAAAATACAATCTCTGTCATGTTGGCCTTTACAATATATAACAGTCCAAACATTGTACTTCCACATGTAATTAACCCATGCATGTACAGTTCTTACCTAGAACTCTGAGCCCTCCGTCGTGTAAAAATCAGGTACACCATTTCTGGTGGAACGAGATTGTGAACATGTCAGTACCATTTGTGTTTAAAAGTGAAAAAGATTGAAATAAAAATATTGAAGCAAGAAAGAATGAACAACTGTTTTACCTAAAAGGTCAGATTGCATAACTTATTTGATTTTGCTTGCTGTTAATCAAACTGTAACTTTGTCATCATTAAAGTTTTCCCTACATCCTCAGGGACCTCCAACAATAAAATTTATGCATCCCCACAGAATGTTGTGCATCAGAGAACCCCATTTGTGCATTAATGCAACCCCTGATATTGTTTATCAGTTCTATAAAATAAAGTTTTTGTTTGTACCTGTTTTCTTTAGAACCCCACTGTTGATGTTTTTATTGGTAGTTGGGACCAACCAGTTCAACGAAGATCCAGTGTTATGATGATATGGCGATGATGATGATTTTTAATCTCATATTTTATTTCTGTTTATTCTTTGTATTTTTAAAGCATAAAGTGCATCCTGTAGGATCCTTTAAAAGTGTATTTTACTAATCTTTTAAAATTAAAATATTTTCATCTAGGCCAGAGGATTCTTGTATCTGTAAACCGTTATGCCCTCAGTGCTTGTCTTCTTCGTTAACTATTGTATTTTATAAACAGAGTCTGGAAAAAAGGCATTCATTCAAGCAGAGGGCATCAAGATGCTTTACTCGCTGTCACTCGAGTGTTTAGAATGTGAGTTAAACTATCAGGTGTGTTAGTTATGCACACATTAAAACTAACCAACTAGAGAACTCCAGTTACCCTTCACTACCCTTCTGTGCTCCTAAGTTAAACACACTTGTATGCATTGTTGTTCCGATGGTCCTGCAAGTGGTAAGTGCTTTACTGTCGTCGTCCCAAGGTTTGGTTTCTGAATGTGGTACATAACATGATTCACGCTGGTTTCTCGTTCCTGATCACTGGATTTTTTCTTCCTTGTTCTTAGGTTTTTTTGGCTCCATGCACAAAATCTAGCATACATTAGTCCTGGCTTTCACAGACTTGTGTTATAATTGTTCCTTTATGATAGCTATTTTATTCCTACATGTAAGTAGATTTCAGACCGCCATAAATTATGTACTGTTCAGGGTTGCAACAGTCATGGAAAAGTCAGGGAAAACTATCATTTTTCAAGTAGTATGTAAAACATGAGGTGCTATTTTAGAAGTGATTTCTAAATACAGTGAAACGGGGTTGAAAACCGAGACAGCCAAAGGTTTACAACCCCTACTCAGTGTATTTAGAAACTCGCTTCTAAGTGTTTTACTCCACTTTAATGATAAAATTAGCAATCTAATAGTCTTGAAATGCGAGCTGTATTTGGAAATGATTTCTAAATACTCGTCATGGTCATGATTATTTACCTGATGAATTATTAATGAATTTGAGAAGGTCAGCGAAAAGTCAGGGAATTTTGCATCTGGTCAGCGAAATTAGTAAATTTCTTGTCAAAGTCAGGGAATTTTATTTTCAGGTTGCCACGACGGCCCCTTGTGCCTCAAAGCATCTGCAAGGGGAGGCTACAGGTTTTTATAATGACTTTTGTTTTGGACGAGGGAATGTCCTTTTCCTTTACTGCCCTAACAGTCTTATGGTCAATGCTTATTGTTTTGTGGTCAGGGAAAAGTCAGGGATTGTTTCCTAATGGGTGGCAACCCTGCGTGTTTGACTAGATATGGTACTTCAAGAAAATCAATCAATTGTGTCCCTTTTTATTAGTAGACCAGGCCATAATATTATTTCTAGTAGATATTAATCTTCACTTGTCTAGTTACTGTTACAAGTAGGGCTATATGTGTTGTGTGGGCAAGTCTTGTTTGAAATCCCTGCCATTCTTTCATCAGTACTTGAACAGTAATGGAATTTAAAGACTATATCTTGTAGGTCGTGAGTTAGACGGGATCACCAACATCAGCAGTCAAATCCTCAGAAGATGTTTCCCTAAGAACAAGCTACCCATCCCCTGCCTTTCATCTCCATTAGCCTTCCCCCTTCTGGACTTAGACAGTGCAGCTCTTGCCTCAGAAGGGGAGCAGGAGGAGGCATTGGATGACAGTGGAGAGGGGGAGTCATCAGATGTTGAATCAGAAGAGGAGGTGAGTGGTGCAACAAGTAGAGATGACAAGGAGCCAGTCTCTGATTCAGCTACATGTATGCAGGATGAATACAATAACAAGGGAAAGAGCAAGCCAGGAGAAAGGAGACAAAAAGCCCGTGATGATCTGCACATGTATGAGATGTTCTTCCCTGAGTTGTTTGAATACCAGGTACATGTAGTACAGTGAGGCCCTTTTAAGGTAAAGTACAGTGAGGCCCTTGTTCTTTCTCCAAAGTTAACTCCGAATATGAGTCCATAACTAAGTCTGAAAGTCCCAAATTCGACCAAGAATTGCTGTTTAACAACGAGTTTTCTCGCACAACCGCGCCAACTCTCCGAGCCAGTTGATTTTTATTACAACGTGACATTTGACGTGACATTTGACACATGTCAATAAACTGAACTGTGAAATGGCTTCCTTAAGCCTAAAAATAATATGCAGACCCGGTGGGGTGACAAATTAAGTCCTAACATTTCCCCCTCCTGGATTGGCATTTACATATGCAAGCCATTCTAAATAGGCAAATGTTCAATGTCCTAAAACTTGACAAAATGCAACAAAGTGGGATTGCGTTTTCCGTACGTGTTCATTGACTCTGTACGCGTGTTGAACTCTCTGGTTCTAAATACAAAATTAGTGTATTTGAGCCTCCAAATGTGGTAGCTTTGTTATTGGTCGTTGTATCACTCGTCCTCCAGTCCTCACGTCTATGACTCTGACGAGACCGTCGTGTCCGGGGTACACCGCCTCAATCTGTCCGACCTTCCAGTCTCAACGTGGTGCATCTGGTTCTATCACCAACACTACATCGCCTACTTTCAGATTCTCAGTAGGTAGGAACCACTTGTGTCGTGAACTGATATGTGGCAAATATTCACGCATCCATCGTTGGTACACTTTGCGGGTAAGCTCCTGTACATGCCTCCATCGCTTGCATAGGTTGCTTGCTGTGGTGTCAGCAGTCTCTGGAGCCAATTCGCCACCCATACATGTATGTCCAATAAGGAAATGGTTTGGGGTGAAAACAGACTCATCGTTGATATCTCCACAATACAATACAATACTTTATTTACCCACGTGTCAACTAGGAGCTATATAACTCGTTAAAACTTGAACGTGACTGTAGTAAAGGGGCCTGGAATTAAACAAGCTCTCGACTCCCGTAAACACTGTCTGGAGTTCTTCATCGTTCACATCAGCTCCTGACAATTCCGCATAGATTGCTATCTTAGCTGCTTTGATCATACTCTCGAACACGTCACCGAAGTGTGGGGCTGCAGGTGGATTAAACTGCCAGTTAATCCCTTGATTGGACATCATTCTTTGGATTTGGTCGTGATCGATGTTCTCCACTAGCTCCTTGAGCTCTTGCGCTGCTCCAACGTAATTCGTTCTATTATTGCTGAGCATCATGCAGTTTGGGCCATCCTCTTTGGGCCACCATGTGCGTCAAAGCATTTAAAAAGGCGTCCGTTTCTAGTGATGAGGCCATTTCCAAATGACAGCACCGTGTCTGTAAACACACGGACAGACAAAGGTATCGCTTAGTCCGTGCCTTTCCTTGACCTTGGATCGTGTAGAATGGTCCTGCAAAGTCTGTCGCACAATTGGTGAACGGTTTCTGCGTCATCTCCAAACGAACTTGGGGTAGTGGTGCCATCTGCTGTCGGGCTGAAACTCCTCTATAACACCTGCAACACTCTGCACATTTCTTAATGCATCGCTTTACCTCTTGTCGTCCTTGAATCACAAAATACTTCTCCCTTAAAGGGATACCCGAGTGAAAAACACATTGGGGCTCAAAAGAATCTTCAACATGTTCTTTGTTCAGAAAATGTATTAAAATTTGATCAAACGTTTTTAGTATTAAGAACGAGCACCTCAAAGTTGGCCACGCGAAGACATGGGCGCCGCCATCTTTGTTTGCATTTACGGAAGTGACGTCACTTCGTCCCACCAGCGTTCTACTCTCTCACTTATTAGGTGTTTTTAGGATGATAAACGCCTTAACTGTACCTCACATACATTGTAGTTCTTATACTTATTCAGAAGTCACTCGAGTCTTTTAAGCCATGTTGTTTTGCTGTTATTAAATGGCAGTTACGAGACCTTCTTGTTCGTCTGATAATTTCTCGCCTTCCCAATGCTTTTCTTCCTCCTCCCAGTCTTCTGAACTTTTCTCATAATGTCGTCTTCATCATAATTCCGGTTTCTGTAAGAATTCCTCTGCAATCTCGATGAAAATATATCCACTTTAATTCCGAGCGTGTGAAAATCATACAAAGACAAGTAGCCACGATACGCTGGTGGGACGAAGTGACGTCACTTCCGTAAATGCAAACAAAGATGGCGGCGCCCATGTCTTCGCGTGGCCAACTTTGAGGTGCTCGTTCTTAATACTAAAAACGTTTGATCAAATTTTAATACATTTTCTGAACAAAGAACATGTTGAAGATTCTTTTGAGCCCCAATGTGTTTTTCACTCGGGTATCCCTTTAAATGATTCAGTGTGTAGTTCACTCCCACCTCATGTCCTTCCATCTCGTGATGATACTTTACAATCAATTGGATAACTGCATGGTTCTTTGGGAGGATAAATTGGATACTTCACTTCCTCCGGCAAATCATCCGAGTAATGCAGTAGAGTATTAGATCGGAGTAGTCTGTTAACTAACTTCGGCGTAATTGATATGATCGTGCTCTTCTTTGGAAGGGGTTTGTTGTCTTCTAGTGCTTTAACCTCTTCCAGGAAACATTCTCTTTGAGCTGCCTTAATGAGATGCTCTTCTGCTACTTTCAAATTGCAACTTTCTCTTCGACTGGATCCGGTACCATTTTGAATACTTAGAGGGTCGGGCTGGTTGTTGAATACTTAGATGGGTCGGGCTGGTTGTCCGGTACCAGTTTGGGTGCCTCTATGTAAAAGGCACTTGTGTTCGGTTGATCTTCATTGTTTGATTTTGCTTCTAGTCGTTCTCTTTTCTCTGACTTGACTTCCCTGTAAGCTTCGGGGGATTTTCCAAATTTCCTATCTGGCCACTCGTCTTCGCCTTTCTGAAGGAATGGAGGCCCATGCCACCAGCATTCATCCTTCACTAAGTCATGTGCCGAGGCTCCTCTCGTTCCTTGATCTGCTTGGTTCAGTTTGGTCGAAATGTACCTCAACTGATCTGGATTGGAGTCATCATGGATTTCACCCACACGATGGGCTACGAAGGGTTTGTAATTTCGGCTCTGTCCTTGTATCCAGAATCCAACGTTAACATTCATACTGTCCACCCAAAATGTGACTTTAGTCATGGGAATCTGAAGTGCTGAGCATATCTGCTTTGTCAATCGGAGCCCTGCCAATGCTCCCATGAGTTCTAAATGTGGTATGCTCATAGCTTTATCTGGTGCCAATCTAGTCTTGGCCGCAACTAACTGGGTGCTTACCGATCCGTCTTCATACTCGTGTCATATATAGCTAGCTGCTGCATAGGCCTTCTCGGATGCATCACTGAACGTGTGGATGGTCGTGTCTCTGACCGATCTATCTTCTTTCAAACAAGTTGTCCAAGCTCATCAAACCATCTTTTCCATTCCACTTTCAGATGATCTGGTAACTCTTCATCCCATCCAAGGGTTTCCATCCATGCCTCCTGCATTAGTAGTTTAGCTTGTACTACATAAGGTGATAGAAATCCAAACAGGTCAAATATGGTTGCAGTCTTCTTTAACACATTTCGCTTCGTAAAGGTAAACTCGTCTGGGGGTGGAGTGAAACGAAAGGAAAATTTATCTTCTTGGACAATCCACAGCACACCCAGGGTCTTCGTTGTCGGGAATTAAATATTGTCCAAGCTCACTTCCGTCGCCCGATCAACTTTCGGTATGTCTTCAATCACTTCGGGTTTCTGCGAGATCCACTTCCTAATATGGAATCTGGCTTTGTCTCCCAGCCCTGTCAGCTGTCGGCGTACTTCCTTGGCCTTCTTGATCGTCTCCACTGAAGGCATGAGGTCGTCCATGTAACAACACTCCTCCTTATGGTTGTCTGCATGCTTCTGCCATACATACTGAGCACAAAATGGACAATAACAACCACCGAAAACATATCTCAAAAACTCATAAACTTCCGGCTCCTTATTGGGATCTAGATTTCGCCACAGAAATCTATGCAAGGATCGATCTTCAGGAATTAATACTAACTGGTGGTACATTTGACTTACGTCGCCAACAAGTGCAACAGGTTCCTTCAAGAATTTAACAAGAATGTCAAACATGTCAGTCTGTCCTGGCAATGCCTCATTCAAACTCTTACCCTGAAACTCAGCCGATGCATCGAAAACAATCCGTGTTTTCGTGGTGGTCTTGTCTGGATGAATTACTGGAAAATGTGGAAGGAGCCATTTGGTGTCAGGTGTCGGCTCATCTGGTGACACTCGGCGAATGTAATTCTTCTCTAGATACTCATCGATAACCTTCTGATAAGAATGGGCTACTTCCAAGTTGATTGCCAGTTTTCTCTCAGTCAATTCTAGGCATCTCTTTGCCAAGGGTCTGTTGCTTGGCAGGCTTGGTCGCTCATTCCTCCAAGGGATAGCTACTACGTAATGACCATTCTCAAATTTCAAGGATTCACTCACTTTCTGCCAAGCGACTGATTCATCTGGAGTCATTGCTGGTCCAGCCGGTGTTATACCCATTGCTTCAAGGTCCCAAAATCGCTTCAATGTTGCATTCAGATCATCCAACTGTTTATCCAGTGTTGCTCCTTCAACCACTTGGGTGCGAAAGGTGTGACATAATCCGGTATTGTAGCTTGCCGGTGTGTTCTCACTGGTTATTCTGCCAACTGCAGTCCATCCAAGCAGACAAAGTTGTGCACATGGTTCCTGGGGTCCACCGATTACTTCTTTCTTGGGATACATCAAGCTGTAATTATCAGTCCCAAGTAATACATCGATTATTCCTCTGTTAGCAAGTCTGTTAGCAAGTCGTGTCTTGCAGGTGATCCCATTTGCCCTTTATCTTAAGCCAATCAACTGGCTTCATCCCTCCATATTTTTTTCCAGAAGGTTTAGCAACAATCAGAGTATCAATACTACATGTACCATCCACACTCTCTAAACCATTGGGAAATGTCATTGAACGAAAACTAACCTGCTGATCATTAGCCACATTCACCGTTATCAACTCCTTGTCACCTTGAATACCAAGCTCCTCGACTACATCCTCATTTACATATTAAGTAGTGTCACTTCCCTCATCAAGAAAGCAATTCACTAACAATCTCTTACTACCATGTTTCAAAATGACAGGGACAGTTCGCAGTGCTACAGTCTCAGTTGTCTTTACCTCATGTGAGGCTGTATGAGTATTTGCAACCCCCTCCGTGGTCTGACTGTCTCCTGGATCTTTGCTAGCCTGTGTCTGGGTACTGTTTACATTTTGTTGGACTTGTTCTCTTTCTTGGACTTTATTTTTGGACTGAGTCGATTCGTGCGATTGAATTTCTTTCCGATGATACTGTGGGGTGGATTCGGTCTGTGTAACATGTAGCAGTCGATGATGACTGTCTCCGCAACCATCAATGTTACATATTCTACTTCTAGGGCATACGTTGCCTAGGTGACCATCACCCAGACATCTATAACAGAGTCCTAGCTTCTTTGCAATACTCCATTTATCGTTAGTACTTCTTCTCTTGAACATTTCACAATTCCAGATAGCTTACATGTGCTTTTCTTTCTGTCTTCGGAGTGAAAAGTTCCAAAGATTTCCCTCTTCTGTCGTTCGGTTTGAAACTAGAGTTTCCTGACTTTAAACCGTGTTTTAATTCAGAAGCTTGAATCTGGTATTCAGCTTCTTCAGCAGTCCAGTTTTTTAGTGCAATAAGTGATTCCGACTTATGCTGTTCATTTAACCATCGGTAATACTGTGACAATAATTTCTCTGGTAATTTTTCCAAAATGATGGTGCGGTACAGTGTTCCTGCTTCTAAATCCGACTGTCGATCATTCTCCTGTAAATTAATTACGGCTCGCTCCAAAACGTCAGCGAATTTCTCTAAGTCCTTAGCTTCATTTTGAGCAACTCTTCTAAATATTTACGAACCAACCTCGATTTGGCTGCTTCATAGGTGGCCTCATTGTATCCTAGACCCTTAATTGTCTCTAAAGCCTCACCCGACAAACATCCCTCTAATCGTAGCATCTTAAATTGAGCAGACATTGAAGTTGAATCAACACAACTGGTAAACGTTGCATGCCAGTGCTGAAATTCAGTTTTGTTTCCACTGAAAGTTGGAATGCGAATTCGTTCTAAGTTCCTGAGGCCGTTATCTCTTTAAGTTCTACTCGAGGCATTACTGTTAGCATTAGCTGAATAAACTGTTAGCATTAGCTGAATAAGGTAAAGTTGAGCTTACCAAGGCTGGGCTGCTTGTACTTGCACATGTTGTGGAAGTTAAAACCAGACGAGCTGCACTAGCTTCACGTTCGACTCTGTCATTCAGTTCGTCAGCCACTTCTCCGACCTTTATCTCCATATCTACCTCCTTCCGGTCCTTATAAAGAAGTCCTAATTCATCCATTGTTTCAAGGGTCCTGTCTTTGTGGTTTTCGATTCGTTCCAAGGTTTCTCTTATGTCAGTAAACTTGCGTTCTTCCCGCGTCGCCATGTTGGCTGAAAGTCGCCTCGCTAAATCGTTCAATAGTCGCGTTATTGAAGCTTTCGCTTTTCGTTTCTCCCATTTCAAGCCCTCGATTTTCTCTTTCCATTCATCGGTTGCATTCTCGTTGTTTTCTCCCATTGCTTCTGCACGTAATTCCACAAGAAATTCCTCGATTATGATTCTTGTCGTCCTCAATTTTCCAAGTCGAAATAAGCACACAAACCACACAAAAACAAACTCGCCCAAATATCTGATTTCTGCTCCAAAATTCCGGCTTGAAGGACCCAAATGTTCTTTCTCCAAAGTTAACTCCAAATATGAGTCCATAACTAAGTTCGAAAGTCCCAAATTCGACCAAGAATTGCTGTTCAACAATGAGTTTTCTCGCACAACCACGCCATTTGACACATGTCAATAAACTGAACTGCGAAATGGCTTCCTTAAGCCTAAAAATAATACGCAGACCCGGTGGGGTGACAAATTAAGTCCTAACAGCCCTTTTAGGGTAAAGTACAGTGAGGCCCTTTTAGGATAAAGTACAGTGAGGCCCTTTTAGGGTAAAGTACAGTGAGGCCCTTTTAAGGTAAAGTACAGTGAGGCCCTTTTAGGGTAAAGTACAGTGAGGCCCGTTTAGGGTAAAGTACAGTGAGGCCCTTTTAGGGTAAAGTACAGTGAGGCCCTTTTAGGGTAAAGTACAGTGAGGCCCTTTTAGAGTAAAGTACAGTGAGGCCCTTTTAGGTTAAAGTACAGTGAGGCCCTTTTAGAGTACAGTACAGTGAGGCCCTTTTAGGGTAAAGTACAGTGAGGCCCTTTTAGAGTAAAGTACAGTGAGGCCCTTTTAGGTTAAAGTACAGTGAGGCCCTTTTAGAGTACAGTACAGTGAGGCCCTTTTAGGGTAAAGTACAGTGAGGCCCTTTTAGAGTAAAGTACAGTGAGGCCCTTTTAGGTTAAAGTACAGTGAGGCCCTTTTAGAGTACAGTACAGTGAGGCCCTTTTAGGGTAAAGTACAGTGAGGCCCTTTTAGGGTAAAGTACAGTGAGGCCCTTTTAGGGTAAAGTATAGTGAGGCTATTGTCTGAAATTGTGACATCAATGGATGGCTCCTGACAAAATTCTGACAGCAACATGAGACAACGTCCAAAACTGCAACACAAGTACATGTAGTTTTGAAACTCAGATGTGGGACATACGTACCCCCCCTACCCCCCTGTAAAGGGCCTTGTAGTAATGGATGAATATTTCAACACAAGAAAGTCAATCACCTCAAATCTGTGGAAGACTTTTTAGCTATGATGCAATGTTCTTCCATTTCAAGTCTGTTGAGAATTAATGTACTCTCTACTTCAGTTGTTCATTTAAAGTCTGTTGAGAATTTACGTGGTAATGCAAAATGACTCATTTGTATTATGAAACATTGAAAGATCTGAAATGGGAAAATATTGTGTCATAGCTAAAGAGGTCTATTGCAAACTTCTTTGTGGAAGGGTGTATATGTATTTAACTGTGCTTGAGAGATGAAGGATAGAATATGATTTCTTTACCAACACCTACATACATGTATGTACTGTAACCGTGTGCAATACTGCCTCATAGCAGGACACTAAATAAAGGCTTATTGTGGTTTAATTGAGGTTGAATCGGATGACTCTTTGGATGATGACCCTCTCATCCCTGAGCACATAGTAATCCCCACAGCCCCTGATGATCCACTCAGTCCCATGTCGAGCTTCTGTAGCCTTCACACGTCCCATCTAGAGGCTGCCAATATTACATCACAAATGAACACTGTGAACTTTGACAGCAGTGGGTCGCTAGAGAAGCATTCCAATCTTCAGAGTCCTCAGTCCACCAGTGGTTGTCCATCAAAGTCTCATAACCTCAGTCCCACACGGACATCAGGCTCTTCAACGTCACAGGAATCAACAGGTCAAGAAAGGCCTGGGGACGAGAGTGCTGGATCAGGTGTCGTTCATAGTGTCCTGCCAATCAGAAAGAGACCATCACCAGAAGTCTATGGTCACTTGCCACCATGTGAACCTGAGCCACTGGGGCAGAAGAAAAGTGGATTGCAAAGGTACTTACATGTACCTAGTTTCTACCTAATTATTGTAATCAGTTGTACGAAGTGCCATGGTAACATTGTTTATTAAATGTATCACTGTAATAATCCAATAGGACGATGATTTTTCGTGATATTGATCGGCTGATACAGCCCCAGAAGGTAATCGACAGGGTGGTATTTGACCTGGACGCATGCCTACAGCAGGAAGGGCCAGCAACAAGCTGTGATGTGACCAGGAAGGACACGGATCAACCTAGTCACTGTAGACAGGGCAGTTCTTGTAGCAGCTCAAGGTGAGTCTGTTCTTGTTATCAGAAAGTGATCTGTGCAAGCCTTTCAATATCACCCACATGTTATCATTATCCATGGTAAGAAAACATACCAAAAGCTAGGAATAATAATGTTTGTCAGTCTAACCTAGCACTGCAGTCCACTCGTGACTTGATTGTCTTAAGTTTGTATGCGAAGAGGCTTGTGTTCCCCACCCCCCCCCCCCCCCCCCCAACCCCCCACCCCGGGATACTTCATGGTAACCCACAAGAAAGTAATGCATAGCTAGTATACTGTGTACACTACATGGATTGCACAGCGAACTGACCTGTGTCTTGTGTTATGTTGTATTTCAGTGCGTCAGATTCTGATAGAATGTCCACTAGCGATGATGGCAGTAAAGCCCTTAGGTTCGATTCAAGGTTCGAGAGTGGCAATTTACGAAAGGCTGTACAGGTACACATTATATTTTCATATCTTTTCCAGATAAACCCTTACATGCTTAGCATCAAGTTCGTGAATGAGCGAACTAATATGATAAATATATGATAAAATGTTTCGAGAAACATATTTAAGGGATGTCACTGTGTTGAAGGCGATCAAGGTTTGAGTCTGCGGATGGAAAAAGAGGGAGCTGGTGGCACAAATAAGGGATATCAAACATTTCTGATTTCAAACTTACATGTATACCAAATATCTCTTGAGTTCGTGATTTTTGATCCAATATGCAAATAAGCTGAAAAATATGAATGTTTTACGAATAGTAGAAAATAAATATGCAATGATTTTTATAAAAGGTATTAATAGTACCCAAAATGTTGTACCTAATTATGTTTAAAAGTTTCCATGCTACCAGAGGTTCCTTTTCCTCCCTTTCTTTTGTAATCGCTTTGTGAATTGGCAGGAAAAAGAAACCTCTGCCCTTGTCGCAACATTGCTTGTTGCACATGCATTAGCATCACTAAGCAACGCGAACACACTTGACATGCAGCTTAGACGGGTTGTCCAATGAGAAGAAAGTGATCGCATGGTAATTAATATGCAAACTAATGATTGACATCGGCAGGTGCACAGTATCACAGCGGGCTCAAATTTATACAACAAATCTTTTACACAAGCATGCATACTGTATTTTTTTTATAACTTATTTGTCCATGGTCATGGATGGCAGTTAGGTCAAACAATGTTGCAACAGGGTGCAAAGGTTTCTTCCCTCCACCAGTTCACGAAGAGAGTACATTACAAAAGATAGGGAGGAAAAGGAACCTCTGCTAGCAGAGAAGTAAACTGTTTTTTAAAGCAACTTACACGATTCGCTTAATAACTGAATAAGATGTGTTGATCAGTGACTGAATAAAAGCTACTGAGGTAACAGCATTTAAGCCACAGATGAAGAAATAATAACGAGAAAATCGATGACTTGGAGGAGGGAGGGGCTGGAATCTAATGACTGAGATATAGCAAAGTGAAAACTTGATAGTCAAATTATTGAAAAGCAGACCAATCGGAATGCAGTGATGTTCCCCTGCAAAAAGCTCAATTCATTCGTCTTTGAAGTGATATATCAGCATGTGACTGTTTCCTGCATAAGACCTATCGCACCCATTTTAAAAATAAGGTTTAGTTGTTTGTTTGTTTTCTTATTCTTATTATTTTCTTATTGTTTTATTGTTTTATTGTTTTCTTATTCTTATTATTTATTATGTATTTAAATGATCTTCCTGATGTTGTTGCTTTTTCAAATGTTTTGCTTTATGCGGATGATACGGTAATATATTACGCAGCGCAAAGCTTGTCTGAAGTAGAAATGAAGCTGAGCCTCGATCTAAATACCATCACTTCCTGTCTTCAGGATAATGGTTTGTTTTTAAATATGAAGAAGACTGAGTATGTCACATTTGGAACACGGCAAAAGCTATGCAAACAGAATGTGGATGGTGTTTATATCAGTGGTGAGGCCGTTAAGCATTCCAATGTATTTAAGTACTTGGGTGTGACGTTGGATGAATGTCTTTCATTCAATGAACACATATGTAACGTTAAGGGTAAAGTTTCCAAGACACTCGGAATGCTGTCACGAATGCGGTACTGCCTTACAAGTGAATCGGAAAATCGTTTATACAAGTCTATGGTTTTGCCAGTTTTGGAGTACTGTGACACCTGCTATTGTGGCTTAGGTGTGAATAATTCACGAGCGCTTGAACCTTTGCAGAGACGCGCGGCTAGGATTGTCTCGGGATTCAAGACACAGGAAGATACCATAGTTACTAGATTGGGTTGGGCATCCCTTACAAGTAGAAGACAAATGCACTGTGTTCAGCTAGTGATGAAATGTACTGAAGGGGTAGTGCCTAAATATTTTAAGAATTATTTTATTACCCGTAAAGAGATCCATAGTGTAAATACGCGACGCTCAAACACTGATCTTGAACTGCCTAAAGTGAGGCTGGAAGTAGCAAGGAGAGCTTTTTATTATCAAGGGGCACACATATACAATGCGCTGCCTGTACATCTTAAGTCAATTTTGACCCCTAAGGAAAGATATAACGCAATCTGCCATCATTTTAATTCTTGTTAGCGATTTTTAAGGTTTTTAATTAAGATTTTTTATATATTGTTACTAACTTTTTAGCTTTTTTGTATTTAAGTTATACAGGGCTGCCATTGATAGCAGTATTTATTACTGAAGGCACTACCCTGTCTAAATATTTGTATTATTATTATTATTATGTTTAGGTGCGTGAGCACGAGTATGACCTGATTCTTAACCCTGACGTGAACTGTCGACATCACCATCAATGGTTTTATTTTGAGGTGAGCCATGTTGCCATGATAATTTGTAGTGGTCAGGACTATTTACTAAGTTGGTGAATTAATGCAGGCACCAATCAGTTGTAAACTCAAGTAAACTGCAATGAAAATGGATGTGCGAAAAATATATATACATATACTGCTAGAAACGTGAAGCACTTTGCACAATACATTTTGAGTGGTTCTGCTAGACAATTTATTGTTTTATTTGTACCGTGATAGGTATTTGGTTATTTAGAGGCTGGGGTGCAGTCCAGCCCAAAGGCCAGCACACGCAGCAACTCGAAATTGGGCAGACAATTTTTTTTGCAAGGTTTGATGCGTTTTCCTGCATTTTTAGGTATTCTGGGAGAGGTCACACCAATTTGTTTTTGCATGTAAATGTTTGTATACATGATATTTTATGATTTCTTGGACAAAAACATCTTGTAAGCAAATATAATATTATTTTATTGCATGTACAGAAATTTATTTTGGACAATTTGTTCTAACTGACCAAAATGTTTTCGGACATTTGCAAAATATTTCGGCAAATTACCAAAATCAATCACTGCATTTTCTTGGGTGGGTGTATCAGTTCAAGGCTGAAATTGGTATTATGGTAACTGGTTGATGTATAGGTTGGTAATATGTGAACTGGTTGATGTATAGGTTGGTAATATGTGAACTGGTTAATGTCTAGGTTGGTAATAGGTAAACTGGTTGATGTATAGGTTGGTAATATTATGGTAACTGGTTGATGTATAGGTTGGTAATATGGTAACCAGTTGATGTATAGGTTGGTAATATGGTAACCGGTTGACATATAGGTTGGTAATATGGTAACTGGTTGATTTATAGGTTGGTAATTATGTGAACTGGTTGATGTATAGGTTGGTAATATGTGAACCGGTTGATGTATAGGTTGGTAATATGTAAACTGGTTGATGTATAGGTTGGTAATTTGGTAACTGGTTGATGTATAGGTTGGTAATATGAAACCGGTTGATGTATAGGTTGGTAATATGGTAACTGGTTGATGTATATGTTGGTAATTATGTGAACTGGTTGATGTATATGTTGGTAATTATGTGAACTGGTTGATGTATAGGTTGGTAATATGTGAACTGGTTGATGTATAGGTTGGTAATATGTGAACTGGTTGATGTATAAGTTGGTAATATGTGAACTGGTTGATGTATAGGTTGGTAATATGTGAACTGGTTGATGTGTAGGTTGGTAATATGTGAACTGGTTGATGTATAGGTTGGTAATATGTAAACTGGTTGATGTATAGGTTGGTAATATGTAAACTGGTTGATGTATAGGTTGGTAATATGTAAACTGGTTGATGTATAGGTTGGTAATATGTAAACTGGTTGATGTATAGGTTGGTAATATGGTAACTGGTTGATGTATAGGTTGGTAATATGGTAACTGGTTGATGTATAGGTTGGTAATATGGTAACCGGTTGATGTATAGGTTGGTAATATGGTAACTGGTTGATATATAGGTTGGTAATTATGTGAACTGGTTGATGTATATGTTGGTAATTATGTGAACTGGTTGATGTATATGTTGGTAATTATGTGAACTGGTTGATGTATATGTTGGTAATTATGTGAACTGGTTGATGTATATGTTGGTAATATGGTAACTGGTTGATGTATAGGTTGGTAATTATGTGAACTGGTTGATGTATATGTTGGTAATTATGTGAACTGGTTGATGTATAGGTTGGTAATTATGTGAACTGGTTGATGTATATGTTGGTAATATGGTAACTGGTTGATGTATAGGTTGGTAATTATGTGAACTGGTTGATGTATATGTTGGTAATTATGTGAACTGGTTGATGTATAGGTTGGTAATTATGTGAACTGGTTGATGTATAGGTTGGTAATACGTGAACTGGTTGATGTATCGGTTAGTAATATGTAAACTGGTTGATGTATAGGTTGGTAATATGGAAGCTGATGTGCCATACAGATTCAACATTGTCAACTGTGAGAAGATCAACAGCCAGTTTAACTTTGGTGAGATAACTAATGACTTATGACTGACAGCTAGTGCTAGCTTAATGCACAGCTAGCTGGTGCTCTTGTGATATAGGTGCACTCTATAGAGTTGCAAAAGTTGTTGGTTTACTACATTTGCAGCATCCAGAAGACTCTGATCTACCCAGTATTCTCCAATGAAAGATAATTAGCATGTCTACCTTTTCCTAGCACCTAGGCCCATTTGCTGACATGGTGTTCCCATATTAGCATAATTATATAGAAATTCACCCGATAAACCCAAAAATATCCTGGAAAGAGTATATCAAAGTTTGAAAATAATTGTGTGAAATTAATTCACTTATAAAACGGTATTCAAAAATACACCAATTTACATGCCTTGTGTTGTCAGACTGTGTGGGTAAGAGTTTTAAACACTGATTTCTCATTAGGTATTCTATAAACTGCTTTCATACTTGCCACAGTCACTAGGGATGCGTTTGATTGACCGTATTCTAGAATAAGAATAGATGGAATAGTCTTCACCAATACCTATAATTAGTTTCATATTTGTCTTTATGTTCATTATACAAACATTTCAATATCTGGACTTATTGTGCGGCAAGATGATCTAGAAGAAACCATCTCAACTACGAACAAATTTCTAAAGCAAATTTGCCGCCAGCATCCCTGGAACTTCATTGAACACCAAAATATCACAAAGAAATATCTAAATAAGGGTGGTCTGCACTTGTCTAAGCCGGGAACCTCGCTGTTACATGTAATCGTAATTTCGGTTCCCATATTAACAAAGATTGTTAGGAATTTGCCGCCTGGGAGTCCGATTGTTTAGATTGTTCCGCAGACCCCGCTAAACTTTGGACGTGGTTTGGTTATGACCTGTCTGAATGTAAATAGTTTACTTGCTCATATTGACGAAATTAGAATCTTCCTGAGTGTACATGTAAATCAAAAAATTGATATTTTAGCTTTAAATGAAACTAAAATTGACCAAACCATTCGTGACAAGGAAATTCATGTACCGGGCTTTGAAGTCGTAAGAAAAGACCGCAGTGTTAATGGCAGAAACGGCGGTGGTGTCTGCATGTATATCCGGAGCAATATAAATTTCCAAATCCGTGAAGACCTAAATTCGGATAAACTCCAATGCCTTACTGTTGAAATCGCCAAGCCTCGATCTAAGTCTTTTTTTTTGTGAGTACTTGGTATAGGCCTCCACAGTCTCCCACAGAATTGTTTTCGACTTTCGAGGAGTTAATTGACAAATTCGATGCTCTAAATTTAGAGTTTTATTTACTAGGTGATCTGAACTGTAATTTGGCATTAGATCCACCTGACTATAATTCTTCAAATCTACTTAACATTATGGACATCTATGGACCGACTCAGATGGTCACTGAACCAACGAGGACAACGCCTATATCGAAAACTTTAATTGATTTGTGTCTTACAAACTATTTGGAGAAAGTATCAAATTCGGGCGTCGTCCACCTTGGTATCAGTGACCACTCATTAATTTTTATTACGCGCAAAATTGGCTATCCACGATCCAATGTCCACAAAACTATTGAAGTGAGACGGCTTTTCTCAAGGACCTACAACAAAAGAGCTGGTGTAAAATCTCAGAGCATACAAACCCTAATGATATGTGGGATTCCTGGAAAGAACTCTTAATGAGTACTATTGATAAACATGCTCCTATAAGAAACAAAAGAACTTTCCAAAAAAGGTCCCCGTGGATTACTCAGGATTTAACTCGCAAAATACACAAAAGGGACTTTTTTTAAGAAAAGCGGTGTCGTCAAATGACCAAAATGAATGGGAACAATTCAAAAAAGCTAGGAATGTTGTTAATAGTACTATTAAGGAAGCTAAACGTAATTACTTTATTGTATAAGTAATCTCGAATGTACCAAAATCGATCCTAAAAAAACTCGGAAACTAATTAATGAGCTTCAAAGTCGACAATGTAAACAATCAAGCATCTCGGAAATCAAAGTAGGTGATTTAACTATTAACTCATCGCCTGATATTGCCGAGTCATTTAACTCGCATTTCACATCTGTTGGCCCAGACTTGGCACGTAAGTAGGTGCATGTGACGTGGATCCTCTTTCTTATATACCATCTTCGAATAAGTCATTCTCTTTCAAAAACATCGAGGTTCATAATGTCTGTAAACTATTGCATGAAATTAATGGCAGAAAGGCCACTGGTCTAGACAAAATTCCATGCAAACTCATAAAAATAGCTGCAGACATTGTTGCTCCTTCTCTTACAAATATATTTAATCAATCCCTATTGTTGGGAATTTTCTCTTCGGAATGGAAACTAGCTAGAGTATCCCCCGTACATAAGAAAGGCCCTAAAAACGATCTAAATAACTATCGCCCGATATCGGTCATACCAATCGTCGCCAAAATCTTTGAAAAATTACTCTATGATCAGCTCTACAAATATCTCAATGACAATAAACTTTTAACTAATCACCAGTCAGGATTCCGATCACTCCATAGTACCTTAACAGCTCTACTTGAAGCTACCAACAACTGGTGCATTAACATTGATAAAGGTCTACTAAATGGTGTAATCTTTATCGATTTGAAAAAAGCGTTCGACACCATAGACCATAACATTGTTATGCTAAAATTGGCCAAATATGGAGTTGGCCGGAACACCTTGACCTGGTTTGAGTCTTATCTAAGATAAACCCAAAAATATCCTGGAAAGAGTATATCAAAGTTTGAAAATAATTGTGTGAAATTAATTCACTTATAAAACGGTATTCAAAAATACACCAATTTACATGCCTTGTGTTGTCAGACTGTGTGGGTAAGAGTTTTAAACACTGATTTCTCATTAGGTATTCTATAAACTGCTTTCATACTTGCCACAGTCACTAGGGATGCGTTTGATTGACCGTATTCTAGAATAAGAATAGATGGAATAGTCTTCACCAATACCTATAATTAGTTTCATATTTGTCTTTATGTTCATTATACAAACATTTCAATATCTGGACTTATTGTGCGGCAAGATGATCTAGAAGAAACCATCTCAACTACGAACAAATTTCTAAAGCAAATTTGCCGCCAGCATCCCTGGAACTTCATTGAACACCAAAATATCACAAAGAAATATCTAAATAAGGGTGGTCTGCACTTGTCTAAGCCGGGAACCTCGCTGTTACATGTAATCGTAATTTCGGTTCCCATATTAACAAAGATTGTTAGGAATTTGCCGCCTGGGAGTCCGATTGTTTAGATTGTTCCGCAGACCCCGCTAAACTTTGGACGTGGTTTGGTTATGACCTGTCTGAATGTAAATAGTTTACTTGCTCATATTGACGAAATTAGAATCTTCCTGAGTGTACATGTAAATCAAAAAATTGATATTTTAGCTTTAAATGAAACTAAAATTGACCAAACCATTCGTGACAAGGAAATTCATGTACCGGGCTTTGAAGTCGTAAGAAAAGACCGCAGTGTTAATGGCAGAAACGGCGGTGGTGTCTGCATGTATATCCGGAGCAATATAAATTTCCAAATCCGTGAAGACCTAAATTCGGATAAACTCCAATGCCTTACTGTTGAAATCGCCAAGCCTCGATCTAAGTCTTTTTTTTTGTGAGTACTTGGTATAGGCCTCCACAGTCTCCCACAGAATTGTTTTCGACTTTCGAGGAGTTAATTGACAAATTCGATGCTCTAAATTTAGAGTTTTATTTACTAGGTGATCTGAACTGTAATTTGGCATTAGATCCACCTGACTATAATTCTTCAAATCTACTTAACATTATGGACATCTATGGACCGACTCAGATGGTCACTGAACCAACGAGGACAATGCCTATATCGAAAACTTTAATTGATTTGTGTCTTACAAACTATTTGGAGAAAGTATCAAATTCGGGCGTCGTCCACCTTGGTATCAGTGACCACTCATTAATTTTTATTACGCGCAAAATTGGCTATCCACGATCCAATGTCCACAAAACTATTGAAGTGAGACGGCTTTTCTCAAGGACCTACAACAAAAGAGCTGGTGTAAAATCTCAGAGCATACAAACCCTAATGATATGTGGGATTCCTGGAAAGAACTCTTAATGAGTACTATTGATAAACATGCTCCTATAAGAAACAAAAGAACTTTCCAAAAAAGGTCCCCGTGGATTACTCAGGATTTAACTCGCAAAATACACAAAAGGGACTTTTTTTAAGAAAAGCGGTGTCGTCAAATGACCAAAATGAATGGGAACAATTCAAAAAAGCTAGGAATGTTGTTAATAGTACTATTAAGGAAGCTAAACGTAATTACTTTATTGTATAAGTAATCTCGAATGTACCAAAATCGATCCTAAAAAAAACTCGGAAACTAATTAATGAGCTTCAAAGTCGACAATGTAAACAATCAAGCATCTCGGAAATCAAAGTAGGTGATTTAACTATTAACTCATCGCCTGATATTGCCGAGTCATTTAACTCGCATTTCACATCTGTTGGCCCAGACTTGGCACGTAAGTAGGTGCATGTGACGTGGATCCTCTTTCTTATATACCATCTTCGAATAAGTCATTCTCTTTCAAAAACATCGAGGTTCATAATGTCTGTAAACTATTGCATGAAATTAATGGCAGAAAGGCCACTGGTCTAGACAAAATTCCATGCAAACTCATAAAAATAGCTGCAGACATTGTTGCTCCTTCTCTTACAAATATATTTAATCAATCCCTATTGTTGGGAATTTTCTCTTCGGAATGGAAACTAGCTAGAGTATCCCCCGTACATAAGAAAGGCCCTAAAAACGATCTAAATAACTATCGCCCGATATCGGTCATACCAATCGTCGCCAAAATCTTTGAAAAATTACTCTATGATCAGCTCTACAAATATCTCAATGACAATAAACTTTTAACTAATCACCAGTCAGGATTCTGATCACTCCATAGTACCTTAACAGCTCTACTTGAAGCTACCAACAACTGGTGCATTAACATTGATAAAGGTCTACTAAATGGTGTAATCTTTATCGATTTGAAAAAAGCGTTCGACACCATAGACCATAACATTGTTATGCTAAAATTGGCCAAATATGGAGTTGGCCGGAACACCTTGACCTGGTTTGAGTCTTATCTAAGCTGGAGAAGTAAAAAATGCACAGTTAAATGGATATCTGTCTAGTGCACATCCCATAACGTGTGGTGTACCTCACAGATCAATTATTGGTCCTTTACTTTTCCTTATCTATATTAATGATCTACCTAACTGTCTCAATGAAGGTTTCCCTAGAATGTATGCAGACGATACGAGCATAAGCTTCAATGCTTTAAGCCAAAACGACCTCCAAATGAAAATCAATGATGAATTGAAAAATGTCAACACTTGGCTCAAATGTTGCCAAAACTGAATTCATGATCATTGGCTCTCGTCAAAAACTGCAAACACAAAATGAATCTCAAATCAACATATATATTGAAGAAAAGGAAATCAATAGGGTAGTAGGATTTCAAGTCCAGAGATCAAGCCAAGACCACACAAAAACTATTGCCTTATACATAGACAATACATTATCCTGGACGAAGCATATCAATGAAATCTCTAAAAACATCTCTTCTGGCATTGGTGCTCTAAAAAGAGTTAGGTCATTTATTGATATAGGTACCGCAGAAAAGACATACAAAGCCTTAATAGAGCCTCACTTTCAATATTGCAGCTCGGTTTGGGATGGCTTAGCCCTACAGCTATCCAACAAACTACAGAAACTGCAAAACCGCGCTGCCAGAGTAGTAACTAAATCGAGTTTTGATACTAGTTCAGAATGTGTGCTTGATATGCTTGGTTGGGAGAAGCTATCTCTAAAAATAACCAAACAAAAGGCTATTACTGTGTATAAGGCCCTTCATGATCTAACCCCAGGTTATCTCCATGAAATGTTTATCCCACATAAGACTAACTACCAATTACGGGACTTCGAAAAGAAGCTATCTCTTCCAAAACCAATAGTGGGGCAATCGTTTGGAACAATCTGCCATCTAATCTACGCATGGCTAACTCGCTTTCTACCTTTAAAAAAGGCATAGGAAAGCATTTTACCAAATCGGACTCCCACACGGCAATATGTAAAACAGTTTTTATTACAGTTATAGTGTTGTAAATACTATTTATCTTATATTTGTAACGACTGATATTTTTACCGTGTGTATAAATAAAGTATATGTATGTATGTATGTATGTACGTTAATGCTCAAGTCATGTCAACCCATTGATGGGAACAACTGATGTATGTCCGTTTTTTAGGCATGCAGCCAGTGATGTATAGTACGCAGGAGGCAGTGGAGAGCCAACCTGGTTGGGTTAGGGCTGGAAGTAGTGTATGCTATTATCGTAATTACTTCTCTCGCAATCAAGATGTGACTGGCGGACAGAAGGGCAAGACCTACTTCACCTCCACCTTTACCATTACCTTTCCCTTCACTGATGATACATGCTACATTGCCTACCACTATCCCTACACATACTCCATGCTGAAGGTAAGTCACTTGCTCTCAATTTCTCGTTAAAATAAAATTCCACCTTTACCATTACCATTACCATTCCCTTCACTGATGATACATGCTACATTGCCTACCACTATCCCTACACATACTCCATGCTGAAGGTAAGTCACTTGCTCTCAAATCCTCTTTAACATAGAATTCCACCTTTACCATTACCATTCCCTTCACTGATGATACATGCTACATTGCCTACCACTATCCCTACACATACTCCATGCTGAAGGTAAGTCACTTGCTCTCAATTCCTCTTTAACATAGAATTCCACCTTTACCATTACCATTCCCTTCACTGATGATACATGCTACATTGCCTACCACTATCCCTACACATACTCCATGCTGAAGGTAAGTCACTTGCTCTCAATTCCTCTTTAACATAGAATTCCACCTTTACCATTACCATTCCCTTCACTGATGATACATGCTACATTGCCTACCACTATCCCTACACATACTCCATGCTGAAGGTACGGCACTTGCTCTCAATTCCCCTTTAACATAGAATTCCACCTTTACCATTACCATTCCCTTCACTGATGATACATGCTACATTGCCTACCACTATCCCTACACATACTCCATGCTGAAGGTAAGTCACTTGCTCTCAATTCCTCTTTAACATAGAATTCCACCTTTACCATTACCATTCCCTTCACTGATGATACATGCTACATTGCCTACCACTATCCCTACACATACTCCATGCTGAAGGTAAGTCACTTGCTCTCAATTCCTCTTTAACATAGAATTCCACCTTTACCATTACCATTCCCTTCACTGATGATACATGCTACATTGCCTACCACTATCCCTACACATACTCCATGCTGAAGGTACGGCACTTGCTCTCAATTCCCCTTTAACATAGAATTCCACCTTTACCATTACCATTCCCTTCACTGATGATACATGCTACATTGCCTACCACTATCCCTACACATACTCCATGCTGAAGGTACGGCACTTGCTCTCAATTCCTCTTTAACATAGAATTCCACCTTTACCATTACCATTCCCTTCACTGATGATACATGCTACATTGCCTACCACTATCCCTACACATACTCCATGCTGAAGGTACGGCACTTGCTCTCAATTCCTCTTTAATATAAAATTCCACCTTTACCATTACCATTCTCTTCACTGATGATACATGCTACATTGCCTACCACTATCCCTACACATACTCCATGCTGAAGGTACGGCACTTGCTCTCAATTCCTCTTTAATATAAAATTCCACCTTTACCATTCCCTTCACTGATGATACATGCTACATTGCCTACCACTATCCATACCCCATGCTGAAGATAAATGTACAGCACTTGCTCTCAATTCCTCTCTAAGAACTCGAAACATTGATTTCCTTGATCAAAATAATCTCATTTTTTTCAGCAGCTCCTCTGCTTGTTGTTGGCTGTGGTCTGCGGTTTAGTTCAGACCCTGCTGATGAGCTGTGTTGTGTTCTCTATCTTTAGGACCATATACATTTCTAGCTCGTATAGAGTCAGTTCTGGTGAGCTGTGTTGCCGGTTGTCTATCTGTAGAACCATATACATTTATAGCATAGATACCTATACTTTCAATGGAACGAAGCGATAGGAGCATTTTTAAGAAAATAAGTACGTGTGAGAGCCACCCACTAAAGCAAATGCTACCAACTGTAGAAAACAGTCTTCTAGACGTCTGAGAAAGAAGGAAAGTTTGTAGCCTAAAGTTTCTACTGAACGTTTTAAAGATAGCTTTTTTAATAGATTAATTTTTAGATATAACTTAGCCGTAATATAATAAGCCTGTACATATTTTTTAACAGTTTAATAGTAGTATGTTTATAATAGAAGCTTAATATTTTAGATACTCTTGTAAAGAACTTTTTATACTTACTATACGATTAATTGTAAATCTGATATATATATTTTCAAATATATTGAAGACGGTATTATTATTATTATCTGTAGGACGATATAGCTCGTGCAGAGTCATCTATTGATAATGAGATATTTTACCGTCGCTCCACCCTCTGCCACACGCTGGCAGGTAACCCATGTGACGTCATCACCATAACAGGCAGCCCACGCCACCGCGACTCCTACTCTCTAGAGTCATTCAGTAAGTCTGGCAATACACGCAATATAAACCCCCACCCACACCCAGTTCTTCATAGTTTGCTGTTTGCCTTGAAAATAGTGTTTAGGAAATCTTTATTATTTCTGCTCACAGGAAATAGGCCATATGTGTTTCTCTCTGCACGAGTTCACCCAGGAGAAAGCAACTCCAGTTGGGTTATGAAAGGTACTTTTGCCAAACTACCGTCTGTGCGACTAGTACTTTATTGTAGCGACATTTATTATAGTTGTCATTAAGTTTTTAATCAGCCTTAACTTTTTTATGTTCGCCCGCAACGATAAAAAACGTGGCTATGTTCCGAGGGGCCGTACGTCCCGAGTTTTTAAGAATTGGTTTATCAGAAATCGCATATTCCTTTAATTATTTTCGCACAATATTTCTTTTTCAAAAGGTACTACTATACATATAGGTAAAACTTAGTTTTTTTCAAAAGGATATTTTTATTAAGTTCCTCGATTTGGAAGTAACTTGAAAGTACATTAACAATGGGTGAACTGTAACATCCTATGAACTCATCTGTGACTGATGTTACGACCCTGAAAAGATGTATTTAAATAATGGATTCTATTCTGCCGTGCGTCTGCCCTCTTTCGATGCACAGATGACGTCACAACGTGAAGAGAACAAAGAAGTGCGCCACAAGACGCAGTCGAGTGACGTAACTGATGTTCTCTTTACGTTTTGGAGTCATCTTTGCTTCTATAAGAGGACAGACGCACGAAAGAATGGAATCTATTTGTTTTATATAACAATTACAAGCTAAAAACTGAAAATATCCAATCAAATTGGTTGCACACGCTGATGACGCCATGCATGTGTGTGTCCTCTAATAACACACGGCTGATGACGCCATGCATGTGTGTGTCCTCTAAATAACACATGGCTGATGACGCCATGCATGTGTGTGTCCTCTAATAACACATGGCTCATGACGCCATGCATGTGTGTGTCCTCTAATAACACATGGCTCATGACGCCATGCATGTGTGTGTCCTCTAATAACACATGGCTTGATGACGCCATGCATGTGTGTGTTCTCTAATAACACATGGCTGATGACGCTATGCATGTGTGTGTCCTCTAATAACACATGGCTGATGACGCCATGCATGTGTGTGTCCTCTAATAACACATGGCTCATGACGCCATGCATGTGTGCGTCCTCTAATAACACATGGCTGATGACGCCATGCATGTGTGTGTCCTCTAATAACACATGGCTCATGACGCCATGCATGTGTGTGTCCTCTAATAACACATGGCTGATGACGCCATGCATGTGTGTGTAATAACACATGGCTGATGACGCCATGCATGTGTGTGTCCTCTAATAACACATGGCTGATGACGCCATGCATGTGTGTGTCCTCTAATAACACATGGCTCATGACGCCATGCATGTGTGTGTCCTCTAATAACACATGGCTCATGACGCCATGCATGTGTGTGTCCTCTAATAACACATGGCTCATGACGCCATGCATGTGTGTGTCCTCTAATAACACATGGCTCATGACGCCATGCATGTGTGTGTCCTCTAATAACACATGGCTGATGACGCCATGCATGTGTGTGTCCTCTAATAACACATGGCTGATGACGCCATGCATGTGTGTGTCCTCTAATAACACATGGCTGATGACGCCATGCATGTGTGTGTCCTCTAATAACACATGGCTGATGACGCCATGCATGTGTGTGTCCTCTAATAACACATGGCTGATGACGCCATGCATGTGTGTGTCCTCTAATAACACATGGCTGATGACGCCATGCATGTGTGTGTCCTCTAATAACACATGGCTCATGACGGCATGCATGTGTGTGTCCTCTAATAACACATGGCTCATGACGCCATGCATGTGTGTGTCCTCTAATAACACATGGCTGATGACGCCATGCATGTGTGTGTCCTCTAATAACACATGGCTGATGACGCCATGCATGTGTGTGTCCTCTAATAACACATGGCTCATGACGGCATGCATGTGTGTGTCCTCTAATAACACATGGCTCATGACGCCATGCATGTGTGTGTCCTCTAATAACACATGGCTGATGACGCCATGCATGTGTGTGTCCTCTAATAACACATGGCTCATGACGGCATGCATGTGTGTGTCCTCTAATAACACATGGCTCATGACGGCATGCATGTGTGTGTCCTCTAATAACACATGGCTGATGACGCCATGCATGTGTGTGTCCTCTAATAACACATGGCTGATGACGCCATGCATGTGTGTGTCCTCTAATAGCACATGGCTGATGACGGCATGCATGTGTGTGTCCTCTAATAACACATGGCTCATGACGCCATGCATGTGTGTGTCCTCTAATAACACATGGCTGATGACGCCATGCATGTGTGTGTCCTCTAATAACACATGGCTGATGACGCCATGCATGTGTGTGTCCTCTAATAACACATGGCTGATGACGCCATGCATGTGTGTGTCCTCTAATAACACATGGCTGATGACGCCATGCATGTGTGTGTCCTCTAATAACACATGGCTGATGACGCCATGCATGTGTGTGTCCTCTAATAACACATGGCTGATGACGCCATGCATGTGTGTGTCCTCTAATAACACATGGCTGATGACGCCATGCATGTGTGTGTAATAACACATGGCTGATGACGCCATGCATGTGTGTGTCCTCTAATAACACATGGCTCATGACGCCATGCATGTGTGTGTCCTTTAATAACACATGCTGATGACGCCATGCATGTGTGTGTCCTCTAATAACACATGGCTGATGACGCCATGCATGTGTGTGTCCTCTAATAACACATGGCTGATGACGCCATGCATGTGTGTGTAATAACACATGGCTGATGACGCCATGCATGTGTGTGTCCTCTAATAACACATGGCTGATGACGCCATGCATGTGTGTGTAATAACACATGGCTGATGACGCCATGCATGTGTGTGTCCTCTAATAACACATGGCTGATGACGCCATGCATGTGTGTGTAATAACACATGGCTGATGACGCCATGCATGTGTGTGTCCTCTAATAACACATGGCTGATGACGCCATGCATGTGTGTGTAATAACACATGGCTGATGATGCCATGCATGTGTGTGTCCTCTAATAACACATGGCTGATGACGCCATGCATGTGTGTGTCCTCTAATAACACATGGCTCATGACGCCATGCATGTGTGTGTCCTCTAATAACACATGGCTGATGACGCCATGCATGTGTGTGTAATAACACATGGCTGATGATGCCATGCATGTGTGTGTCCTCTAATAACACATGGCTGATGACGCCATGCATGTGTGTGTCCTCTAATAACACATGGCTGATGACGCCATGCATGTGTGTGTCCTCTAATAACACATGGCTCATGACGCCATGCATGTGTGTGTACTCTAATAACACATGGCTGATGACGCCATGCATGTGTGTGTACTCTAATAACACATGGCTGATGACGCCATGCATGTGTGTGTCCTCTAATAACACATGGCTGATGACGCCATGCATGTGTGTGTCCTCTAATAACACATGGCTGATGACGCCATGCATGTGTGTGTAATAACACATGGCTCCAATCAGAGCGTGTGTTTCTGACTGATTATTATCATATTATATAGGTGTATTATTATCATATTATATAGGTGTATTATTATCATATTATATAGGTGTATTATTATCATATTATATAGGTGTATTATCATATTATATAGGTGTATTATTGTCATTATATAGGTGTATTATTATCATATTATATAGGTGTATTATTATCATATTATATAGGTGTATTATTATCATATTATATAGGTGTATTATTGTCATATTATATAGGTGTATTATTGTCATATTATATAGGTGTATTATTACCATATTATATAGGTGTATTATTACCATATTATATAGGTGTATTATTGTCATATTATATAGGTGTATTATTGTCATATTATATAGGTGTATTATTGTCATATTATATAGGTGTATTATTGTCATATTATATAGGTGTATTATTACCATATTATATAGGTGTATTATTATCATATTATATAGGTGTATTATTATCATATTATATAGGTGTATTATTACGTACTGTTTAAAACACGAACAGCAGTGTTTTATCAAGTTTAAAAATTCGAGGGGGAAGCCCGAGAATTTTTAGACTTGATAAAACACGTGCTGTGAGTGTTTTAAACGGCTTCAAAAACGCTTTAAGAATGCAATGAAAGAAAGACGCACATCTCAAGGGAATGGTTACTTAATTAACCATTGAACCTTTGTATTGACAACGCCATGCAAAATATTCGAGTAATCACCGCCTGCAATTACTGACGAACATCTCAAGGGAATGACATGAAGAAATTACCATACTATGTTGTTTGAAGCGGCGTTTCGCAATGCACTTGAAGGATTTGGTGTCGTGGCTTACCTCGATAAAGTTCAAGACTTGGAACTAAAAGGCGATGTGACTGACATGACGGCAGACTCTAAATTTTGACTCCGGCACAAAATATGTAAGTTTAATGCACGTTTTTATTATTTTACGGCTTTGAGTTTGGTTTCATAATTGGAACTAAACAGTGGCTCGGTAAACAAGTAATGGTAGTTGGATAACTTCATTTTAAAAATATTATCTGTGTATCTCGGTAGTCTGCTGATATTAGTAAATTTAGTGCAAAATTTATTATCTAGGTACCTTATGTTCCGTGTACTTTTTGCTATCTTTGGGTCTTTATCAGTGAATTCTTAATTAGGATGAAACTTTATATAAAATTTCATGTTCATTAGTATTCTTTATATAAAACGTTCATCCTAATTAGCAATTCAATGAGAAAGCTGAAACATCAATAGAAATTCCATTGTCTCAATCATTAACCCCGTTTCCCCCTTGGACAAAATTCAAATCCCTCCGCGGGCCTTTTAGAATGATGAGATTTTATCAGGTATAAAGGAGCATGCACGTGACTGATTTACTTCATCTGATTGGACAAAATGGTCATTAATTATTCATGAGTTTTTGAACATATTATATAGGTGTATTATTATCATATTATATAGGTGTATTATTACCATATTATATAGGTGTATTATTATCATATTATATAGGTGTATTATTACCATATTATATAGGTGTATTATTATCATATTATATAGGTGTATTATTGTCATATTATATAGGTGTATTATTGTCATATTATATAGGTGTATTATTGTCATATTATATAGGTGTATTATTGTCATATTATATAGGTGTATTATTATCATATTATATAGGTGTATTATTGTCATATTATATAGGTGTATTATTATCATATTATATAGGTGTATTATTGTCATATTATATAGGTGTATTATTGTCATATTATATAGGTGTATTATTGTCATATTATATAGGTGTATTATTATCATATTATATAGGTGTATTATTATCATATTATATAGGTGTATTATTGTCATATTATATAGGTGTATTATTGTCATATTATATAGGTGTATTATTGTCATATTATATAGGTGTATTATTACCATATTATATAGGTGTATTATTATCATATTATATAGGTGTATTATTGTCACGTGAAAACAATAATGCGTTTTAAGGACGAGGACATGAAGCCATTTGTTTTCGAGGGACAATCTTTCATTATTTTCTCATTCTCCCAACTGCTTTTCTGACAACCTGACATTGCTTTATTTTACTTTTGTATTCAGGAGTGTTAGAGTTTCTGCTAAGTGCCTTCTACACGGCAAAACATTTGCGCGATAGGTTTATCTTCAAGATTGTCCCAATGCTTAATCCAGACGGTGTCATTAATGGATGGTAAGTTACTAAACACGCTTCAAATTTGTAATGTACTGGCAACGCAGCATGTACTGAAATGTTGGAATTCTGCTCAACAATTTCTCCCAACAAAAGCTGAGCAATTACTATTATTGTAGTACTGATCCCCTGGAGCCTTGATTTGATTTGCTTGTATAATCGAAACTGAGTTATGGCATAACAATAAAAGGGCTCTTTGCAGTTACAATGTCGCACAAGCTGACATTCTTATGCTTTGTTCGTTATTGAAACTGCATTTCTCTCATATTAGGGGAATCACATTGCACGGCAGGGGTTTGACTCCACATAGCCACTGGTATGGGGTTGAGGTTTGACTCCACACAGCCACTGGTATGGGGTTGAGGTTTGACTCCACACAGCCACTGGTATGGGGTTGAGGTTTGACTCCACACAGCCACTGGTATGGGGTTGGGGTTGGGGTTTGACTCCACACAGCCACTGGTATGGGGTTGAGGTTTGACTCCACACAGCCACTGGTATGGGGTTGAGGTTTGACTCCACACAGCCACTGGTATGGGGGTTGAGGTTTGACTCCACACAGCCACTGGTATGGGGTTGGGGTTTGACTCCACACAGCCACTGGTATGGGGTTGGGGTTTGACTCCACACAGCCACTGGTATGGGGTTGAGGTTTGACTCCACACAGCCACTGGTATGGGGTTGGGGTTTGACTCCACACAGCCACTGGTATGGGGTTGAGGTTTGACTCCACACAGCCACTGGTATGGGGTTGAGGTTTGACTCCACACAGCCACTGGTATGGGGTTGGGGTTTGACTCCACACAGCCACTGGTATGGGGTTGGGGTTTGACTCCACACAGCCACTGGTATGGGGTTGAGGTTTGACTCCACACAGCCACTGGTATGGGGTTGAGGTTTGACTCCACACAGCCACTGGTATGGGGTTGAGGTTTGACTCCACACAGCCACTGGTATGGGGTTGGGGTTTGACTCCACACAGCCACTGGTATGGGGTTGAGGTTTGACTCCACACAGCCACTGGTATGGGGTTGAGGTTTGACTCCACACAGCCACTGGTATGGGGTTGGGGTTTGACTCCACACAGCCACTGGTATGGGGTTGAGGTTTGACTCCACACAGCCACTGGTATGGGGTTGAGGTTTGACTCCACACAGCCACTGGTATGGGGTTGGGGTTTGACTCCACACAGCCACTGGTATGGGGTTGAGGTTTGACTCCACACAGCCACTGGTATGGGGTTGAGGTTTGACTCCACACAGCCACTGGTATGGGGTTGAGGTTTGACTCCACACAGCCACTGGTATGGGGTTGAGGTTTGACTCCACACAGCCACTGGTATGGGGTTGAGGTTTGACTCCACACAGCCACTGGTATGGGGTTGAGGTTTGACTCCACACAGCCACTGGTATGGGGTTGAGGTTTGACTCCACACAGCCACTGGTATGGGGTTGGGGTTTGACTCCACACAGCCACTGGTATGGGGTTGAGGTTTGACTCCACACAGCCACTGGTATGGGGTCAGTGTTTGACTTCACACAGCCACTGGTATGGGGTTGAGGTTTGACTCCACACAGCCACTGGTATGGGGTTGAGGTTTGACTCCACACAGCCACTGGTATGGGGTCAGTGTTTGACTTCACACAGCCACTGGTATGGGGTTGAGGTTTGACTCCACACAGCCACTGGTATGGGGTTGAGGTTTGACTCCACACAGCCACTGGTATGGGGTTGAGGTTTGACTCCACACAGCCACTGGTATGGGGTTGAGGTTTGACTCCACACAGCCACTGGTATGGGGTTGAGGTTTGACTCCGCACAGCCACTGGTATGGGGTTGAGGTTTGACTCCACACAGCCACTGGTATGGGGTTGGGGTTTGACTCCACACAGCCACTGGTATGGGGTTGAGGTTTGACTCCACACAGCCACTGGTATGGGGTCAGTGTTTGACTTCACACAGCCACTGGTATGGGGTTGAGGTTTGACTCCACACAGCCACTGGTATGGGGTTGGGGTTTGACTTCACACAGCCACTGGTATGGGGTTGAGGTTTGACTCCACACAGCCACTGGTATGGGGTCAGTGTTTGACTTCACACAGCCACTGGTATGGGGTTGAGGTTTGACTCCACACAGCCACTGGTATGGGGTTGAGGTTTGACTCCACACAGCCACTGGTATGGGGTTGAGGTTTGACTCCGCACAGCCACTGGTATGGGGTTGGGGTTTGACTTCGCACAGCCACTGGTACGGGGTTGTGGTGAGTCTGCTTTCTGTCTCTAATAAATTGGTATTTTTTTCATCTTAATGTTTTTCAGTCATCGATGCTCGCTGTCAGGAGATGACCTTAACAGACGATGGATCAACCCTAGTATGATATTACACCCTACTATATACCACACCAAGGGCTTGCTACAGTACATGCAAGCTATTGATAAACCAGCACTGGTAAGCTATATACCACGCCAAGGGCTTGCTACAGTACATGCAGGCTATTGATAAACCGGCACTGGTAAGCTGAGGTCTTGCAAGGTTCGGTTATGTGCAGATAATGTCTCGTCTATATATAGTGGGGGGGTGTCAGTGTCTGCTCAAGTTTTAGCAATTATGTCCGATTTTCTTGTGTTCTCTGCAGACGCAATGCTTTTCTTTCTTGATCTTTCAGTGTTGACAGAATGTTTGTTAATTGTATTATTATAAGTAATAGCATGGCATGAGGTTGATTAGTGATTAAATGTACCCGAAAGCTGAGGGAGGTTTTGTTGACTTTTACTAAACCTCCCGAGGCTTGAGGGACATCAGGAGTATATTACACAGGAGTGTTCCTTGCCCTTGTGTTGGCCCCTAACACAGTGTGTCTATTTATAGCCGCTAAGTTCTGGTGTGCGATTACGTTGTCTTTTGTTCTCTTGCGCTTTAGTATTTTTTTGCAGTTTGAACCGTGTTAATTACAATTTTTCAGTGCATCCTGATTGGTTAAAAGTGACGGCCTTTGTTTCTTCTAGCGGGAAACTCTATGCTAAAAATAACTCTACCGTCTACAGTGTTGTGTGACAATATAATGTGGGAAGAGGAACACTCCTCTGTAATATACTCCTGGGGACATTTAATCACTAATCAACCGAAATGCCATGCTATCAGTTTGTAATATTACGGTTTCCGAGGAATAGGAGAGTAAACAAGAACGCTTTTGGCCGAGTCAACAAGTTCAAAATGAATAAATTAATCTTTTTGGGTTGCTATGAATACTCTTGGCAATCCGTTAATTGTTCACTTCATCTATTCGTTAGTTATTCTGTTGAAATCTTTTGGGGTAGTTTAGCATTTATATAGGCCTGATAAAAATGTGGTACTATGCATGTGTTAGACGTGAAAGAAGGTTCAAGTCTACATAAAGTTGGTAATCTTGCTATGGTAGATGTGCCGATGAATGAATACGAGGAACGTATCCATAAGCGAACCTTAGGTATGATTAGTTACTAATCGTACCTAATATTTATGCATGAGGCTCGATAAATAGCAGTGGTCAGGGCATTTAGAGATTAAATGTCCCTCTCGGAACAATGAAAACCGAGGCAACCGTGATATTATATTGTTAATTGTCTTATATTGTTACAGTATAAATAATAATATATTTGAAAGCATGAAGTATTTTTAACGCAGAAGGAAAGTTCATAATATGGGGTCCATATGGAGTTAGTTCTCCTCGCCCTCTCCCCAAGAGGTGATGAACTTGTGGTTAACGTTCCTGATGATTTGTAGGTGTTCTGTGATTTCCATGGGCATTCTCGCAAGAAGAACGTCTTCATGTATGGCTGTAGTACAGCCGCCACGATTGCTGCTTCATCAAGCTCCTCCGCTGACCTAGATATTGCAGATTCCGTTCGTGAACACGTGCCGGAGCTGTCTGGGTCCGAGTCTACCAGTAGTATGGACCCCAATGACGTAGTAGAGGATGTAGGGTACAGGGTAAGAGTCGTCCCCACCCCTCCCCCATGCAGACTAAATGCGCCCTTGCGTTGCTATTTTCCATTGTGGACCAGTAGATTGATGAAAGCAGAAGCCAACTCTGTCTACCTTTCCTTTACTACTCCTCCCATGTCACCTTTCCCTTGAGAGCGTGTGAGCGCATGTCAGGACACATGTTTGCCTGTTTAGAGTTGGCCCTAGGGTCGATATTGAAATGTAGTATAGCTGAATATCACTGATGTCCCTCTTTACCTCCAGACCTTACCCAGAGTTCTACACAACATTGCGCCCGCGTTTTCTCTGGGCAGTTGTAGTTTTATTGTGGAACCGTCGAAGGAATCGACTGCGCGCGTTGTAGTTTGGCGCGAGATGGGCGTCGTGCGAAGTTACACGATGGAGAACACGTACAGCGGGTGTGACCAAGGGCCTTACAAGGTAAGCTGCATTCAAACACACTCGTGGTTGGCTTTGTTCGTTTTAAAAGCTACAATAGGTGCCACGAAATAAATTCTCTAAAAAAGTTTGCTGAACTCTGCGGCTCGTTTGGAGACAGTAAAAGTAAGGCTGGCATTTGGAAGGTCCTTCGGCAATGTCATTAGGCTCTTTGTGAATCTGTATTGTTTCGTGATCATTGAGCAATGATAATGCTGATTACTGGAAAGTTACAGCGATAAGCCACGAACAGAGCTTAAATGATTGCATAATCGTGCCCACTGGCGTATAAACGGTGCTTACAAGATATGCGTAAGAAAAGCTGCTGTTCTGTTTGGCCTGCATGCCAGGCCTGTAAATAAAGTGAACTCAGTAAATTGGTGTTTTTAGGAAGGAAGATAACTAAATACGTATTTGGCCAAGGTTGTACGTTATTTGTTCTTCTACCTAAACCGCTTTTTCGTTCTGATCTTAACTCCCGGAATGTAAAGGAAGCCACAACCGTGTGTGTATCATTGTACTACTTGTGAATACTGTACGTTGAATTCGTTGCTAGGGCTACCATCTTGGTACACGTGAACTAGAGGAGATGGGCCGGTTCTTTTGTGCTGGACTGTTAAGGATAGGAAGACCGTACATCAGACGAGATCCACCCAGCCGTGCGCTCTCCAGTGCCGAAAGTAACACGGATGCACCAGATATGTCAGAAAACTGGTGCGTACTACAGCAATTCGCTTGTGCACTTAACTGGTGATAAGTTGTAGGTTTGCCGTCTGGTAATTAATATTACGGTAATAGATAAAGAATTCGCGTCCGATCTTTGTGCGATTTACAAACTCGAGCTGAAAGCGAGAGTTTGTAAATCCCATAAAGATCGGACGCGAATTCTTTATCGCGCTTATCAAACGTCTAGATGTCGAGAGTGATGTTTTCAGTTATTTTGGCGATTCGACTTATTTTGGCCGAGAAAATCGAAGCCAAAGTTTATATAAATCAGGACGAAATCTCTATCAGATTTAAAGGAAACCCTTGCTGTTGGAACAAGTTGCTGTTAAATTGTTGCCAATATGGTCTAAGTCGAAAATATGTTGAAAACATTGGGAAATTTATTATAGTTTTTGAAAAAAAATCGACATGAGTATGAGCCGCCATCTTGGATCATGAGTATGAGCCATTTCCTGTGCGGGCGCCGCCATCTTGGATGTGATGACGTATATTGTTACACGACAAAAGCTTATTGTTTTTAACAATAGTGACCGCCGTGAAAAGTCATCAGATGCAAGATGGCGGCGCCCATGCCCAAAATGGCTCACTCTCATGCCCAATGTTTTCAAAAACTAAGAGATATTTACCATTTCTGTCCACCTATTTACAACCTAGACCATATTGCCAATAATTTAACGGCAACTTGTTCAGCCAGGGATTCCTTTAAAGATCACTTATCGGTTGGTGATTTCCTTTGTTTTTGCTTCATGAATGATTTATGAGTTTATAATAATAATAATAATAATAATGTTTAATTCTTATATAGCGCAATTCTCCTAAGAAAGCCCGAATGCGCTTTACAATGTTCAATTTAAAAATACGCAATAAAACTAGTTACAATTCAAATAAAATGAAACGAAAAACATGTATATGAATATAAATAAATGTGAATATAGATAATGAACTATGTAAACTATGACTAAAAATTGAAGTAAAAGTAAAAGTAGAGTGCAAACAATAAAAGCATGCGACAACACCAGCCAAACAGCACAAAACAGCACCAATTAAACAAGAAAAGGGAAGGATGTTGGCACTATTCAGTACTATTCAGCCAAACAGCCGCCACATGCCTCTACCGTCCGCACTCTAAGAAAGCAAAAGTCAATAATTATCAATAAAATTAGAAAAAAGCCTTCCTAAAAAGATGGGTCTTATAGAGACTCTAACAGGTTACAATGGTATGATAATCTTGATATCCATGTATTTCTCTGCAGGATTCGAACAAGCGAGTTATTTGTTCCAGTCCCTCCTCAGTTGCAACCCTCGCAGTCGTACGACGACAGCACCAGTAACGACGAGTTTGTTGGATAGTCACGAAACAAGCGCAAGAATATCTGACGCAGTGGCTTCATGCAAACTTCTTTCCACTCTATCAGTTCGTTCCTACGCTATGCCTTATGCATGCAATTAACTTTTAAACAAGGATCCGCACTATGAAAGGACCTCGACCAGGTTGAAGACATATTCAGTTGTCAATTAGCCTGTCTATGTTCAAAGCTCCGAAAATCAAATTGAATGTTTAATGTAAAAAAACTAACTAAAGTGTTCGTAAACGGTTCTAAAACACTATCGACGCATTCTCAAGCACTAGCTTCCTTCTGTTTACTTTTTGGGGCTTATTTTGCTTTAGCGTCATTTGGTATTATAACAAGACTGAAAGTTCTCTTACTTGCTCGCTGTTCTGAATTTCAAATTTCGCATACCAAAGGGCGAGAAAGGGGAGGAGAATTCCCTTTTATAGTGCGCGTCAAAAATATCATAGTTTTCCTATTTATTTGGGAGGAGAGGAACCCCAGGGGGGTACCCTACCAGGTAGAATAAGCCTAACACCAACTTCAACTATTTGATTTACACATTCACGTCGCTATACTTCGTACTCTAGATGATTCAACTCTTTCAGTCATTTACTTTTAAAATAAAGTCAGTGGACCTGAAGACTAAATAGGCTTTAAGATCTCTGTTGTAAACGTTCGATGTCTTTACTTTTTCTCGTCACAATAATCACATGACATCACAAAGTAAATGTCACATATATGAACAGTCCTGAATCTGAATTCAGGACCTGAATCCTCGCAGCTCTTACGAAGTTGTCCTTACAGTAACCTGCTCGCACTTTGTGCTGCTTGGTCGTTTACGTTGGGTTTCACGAGGTACTCATTACGCCACTGCTTTGTGAAGCCTTTTTGTCATCGTATATAGATGACGTCAAACGCCTATTGTTCAGCGTAGCCTCAGTTTCCACGATCAAGTTGCGGAGTTGTTCACACCTTAATGAGGCTTCATCATGCACCGCTTAACACTTCTCACTAACCTGAACATCTCACGGTAGAACCCGCTCCACTATGGGGCTCGCTCCATGATGGACTCCCAGCTTGTTTGTTTGTTAAGCGGTTGATACTTAAATGTCTGGCATCCGTAAACAACGTTGGTGGTAGTCTTCTGCAACTAGCGAATTGTCTAAACGTTTGTACAAAGGATTCGACTGTCAATATTAAAACATATTTTAAAAGAAAAAATTATGACGTTATCCAGATCATATATATTTACAGAAAATTAAAATATTACAAAGTTAATTTCAAAAGGAAACTGTGACGATGTTTCCACAATTTAACAAAATGTTCATTGATTTGTAACGTTGGTAGAATGTTCGGTATTTAATGTTATTGTCTTCAACTTTACGAGACTGGTCTGGTGGGTTTGGGTGCGAACTAATGTAAATAAAGATTTTATTTTATCAGTTCGCCACAGACAATGTACAATGTAGATTAAAGTGAGCAAAATTGTCATTAGCTCTGCTGAAAATTGATTAAATCCAATAATAAATAAGTAAAAGCATTCCATTTATATCCCATCAAATATATTCTCTCACCCGTGATTGCTGGAATGCATCACGTGACCCGATATCTGCTCTCTGCCAGACAAGAAATGTTAACGAATACACCCCTGTCTAATCATAACTTCGAAGAAGTAACGTCTGCTTACCCGAATGCTTAATTACATCTAAGCATGACGTCAGCATTTTTGTTTTATTTTTTTGCCCAATGAAAGCCATTGTTAGAATTTTTTGAATTGGCGCGCCATGCAACCGTCACGAACTCAGCTGGTTTGCGCCATGGTGCAAATATCTCAAAACAATCGAGTTACCAAATCTGCTTTCAGATTTTCTTATGATTGGTCAAAGGCAAATGTATTGTCTGAATTCCTTTTAAATGTAACTACGTCACTTGCCAGGATATGGAAGGTAAAATCTGTTTGGTCCATAATCCAATGAAGTGTGCATATTTGAAACTAATTAAGCGCTCGGGTAAGCAGACGTTCTTCGAATTTATGAGAGTGCAAAAACATGTCTGCATAGCAGTCTAGTCCATGTGGGAGATGTTTGTGTTTAGTCATCGCCGATATCGACGTAAAACTCCGATTACGCCACACTGAATAAACGTTGGTGCGATTAGGCTTCGGCCCGTCTCGGTTGTCTGTGGTCTTTGCCGCTAAGTTCCTGATTTGTAGGGCTCGTGTCTTCGCCGCAGACTCGTTTCCAGTCGCTACTAAGGCGGCGCGGTACTCTCCAAATATAATTTAGTAGAGAGTGGGTACGAGTCTGTCTTCCGGCAGAAAATATGAATTCAGTAATGATTCGTGTAAGAAGTACGGCACCGAACGGCATTCAGATAAAGCAAGGTGTTAATTTTGTATTGTGAAGATTCTTGGACTCATTGGTTGAGACGTGAAGTCAGGAAGACGTCCAATTTCCTCCAATATTTCAAAATATTAAAACTACGATTTGCGCTGCGGTTCCAAATGTCGTTTGTAAAGAAAATCGCATGTTCGGAACCTAATCAATCGTGCCTGTTTCGTAACTATTGTTCATAAAAATGGGATGATACTAAGACTACTACTTTTATTTCAGAATATTCATAATTATCACCCACTGTTTTCGTAGTCTCGGACACAAACAAATCCCATGCGAGGGAGGACGCAGAACAATGGGTTTTCTCGTACTTTGTACACGGATCATTATTAGAAGTAATGGCATACGTGAGGGAAATTAGCGATTCAATTTCTCCGAGAGCCGAGGGAGGTTCTGTAAAAGTCCCTCCGCTTGTGGCGTCGCAAATTTCCCTTTCGTAAGCGGTCGATGCCATTTTACGCAACATTAGATGCCATTGTAACAGTCGATGCCATTTCTGCCCTTGAAGCGACACTTAGAAATTTTTAGAACGAAAATACTTACAAGTACGCCATCCTGCCGATGACCGCTTTTTTAGAACTTTTATCTTGCTTTTCTCATTAGCATACACTAATCATTACTATTGTATTGTATGTATTATTACAAATGGCATCGACTGTTCTGTAAAATGGCATCGACCGTTTACGAAAGGGAAATTAGCTGCGGCGTCGTGACTTCCACAGATCCTCTCGAGGGGAAATTTAATCGCTAATTTCTCATGTCATCTTTTGGATAAAATTAAAGACGCAGCAGATTCTAATCCTAAAGAGTTTTGGAATCTGGTAAATTCAATTAAATCGAATAATACTGCTGGAGGTACAAGTAATGTTTCTCCTGTAGAATGGTTTAATTATTTCTGCAATCTCAACAAAGTAAATTTTTCTTCTGAAAATACCAGTAGCGAAGCTCGTATTGTGAAAGATTATAATTTTTGGGCCGTCAAGAGTGATGAAATTCTTGATGAGCCTGTGACTTTGGAGGAAATTTGTGAATTGTCAAAAAAACTTAAAAACAAGAAGGCTAGTGCTGGTGACTCGTTGACAAACGAAATAATTACTCGGGCTGCCTGTGGCAGCGCCGAGTCTTAAAATGCAAGTCGTTATTTTTTTTAATTTTTTTTTATTCAGTGTAGCACACGATCTGCGCATGCGTTAAAGGTCAAATTCACACCAATCAGATTGCACTGTGCTGGTCACGCAACAATCGCCAGGTTAATGTATTTACAGAATTCAATACAGTAAATCAAAATGGTCGACCCGCGAGGGCGAAAGCCTTCCAACAGGCTCAGGATATTTCAACTGGCGCTCTTGTTGACCATAAAAATACATGAACAACCAGGAGCCGTAATACATTCGATCAGCGCTGTTTGGACAGATCCAATGTACATTTAGAAACGTAAGCGAAATACAATATCCAAACACGCTTGGATATCAACGGGTATCGAATTATCATCAAAGGTTAGATCTCGTCAGGCGCGCTCAGATAAGAAAGTTCAAAGCTCTCAGACAAGGCGAGACAAGGAGATATCACTTTCAATGAGTCATTGTCAGAAATCTATTCCATCGTGGGCGGTCTTGTACAGCTAAGGCATGTTTTACGACAGAATAACCAGAGTCTTTCTACTGGATTGAGAGCTCGAGACATTATACATGTCGGCTAATATGGGGAAACAACACTACCAAACGATCCAAAACGACAGTTCAGTTATGTAAGTACTGTAAGTAAACTCTTTTTGATTTGAATAAATTTCCTCTCAGTTTGTCTGTTAATGTACTTTTTCTTCTAATTATCGCTTTATTTAACATCTGTGATTTAGAGTATGCGTACCTCAGAATAAATTATTTGAAAGGTCAACTGAATTCTTGTGTCGATAAGCGCAAATGTTTTTTTGTGAAACAGTCTGTGTATATGAGAAGCGGCTTAATAGAAGAGCTTTCTCATTTATAGGAATTACACTTTTTTTTCTTGCTATGAAATTTATGTTTCATTTCACATTTATTCATACAGTTTTAGCCGGACATTTCCCCGAGTTTTTGATCTATTTTCAATCAAATTCAAAGTCTGAATATGTCATTGTATTGCATTTATACACTTGAATTGCCAGTATTCTGTTGTTCGAATCCTGCGTTATCATAGTCATGCCATAAAAGCGATTAATAGACCAGTCTGTTTTTTTTTTACGTTCTCACTGGCGAATTAAAGCACGACTTGATACTAAGAGGATTTCAAATGAAAGTGTATTTCATCTTCAATCTCATGTGGCCCGAGTGAAAGCCCAGATGGGCTCTTGTTAAGATTTCAATTGGCGTTTTGGGTCCATATTTTGTGAAACTTTTTAATATCGTGTTATCCTGTGGAGTGTTCCCGCGTGTTTGGTCGGAAGGCCTTATCGTGCCGCTCCATAAGTCAGGAGACAAAGCGGATCCCGGTAATTACCGAGGCATTTGCATTGGTAGTTGTTTAGGAAAATTTTTCACTTTGATTCTCAATTCACGTTTGAACTCTTTCTTAAACGAAAACCACATTTTAAATATGATTGGTTTTAGACATGGTTTTCGAACGTCTGATCATTTGTTAGTACTAAAAACGCTGATCGATTACTATAAGTCGAAACGTAATCCGTTGTTTGCTTGTTTTGTTGATTTCAGGAAAGCTTATGATAGTGTTTGGAGGGAAGGGCTGTTTTTTAAATTGATTAGATATGGATGCAGTAGAAAATTTGTTGGTATTCTTTTAAGTATGTACTCTTCGGTTAAGTCAGCGGTAAAGCTTGAACAGGGTATTACTCCTTATTTTCAGTCATTTGTTGGTGTAAAACAAGGGTGCAATCTTAGTCCGACATTATTCAATATTTTTATTAATGATATACCTAGTATATTCTCTTCTTCGTGTGATCCGGTGAGGCTAGGTGATTCTAGACTAAACTGCCTTCTTTATGCCGATGATTTAGTATTGTTGTCGGAATCAGAATCTGGGTTACAAAATTGTCTTCGAAAGCTAAAGGCCTATTCTAGAAAATGGAAACTAAAAGTAAATTTGAAAAAATCTAAAGTATTGATTTTCGGAACGCAGTCTCAAAGACGATTATATGCAACATCTAAGTGGTTTTTTGGTGATGACCAACTGGAATGTGTAGACGAGTATATGTACTTGGGCTTAACCTTTCACTTTTCGGGGAATTTTAAGATTGCTATGAAATCTCTATACAATAAGGCTTTACGCGCTTACCATGGTATGATGAGAAATCTTTCAAATGTGGAGAATGTTCCAGTTAAAGTGTTACTAAAATTGTTCTCTTCTCTCGTTTCCCCGGTTTTGTTGTACGGCTGTGAGATTTGGGGTGTGAATTTGCTGGGGAGAATACCCTCTTTCGGCGTGTTTAAATCAAAAATATTCAAGGTGATAAATGATATGGAAAAACTTCAGTTGAAGTTTTTAAAACGTATTTTGGGAGTTCATTCCAAAACTACCAACTTGGCGGTGTATGGTGAATTAGGAAGAGTACCCTTGATTGTACAAGTTTCTACCCTGGTGGCGAAGTTTTGGTTTCGTATTAAGGATGCGTCTTATCAAAACACTCTCGTCGGTTTAGCTGCGAGAGTTTGTATCAGTGTTCTAATCAACAGTCAGTCGTTTTTACCAATTACTTGTTACGTATGTGTGAGTTAAAATCGTTACATGAGTTCAACGTTTCGAATAAACAATTACCTAATTTAGGCAGATATTTAAAAACAAAATTATATAATCTATTTTCTCTTTACTGGAGGGAACACACTCAACAAAGTCGATCAGGTGGTAAATTGCGTACTCTCAGTAAAGTTAAGATCAATTTCGGTTTTGAGAGATACCTTACCGATGCAAATGTTAAGTGTCGTCAAGCTGTAACCAGGTTACGACTGTCAGCACATCGACTTCCTGTTGAGTCTGGTCGCTACAGCAATATACAATACGATGATCGTAAGTGCACACTATGCAATTCGAATGAAATTGGTGATGAATATCATATTTTAATGTCGTGCGTTCATGGGAAAATTGAACAAGTTAGAAGTTTATTTATGAACGATTTATACAATATCAACAGTTCGTTTGCTATGCTTGATCCAAAAGAGCTATTTTTATATATTTTTAGTATGCATGACGATTCTATTGTGAAACTGGTTTTAAGATATTGTAAGGAGGTATTGGATTTATTTAATAATTGTAATAATACTTGATTTACTATATTTGAATTTAATATTCAGATCGTACTTTCATATATATATATTTTTAAATACATTGATGTATATGAATTTGTATCCTAATGTGCCAAAGTTGGTGTTTAATGGATTAAAGATTATTATTATGCTATTACTTATAATAACGTACCGAAAACGACCGGCGATAAGGATTCTTCTATACTTTAAGTACAATAACCGGAGTTTTCAAAGGATTTGGAGAATAAAAACGACCGTAGTTGATCTCGTGCAAGTCACACACAGCGTGAGTGTGTGCTTTAGTTTCTTATTCGATTTAGCGCCTTCCTCGATACGCCCTTACCAATTAACGTTGCCTCTCAAGGTCCAGAACCTATTTGTTTACGGTAATCGAACTATTCATAAGTACATTCTATAAGTAGACTCCATTAGATGCTAAATGACAAAGTTGAGACTTCTGTTCTGCTCTCTTGATATTAGTCATTAGTATATACCACACCAGTGAATATCACTTTTCGCGCGCTCTGATTGGCTACTCTAACGGTGAATATGATTTCATATTCACCTCCGAGCAAAGCAGCGATCATCGCGCGCGAGTTTTTGCCCATTTGACAGAAAATAAAATTACTATTTGCTGCTGGCTATTCACCTGGAGTGTGGTATATACTAAAACAATTATTCACCTCCAATAAGCTCAGTATTACCATACTCATTCCGAACCGCTTTTAGTTTATTAGTTTAGAGCCGACTAGCTGCCGAGAGAATCGCGAGAGCAATAACTTGCATCAGGTGACTTTATATACAACAAAGGAGTGTTTCACCAGCATGCTTTGCAAACCCGCGAGTTTTGGATTGCGTTTGAGCAACGTGGCCGTCTTGTAACGTTTTCCCCCCAATTGTCTTGTATTTTTAGGTAAGAATTTCTCCCAGTAACAATTATATTTAAGCAATGTTCTTTTTAGGTTTCGGCTACTTTAACATGTCCTCCTTTTGGTTGAATAAAATGTCAATTTATCTTTCGAAAATAAGAGGAATCGTAACATGAATAAATTATACATGGAACGCTAAAGTGTTTGTTTCGTTATGGTTGTCTCGAACATTGGTTCAGTAACAATTTTTCGATAGGGATCTAAGCGATAAAAAATTATTCCAGCTCGTTACTGAACCGACAAGGTCTCGAAACATTCTGGATCTCGTAAGCACCAACATGGTGGAGCAAATATCTGGCCTTGAAGTTTCAAAAGAGGTCACTATTGTCTCGGATCACTACTCCATGGTATTTGATTTGCAAATCTATCCCTACAGAACTGCCTCAAATCCAAGAGTTGTTTACAACTTTAAGAAAGGGATTTTGATTCCCTGCGGACTCATCTGGAATCCACATCCTTTCACGAGATTTTTCAGAACAATGACACCGTTGACAGTTGTTGGCATTCCTGGAAACAGAGGTTTATTGAAACGGTCGATAAATACATTCCTAAAACAAAATTAAAACGTGCAAATTCACCTCCGTGGATCGATGGTAAAGTCACCATGCTATCAATAAACGCAACACCTTGAGAAGAAAAGCCGCAAAGGAGAACGATGCAGGCCTGTGGGAGCGTGTTAAACAGCTACGTAGGGAATCAAAGTACCTCATTAGAGCCAAATTCAAAGGTTACGTACAAAACCTTACCACCTCAGCAGCGTGTGATAAAAATAAGATTTGGTCTTTTTTCAAAGCCAAATCAAACAAAGGATCTATTCCGGAGTCTGTCGAACACGGCGGCTTAACATTTGACACTCCACTTGGAAAGGCTGAAGCCTTCAACAGCTTTTTCGCTTCTACTTTTTAACAGCCCAGTCAAGCCACCGCTGTACCGCCTGTACAGCCCTTCGTTACAACCACTTTGTCCTCTGTTGAACTGTCGGTGTCGGACGTGTTAAGAAACCTGGTTAGTCTGGACGTCACTAAAGCCGCTGGTCCGGACGGTATCCCATCGCGCCTACTCAGAGAGTGCGCTGTACAGATAGCACCATCACTGACCAAGCTATTTAACCTCTCTCTGCCGGTTAGATGGTAAATTTCCCGACGACTAGAAGGAAGCCAACGTCACGCCAGTTTTCAAGAAAGACTCTAAGAAACTTGCCAGTAAATTATAGGCCTTTGAAGGTCTTTGAAAAATGTGTCCTCAAAAGTATTTTCCCATACTTTTTGCAAGCCCTTTCGGATTTTCAGTTTGGGTTCTTAGAGGGGAGGTCTTGCGTATCGCAACTCCTGACTGTTTTCCATGAAATCGGCGCTATACTGGATAGTAATACCGAAACTGATGTTCTTTATTTAGACTTTTCCAAGGCCTTTGATTCTATTAATCACGTTAAGTTATTATTTAAGTTAAAGTTATTTGGGATATCGGGTTCCCTGTGGGAATGATTTAAGGACTACCTTAGTAATCGCAGGCAGTGTGTAGTTGTCGACGGGTCTAAATCACAATTGGTGCCTGTTGTTTCTGGGGTCCCACAGTTAGTATTCTAGGGCCATTCCTTTTCGTTCTATACGTAAATGACCTACCTGACGTCACTTCTGCTGGAACTAGGTCAGTTTTGTTTGCGGATGATACCAAGTGCTATCGCTCACAGAGGTCCCAACAAGACCATCTTGCACTCCAATATGACCTGAACGGCCTGGTCAGCTGGAGTGAGGATTGGGACCTCAATTTCAATTCAAAGAAGTGCGAGGTACTTAAAGTGCCACTACGACGAAAATTTACCATTTCGATTTGCCACTTTTTCAGTGTCTATAGGTCAATCAGTATTAGAAATATCCGAAATAGTAAAAAATATTCCCAAATGGGCATCTTAAACCACAAATTTTAGGAGAGTTTACCGGTAAAATCCTGTCCGCCATTGCTGGAAGCCGTGCCCTTTGTTCAGCTTTAAACAAAGGTTTATTCACCGGAAGTGATGTCATACACTTAACACGACAACCTCGTGGTGCGAAATAGCGTGCATAAAAAAGTAGCCAACCTCGCAAAGATAAATATAACTTTCTTCTTATGTACGTGAAGACGTTTTTAGTAGAAATATGCCTCCAGGCGTTGTGTTCTGCAGGCGAGCGTTAAGTGTATGACATCATTTCCGGTGAATAAACCTTTGTTTAAAGCTGAACAAAGGGCACGGCTTCCAGTAATGGTGGACGTGTAGATTCAATATTCGGAGCTAAAAAAATAAGACTTCCTGTCGTTGTATCGAAAAACAATTTGACCTGGTAATAATATATGAACTCTACTTTATGAATATGCAAAAACATTGATATGTCAAAATTTGATCGTAGGGGCACTTTAAGATTGCTAGGAAACGCAATCCACCTTTTCGGAGTTACAATATAGGGTCTGACCTGCTAAATGAGTCCAGTTCACTAAGGGACTTGGGCATTATTATCTCAAAGGATCTGTCTTGGCATAACCATGTAGTATCGATAGTTGCTAAGTCAAACAAGGTGTTAGGGTTTCTCAGGAGGAACACTCCTGCCTCTCTCAATTCAAATCTTCGTTGTGCGCTATACACTAGTTTCGTGCGCTCGGTTCTGTGCTACGGCAGCCAAGTGTGGGCCCCGCAGTCGAGTACGCGGGATCTCCTGCTAATCGAGCGCGTGCAGCGCCGAGCCACCAAGTTTATTCTCGGATTCAGTCTACGCGATATTTCCTATAGGGACAGGTTAGTTAGGCTAAATTTACTTCCTGTCTCCTACTGGTTAGAATATTTAGACCTGGTATACTTTTGTAAATGCCGCCTAAATCTCTGTAGCTTAGATATAACTAGTTACGTTATTCCCTATTCCCAGTCATCAAGAGTCACCCGAAATACTTCCGCTAGTTCTGGCTACAAACCTAATTTATATAAAACTTCTACTTTTAGAGATTCATATTTTAATCGTATCGTGCTTCTATGGAACTCCTTGCCACCTGAAATTCAAACCAGCACCTCTATAGCTTCATTCAAGAAATTACTTCGCGCGCACTACCGTTCGCTTCTGCTCTTAACGTTTGACCCAGACCGCATCAGAACATACACTGAAGACTATCTGTTCCAAATGTCGTTCTACAAACATAAGGTCAGTTTGCTGCCGCTAACTTTAACTTAGTACGCCATCATGCTAAATCCACACTATCATCTACATTTAACATATACTTAAAATATTGTTCTGATTATACAGTATATAATATATACATAATATGTAAATTTTATATTACATATTTCTTAATTAATGTGTTGTAAGTAACAGCTTGTTACTTAAATAACTGACACTTGTCAATTGATATCTCAGCTGCAAAATCGTGTCGGGGAATTGGGAAATTCTAAAAAGAGAGCTCTTGACGACGTTTCCCGCATATCTACTCGGATTATTTTTCGCTTTGAACTAAATCGAATTTTGAAATTCCCCGACACGGTTTTGTAATACGATTCCTCAGAAATACGACAAAGGAAACAGATTTTTAAACTTTAAAATATTTTCGGAGTCGGAACTTCTGAAAGCCATCTCACTAAATCGGAGAAAAGGAATGGCGGAAAATTCGAGATTTTCAAAGAACTCAAAACTTTTTATGTTTTCTTGTAGCCAATTTTATAAGCTTTAAAATGATACATGAATGATTTATCTACGATATTTCCTCGAGGCGCTACATAATCTAGACTGGAAACGCACCCTGAAGGTATCCGGTAACCTTAAGTTAGTTCAAAGCATTTAGTTATGTTAAATCCCATCTGCCATTTATGAGATCATTCGATCAGATGGTTTAGGTCAGATTGCAAAGTTTTAGCATCTTCCGTTGATTCAATTAGTTCCTATACAAAATACAATAATCGGGAAAGAGTCTGATATTGGATTCGATGTTATGCCCAATATCATTAATATAAAGGAGGAACATCAGGGGACCCAATCCTGTTCCGTTAGGTACCCCGGTGTCACTGGAATGAATTGAGAATGCTCTCCATCAATGACGACTCTGCTGTCGTTGGGGCGGTCAGCCATATCCTGATCCACTGCAGGATGCAGCCTCTCACTTCATAATGATGTAGCTTGTGGAGCAGTCGCTCGTGGGGCACAGTATCGAATGCCTTGGCAAAGTCGAGGATGAATAGATCTGTTTGGGTGTTGTTGTCCATATTCTTCGTCAGGTCATTGATTGTAGTAATCAATTGTGATTCACAGGAATGATATTTCTTGAAGCCATGCATGTATGGATTTATTTCGACTTAAAAACTCAATGAGGGTTTCTGCCGTCAAATCTTCTTCAGCTTTCCCGATATGAACAGACATGTATAAGGGCTCTCAGTCCAGCAGAAAGACTTCTGTCGTAAAACATGCCTCAGCTGTGTGTTCGGAGTTAAGCCATGGTATATAGACTCGAAGTACTCAGATTTCTCAGTTGTTGCGGCCATTTCACTACATATTTATGCAAAAAAAACATAATTCACTACGAATTTAGGCAAATCACCCAGAAGTGTCGTCATTATGGAATAAACCAGCTAGAAATCCCTTCGTAAATCATCATTTTAGCGAGACCCGAGACTTCTAATAGGTAAACAATCATGTTAATTTTTAACAATTTTTTCAACTGATGAATTCACGCGTATTTTCTTCAGTCCAAAAAAAGAAAGAGTTCGTATATTGAAAAATTATCAAAACAACCAATCATACAGCTGCTAAGAATCTACAAGTTACCAGGCTTTTACAGGCAAATGGAGCAAGTAATGACGGACGAACTGCTCTGGCAAAGAGGGGAAAGAAGGCATGTGTGTTTACGGGACTCTTATGCTGTTCATACAAGTTGCGGCTGTACAGAAATCTCAAAATAACTCATATTTATCCTCTCTGGGAAGCGTGGGGAAAATTTGAAGCCACATTTGGATACATTTACGTGATAAAACATCCTTTGGACTATTAGAATTGATCGGGGTAAAACAACAGCCGCTCGGGTTTGATACTGTAACGTTGATCAGAGGAACCTTGAAGGAGATAGCAGTAAACATGGAGGTAATAGCAGCTCCTTTAATAATGCACTTATCAATTGAAACCCTTCCCCTCCCCCCCCCCCCCCCCCCCCTGGGTAGATGGTGATATGTTGGGGATTTGATGGTGATTGACCTATTTTTGTGGCCCCAGGGGGTCGGGGATTTTACTTGATTTGCTTCAAGCACATGTACTTTCAAAGCTCGTGGGCGGGTTCTAGAACTGCCCCGCCCTCATTCACTCATGAAGCCAGGGGCTCACGGATTTAGAATCTTCAGTTATTGGTATACTGTTAGGTCCTGTTCAGCTGGTCAATAATGATGAGACTTCTAAAAGCGTAGCAGGTGTAAGATAAATAGAATGCGGATAGTCACCTGGAAGATGGCGCTTACTCTTGCCACCTTCGAACACCGGGCCCAGAAGAATATATATTTTGTAGAACAGTTCGTTGGGTGTTCTTGTCAGTTCTTGGTTTAAGTAGTCCTACTTTGTTTCCAGCGTCTCTTGGATTATAATTATTACAGTGTTTTGAGAGGTGAATATCAGTTCCTGTAGGTAAACTGGGGTGAGCTTGGATGGTTTTATACAGAGTAATTACAGTAACTTTTTGTTTCTTCCATTTTGTAGATAATTTGTCCCACTAAATCAAGCTACGATACGAGTTTAAGTCTGCAGTAAAGTTTGTCAAACAGCAAACTTAAACTCGTATCGTAGCTTGATTTAGTTCTAACTCATATCGTAGCTTGATTTAGTTGTAACTCGTCTCGTAGCTTGATTTAGTTCTAACTCATCTGGCTGCGCGATTTTGCAGCTTCTGTAATTTGTTACTCTTCTCACTGCTGATATAATGCTTCTTCCAGGACAAGTTATATATACCCCCAGGGATTTAGTCCACTTTGTTTTATCTCTTTGCCCTTAGTATGGAGGTCACCAAGAGAGATTGTATAAAGGACATTTTATACCGCAACACAAAGGCATTTTCCTACTTAAACTGAATTATATTCAATACAATAAACGTTCCAGGATTTTTTTCCCAAATGTGTCGGTTATTTCAGTGAAAGCAGTATGCAGAATAGCAAACCTTACCGTGCCGGTACATGGTCAAGCATGGCGTAACAAAGCCATAACCAGGCATAAGATAGTTCGTACGGCACAACGAAGCATTGCCAAGGCATAAAATAGCTCGTACAACACAACCAATCCTTGACAAGGCATAAATTAAAATAGCTCTTACAACACAACGAAGCCTTGACAAGACATAAGATAGCTGGTACAACACAACGAAGCCTTGACAAGGCATACACTAGCTCGTACAGCACAACTATAAGCCTTGACAGGGCATAAGATAGCTCATATAGCTCAACGAAGCCTTAATCAGGCATAAAATAACTCGAATGGCGTAACGAAGCCATAACCAGGCTTAAGATAGCTCGTACGGCACAAGGAAGCCGATAAGGAAAAAAGCGGCCGATATGTCAGCCAACCCGGGCCGCGGCCGACATTGCGTACAGTACACATGATCCAGACCGAAGCTAACCCTTGGTTGAAAAAGAACACTGATTTCAAACAATAGGACATATTGAACATATTGGAAACGTCTATTATTAACAGTAAGTAAAGAATAACCTTCATTGAATGATGTGTGATATTTCTCTGAGGATATTATCCGTTCTGAAAAGTTACCAGTTCAGTACTGAGAGCGAAGCGCGAAGGAAACTGACATCAAGAACAGAGTCCACCAAAGAACAAATATCTTTATCGTAAACATTGATTATTGAGTCACATGACGCAATTCAACCAATCATGCGGGAGAACATGTTTGATGGATTATAGGGGTATACTCTAATGACACCACACCTTGAATTTGATTCTTTCAGTTGCCGTTATTTTTGTGAACTCTACAAGTCCAACTGACCATCTTATTAAACAGATAAATTAAAGATTTTCATAATTACCGGTCATCACTGCGGATGTAAATGTCTTTGTTCGTGTAGATTGAATTTATTACTTGCATATTTCTTTCTGCTACAGCAGTTGTCTGCAAAACACATGTACATTGTAAAAGTGTTTCCTGATTGAGGCTTCATAAATTAGTACAATAGATTATGGTATGATTTTGTACTCATTCCAAACCGCGAATGCACAATTACCCGTGTTTTTTTTTACGTCCCTACCGGCCATGCATCTATTTTCCTATCAAACATAAATGAAAGTATGAGACTGATTTTAAGACAGGCATCTGTCTTGTTTCTCTGTACAGCTAACTATGAGAATGGTCATATAACTCGTTCAGCTGCATGATGTGGTTATGTGGTTATGCCATTTGTCAGGCCGGTTGGGTTGCAGCCGGTACCGGTCGATCACTCAGTTGAAAATTCACAAAGCGATTTGACCTTGTTGACTTCGACTAAATGCTTTTACGGACCAATAGCCTGTTAAGAGATGTTGCGTAGGCTAGAAATGACAAAACTTGATTTCACGAGGTGGAAAAAGGCGGCCGTGGAAAGACCCAACCGAGACGCATTTTGCGGTTAAATTAATCGAATTTGAAACACCGAAGCTTTTTAAAAAGTAACAACGTTCTGGAAATCAAAAGCCCGGGCCTTCTAATTAAGTTATCAATTAACAGGAGGGAGCCGAGCAGCTGACAGAAACCTCCCGTCGACGTGTACATTTCTTGTCAGTGAATAATGACAACCTGAAAGCCGTATTTTAACACTTGATGCCGCGAATTTCCCGTGTTGCTAACAAATGGTTAATGAAGGAAATGGAACCTTAAAATCAATGTCAGAGTTTGATTTCCTGTCGTGGGCTATACTTCCATGGAAGATCTACCTCCAAAAAGGTTTGAATATCTACGAAGCTTAGTTGATTCCTACTTTTACGACGAGGTCGGCATGAAAGCAAGCCATCTTGGCTACTACATGAAGAACTTACACCAGCTTGTTACGATAGGGAAAGGGACGACTCAGCACTCTAGAAAAATTGTAATGGAAATTATGCGTCTAAGACAAAACCAAAAGCAAGAGAGAAGTTTTGAGGTAAACTTTCTCGAAGACTACGAGTGTCTTGTTCAGTTCTGGAGCGAAAGAGAGTCCTTTATCCTTAGAACAATCGAGAAACAGTTGGAGGATTCATCAAATTGGTGTTGGAGCCTGAAAAAGATTACCAAGCCAGTAGCAATGTTGGACGATAATGATTTCTGGGGCACAACCCAGCAACTGAGAAGTGGAAAAGTGGTTGGGGATTGTCTTGGTGGAATTGATCCTGTGTTTGGAGCGCTTCTAAATCCAACCGGTGAGCCGTCTGCAAGGTCCACAGTATAGTTTTATTTAATAGCACAGAACAACCGGTGATGATTCGTTGGCGATAAGCCCGTTCGATATATTACTATTTTAGCATCCCAAGGCTAACTTCTATTTCAGTACTTGTTTTATTTCAACTCTGTAAGTTATTTCTACTCTTAGGTAATATCTGGCCAAACAGTAGCGACAATAAGAAAATTTTGTATATTTTGAATGGTATGAAGGACGAAAACTATAATTTCAATTGTAAATTATTTGAGTTAGTTCAAAATTATATCTCAAATACCAATCGATTTTCCATCGCTACAGTCTGACTTGTATATCTTTTTCTTTTTTTGTTTTCTAAACTTAATGTTATGTACTTATTTTAATTAATCTAAATCGTAATTTTATAATGTTTCCTTTTGTGTGTCTGAAACTGACCTTATACTTGTTGTATTTTTTTCTGTATGAGCTCCCTTGATAAGCCTTAGGCTTTTGGAGCAAATACAGAGAGTAAATATGTTTAAATAAAAATAATTTTTTTTAAAGTTATTTCACTGAAAGCCATTCCTATCCGCCAGTTGTATTTTATTGTGGTGCGTAATGAAGTGCTGTTGTTGTTATCATTTCTTGGATCGGAAATATCAGTGTGTCCAACTGAAAAAAATGAAAACTATGCAGTTGAACAAACCAAAACGTGGGATCAAGTTAAAGTTGGCATAATCAGCAACACGGTCCTATTCTTATTTTGATGATAGTTATACCAATTTGTGATAATCAATGTCGAAAAGCCGTTCAATTTCTGTTTTGTTGCTGATTAGATAAAGTATAAGAAATAATTTGAATATTGAAGTAAATTTCGCTGTTGATTTATAGACATTCAGCGGGCGTTTGTCATACTGAACCGTGCATCTGATCTAAAGAAAACTTCAACCCTTATAGAGCCAATCAAACCATGTGTTCTTAGAAAGTTCATTTGAATCACCACTCTATACTCTTGTTTCTCTTCCTCAGGAGGTCGTATTGGTCGTGGTAATGGCGGACTATTACATCAAACTCTATTCAACAAAGGAGACGCGCTCGCTTATCACGCCGCTGTGCATGATGCTTGCGGTTACCTTATGGACTATCACGGTCTAGGGCCTGGGTACAACTACCTCGACTCCGTGTGGACAGTATACTCAACTTCTTCTCCTCTGTGTGGTCAAATTCCAGGCTATTTGTTCTTTTGCGACTTGCTAAACACGGGCAAAATAACCGACGCAACCTATTTTTGAACACCTTCAAAGAAGGCCTATTTTGTATTGCAGCATTTTCTTAGCAAGCTATCCATTTTTAGCGTCGAAGCACTGGTTTTTGATCTTGAAAATATGTTTGACGACAGTCTTGCTCGGGGTGGGGAAGGGGTGTGACTCTCTATATTGAACTGACGGGGGTGCTCCGCGCTCGTTTTAGGGGTAAACATTCTCGTAACCGTACCTTTAGGGGGTTTTGTTCGCACAAGTAAGTTACGCAACCTGAGTCGTTTCTTTTGAGGGATTTAGAATTGTTCATTGTTAAGGTTCTTTTACAACACGCGAGGAATCGATTTATAAATGTTATATATTTTATATATGTATACCTTTCAGGGATCAAAATCATTATGGTTTTTAAACCTACTTTAATTTATGCGTACCTTTTAGGGGTCATTTACAATATGACCGCCGAGCATCCTCGTCATTTTGGTACCGGCGCCCCCCCGGGGGTCTTGTTCTGCCCTGTTTCTGAAAGGAAACTCGCTATTTAGTACACATTGAACCTTAATCCACTGCTCCTCTCGGGTCACAATACCTATGTGATAATAAGGAAACTCGCTATTTAGTACACATTGAACCTTGATCCACTGCTCCTCTCGGGTGACAATACCTATGTGATAATCGTTCGCTAGCTGTACTGATCGTAAGAAAAACACGTCCATCAAGTACATCCCACAATGCATAGCGGGTGTTGTACACGTGACCGGCGAGAGAAGTATTTTCCCCACCAGAATGTCTGCCTTGAGTGTGTGTTTACGATACAAGTCAGCTTAGGTAGAGGACATTATGAACCGAATGCTGTGAAGTCTAACAGAAGCGGTCACATATAGTGGCCCGATTATTCATTCATAAATTTTTGATAGTCCAAACTTGATGTGCCAGAAAAAAAATTGCTTTTGTGGGTAACAAACTTTGACAACAAAATGAACGAGTCATATCTTATAAAAAGCAATCTTGAAATTTGGTATTCATGGAATGATTCCATCGAAGGACGAAGGAATTAAAACAAACAATCGAGTTTCCGTTTTCTGTGCAACATCTACAGAACCGTGAGAATAAATTGGAATTCAATCTTAGATCAACATGGGATATGTAGCTAGAGAATTGTTTTAAGGCGGTTCAATTCCCGGCACCGCCTAGTATCAGGAGACATTTTAAACGAGTATCCCATGAATTATGAACTGGAAACCAGGTGTTCTCCGCAGAGAACGACACACTTACTGGTGCCCAATTAGGATGTTATTCACTTGTCTGCAAAACGAACCACTGAACAGCGATCATGTTGAACACCACCTGCAGTGAGCTGCTTGGCTGGCACGGCGATGAATTATAAACAAATCTACCGCTTGTTTATCAATAACAGAGTAGGCAACGGACCACGACGAAATTGTATTTTCTAAAAACGTGGGCTATTTTTGAAGTTGTTCTGGACAAACGTTTAACGAGGTAGAAGGCAGATAAATGGCATTATAAGGTTTGATTTGAGAATGCTAACGCAAATATACTAAATCTTATTTTTTTATAAGCTTGTGCTTCGGGAAAAAAATCTTCGTTGCTCATTCGAGAAGGGATTATCTAATAACTGTTGTAACGGTTCTTCGCCATTTGTACAAAACGGACAATCGTAAGTTAAAAAGCCGAAATGCACGACTACTTATCAAAAGAACAGCGCGAGAGTTATCTTCGTGAGATTTTCTACTCGTCGTTCAGTGACAGAAGATCGAGTGTGGTTACCAGGAATGAAGATGTTCAAAACCTTGGGAAATACCTTCGACAACTTTATGGTCTTGTGGAGACTGGTAAGGGAATGTCGCGCGAGGCGGAAGGCACTTTAAGGGAAATCGTCAAAATCCGGATGAGAGGAAAGCCGAGATTTTACGAAACGAAACTCTTTGCGGACTACAAACGATTTCTTTTGCTTAGGGGGCAAAGGGAGAGCTCAATGCGAACATCCCACGAGCAACAGTGTTTCCACTGTATCTTGAATGATTTAAAAGTCTCCCCACCCTCCCTCCTTGGGGATGATTGGTTCTGGGGCACGAGGCAGCAATTGAGGTGCGGAGAGATTATTGCCGACACTCTTGGAGGAATGGACCCCGTGTTTGGCTCCCTATTACACCCAGGAGGTAAGCAGCAGTGATCTGTGCATCTAAATAGGAGTCCTATCCGAACTCAGATACTCACCTTTCCCCTTCTTGTTTGGTAAAACATGTCAAATATATATTGCGAAACATAAAACGTGCTCGTAACAGCCAGCTTCGCCAAAAAAATTAACCAGTTTTGTTTAATTTAGGTGGAAAAGATTATTCAGTAATTATATTTAGAATAATATTTCGGAAGGAAACAAAATACAGTACGTTCTAGTTGACTCCATGGTTGATCACTGGAGAGTACACGTGAACGTAGCTACGTTTGTAGATAGCAGGGCCAGGGAGAATTATAGAGGCGCCAACCAGGGTTTTACAACGTTTATCTTCAATATTTACGGCTGCATGTCCACAGCCGGTCCAAAGTTTAAAACAGCGGCGGCGAAATGGTCCGTTGCCCTGATATTATTGGCTACAGGCAATCAGTTCTAAACCTTCACGATTCAGTAAAAACCCGCGTATAAGAACCTGCTAAATTAAGAACCTACAGGCTGAAATTGGGAATTTTGGCTCCCAATATATAAGAACCTATTTCAGCCTGATATTTTTATTATAATAATAATTTTAAAAACATATACATAAATGTTCTATGCGCTTACAATAATTTGATTAATTGCGCAAAACGATAAAGATATATAAGGGCTGAGACGAAAGTACAAAGTGTGGCCGGTTAAGCCGGTCAAAAACGGTACTGAGCTCTTTAGTTTAGACTTAAATACGACTACAGTAGAGGCTTCAAAGGGCAAGTCGTTCCACAGCTTTGGCGCCCATATTGAGAATGCACGCTGGCCATATGATTTGAGTTTAGCGCGGCTATAGGACGAGTAAAGGCGTAACGAATCAGTAGATGAACGCAGTATCCTGATAGGTCTAGGTCTAGTAGATTAGTTTTGATGTAACAAAAGCGTGAATGAGTATTTCAGTCGTGTGCACTGATAAGTACTTCCTTATCTTGGCAATGTTTCTTAGCTGATTGAAGGCGGACTTGCGAATAGAGTTGACATGTCGAGTCATGATATCATAAAAAATAACGCCTATGTTTCTAGCATTTGAAATAGGTTGTTAACTAAAACGTCAGTGTCAGGGTTCAAATATAACTAACCATTTAGGTGACTGTAGTGAATACAGTACAAAAAATAATAGTGTTTATATGCGACATTTTACTGTATTTCTTTGATTACAATGCCAGAAGAATCATAAGCAAGTAGTGACCATTGATTACTGTACCAGGGTTATTAATTGGGCTTGTTTCGAAATTATCTGACAAAAGAATTAAGAACCCTTTTTAAGAACCTAACACCCTGATTTTGAAAAATGTGCGTTCTTATACGCGGGTTTTTACTGTATTACATTTTTAACTGTACAAACATATCCTTAAGCTAGCTCCTCAAAGGTTATCATAACCATTCGGATAAGTGTACACAAAAAGAAGCATTTTGTAGCCGAAATAGACACGTGCTGATCTATATCACTTCAATAACCAATGAACTAAGTTTGTGATCCCATGAGAAACTGAAGCATTTGCTGGACGGCAACTGAAACAAACTTCACAAATTAGTCAGTTTTAGAAAGATCGACAATCGATTGGAGGTGGAAAATAGCATTTACAAACAGGTTTCGCTAATAACAGTACTGATCTCGTACAAGTTCCTTTAAATAGATGAAGTCAGATTTATTTGCCATCCAGTATAACCACGTGATCTATTTCTTATTCAGATTGTTAAATTTCTTTGAGATACCAAGACAATGGTCTGATAACAAAAGGATCCGCGAAAGGCGTTTAGGTAGTTGTAGTATGTGACGTCATCAGTGCAAATATCCTATGGGGGACCCCGGTGGGGGACGGTCTCTAAACGAAACACAATAACTTGGATCATGGATTTTTTTATTATAAAGGTGGCAAAGTCGATAACTCTACCCTCTCAAGCATGCGTAGTAGACGTTTTCCGATGCAAACCCGACGAAAAGACGAGACAGAACAAGAAATCCTCATGTACCACACCGCTGTCCATGATGCTTGTGGTTACCTGCTGGAGTACCACTGCGTGGGGCCTGGGTACAACTATCTTGGTACCATGCTGACAGTGTTCCCTACCTTCGTGCCTCAGAGCGGTCGGCTGGCGGCTTTCATGTTCTGGAAGAAGCTTATTAATGAGCCGAGAGTCCCGGATGAGTATTAGACCAGTCAAAGCTCAATCTCAGAATGCAAGAGCCGAAGTGCTACAAGTACTAATATCTGTGTGAATATTTGCTTGTTCCTGGTACTCTACGGAACTGACCCACTAGAATAGCCATAGTGACTAATCAGATCAGGTAGAGGTCAATAGATCACTTTGAAATTACTCTTAGCAGCTCCAGGACAAACGAATAGAGGAAGGGAGCGCCCGGTTAGGGTATCCACGATCAAACACAGACATTTCTATGTAAAGCGGTACCTTTTAGGGGTCGGGTGTCACCGAATGCTAGAGAATGACAGCGCTTTTGAAAACAACAAGGAAGAATGTGCTTGATGATACAACATGTTAATAGCAATAAAAGTCATCGAAAGTTTAAAATGTTGGCATGTTTTTATCGGTACCTTTTAGGGGTCAAATTAAGCTTGAGCCACGCCCATTTTAGTACCTCTTAGGGGTCAAATCGAAAATGTCCGACGAGCATCTCTACCCATTTTATATGGGAGTCCTCCCCCCGGGAGAGAGCGCCACATGGAGAGCCGGGCTTCCCAAATGTTTAATAGCTCTAAATAGTTTTCTCCACTCGAGGCTTCATTTCGCGTTCCTACAACATCACCATACCGTAAAATTTCGCTCTGGATTTATACAACTTCGTTTTTGAGGAGACTTATAGCGATGTTTCGTGTGTCGTCATCTATTGTCATTAATGTGCCAACCAGAGATCCATTGGTTCCTAACACAAAGCGGGCTTTACAAATCATGGTTGGCACATTAGCATGACAATTGCAATGTTTATCAACACGAAACATCGCTATTGGGGCGGGAGGAGGAGAGGGGGAAGTTTAAAACGCTCTTCAGAGAGAGAGTTTTTTTCTCTTTGACACCAGTCTCGAGCTCCTGTCACAAGATTTGTTAGTGTTGATGGAAAGCTTTCGCTTTACAAAAGTATGGAAGCATAAATAGAACTATAGTTATAAAATTCATCATTCAAATCATGGATATCTCTGTAAATCCCATACAAAACTAACAATAGTGAAGATAATATTCTGTATAATTTAATACGGAATAGCTCTCTTATTATTCTGTATCAAATGATACGAATTGGTTCTGTTAGTATTCTTTATCAATTTTCTCGCCCACGGCTCGCCATTGTAAATCCCATACGATTTGGTCGCTCATATTGTGAATAGTAAGAAGACAGAGAAGGGGTGACATATAACCGGAAGGGATTTTATGTTTCCAGACTGATGGGCCTATAACCATGCAGGTGGTTATATCCAGGATCATATCACACTTGTCACGGTATTCTTTGTTCTTCATAGGGGTGAACCCGTTCAACTGACAATAGCATACTAATTAAATCATAAATCTGAGGTTTATAACTGTTGCAGGGTAGGTTTATAACTCAGTTTAAACCTCCTTTCTATTTGAGAAAACCTCGCCAAATATGATATAAGTCAGTGTTATATCTCGAACCTTACGGCCCTCGGGTTGTTTAGGGCTTAGAACCTCGGTTCTCGGGTTGTTTAGGGCTTAGAACCTCGGTTTTCGGTATGAAACTCTTACTTTTACGGTTCCCACTTACATGTAGACACACTTTATTTTTTCATGGTAATCAGGGTACATTGGAGTTTATATCAGTATGATTTTGAAATGCTTCTGTGTGATTTGCAGGCTTCATTTTCTTACTTCTTGACTAAATATTGTAAATAATAATTTTCATTATTTTTGTAGAATAGAAAGAAACACTCAAGATAGTTGCACGACTGTATCAGTTGACTTCTGTTCTCTAGATAATAGAGTATATGTGTCTTAATAAACGAAATAAATAAATAGATTTGTTGTAATTTTCTCCATCTTTACTTTAAAATAGTTTCAGGTTAGGTGTTAATGGTGTAGAGTGTTTCAGGTTAGGTGTTAGAGTGGTTTTCGAGTGTGGAAAGTATTATAAGTGATTGCTTTGATTTTGCGTCTATTGGCTGTGAAAAATGTTTTGTAATTATCAGCCAGTCAAGTTATAAGCTAAAACCAATTGTTTTGGTACGTCACGCAATCAAGTTTCGTTTCAGTGAGAGTCATCCACGATTCATTGCGTTTACTTTTCCTCGTGATTGGTTCAAGTAAAACTAATCACGAATACTTCAGTTCGTGATTGGTTCATAATTTGCGTTTTTACTTGCTCGGTCGTGATTACCGACATTACCGTTTTACGACACCAATCGGAAACCACTGTAAGTGAAATGAGCAAAACATATCTTGTTGACGACATATTTCAGATATTTCAAGGTTAGACCACTCGCTCTCTACCTGATTAAGGCCATCCTCATAAATTATTTCGTTTCCAATCGCCTTTGGTCAGTTGAAGTACAACACACTTCAGACTTATACTTGGAAATTGATTCAAGAGTACGTGTGATTATTAAAAGAAAAGCCAAAACAACAATTTTATCCATTTTGTTTTAGTTTTTGGATGGGATGGAGTGGAAAACGAGAGATTTTATGGGGATTGGATGCCACTGACTTTACTAAAAGTGAGATTGCTCCAGCCTAGAAAGTTAAAGGTTATCAGTGACCCATATGGATGTAGGCGGACGCTCCAGAATAATTTGGCTGCTTTGTTTTGAAGAATATGTAGATTCGCTATTACTATTCACACTTTTCACTATCCGACAACTCGCAGAACTGCATGCCGACAATACATAGGCAGAAATGTGTAGTGCATGTACTTCTTCTCTACGGTGGCCGGTAGGGACGAAACACAAACATTTAGGACAAGTAACACACACAAAGTTAATAAGAGACACGCAAACATACTAAAATTACATCAAACTTTATAATTAGCATGCAAACTTAAGAAAGTGTCTGCAAATTTATATAGCAGATCGATACAAACTTAATAAAAAGGATGAAAACTTTATAAAATAGATACAAACTACGTAGAATAGTTGCAAACTTTAAAAAGTTGATGCAAACTTTAAAATGAGAGTGCTAACTTAAAAAAAAAACAGATGCAATTTCAGTTGTACTACAAATCACAGGTAAACAGCTTAAATGAGCAGCAAGGAAATGAACATTCCGGACAGAAAAAGGAAAATAAGATCAAACACTTCTAAGGATTTTCAAGACTCAAGGGCACCCAACGAGTACTTTTTGAAATTCGTTTGAAACCAGTTGTTTGCAGCTTATCTAGCCATTGTAAGGCGCCTACTATGTCTTCAGTTGACGTATCTAGAAAGCTATTAGCTGTTCGGATTTTCTAGGTGGAAATCGCGTCAACCGAAAATACTATGGCAAAATATTCCCGGCCTACGAATTTGTTAGTAGTCGGCTAGAACATAGCAATAATTTTCTAGCCCAAGTAACTTCATGTTGCAAAGTTTTGTGGAGGTACGATTTTTTTAGGGATTCTTTTTGCCTGTTCTGATTCTATTGATCAGACGAATTGGGACGTACGAATATTTTAGGGAAACCTTTTAGTCTCCCTTTTCTTCTATAATTTTCTAGGGATTGAAAACAAATTTTCTAGCCAGTATTTCAGAAAACAATTTTCTAGGGACAATTTTTTCCAAATCCGAAAGGTTTAGACTAACTTACTCTCCCGAACAGCTTTTTAACCGAAAACAAGACAAGACAACCCAGCAGAAGTCTCCCAGGAAGACTTCGAAAGATCACAAAGAATGTTGTACTTACAGTCATTATAACGAATGGATAGACTAATATTTAACGATCGTATGTTGATTACTGGTGCCCTTATCTCCCCCTCACAGCCGCAAAAGAGACTCTTTGAGTCTTTCGTGTGAGAATGGGATAAGACTAAGAGTCAACTGTCTGGCCCCCATCATATATAGTCCCCTGTATACTTCCCCCATCATATATAGTCCCTGCTCAAAAACAGATTTTGTAACTTGTAAGAAATAAATCTGCCCTGTTATTGACTGATGGGTACGGTAGTTTTGTTTTATGTTTTGTTATTGTAAACTAAAATGTTAATTGCTGCTGTTAAAATGCTGTACTATAGCAAAAAGAATGCGAGTGTTTGCTGTTTTCTTCCCTGGCTCTCTTTTTTTGCCACTCACCCCCCTTCCCCCCCCTCTCCCTTCTGTGCACAATTCCCCCGTGTATTACTGATTTTGTAAACAGTAAAATAAAATACAAGAACACAACATATTTATATAACGACCACATTCTTTTTGACCTGTTAATGAATTCACCTCCAGCAATGCAAAAAGAAGTAGCAAAGCACTTTCATAAATGTTTTATATTACGTAATGAATATAAGCGAAACCTATTCGATCCCCGGGGGGGGGGGGGGGGGGGGGGGTACTCCTGTTTGTGACGTATTATGTATGTGCCGCCCGGGTGGGTCAGGGTTTTGAGCTCAGTTTGGGCAGGTAGGGTCAGGGTTTTGACCTGATTTGGGCAGATCAGGGTCAGGATTTGAGTATAATTAGGGTGCAGTCAGGGTCGTGGTTCAGTATTTTTTAGGCAGTTCATTTTTTTAGCTACTATATGATGTCAAAAAAGACATTCTGTTGACGCATTTTGATCGCCTGCCCACATGCAAGCACTGAGGTTCCCATACATCGTGACGCCGCTAATTCGTACTTCAGTACTTATCTATGTACTTCATCTGCTGATTTGTTTACCCAATGCCACGTCCCGACTTGAAATGTTCCGTATTTTGCATGAAATCCCGGTACGCGGTATACCAGCCAGGATATATATCCGACCGTGTTTTGAAAACAATTTAAAGAAGGGGCAATCAGGGTTTTTTTTTCCCAAAAGGGGGCAATCAGGGTTTTGGAGCTCGGATTGGGTCAAACAGGGTCAGGGTTTGAGCCTCTTGGCCTCACATACATACCCATTTTTCATGTAAGTACCCCCCCCGGGATGAGTGTGGACAACATGCGAGCCAGCGAGCCATGCGAGCCAACAGTGCGAGCCATGCGAGCCATGCGAGCCATGCAAATAAAACATGCGAGCCATGCGAGCCATGAAAAAAAAAACTCACATACAAAAAAATAATAAAATACTCACATACAAAAAATAAATAAAATACTCACATACAATTGCTGCGAATTCCTATCAAAGCTAGTAGTTGATGAAGATCTGGTGAATTCCCAGTCTGGACACAAATAGCGACAGGTTTGAATTAACATATTGCCGCGCCGCTTTAGTGATGGGAGATGTTTGATTTATCTCATTTTAAATGAACACTGTTAACTTTTGAAAACTCTTTTTGCTTAGGCTTTCCTCTTGTTAGATTTCATGCCTAAAAACAATGATACTCTCGATCGTTTTGAAAATCCCAAGCGTAGTTTCTTGTATTCAGTAAAAGTACTGGAGAAGCCATTTGAGTGTTACACGCACGCTGTAGCAATGCAAATTTAAAAGAAATTCCCTGCCTTTATCTTTTATTTTAGATTTCAAAATAGCCATATAATAAAACTCTTATTAACCGATATACCTTTGTTATATTTGAAAAGCTTTATTTGAGGTAATAATTATTGTATAGACTTGCTATAATTCTCAAGCACGGCTCTCCAACCAGGCGCACCGAGATTTATGGGTCCGCGGAACCAGAAATGCTAATACGTACACGACAAAAATAGGTGTTGTGCCGAAAACTTTTGGGTCCGCGGACCAAATTTAGGGGTGTAGACACTCGGCCAATATTCTTGGTACAGGCACCAATCGCATTCACACGACACGTTGTACAATGTAACTCCCAACTGTTGCAAAAGCTTTGCTAGCGCTATTGATATTTATACCTGTTAACTGTTGGCTCATCATCAGTGGCTCGAGTTACCATGTGTTTTCAGGGCTAGGGTTTTGGGTTTTGGTTGCAAATGAATGTGAGAAGGTAAGTAATTCAGCTTTCGCCAGTGTGTGCTTTGCTTACCGGTTGACGGTCAATGTACTGGAGAATGGGAATGATGCGAGTTGAAAAATGCGAGTTGCAAGAAAAAGTAAGTAAACTGAGATTAGAGTTCCTGCAATGGTAAATGCTTTTTGAGATGGAAATAATCAAATTTTCCTTATACAGGAACTCCGAGTCAATTCGACGAAACGTGGACCCCCCCTTCTGGATCCCTAGAAAAATGAACCAGCGTATACCTCGCTGGACGTTTATTTTGTTTTCTTTACCCTCACAGTTATTCAGAGCTAAGTCCTTTCTAATTCTAATTTACAATATTTCGATTGCAATCACAATTCAGTTCAATCTATTACTTAGTTTAACTATTCCCTTTCTTCTATCTCTGATTCTTCCAGCGACGAAAGCAATGTGCATCTTGAGGAAGTCCTACCTCTCCCCTCCACATTTCTAATGGTGCCTCCCTTGGACACTGAAAACAATTCCTTTATGGGAGTACCCCTTTCTCCATAAAGGTGGGACATACACTACGGGGACATGCAAAATGTCTCCTGGTGTGTGCTCACCTTAAAGAGTGTCTGGCTGCATTGCTATATATAATATATAGTGGCCCGAGTGAAAGCCCAGTGGGCTCTTGTTCCAATATACATTCGATATAGCCGCTCTACGTAGCTGTATCGTAGCCGTATTTCAGTGCGTTCCCGAATCCATAGCGCTAAACCCATGAAATGTTAACATCAACAGTTCTGTAACACACATGCGACTTCTAAATAAACTAAAACCTATAACAATCATCATTTCCGTGACAACCGTTGTTTCCATCGATTTTCCAGCGAGAATCGAAAAAGTCACCCTTTGTTGATGTTTCCACAAGGGTCCGGCCAATTTTATAATTAATTTCCTCTCAGAGTTCAGTTTCGTTTTTCTTGTTCTATCATTTTTTTTGGTTTAGTACTTTTCTTCTTTATCCTACTAGTTCGTTCATGTCATTTGCAGTTCGATAAATTGTTTTTGCAATCCGAAAAGTAGTTTATTCAGTTCTGTATATTCGATTCATATCCGTAAGCCAATTGTTCTGTTCGGTTTCGGTCAGTTAAATTTTCTCAATTTCTTTGTGTATGGGCGTCAAACAGTTTCAACATCGGGTTCGGTTTCAGTTCTATTTATTCTATTCATGCACTCAGCTCAGTTTTCTTGGTTCATATCTAATCATGTCCATGTCCACTCTAGTCCGGGTTCAGTTCAGACTCTGTTCTCCAGGGCCGGGTTGTTCAAAGCCCGATTAGTGTTAATCCTGGATTAACTCTGCACAAAACGTATTGGTTGTCATGGAAATTAACCCTGGATTAGCACTAATCGGGCTTTGAACAACCCGGCCCAGTTCGCTTAGTTCTAAACTTCTCGGCTCTTTAAATTTCTATTCTGTTTATTTCGGTCTGTTCATCTCGGTTCTGTATCTGGAGAATACTGATTCCAAAAGGTCGTAAAAAAAAAACACTTTATATCGTTAATCGGAAAGAAAGTCAAATTCTCTTGGACTTGGCTCAGCCGATCTTCGAAATTTCCAGTCTGCACTGCGATAGATCGTCTTTTTCCCGCCATTTTTTCCTGTAACATTTCAACTCGCAACACGCACTTTTCAACTCACACTTTCCCTATCCCCGGTCATCTGAATAAGGATTTGTATGAGTGTTTCATCATCAGTACTGGAAAGAATCGATTGAACTTTAATTTGCTTGGCTAAATTTTGTTTTTGATTAATTATATATTTTTTTGCATGGCTCGCATGGCTCGCATCGCTGGCTCGCATGCCTCGCATGCCTCGCATGGCTCGCATGGCTCGCTGGCTCGCACATTGTACAGACCCCCCCGGGATTCGATCTAGGTATAGTCCTCAATGTTTCGTTCGTCAATTTCAGTTGTACAATTCTCAATTTTTCCAGTCTAATTAGCCTATGTATATTGTCTATTATTATACTGAGATAGTTATTAGCTTTCGTGGATATCAAGACCAATGTACAAAATGTACAAGGTGCTAATCAAATAATCTATGTATGTATATATGTATGTATGTATGTATTAACACCTGCTGAAGGTCCTTTATGACGGATGACCCCCAGGAACTATCACGGGTTTCTACGGTACCGGATCAGTTTTTACAGCGATCTTTTTAAGTTGATCACACTGAAACTAAGGGATCGACAGAATATTATCAGAACATCAGCCATGTGAATTATCACTTCAAGGTAAGAGGGATTACTGGTATTTTTTATTTGTGAAAGTGAAGCCTTCATATTTTTCTTGATTTCGTAAAATGAAGATTTAGCCCATTTTTATCCTTCCATATCTACGGAAACGATTAAGGAAACCTATTTCATTTTTCATATATCAATGCTTTAGTCCATGTTAAACAATTTAAACCACAAGTACCCCCTTGAACCTCTCACCGTTTTCTTGCAATTTTGCATTTTCTGCGGCCATGTTTGTGACACCGATACGGCCAAACAAGAACGACATGTGAGTACCTGTATACCAACATTCCAAACGAGGAATGGCTTAAAACACTTTATATGAGACTTAAGGCTATTCATAAATATCTGGGAACAACTTCATTGTATCGAGTACCCTGACAGATGCTTTTTAATAATTCATTTTCTCATTTTTGTCATTCGAACATTCAAAAACATTCAACAAACCCTACTGCCCTACTGAACCAAATTGGATCTCAAATCACTCATTGTTCGAGTTAAACTGTTAAAGAGCATGAATTTATTCATGAAAAGTCTGATACCAATACTGTATTTGTCTGCTAGGCATTGTCAAGTATCTACTGGTGGTCAGCAGGATCAAAGACAGCAATTCAAGGAACTGAGCTGTTGTATTGCACTTTTTCATGAGCTAAATGATCTAGAAGCAAGGCAGAGAAGGGGGGGGGGGGGGGGGGGGCACTCTTGTTTATGTAGATTGTTTACCATTTAGACAGAAATCCTGAGGTCTGAGTTTGTTTAATGGCAAACAAAAGATTTCAAATGGAATTTCCCAATCGGAAAAACGTTTACAATTTGTAAACATACCGTTTCAGATGAAAAACTCAGCATAAGACCTGGAACTGGTACGACCGACTGGGAATTGTAAAATAATGGTATCCGATTTCCAGATTTTAAATTCCGGTTGGGAATTTTGGACAAATTTTTGAGATGTTCCATTAATTTCGGAAATTTTCCACGGTACAAACCGAAATAATGTTTACCATTTATATCCAACCAAAATGTCCAACATTTTCGTGTATATGGTAAACAACTGTAGTGTTTACAATACGAATTGGAGCGTTTTATCGGCCTATGTGATCTCGAGGTGAGAAATTGCTCAAGCCGGAGGTGAGAGATTGTATAGAACGATAACAACACTCATGCAAATGTTGTAAACTATACATGTTAAATGAAACTATATAATATTGCGTGGTTCCAGAAATTATAATTATTTCCAGAGGATTTTCCATGCAAAATCTAACTCGCCAAACAAGTCACGATGGCATAAAAATAATATAGACCTTACTGATTGTTGAGCCCAGAGAATAAAATTTGCAGTCATTTTCTTGCCAGCTTTCTTATCTGTTCTAAAAACTACAAAAACAATACATTTCTAAAGATTGTGTGCATATGCATGTGGTTGCAAGTGTAAAGCAGACCTGTAATCCAATATAGCTGACCAAAAAGCCATATTGGTTTCTGCATTACCTTGACTTCACCACAAGACGGGTGCCAAGCATGAGGGGAAGGTAACTCTTTCACTGCCAAGTTCTTTTAAAATTACATAAGCCTAACCGCCAAGTTATTTTGTATTAATTTAATAAATTATTTTATATTTATATTGTAAGTTCTTTTAAAATACCATCTGGCTGCATGGCCGTCCTCATAATCTTCATTTAAAGAAATGTAAGTCAACAAAAGTTGCCCATGTCGGCCAATGGGTAGGGGACAAAAGTTGCCCATGGTGGTGAAGGAGTTAATTAGTTTAAGTTTTTCGGTCCATGTTATTAAGCAATGAAATTTCCGGAGAGGAGGGGGACTCGCTGTAATACAAACAAGGCATTTCTGGAGGGGTGGGGGATTACAACTTAAACCCTGGTATTGGAAAATCCTGGGGTGGGGGTCTTAAGATAAATCCCTTCCATGAGAGGGGTATGGATATTTTCTGGAACCACACAAAAAAAAAAAGACATTAAATTTTGATGTAAAATGTAAAAATTGAGTTCAGCTCTATGGTTTACCAGTCATGCACAATATGCACAAAAACAGCTCCCACATTGATTGGACAGTCTATGCATGAATAGAGAAATTGTACATGGACATTTCGTATGAAACTGGGATAGGGAAAGTCAGTGACCAGTTGAAACCTCCCACCAACAGACACTAGCATAGTGCTTGTTGGATACAGAACTGACAATTATTAAAACAACAGCATCTGTATCTGTGATACAAGAGTATCAGTGATATGGCCATTGATGTTTTATTAATCAACAGTATCTGTATATCCGACACAACACTGATGTTTTATAAATTAGTGTTGTATCAAATATACAAACACGGATGTTTTATTAAGTCAGTTCTGTATCAAACAAACACTAAGTATGGACTGTAAAGGGAAAATGCTATTTAAATAAAAATAAAAAAGCCCCCCCCCCCCCCCCCGCCCCTCCTGAATGAAATTAAAACTTAGATGACCCCCTATAAAATTGCTCAAAACTTATTGACCCTCCTCCCCCCCCCCCCCCCCCCCCCCCCAAAAAAAAGGTAGAAAGAATGCAAACTGCATATACATGTAATCTATTAAATTTAGTATTAATGTTTCTAGATTTATGGTATTTTCCATGATACATTACCTTTGTTTAGTACAAACATACATATACATATATTCTTCTGGAAATCTCTAACCTCCTTCCAAGATGGGTACTTGAAATTGTACTGTTAATTTGTGCATTAAATTGCATTCTAGTGCATCATATTGCATTGCTCCATAGTCTCAAATAAATAAATACATGAAAAAGAGCTCGGCATTCTCATATAATTAATCTCCTGGACACCAATGCCTTATCTGTCCTATGGGGATGTCCCTTTGATCATAAGCTTACAAGGCATTAATCCCCGCCACGCTTGCCCAAAATAAAGTAAGTTTTACAGGCCTAAATAGTCGCTCAATAACTCTAACCTCAATCCAAACACGTTCTAAAGGTTTTCTATGGTTATATAAAAGCGAACAAACATCGAGTGGCCGATAATAGGTATTGCTTGGCCGATAGTGGTTTTTTTCTGGCCGATAGTAGGCTTGTCAACAACGGACAGTCGATTTTCAGGAAAAATAATAAAACTCGAAAGGAACTGTCACAACTACTAAAGACACGAAGAAAGAAAAACATTGGCAATAGCCCTCTTCGTTATACGACTAGTAGCGATCAAAGTAAACTGGTCAATAATAGGTTAAATTAGAAACGAAAATCGCCGAAAATTTAGCAGTCTCAAGGTAGCTTTTGTGTGTGTTTACCTCGCGGTACCGCCATGGTTTCTCGGCAAAAACGTAGCTCGTTTACTGTAATCAACATTCCAAAGGATATGGGAGGCAAACGAGAAACTAAAGGTCTTTATTTTTGGCTAAATTCTCGCACCTACGCAAAAGGGAGACTCATGAAAGAGCACTAAAAAACTTCCCGAAAACTTGAAAACTCGAATGAAGCCGTTATTTGAAGCAATATAAATGCAGTAGAATCAAGCCAAGATGAAAGTTTATCTCACCTTCGGTTACATGAGTGAGTTTAAGGAGGACTGGATACTCTGGCTAAGAAAAATGGACGTGAGAAACTCAAAAAGACACCAAATGCTAGAGCTCCGCACACGTACACATCGACTGCATGTGACGACTGATTTCAACCATGATCCTTTGCGACGCGTGATCACCCTCCTCTGTTTCGATCCAATCTTCCAATATTCTACTATCGGTTAGGGTGATTAAATATAGCTTGGGCTACCTGTGCACGAGCGCGGCCTCAACAAATTCGGAGACTGGGTCATGTGTGTTCCCTCCCTTTTGTTGTGATTAATCCTCAAAGATTCAGGCAGAAATCTGTTCTTTATTTCCCCTTCTATCGATGCCTGTTCAAGAGAATATGGCGATAAGGTCAAATATCGGCCTTAGTACTGCTATATGTGCCGTCTGCCACGAGGGATTCGGGGTGGACGAGCGAATGGTGAACTCTAATGGCCAAATCCTTCACGAAAGATGTTTTGTGTGAGTACTAGTCACGTCTAGTGTATCACTATCAGTTAAAATGTACTGCTCTTTTTGCTTTTAATTGCTTCAGGGAGTTTTTTATACATCCATAACAAACCCTAACCGTTCTGATATGATTAGTAGATGTAGTAATAAAATTCGTTTTAGAATTTTGTGTGATTCTCCGATCCTCAAAATGAGTTAATCTTCTCCTTAAAGGCCTGATACTCGCTGCATTTCTCAGTGTTCTGATTTGAATATTTTTCATTCAAAAGTAAAGCAACTTAATAAGACAGTATCGTATACTGCACTCGTTTATACATTTGGTTGTTTACGTAGTCTGTTTAATGTTCATTTTACGGCATTCTGTTATGATTTAGACAGTGCTGTAGTGTAACTTGTAAATTATGAGTACTGCATGAGAAGCCGGCTGCAATGGAATGTGTGCAATGCATCACACCTTATCCGATCAAAAGAATTATTAATACAAGGTGACTGACTCCCTGCAGTAAATGAATCTATTGAATGAATCAAATGATCTGGGGAAAGAATGCATCTGGCTATGAAAAACATATAAATTTAGAGAATGTGTTACCTAATTATTTTCATGTACATTTGTACCTTTATACATACATTTTTTTGTATTATCAGCAGACTGTAAACATATGTAAGGAACATGAAAATAATTAACAATTTATTATTCCCGAAGTGGAGGTAGCCAGTGGTGGATATCCACCAACGTTGGTAACCCCTTCAGTCTATTACCGTCTGCCCTTCCAGAGGGCCGATGGTGCACAACTTTACTCCCTTATAATAATAATTATAATGGGATTAATCAGTGGCATGTCCACGAGGTGGCTCTTCATCCACTGATGGGCCTACAATTTAACGTCCTTATCCGAAAAGACGTGAAGGTCTAACCATTTGCAGCTCGTGAATGAAATTGTTTCACAAAGGTAGCACCTTCTACTCAGTTATCTTAAGACCCTGAGTGTTGGTCCGGCCGGGGTTTGAACCGTTGACTTCCCGCACAACAGACTGACGCTTAACCTGTAGAGCTCCCAATTAAGGGAATTCAAAGCTATACAAGCTCACTCAGAACAGAGAAGAGTCGATATGGAAGCACACCAGAAATGGAGCTCAGGACCTCATACTCAATGTGCTGTGTACTAACCCATTGCACCACGTCACACCTAAAGATTTCACTTGTTAATGGCTAAGGGAAATAATTGCTTTAGTATGTAACACACAAGTAAAATAACCAAACAAATTAGTTTAAAAAGCCATTAGCAAGTGTATTCTTCATGCATGCCAGTTTGTCAAGCTGGGAGGTGAATACTGTGCAGGATATTTTCCAAGTTTGAGTAGCCAATCAGAGTGCACAGAAGGCACTATTGACTGAGTGGTATATACTAACAGATTATAAGTTACTTTGTACAATAGTACAATAATTTATCATAATTAGCTGGCTTAAATTCCCTTACATTTTCAATTGAACTAGGTTGATATTAGACTACAGGCTTCATTATCGTAAATTATTTGAATCTTGCCATTTCTGGACTATATATTTTATTCATACACTGTATGTATGAATTTTCATTTTCTTTTTTTTTTCTTTTCCAAAATCAGACCAAAATCCAATCCACGTTCATACATTGCCTGTGTATCAGTCACTTCTGTGGGGCCGGAGGAAATGTTTTATCATGAACAGAAATAAATAAATTTATGCAGGACTAGGCATTTCTCATGAAAACTGGAATTTATTTCTGTTCATGAACCAAGCGTTTCCTCTGATCCCACAGTAGTGACTGACGCACAGGCTAGTATATAGGAATATTAGGTAAACTGAGAATGAGGTTAATGTGTCCTGTATCCCAGTAACTTCTTCCTGAAACTTGAAGGAAAAATATAGGGATACAGGATATTCAAAAAGAAGAGGTATTGGGATATAAGGCAATTATACAACTGAGTTGTAATTACACAATTAAGGGATATGGGATATTTGGGCACAAAAATAAAGGGATACATGATGTGCAGACACCCTAATGGGCAGAGCGTCAAGAATAGCTACCAGATTCTCAAGTTAGTGCACAGGCCAGTATAAAACTTGTATGAGTATAAAGTGACTGCTACATGTACCTTTTCTACATGTCGTCATCAACAGTTTGCATTGCAAATTTTATTAATTACTCTGGCTGCCTGTGGCAGCGCCGAGTCTTAAAATGCAAGTCGTTATTATTATTATTTTTTTTGGTCCGTGTCAGACGGCTTCTGCGCATGCGTTAAAGGTCAAATTCGAACCAATCAGATTGCACTATGCTGGTCACGCAAACAAAGGTTAGATTTCCTCAGGCGCGCTCAGATAAGAAAATTCAAAGCTCAGACTAGGCGAGACAAGGAGATATCAATTTCAAATAGTCATTGTCAGAAATCTATTCCATCGTGGGCAATGATGCAATACAACCTAAAGTTGGGTCAGGTCCATGTTTTACGACAGAATAACCAGAGTCTTTCTACTGGATTCGGAGAGCTCGAGACATTATACAAGTCTGCTAATATGGGGAAAACTGAAACAAAACATGAACTTTGACGGCAGAAACCCTCATATTTGAGCCAAGCGGAATATTTACATGATCCGCTAAGATTTTTACAAATCTAATTAGTTAAGCAGATGTACGCAGTGTATGCCAACTGAAATGCTGTGCTCGTTTTGTGGTTACGGCTCAGTGGGGCAAGTACACGAACAAGAAGCATGAACTGCCAGCAAAGAGAGAGGAATTGATCGGAGACGTTAAATTACGTTACTGTGAAGAGGATCAAAATTCAAGTTTTGTAGCTTGAGACTGTCTTCTGCCGTAACTCGTGAGAGAAATTGGAAAAGATCTAGCTGTTTCATTCAGACACTGGCAAATTTATTGAAAGCTACGGGCTTACTTTATGAGATTATTATTCATTGTGGAATGAAAGGAAACAGGTTAGCTGAAAGTTAAGTTCGAGGTAGGCTTCGACTTTCATTCCGATTCAGTGCATATGTGCACGAAGGTGTCAGTTACGTAAGTACTGTAAGTAAACTCTTTTTGATTTGAATAAATTTCCTCTCAGTTTGTCTGTTAATGTACTTTTCCTTCTAATTATCGCTTTATTTAACATCTGATTTAGAGTATGCGTACCTCAGAATAAATTATTTGAAAGGTCAACTGAATTCTTGTGTCGATAAGCGCAAATGTTTTTTTGTGAAACAGTCTGTGTATATGAGAAGCGGCTTAATAGAAGAGCTTTCTCATTTATAGGAATTACAATTTGTTTTCTTGCTATGAAATTTATGTTTCATTTCACATTTATTCATACAGTTTTAGCCGGACATTTCCCCGAGGTTTTGATCTATTTTCAATCAAATTCAAAGTCTGAATATGTCATTGTATTGCATTTATACACTTGAATGTGCCAGTATTCTGTTGTTCGAATCCTGCGTTATCATAGTCATGCCATAAAATCGATTAATAGACCAGTCTGTTTTTTCGACGTTCTCACTGGCGAATTAAAGCACGACTTGATACTAAGAGGATTTCAAATGAAAGTGTATTTCATCTTCAATCTCATGTGGCCCGAGTGAAAGCCCAGATGGGCTCTTGTTATTTTGAAATTAGAAAGTATACTGTCAGTGTAACATAACTTGAATGTAAAAAATGGCCCTTAATAAATGTAAATTTTGCAGAACCCTTTTGAAAGAAGGAAAAAGGGAGAGCTTTCAATTTATTTTTATCTAAACAAGAGCCCATCTGGGCTTTCACTCGGGCCACATGAGATTGAAGATGAAATACACTTTCATTTGAAATCCTCTTAGTAATAACCAAATGGAAGAATTATTAGCTGAATTTAGCAGTCTTTAGGAGTCGCCGGTAGCGCGGTGACTTTCATTCTCTGCTCCCCTAGTATATATGTAATTTAATATTTTTGTTTTTCTCATATACATGTAGCATGGTGGACTTCAACTTTAAATTAAAGAAGAATCATGACTTTCATACATACAATACACGGCATCGGCACAATCTACATTTACCATTTGCACGTAGCAATTGGGGACAACAGAAGTTTACCTACCATGCACTATTAGACTGGAACTCTTTAGACTGAAGTTATACAATCAACTACATTATCAATTTTTAAATCTTACTGTCACATAACTTACTTTCATAATAATCCTTGTTCTATTTCTATTTTATTTCAACCATTTATCTTTTCTGTTTTCCATATAATTTTATTAGTGAAATATATATTTTTAATACAGGACCTCCCTGAAAATCATAAATTGTGAGTGGGGCTTTCCTGTCAAAATATTATTTTTATTATTATTATTATTATATGTAAATTAAAGAAGTTGACCTTTTAATTTAAACACTACTTATTCATGTAACACACATTTACAATTATTTTAGTCTGCTGTTCTGTTATACTGCAGGTTCCGAATACTAATAGATGATTGTCTCAAATGATTGTATGTTTATATTTGTAGCATATTATAAGTTGTATCCTGTCCATCCTGTGATGGGGCTAGCGGCTATGTCAATTTGTGTGCCTCTATGTAACTTTATCTGCTGTTCTTGCTATACATGATGAGCCATTATGGTCCATCTTGGTATTTGTTGGATTAAAGATTATTAACTGAAATGCCTGTTGGTTATCTCTAATTAAAAGCTTTACCCTCATTCCCAAAACTTCAGTCTGCTCATTATATTACAGAACTATAAAGGGAATTGTTGGAAGCCTTGAATTTCTCAAACCAAAACCTTGGCCGTGAGAGGTTTCTTGTTTAAGTTTACCTCAAGAGTTGAATGTTGCTTGGCTCATCATAAATTAATTCTGTGCTGAGTGTGTATTTCTGGCTTCATGTTGGCGAGTGACAGTGTTGCTCTCACAGTTCAGGAGTTCAGATGTCTTCAGACTTCGATAGAGGATAGTAACCCATAACTGCTCAACCACAGTATAATTATGTATTTGCTAGTAAATCGCTCAGTATACTTCAATATATTAAAATATCAGCTATTCAGTATACCTTGTGTAACGGAAATGTACACAGGTCTCGATACGAGATCGGTAAACCAGCCAAAAACACAGTCGAAAATATTTTAGTGTTGGCCTACCGATCACAGTGTTTGCATTGGTATGTATTATGACCGAGAGTAAAATGAAATGTGGCATAAAATCTACGAAACGTATCTGAAAGTTCAGGAGTTAAGAATAGCGTCTGCAGAATCTGGGCGACTGAACTGGAGAGAAATCTATTAGCGGCAACAATTAATGCATAATCTAACGCAATGCGCAGAAATTTTGTTGCACCGAACAAAAAAAAACGGCCTGCAGATTTAGACTTGTGCCAGGCAGCCTGAGTAACAAGCCTTCACAAATTACTCTTCATGGATTTTTTGGAGGTATCAAAATTTTGATAAATACTGGTTGCAGAAAATTATGTCTAATACATTCCTTTTTTCTGATATAGGTGTGTACAGTGTTTTCAGGTATTTCCAGACGGCTTGTTCTATGAGGTAAAGAGATTCATTTCTGTTGCTCTGTTTTGATTCAACATACAGTATGTTGTAAAAATCTACATCCCATTGACTAGCTGTCTTAGACTGTAACTGCCTGAAACTACAGTAATGTTGTTGCTTGTGCTTTCAAGAACGTAATTTGCTATTGCATTTTTTTTATAACCAAACAATAGTCAGTATATGTATTAAATGTTAGTGCTTGTGAAACACATTTAGGGAAAAAGAAAAAAATTAATTTCTAACGGGACTTGTCCATAGCCAGGACTAATCCACAAATTGAATTGGGATTTAGGATGTTGGTTTTTGTGGGGGGTGGAGGGGGGGGGGGGGGGGGGGAGGGGGACCGGGGAACCTGGAGAAAAACCTTTGGAGCAAGGGTGAGGTACATGTACCAACAAACTCAACTCACATATAGTGCCGCGTCCAGGATCCAGGGAATTGAACCTGGGTCACAGAGGTGAGAGGCGAAGCGCTTAACCAGGCTGCACCACCCCCGGCTCCCCTTCAGAGATTCAGTGATATGGGAATTCTTGGCCAGGGGAAGAGCTGTCTGATTTAATATTCAAAATTTACCTCCTGACTATAAATGGATATTTACAGTAGAATCCCACTATCTCGAATTCTCAAGGGTAAGGAAAAATCTTTCGAGATAGTGGGAGGTGGTGTCAAAGTTCATACTTTTTTAACAAAATACATACAGTATCACTGACTATACAGTAATTTATTAGCAGCCTTAACGTGCACAACTTTATTTGGACCCTTTAACTAAACAGTGTTTATTTACAGTTTATTACAGTATAGTCTTTTAATGTTTTAAACAAAGACAGATTACTTTTCAGCTGCAGAAATTTAGGCCAAGGGGCCTCACATGTTGTTTGAGATAGCGAGACGTTCGAGATAATGGAGGTCGAAGTAGCTGGATTGTACTGTATGTTATAATTATCATGGTGTGGCTTAACTGCATGCACAATTCAGTTGCTGACGATGATTTATTATTTTTTCCCTCACCAGTATGATGGAAGGCGCTTCTGTGAACATGACTTCCAAACACTGTTTGCACCTTGCTGTAAACAATGTAGTAAGTGCTTCATGTAAGATACCTTTTTTTAAAATTCTTTACGAGTGTGTATACAAAATGTATGTGACATTGACCCCAAGTCAATTTAATCTAGGTCAAATTGACCCAAGTTTGGCTATCAATGATTCTAAAAAGGGATTTATTATTTTTTGGGATTCATTAAAAAAGGGGGTTATTTTTTGAGGGGGGAGTACTAAAAAGGAAAAAAATCCACCCACCCCACCCTAAAAATATTGTTTACACAACCCTTCTCTCCCCTATTCTTCCTACATCCCCCTTCTCTTCCTACTACCATCCCCTACTTCTACCCCTTTCTTAACCCCCCTGATGTCTGTTCTTAAAGTTCTATCCCCTGAAAATGTCCCTTGGGGAGGACTTTGGGGTGAAAAAGACAGGATGCATGCAACAACTGCGGTATGACTGCGGATAAACCTCAGTGTGCCTGCGGTTTTCTTACTGTTGTCAAATAATTCTGTGTCCGAAACGCTTCGGAATAAACTTTTCAAGTCTCGCTTTGCTAACATGGCCATTTGTGTCACTGTTTCAAATGACTAGAAGAAAATAAATAAGATTGAGTATTGTGGTTGTAGGTAAGTTTGTGATTGGCCGCGTCATCAAGGCTATGCAGGCCAACTGGCACCCTGACTGTTTCAGGTGTGAAATCTGCAATGACTGTTTGGCAGACACAGGTTTTGTCAAGAATGCAGGAAGGTAATAACATGTTCCACCACAGGTAGCCCAAGCTTACGATCTGTATAAACAATTACAAGAGAATGTATGGACATTGCACAATTATCGCTGTAGTGCTCTTAAATGTTTCAGAAAACCTTCGTTTTCCCACGTAGGTTTTACCTTTAGTGTCAATGCTGATTTCCATACATTCTATTGTAACCGCTTATAGAATGTAAGTTTGGGCTACCTGTGATTCCACTACACATACAGCATCCCACTACACATACAGCAACGTACCACATACAGCATCCACTACATATACAGTACCAATCAAAACTACTAGCCTCACCTGCATTTGATTTTGCGTTTACAATGCATGTACATTTGTACTATTGAGTAAACGCAAAGCAAACACAGGGTTTGCGTGCATAAACACAGGCCATAAAGTAAACCCAAAGTAAATGCAAAGCAAATGCAAAGTGAACACATAGTAAACATAAAGCAAACACAGCCAATGATGTACCACACTGATTGGAACTTATAAACTTCTAGTCAAATGTTTGCAGGGACTGCAATCACTTGATGAGAATTGCAGGGGGTTCGTATAATACTAGATAAATAGAGTGAACTCAAAGAAAATGCAGTGAACATAAGAACCTGTTATTTTTAATGAAAACATCGCTGATTACTGTAATTTATGGAGTTCTGCTCGCAGGGAAAATGGAATTTCTCCCTAATTTGGGTTCCAAAAAATTAATGCATAAAACACAACTACAGTAGTTAGTCATTATAGTAATCCAATGTATTTGTAGCCTCACGTTTGCTTTGTGTTTTTTGATTGTGTTTGTTTTGTGTTTGCTATGTGTTTGCTTCGCATTTACTTTGTCTATTCTGAGTGCATGCAAAGTAAATGCAGGGCTTGCTTTGCATTTACTTTGCAGGCATTTTGAGTGCACGCAAAGCCAACACAAGGGTGTGATTAGTTTTGATCGGTACTGCACAGCATCTACCGGTACTACACATACAGCACCCACTACACATACAGCACCCAGACACTGTAGTAGGTGCTGTGTGTGTAGTGCCCACTACAGTGTCCATCCACTACACTAGTGTCATGCACCCACTACACATACAGTATCTACTACACTACAGTACCCTCCACACGTACAGCACCCACTGCAGTACCCAACACACATAATTATAGCACCCACTAGACATAACTCATCAACTACACATATAGCACACACTACACATACAGTATCCACGTACTACACTACAGTACCTGCTACACATACAGCACCCACTGCAGTACCCAACACACATATAGCACCCACTAGACATAACTCATCAACTACACATATAGCACGCACTACACATACATTGTACAGTGTCCACTACACTACAGTACCTGCTACACATACAGCACGCACTGCAGTACCCAACACACATATAGCACCCACTAGACAACTCATCAACTACACATATACATGTAGCATGCACTACACATACAGTATCAAAAGAATTATGTAAATAAATTCAGTGACATTCCTTTATGGGAATGGATCTAGTTGTTAGGATTATGAAGATATTACAAGCCATTAAATGTGATGTGATGGCTTTTTAGTGAACTATGGTAATAGTTATTACTTGTGTATGTCAGCATGTCAATCTTAGATAAAACAGGATTTTATATACAGGAATTATATTTTTCCGACGTCCCCGACCCTCCACCATATGAAGTTGAAGCCACATTTGTTTTGGTAACAGTATTGTTGTAGTATTGAAACAATAGGAAATCATTATAGTTAATGTTTTAAGTAATAGATACTGAATGAGTGGCCATGCTTTATTTGATTACAAACTCGAGTGGCCATGCTTTATTGGATTACAAACTCGAGTGGCCATGCTTTATTGGATATTTACAAACTCGAGTGGCCATGCTTTATTGGATTACAAACACGAGTGGCCATTGCTTTATTGGATTACAAACTCGAGTGGCCATGCTTTATTGGATTACAAACTCGAGTGGCCATGCTTTATTGGATTACAAACTCGAGTGGCCATGCTTTATTGGATTACAAACTCGAGTGGCCATGCTTTATTGGATTACAAACACGAGTGGCCATGCTTTATTGGATTACAAACACGAGTGGCCATGCTTTATTGGATTACAAACTCGAGTGGCCATGCTTGATTGGATTACAAACTCGAGTGGCCATGCTTTATTGGATTACAAACTCGAGTGGCCATGCTTTATTGGATTACAAACTCGAGTGGCCATGCTTTATTGGATTACAAACTCGAGTTGAATGCTGGGACACAAATTTTGTATTTGACTTATCAAACGTCTAGATGTATAGAGTCGTGTTTTCAGTTATTTTGGCGATACAACTTGTTTTGGCTGAGAAAATTGAAGCAAAAGTTTATGTAAATCATGGATTATTATTGAGTTTGATAAGAATGCAACAAAGCTTGTTTTGAAGACTTTTGAGCCATGTAATAAAATAATGTCTTATTAAACTGTCTTGCTCAGTCCGTACCATAAGTTATGGATCCTCATTTTCCCCCTTTGTATGGCCTGCATGCTTTATGGTTGGGCTATAAAGCAGGGGCAACATGAGGTCCGTAACCTTACAGCTAGTATGGAGCTGAAACTCATTAATTTTAATAAGAGGTATATATGGTTTGTGTGTTACAGGGCCTTGTGCAAGAAGTGCAATGCTGATGAGAAGACAAAAAGTTAGTAACTACAAAAAACAGTTTTTATTGTCTATATAAACATATAAATATTATGTTTAAATTCATCACCAATAGATGAGCTTGGGGTAGGCGCCAAAAACGGATTGCAGGGAGCCAACAAGCAATTTCTAGCACAACTGTGAGGCAACCCTGCCACAGTCCACCCTCTGGCACCTGTCACACTGATAATTCAGTGGAGGACTAGGGAGGGAGGAAAGATCCCATTGTTATTATTACTTTGTATCTTAGTGCAGCAGGTCCACATCAGCTATGTACATTTTGTAGCTGCCATTAATTTAACCTACTTTAACAAATAAAGTATTGGTATATGTACAATGTATATCTGCCATGTTTTCACAAAAGGAGCCTTTCCATCGATCTACATTAAGAGAACGTTGTATTGCAGTTTATAAAATAACCCACAGAAAATGCGTGCTCTGATTGGTTGAAAGCTGTGTTTCTATAACTCTATAGAAACATGGCAAATTATGCCGGCATCGTGGCCTCAAACTCAATTCGAAACTCGCCGAAATAATTCCTACACTTTTCTAAAAACATTGAGCACTAAATTTAATTTGACGAAGAACCAGCTACAGTATTGTAAGAAACGACAATATGTTGTTAGTTTAGGAACAAGCCGATGTTTTATTGAACTCAAAACAATCTCAAAGTACGAATTACAACATTCATTTTTGTGGACAAAGTTGAGTTGCTCGTAATTTGTGCGATATTAAACAATCATTTTCACCAAAACAGTCTATTTTGGCTGACTAAGCTCAATTAAAAACTATTGTTTGGTAGATTTAAGCTGGAGAACTTAAAAAAATCATGTCTTAAATATTTCTAGATGCACAAAATAGAGGTTGAAATAGAAATGGAAATAAAAAATACAGCAAAATGTGGAGCACAAACCTGACAAAGTTGATTAACATCCAAGTGCTACAGTCTTGTACAGATGCTAAAACTCCATCCAACGCCAACCCTTTCGACTACTCTTGGTTAATTGAGGAATGTACGGTTCAGTATGACTCTCTACAGGTGCCGTAGAGGATGAGAATGGCAAGGAAATCTGATCAAGCTTGAAGTGTCTGATGAAAACAACCTGCCGTCTGTATGCAACCACATAGGCATGACACATGGCGAATCGACGAATAACTATTCTAGTCCTTGGAAGACAAAATGTACAAAACAACTGATGACCTGAGTGATGACTTCCATGCTTTGTAGCTCTAGATTTTAAAGAGAAATCCAAAATATCCTCCTTTCTTGCAGCACGTCTTGATCTCCTGCAAACTTTGTTTGGTACGAAAACCGGCGCCCGCTTGATCCACGCCGTGAAGTCCATGAGGCAAAATGAACTGTTGAACATTACGTGCTTCCGTGTATTGTCAATCAAGTTTTAGCATTAGTCCATAGAGCTTCTTTTTCTTCATCATTCTGTGTAATTTTTGGCTCCAATTAAAAGGTTTTTCGTAGCTAGGGAACTGTTTTCAAACTCACTGAATCGGATTGACAAAACTGACTGATTTAGTCATGTGATAAGTTCATGACGTACGCCCTGCACAGTTAGGAGAATTTATATTTTGATGATCATAATAAACGCGCGATTTTCCTTTGTTGTACTTATTTTCTGTGGGTTATTTTATAAAGGAAATAGAAAACATTTCCCCTTGTTTCTATAGAGTTATAGAAACACTTGAGGAAGTTTGGAAGAACTCGAAATAGCTGTGGAAACACTCGCCCTTCGGGATCGTGTTCCCACAGCCATTTCTCATTCTCCCAAACTCCCACTCGTGTTTCTATAACTCTATAGAAACACAGAAAAAAATTTCTACTTCTTAAATAAATCCATTAACAGCTCGAGAAATGGTGCCACTTTGAAATTTAGGTTACACAAGTAAATTAATGTGTACTCTTTACCGTCCGAGCCTGTAAATATAAGACGCATTAGTCCGATACTAGAAAATTTATTGCATCACATCTAGACATGCTGGAAAGACTATGTTGCGATATTATGCAAAGGGATGAATGGCTTCAAAGTCAGAGCTATAACATGGATCGCTCGACTCTTTCACTATGGAGAAAAGCTAATTATTTTGTTTTGCCAATCGTTTTGTTTCTTCGATTTTTGCGAATTTTAAGAAGCTAAAAATCGGCTCAAAACACCCTTTCCATTCGCACTTCAAATCAAAAGCAAAGACAAAATCAGCACTCAGTCGTTACAGTACCTTCTTTAATCTTTCCAACCACCAGGTTTTGTTGGCACAAAACACACCAAGCAACTGTGAACCGCGCTATTCTTGTCACTGGGTACAGGAGAACGTGGTGCAGAGAAATGCACGTTCTCCTGTACCCAGCTCCAATTGCATGCTGGGTAATGGACAAAAATTCCACAAGGGGTCTCCCCTCTGGGACTCCCGTAGGATTTTTCTTATAAGTCTTTTACCCCTACAACCAAGAGCGGTGATTTGGACTCAAGCCATTGCTTTAAAGTGACCAAAACATATCCTAATAGGTTGAGCAGGGGTAAAAGACTGCCAACTGCAGGATTTCAAGGATTTCATTGAATATTTTTTTCTTGTGTGTGAAAGCACAAACACAACAAGAAAACCCTGTGAAATCCCCTCACAAAGCCTACTAGAGGCAAACCAAGTACTTTTCAGCCATCCTCAGACTTAATGATGTCCTCAAGCTCTCTGACAGTGGCATTTTTCTCTAAAATTTGAGCACATTTCATTGGAAACCCTACAGAAGTAGCGATACCTACCATTGATGAATACATAGAATTCTCCCGAATGGTATTGTGGGTAAGGTTTGAGCCCTCGGCTTAAAAAGTCAGCAGTATTTAACTACCCCGGGCTAGCCAAACTTGAACTGAGTGGGGAAGGTTGAGTTACCACTAAGGATTTCGCCAATTGAACTCACACACGATCGGATGACAAAGAGTTAAAAGCCAGTAACTCACTTTTCAACATTTGCATCCAAAAAATGCACTTTTTTTCTCGGCCCTAGTGGGAAATGTACGTCTTCCACTTAGCAAATCGTTGCGCCATATGCCAGGTAAAGTTAGTTATTCGCGAAAATGTTTGAAACTAGGCCTTTCCACCCCTCACCCCCCCCCAGTCTTAAACTGTCATTTGCCCTTTCAAGAAAACGGCAAAAACACGAGTTACTGGCTTTTAAAGCTAAAGGCACACAAGATCTGCCATGTTTTCACAAAAGGAGCCTTGGAACCTAAAACCCCCTTTTGTGAAAACATGGCAGATATGTATGTACATGAATGTAAGATCTGCAACAATCAGCATTTGAACATGAGGAAAACACTCAATGATCTGCAATGATCAGTAAAAGTGCTGTGAATGAGGTACTTGACCAATGCACAAATGTGGCCCCTGTGAAACCCTCGGGGAACCCCACATAACTTCTAGCAATGAGGAAGACTGCTGGGCAGTAATTGTCTTGAGGTTAACTTCACCTAAATTATATTTAGCCACATATTACTAGTACTACATTGTAGTACTACATTGTACATACACACATTGTGCATATATCTATGTGTAAACATTAAAGTCTCTTTATTTTTCTCTTAGAAACTGGGCGATATGTGTGCAGGAAATGCCAGTGAGTATACTCTGTACATGGATGACAAGGTGTTAATAATATTATGACCATAATTATCCCATTGAATAAGCATAAGGTGTTAATAATATTACGACCATAATTATCCCATTGAATAAGCATAAGGTGTTAATAATATTACGACCATAATTATCCCATTGAATAAACATAAGGTGTTAATAATATTTCGACCATAATTATCCCATTGAATAAGCATAAGGTGTTAATAATATTACAACCATAATTATCCCATTGAATAAGCATAAGGTGTTAATAATATTATGACCATAATTATCCCATTGAATAAGCATAAGGTGTTAATAATATTACGACCATAATTATCCCATTGAATAAGCATAAGGTGTTAATAATATTACGACCATAATTATCCCATTGAATAAGTATCAATCCAACAGTTAAGCTTTGGAGTCATCAGCAGGACAGTCATTAATTAAGTTTTCAGTGTGGTATATACTAATAAACGGCCGTCCCTTCATGTAGGACGACACAAATTGCTACATGTACCAAATTGTATTCTATTGTATTGTATTGTGTTGCGTTCTATTGTTGTATTGAATTGTATTGTGTTGTATTCTATTGTATTCTATTGTATTTTTGGTAAAAAATTGTGTTGTCCTACATAAAGGGATTGCCTAATAAACAATTAATCACCTCAGTGTCAGTGAATATAGTGGTGGATATTTACCTCGCCGAAGTGGCTCAGTAAATATCCACCACTATTCAGTCCTCCACTTAAGTGAATAATTGTTAAATATTTCAATTGAAAGGTCAGCAATGTCTAGTTTCCTTTTACATTTACCAAAATTATTAAGTCTAGGTAGTGAATTGACACTAGCACTCAGTTTTGACCAAAGCTTTTGTCTAACATAACTTATACTATGTTTCCCATAAGTAACTGCATTGAATTGCGGAATTGGTCCATTTGCAGTACATATATCCCTGAAGGTGAACATATTGTCATGTATACTGTATGGGATAGTGATAGCCCTGTAGCGGTCTTAAAACAATAAATAATTTGTGAACATTGTTTGTATTGTCTACTCAAGTTAATATTGTAATAATAATGGCTTGGTCTATTTGCAGTACATAAATTATATCCCTGAAGGTGAACATAATTATAGACAATGATGTATACTGTATGGGATAGTGATAGCCCTGCAGTGGTCTTAAAACAATTACTTGTGTACTCAAGTAATAATGGCTTGGTCTATTTGCAGTACATATATCCCTGAAGGTGAACATATCATGTATATGGGAGATCCTGTTCACCCTTGGCACTACAACTGCTTCGGCTGTGGGTAAGTGTCATTTATAATTATGTCATGCTTAATACACCTACATGTATTCCAATATGGCGGATCTAATTTGCATTATGACAAAAAATGTAGGATATGAGTTGAAGTGAATGCTCTCTGTATTAATTAAAGCTTACCAAAGTTAAAGTAAAGTTTTTGACATTTAAACACAGGAAAATCACAAAAACAATTAGGCTACATGTAGTTATAGGCATAACTTGGTATTGAAATCTCAATAACTTAATTAGTACCATTATTTATGCTATCACCTTTAAAATTCAGAGTATTGCTTAAATCTTGGCATACTCTTTAACGTGGTAGTATTCAACTGTTATTTACTGCTCTCTGTACTATTCAAACAATAACATTGCCATTTTGGGTCTATTTGGTTATATTTTTTGCACACTTCCGACAGGTAAGCAACAACAATTTGATTGTTTTCTTTTCTCAGTAAAGAGCTTGACCATCTTTGTCGCAAGAAGGATACTGAATTGTATTGCCTGCGGTGCCATGACATGATGGGAACACCCATTTGCGGGGCTTGTCGGTGAGTATGTGTACTGGTAGAGCTACTGAACAGGATACTGTACCGTACAATTGTATGTGTACTATGTAAATAATACAGTATGTGATAAGTTACAAGTCATGCAATAGATATGCAGTGGCCACATTGCATCCCAGGAAAATAACAACTTGTTCTTGCAAACTCAAGGCAGAGACGAGGCGTGAAAAAGCTATTGCTTGTAACCAATATGGCCACAGCATGGTAAAGGCCTATTCTTTTAGCAGATACATAGGAATAGAAATAAAACATGTGTTAGCTTTTATGTGGTTTAGAAGAGGTCTTTCTTTACATATTTCTTTGATTACTATTTTCTAGCCGTCCTGTAGAAGACCGTGTAGTACATGCCTTGGGGAAGGCCTGGCATGTTGAGGTGATGTTTACACCATTGATTAATTATTGTTTACTTCACAAATAAATATCTTAAAATTATATGGAAACCCAGGCAGTCTCAGTGCGGTGGGGGAGTTATCCCTGTGATGGACTATACGGGGACGCTCCACCCGAAAGGGCTACCTTTTCAGGCTGGTAGGGATTTCACAAGATTAAGTATAGAAAAGGGTAGGGAAAACTGTCATTTAGGTATTTAAAAGGGCCTTTCAAAATATCTCTAATAGACGCACCTAACGGCTGATCCATTCAAGTATTTTAAGGGGTTACTCAAGTGAAAAGTTTAGTAAAAGGTATATGAAAGCGTTACTTTTTCTGTCAAAAATGGTATATAAAAGGGTAAGGGTTTTGACCTTGGGGCGGAGCCTCCCCGTATAGAACTTTATTGAGTACCCCCCACTCCCACCCCCAGTCTCAGTACTCAACTCTAGTTACTGTGTATACTTCCAATGTACCTAAAAGTTACTGAAATGAGAATAGGGAAAGAAAATCTAGGAGAGGAATCAGCAATGTAGAGTGCAATGACTAAAGCCAACTGAAAGACGTGAAAAATGTGGGATGAGGAAGGCCAGTTATTGCCTTACCCCTCCCCCTAAAAAAAACCCTGACCAGATGGAGTAATGGACAGGTGTTTTGGGGATTCATCAGAATGGTAATGATGATAGTTTTCCCACACAAGACCTTTTATACAATAATTAATACAAACGATATACTAAGGCTATTAAACATAATATATTTTGTTAAGTGATAGGGTTAGAAATGTAGTGAGGTTGTAGTTCTACATTATTTTCTCTAAAGTAACTGAAAATATATTATTTTAATTGGTTGATTTATCTTCAATCTTGTATGTTTGATTCCACAGCATTTTGTGTGTGCCAAATGTGAGAAGCCATTCTATGGCCATCGGTACTATGAACGTAAAGGCCTGGCTTACTGTGAAACTCATTATAACGAGGTGAGGATGAGAAGTCTAATAATATAGTGTTACATATATATAAACGCTCAAACCACAAGTTTTTACAAGTTTTAAGACTGCCTGGATGAAATAGATTGTTAACTGTTACATATCTATTAGCCAGGGCCGGGTTGTTCAAAGACCGATTAGTGTTAATCCTGGATTAACTCTGCACAGAACCTATTGGTTGTCATGGAAATTAACCCTGGATTAGCACTAATCGGGCTTTGAACAACCCGGCCCAGGAGAATATGAGTAGGACGGGAGAGATGTTGGGTCACTTGATGCACGTTTCTCTACTCTTGATTGCTTTGACATTCAGGCTGGTTAACAGTCCTCTTTCTTGTAGCTGTACCACAAGTAACCCAAACTTCAATTTGAACATAAAAGAGGACAATATCTGTGAAACATTTCTTAACAAATAGCACGAAATAGTACTAATTAAACAATAGAAAGTTAATGATTTAGCAGTATTTATTACAAAGCTTGTTTCACGGATATAATGACTGCACTCTAGTCTGTCTGTTATTTTTTTAAATAATTATAAATGCATTTTTATTCTTTAGTTATATGGTGATATTTGTTTTGAATGTAATAAGGCGATCACTGGAGATGGTAAGTATGAAGTAATTAGTTTTTCATTTTTTCTAATGTAGTATAGATGGTATCGTATAAGACAGTTATGATCGAATATTTTCACGAGACAAAATACAAATTGCGAGTAAAACTATCCACCATACTACTCACTGTCTAATAAGATATTTTATTACATAAAAAAGGCGAGTGTTCTGTAGTACAAATGACTACTGTGTAATATAAATACAATAACCTATACACGACTTTCATAATGGCCGCCTCCTAATTTGCATATGTGATTTCCCGTTTCGGTAGTTTATCCACATGTATAGAAAATATGAACATTGCCATGTGAAAGAGCATGTCGACATTAGTGACCTTGTGAAAGTTCAGTGCTGTAGCTTATAAAGCAATGAAGTTACAGCCAGTTGAAATTAGAGAGATTTGTATGAGAAAAACGACGGAGGCCTTTATAGCCTCGCTTTCATATTTTTCTGCATTACAAATGCTCATAGCTCAACAGCAATTTTCCACATTCCTCTAAAACTCAAAACAATTACTAGTTTTAATGTGATCTTTCATGTAGTAGCATTGGTTTTCCCCTACATATTTATCTTCCAAATTATGCAAATTAGGAGGCGGCTGGAGGCGGCCATTATGAAAGTCGTGTATTTGTGGCATCGAAATATGCCCTGATATTTCGTCCGCGGACGTTATCTGTTCCGAGATGAGAACAGTTCCCGAGAGCGAATCACGGGAGCAAGTAAAAACACAATGAGCCAATCACGAGCAGGTAAAAACACAATAAGCCAATCACGAGCAGGTAAAAACACAATGAGCCAATCACGAGCAGGTAAAAACACAATGAGCCAATCACGAGCAGGTAAAAACACAATGAGCCAATCACGAACTGAAGTAATTCAATCACAAGGAAAAGTGAACGCAATCGTGGATATCGCGACAAAACGAAAACGGATTGCGGACCAAAATAATGTTTGGATTTAGTTTAGAACTTGATTGGCTGATAATTACAATTTCCACAGCAAATAGAAAAGCTAAGCAAGCACTCACTTATTATTTTCGACCCTCATCGCAAACCGCTCTATACCATGCCACGCTCCATACCATGTCACGCTCTATACCATGTCACGCTCTATACCATGTCACGCTCTATACCATGCCACGGTAAGAGTAGATGGTGGTTTCTATATGGTTTGTGTATTTAACTTTCGTTTTCGTGCCCAAGTCCTTATCACTATTAAAATAAAAACATATCAGAGATGATAGTCACAGTAATAATAATAATATATTTATATAGCGCATATAGCATATCTGTTCTATGCGCTTTACAATAATGTATAAATAACAAATTAATTAATTATTATCTACTAACGTAACGAGTAATAAGTAAACTATGTAGCAATGTAATACATATGGGTAATAATAATTCATAACTAGTTCAGATTATAAGCAGAGCAAAAAAGATAATACTTGAGCTTAGATTTAAAGATGTTCACATTCGGACTGGATCTTATTTCTACAGGTAGGCTATTCCAGATTTGAGGTGCTGATATAGAAAACGTGCGTTGACCATAGGTTTTAAGTCTAGGCATCGGTTAAGTTAAGCGAAGTAGACAGGTGCTTGGTTATTAAGGGACTTATAAGTAAGTAGAAGAATCTTAAATGTGATACAACGAAAGTAACAAATATTAATTGATAGTATTGTTATGATCGTAAAGTATTAATATTAATTGATAGTATTGTTATGATCGTAAAGTATTAATATTAATTGATAGTATTGTTATGATCGTAAAGTATTAATATTAATTGATAGTATTGTTATGATCGTAAAGTATTAATATTAATTGATAGTATTGTTATGATCGTAAAGTATTAATATTAATTGATAGTATTGTTATGATCGTAAAGTATTAATATTAATTGATAGTATTGTTATGATCGTAAAGTATTAATATTAATTGATAGTATTGTTATGATCGTAAAGTATTAATATTAATTGATAGTATTGTTATGATCGTAAAGTATTAATATTAATTGATAGTATTGTTATGATCGTAAAGTATTAATATTAATTGATAGTATTGTTATGATCGTAAAGTATTAATATTAATTGATAGTATTGTTATGATCGTAAAGTATTAATATTAATTGATAGTATTGTTATGATCGTAAAGTATTAATATTAATTGATAGTATTGTTATGATCGTAAAGTATTAATATTAATGGATAGTATTGTTATATTAATTGATAGTATTGTTATATTAATTGATAGTATTGTTATGATCGTAAAGTATTAATATTAATTGATAGTATCGTTATATTAATTGATAGTATTGTTATATTAATTGATAGTATTGTTATATTAATTGATAGTATTGTTATATTAATTGATAGTATTGTTATGATCGTAAAGTATTAATATTAATTGATAGTATTGTTATATTAATTGATAGTATTGTTATATTAATTGATAGTATTGTTATGATCGTAAAGTATTAATATTAATTGATAGTATTGTTATGATCGTAAAGTATTAATATTAATTGATAGTATTGTTATATTAATTGATAGTATTGTTATATTAATTGATAGTATTGTTATATTAATTGATAGTATTGTTATATTAATTGATAGTATTGTTATATTAATTGATAGTATTGTTATGATCGTAAAGTAAAGGTATTCATTTATATAGCGCAAATTCTATTCGCTTCACAAGGTTATATTTTGTGATACGGACTGCTGTTGTGGCGCAATGTGCTGCCGTGCTGTTTACAATCATGAGCGATTGTTAGTACCTCAGAATACCAGGCTGTTGGGAGACAATCGAACTCTTACTCGAAATAACACAACAGGTTCTTTAACGTCCCCCTCGTATAGATTAGAAGAGAAAGGAGACAAGTCCAACGGCTTATACATCCCTGCCCAAGGACACGGCCGGGATTCGAACCCCTGACCTCCCGCACTCTAGACCGTACTCTACCAACTGAGCTAACCAGTGAGACGGTGTCAACCAGTGAGGCGATTGTAGATGATGTTGGTGTAACATGTTTAATACCGATTGTTTTTTAGTGGTGAATGCCCTCAACAAATGCTGGTGTGTGCAACATTTTACATGCATTGGATGCAATATTGCCCTGACTCTCAAGTAAGTCTCTTTTGTGGAATCGTGTCGCTGGTTCCGTTCAAGGGACTGTGTTAGCTATTTTAAGCGGAACTTTGAAAGCTCCAACTCACATAATGACATTTCCACCAATAGGAAACTCGCAGGTAACTCTATGCACAGAGTCTTAGCTCAAATCCGGGGACTGGGAACTAGAAAGGAGTGGGAGGGGAGAGATTGGAAAACAAAAATGAAAAGGTAGTTTTCAATAAAAGTGAAACAACACAGAAACTTGTGGCCTGTGGATGACAGAAAGGATTACGATTATGAAGAAGTTGACAAGGTTTGCTCATTCAACCGACATGTATGTATGAGGCTTATATTCTACTCTAGGAGTTGAACCATCACTACTATAATTATAATAATAACTGTTATTTTAACACAATGAACGACATAAAATAAAATAAATTAGCAATTTATTTCCGTGTCCAGTCTTCTAGCTGACTCTAGAAAGAGTCTACTAATCGGAAGACACGAATTCCTTGGTGGAATTGGAATTTTGGTTAGTTTTTGGTGAGGGAGGAAAACCGGAGAAAAAAACGAGATACCAACAAACTCAACTCACATATGCCGATGCCGAGTCCGGGAATCTAACCCTGGTCACAGGTGAGAGGTTAGGGTTTAGGTCACAGGTGAGAGGTTAGGGTTTAGGTCACAGGTGAGAGGTTAGGGTTTAGGTCACAAGTGAGAGGTTAGAGTTTAGGTCACAGGTGAGAGGCGAAGCTCTTAACCACTGCACGACTCGCTCAACATGCATATTTACTGAGTTTCGAAGTTTATTTTTCGTATTATTATTTTCTTGCATAATCAGAAAACACTAATACGAGCTATTGACAAAAAAGACCATACATGGAGTTATGTTGTGCTCACATCTTTCTGTCTGTTTATACAGGAGCAAGTTCCACGAATTTGACATGCAGCCCTTGTGCAAAAAATGCTACGAGAAAATGCCTCTCGAGTTAAAGAAGAGACTCAAGCGAGCCGAGCAGTCGAGCCCTGCGAAAAGGACGTAAAAGATTACAGACACCAGATTACTAAAGTACTCAGACTAGTCAAATCTGTAGGACGATATTCAACTATAGAATGGTTTTCTAAAATGTTATCTCAGTAGTTTTACAACAGAACTGAACTCTTTATAACAATTTATCCAGACTATTAAATTTGCGTTTGGTAAACGTACAGTAAAGATGCAGAAATGTAATTAAATCGTATTTTCAAAAATAAAGCCATTTTTATACCAAATTTTAAAAATATTTTTATATAATTTTAATTCATTTTTTTTCCCTCTTCTGTTCAACTACCGTGCCCATCTTTCTTTCAGTAAGTTTACCGAGTGGTTACCGTACACAGGGAGGGGATAATTTCCCCTGACCCGGCTCCTGACACAATACAAAGTTTACTTTGTGCCAAAGGCGACCAAACAGGCAAAGTACCAGCCGATTTGTTGTTTCAGTTTTACTTCATATGTCTATCCACTGTGGAAGAATCTTTATCGGGTTTTGTTCTGCTTCTTCTACCACAGGGAGCCCACACACAACGTTTGCATTTGATTTTACAGGGAATGTATGAGGATTAAGTTAAAGGATCTAAGTATTGCAAAAACATGCATATTTGAACATGAAATAAACGATAATTTACCTTATCTGTTGTGTTTTGGCTTAAAACGTGAAATCTTGGCGATTTATGAGGGTCTTGAGTTCGCTGTTCCCTGTATTATTTCTATTAGTATACAGGGAGCCGTCAGCGGGTCTCGCAAGCTAGAGGCTTGTGTTTAATGTATCAGTCAATTCCAAACCCGTGCATCCCCCTCCCTCCCCACCAGGGCCACCCCCGGGCATTTGATCAGAGGCTTGCTCCCGAGGGTGGGGAATTTGACGAGTATCTAAGCCCTCAGGGGCGGGCATTTGACAAACAGTGGGGGTGGGGCATTTGATCGGTGTTCAAAAAATACATTCTTTCTGTCTACAAATACGCATCGCTCGCGTCGAAATGGCGAACGTACGTGTCTTCGAGGAATTCCAGGATAATGATTGCGCATTTGTAGAGGCTTGATAGAGTAAACCTGCCAAATTTGAAGGCCACTTTCAGAGGTAAATTGCTTATGTTTAAACCAATAAACGTTTTGCTTCATGAACTTTGACCGACTGCATGATATTAAGTGCGTGACAAGATTTGTGATAAGTTGAATTTGCTGCGACCCTCGACAGCGCGCGAGTTAAAAACTTAATTATTATATCGGTAAAAGACGGGCCGATTGGTGCCTGTTGCATACTTTATATACCAAGAACATAAGCTAACATATTCAATTTCAAACCATTAATACGTTTATTATAAAGTATATAACTGAAACCAAGAACGATCGAGCCGGTCGAAATGATTGTTCTCATCCCTGACCGGTTGAAGGTGGTTTTCACCGTCGGTGTTTCCTGTGAATTGCTCGAGTCAGAGATTCTGAATAAAACAATGATTTCATTTATTTGTCAATAGTCTTTGCCTTGTAAAATTTTCTGATCCGGTCCCCGATGGTGGGGCATTTGAACAGCCTGGATGAAAAACGATTTTTTTTCAAAATGTTCAAATGGCCGGCGGGGGGGGGGGGGATGCACTGGTTTGGAATTGACTGATACATAAGTATTCCGACGCACTCCACTGACGGACGAAACGCGCCTAATCCAAGATAATAATATTTATTTATATAACGCCATTTCCAATGTAAAGTTGTCCAATAATGCTTCACAAGCATTGAAAAATAAATATTTAAAGTACAATAGTAAATAATAATGAGTATAGATAAGATTAAATAACACCCATAATATATCGAGTAGTATAGCCGGGATTAAAATGATACCACTTCCCCAGGGGCGCACCGCCGGGCCCCGCCGCGCCCCCCAGCCCCCTCGAAAAAGGGCCTCGGAGGGCCCATAGCTGTTTGTAGATCTCGGCACCCAAGGCGGCACCCAAGGTACCAGGCCGCAAGCACATAAGGCTCGGCGTACATACAGAATTGGCAATCGTTATAGTATAGCCGGGATTAAAATGATACCACTTCCCCAGGGATGCCGCGCCCCCCAGCCCTCTCGAAAAAGGGCCTCGGAGGGCCACTAGCCGTTTGTATATCTCGGCACCCAAGGTATCAGGCCGTCCCTGCTGTTTCATATATGCGGCTGTTTCATATATGCGCCAATGACGATCGACGAGGAGTTCGATGCTCTCGTAGAGGGGGTTGACGTCACGGGGCCTCCCCCTAAAAGCCTCGAGGCCTCGGAGGCGGACCAGCTAGAAGAGCAACGGGAGGCCCTAAATATCTTGGCTGTGGTGGGGACTTCTGAACAATACCTAGGAAAGGACCTCACCCTAGGGGACGTAGCCCGGCTGAAGAATAAGGACGTCAAGCAACTCTATGGGCGGTACCAGATCGTAGTGTCGCAACAAATTGCCGGCGGCTTGGTTAACGGGCTGCTCCGTTTCACCGCACGTGTCGTGGCGGCCATACTCCCCATCGACAACCATCAGGCGCTGGCAGAGGACCTGCAGAACGACCATATCTGTAGGGAGATCGGCAGCGCGGTAGGGCTAATTTTATTACATACTGGCCGCCTCGCTGCCTTAGCATCTGCTGGGCTGCACGTGACGAACCATACTGATTTCGAGTTAAAGCTCCCTTCCATCAGTGGCATACAACTTGGCGCTGATACACAAAATGCCGGAGGCGACAGCGGCACGAGCCCCCTTGGACCAAAAACCCCCGAACAGTGAGGAGCAGCCCCCTTTGAGTTCATCGGTGTGGGGTTGGCGTTGATCCATCTACGTGCAGTATCGTAGATGTCACGGCTGATCCCAGGGCAAGCGTCGAGGTAATTAGGGCAAGCCTCGAGGTAATTAGTGTAAGCCTCGAGGTAATTAGGGTAAGCGTTGAGGCAATTACGATAATTTAGAAGGGGGTTGTTTGTTACTTAGTAACGATAGCATAGCCAGCTACCATGGAGCAACCCGCTGACCGCATCACTGCGGACCCCCCAAAGACTAGCCCGGCAGCGAAGTCGCAAAAGAACCCCAACCGGGTCCCCGTAGGGAAACGGCTAGCCGAGGCCAACCGACAGGCGAAAGAAGCTCTTTCGCGTATCGAACAGCAAGAAGTCGCGATAGACGCTGGCGGCCCCAATCAATCGCGAGGGGCCACCAACATGGTTCTTGCAGTCGTCGGACTGGGTGTGGGGCTTCTAGGACTATACTGGCAGTATGGTCGTTTGGATCGTCTCAGAAACTGCTGTAGCCCTCCACCCGCGGTTCCAGTAGCCTCCGCGTCTGCTGGGGCTGCACCGCCGCCGCGCAGCCCATGGAGTAGTTGGCGAGGTACGCCATTTAAAGACTGCAGCTGCTGCCTGTTATATGCGACCATGACGGAGAGCGCTCTTGTAAAAACCGTCATAGACGCAGCTACCTTGTCCGGTATCGCGACGGGGGTTGGCTGGATCGCAAAAAAGATTGCCAAAGAGCCTATGCTAGGCGACCCCGCCTCGAGTGTCTTGAACTACGTGAAGTGGACTGCGGTTTTGGCTGGCAGCCTCGCAGCAAAGGAATACCTTGTGGATAAAAAGCTCATCCCTTAGGTACAGCAAAAGCTACGAATGGCAAACCCTCCTTATGATGATCGGCGGCGCCATTCTTAATGCCACAGCATTCGTGGGCGGCAGCTACCTTGCCCGTGCGGTCTCCGGGAAGGGGCCTGAGGCGACCCTCGCGGAGAAAAAAACGTCACGATAAAGCCCTCAAGAAAGGCTGGCCGACTGGGTTTCGGCTCAGGGTCGCCTGCAGCGCCACGCCGAAGACGACCTAGCCGACAAAGACCGAGCTCTCGAGTTATACAACACGGCACACGTGGGGTTGCACCACATTTCTTTGAAGGAGCCCGATTTCGGAGCCTACTACCGACCCTCGAGCAGCCAAAAAACGGGGGAGCTTGTGTACGTGGGCGGCGGCATGCTTGCCCTTGGCTACGCCGCCAGCTGGGGGGTTGGCGGAAGAGCGGGATCACTGCGCACGCGCGTGTTGGAGCGTAGGCGAAACACTTCGTGTTGCGCGATGGAAGCCAAGCTGAGCAGGCTAGCCAAAGTCTAATATAGCCCTCAGGGCTACTGGAAGGGCTACGCCGCTGTGGACAAGCTCGCAGCCGCTGCCGACCTGTTGTTTCTGCCACATGACCAACACAGGCGCCGCACCTACAAGTACGCGCTAGTGGTAGTGGACATCGCCTCCCGATACAAGGAGGCTGAGCCTTTGACCTCGAAGGACAGTGGGCAGGTCGCGTGCGCATTCGAACGCATCTACAAGCGCGGGCCTTTGTCTTGGCCGAAGCAGCTCCAAGTGGATCCAGGACGGGAGTTCATGGGGCGCGTCTCTGCTCTCTTCAAGCGGCACGGCGTCGAGGTCCGGGGACAGGGCTTCGTCGAGCGGGCGAACCGGACGCTTGCTGAAAGGTTGTTTGGGCACCAATACGCGCAGGAGATGCTGCTTGCAGAGCAGGGATCGAATGCTCGGTCGACCGAGTGGGTGGAGCGCCTGCCCGCGGTCCTTGCGGCTATGAATAGCGAGCCGACCCGGCTGACGGGCAAGGAGCCCTCGAAGGCTGTGGAAACCTCGAGTGTGGGCGTAACAGTCCCTTCCTATTCACGGCATGTGGGGTTCACGGAAGAGCGGCTGCCTTTCGACGCCAGGGTCCGCTATCTCTACGCGCCTGGCGAGCTGGAGGGCGGGGAAAGGCGGCGCGCAACTGACCCCGTATGGAGCCTGGAGACGTATGGCATCTCGGGCGGTGCGGCGTCTTCGGGGCAGCCCGTGCTGTACTACCTCGCTGACGCGCCTGTCCGACAGGGCTTCGTCCGAGAAGAGCTGCAGGTGGTGCCTCCTGATACGGAGCTGCCGCCGAAGGGTGTCCTACAGTGACGGCGCCGCTAGAGACTATACTCTATAGGCTCGGTGTGGATGCCATCTGGAAGGACCCGCCACTTGTCGTAGTAAGCCGAGAGCCCTAGTTTTTGTTGGCAGTACGTGCGCATGGTGCCTGCGATCATGCGGAAGCCAATATTTTCCGCTTTGTCCAGACTGCCCTCGAGAGCCGCCTTGTAGCGGGCCCAAGTGAGATCGTTGTGCTGAGCCGACATCCCTTTTGCCGAGTGTTTCGCTTTCGCGTCCCCTTCCACGAAGTAGCACTTTGGGCAAAGCGCGATGGCTCGGTGCCCCTCAAATTCCAGCTTGAATAGCCCCGGTGTGCGTTTGCTCCGTTTATCCCAGGAGAGCCAATCCTTCCGGCAGGCTGCGAACTCGGCTCGCAGAGACGGGCGTACCGCGGCTTCCAGGGGGGTGGTGCTGATAGCGAAATACAACGAGTCGGTGTCCATCTGAATGAGTTCGAAGTCTCGCCTGTCGATGAACCTATCGAGGAAGTCGTGATAGAACTCGAGAATTCGGAGCTTGGCCAACTGATAGACCGCAATACCAACCTGGAAGGGGCGCGTGATGGTGATTTGCGGCTTGCGGGCCGAAAGTTCGTAGGCCGAAAGTTCGTATTTCAACAAATGTAGATGCTGGTTGTTGGATGTCTTTCAAGGGTTAAGTGAAACCACTTCATTGTGTTATTATTTGAAGTACTATAATATTTATTTATTATTTATGCATTTATTTTGCCATCGACCGCTTTTAATATCCTGCATAGTGTTATTGTGCCGTCACGCTATTAGTTCTGTTAAGTTGATTTGTTTAATCACGGCATATTGATAAAAGCACACTCATACATGTACGTGCTGCTCAAAGACTCATTGTCACTACATGACTTCAGGTTAAAAGTATTCACGCTATTTCGATTTGAATTGTTAGAGCTTATTGATAGCTTTCTAGATAACCGCAATCTTTATAACCAGTTTTGATTGGACAATATTATTAGTTTAGTGTTTTCGTGGTTCTAAGGTCATCATTGTAATTTGAGTAGTTTTAGTTCGAATCAGAGTTTGCATCGTATACAGCTTAATAAGTTCATTCCGTTTTTACCAACATAAATAAATCTGTTAGAGTATCGACGGGTTCATTTTGGTTATACTGCCCTATTGGAGCCACGAGTATCGGCCGAGGTAGCGGAACAGTTATACTAAAAGGATTAATAAATATGAGATGAGATGAGATGAAATTCAAGCCTATTTAGCGTGTGTCGGTAGCTCGTTTGCTTCGTTCTTTCAGCGGCTCGGACCGGTCAAGAGAAATTGCCCTACGACTGTCAAAACATAATAGTTGTTTATAATTTCAAAACCTACACACAGCACAGCAGGCCACTTTTCAAGCCAGCTCTTTTGTCAGGTCAGTAGCCGAAGAGGTTACCTACAGAATGCAGCAGTTATTTTCAAGGTATACTACCAGCTACCGAGGCTGCCCGTTTGCTTGGGTGAACGGCCATCACGTTCGTGATTCATAGCGCACTTACATTTAATGTTTATTCATAGCCCAGATCCACTGTCTGAACGATTTATCCGGCAACAACAACTCATCCAGTGTTCTGTGATAGCTCAGTGTGTGTAGGTTTACTGATATGAAATTATAAACAACTAAGACAGTACCTTTTTGATCACTTTATACTTGTAAATGTTTTGACAGTACGACATTTCGCTTTACTAGCCGCTGAAAGAACTATGCAAAGGACAAATAACAGCACGCTAAATAGGCTTGAGCTTTGAGCTCGCCCTTAGAGTAACCAGATTCTGAGGCCTATGATCTTTAGTGAGGCTGACGGTCTTGGGGGCTATGCCATGCTGATGACGAAACAGCTGTACATGATTGTCACTCTACGGGTAATAAGATGTGAGCATGCGTATTAGACGCTAGCTACGTCATAGCGTGTGTTGGGTAGTGCCATGCAACCAGTCTCGTTCCCAGTGCCTCCTCAACTAACTGAAAAATCGGAGGCTCTGGTAAGACACAGGTAAGGCTCTAATTTGATTAGCTAGCCAAATCGGCTGCGCAATGAAGAAAAATAAAACATTTGCTGCGCATATTTACGGGAAAAAAATGCGTTTAAAAATATGACTGAACAGAAGAACGATTTTATTCAAAAGTCAAGAGAAAACGTTTTTCTTTGCCTACTAGCCGAACGAAACTGATAACACACACTCGTGGAGCCAAGGTACGTTGCCTTTGATGGCCAACCGAACGTTTGCTGATCAACTCTCCCGAGACAGCAAATCAATTTGCAAAACGATCCATTGCAAAAGCAAAGGGAACTAGGAGTTGAATTGCTAACACGTCAGTGCTAGTCAACATAAAAATTCGACGTACAATTCGAACATAACCGCTAATATTAAATGTACAGTTCTGTAAATATTTTTAATGTGAAATAAATTGAAATAATTATATCTTTTTCAAGCACTAGCCCACTCTGTCATTCATCCAAATCTTGTGCTCTTCATGATCAGGTGTAACTTTATAGGGATATAACGATCAGTTAAACAGTATAAATAATTTAAAAAGTGTTTGAAACATCAAGGGATTCAAAGTTGTGTAGCTGGATGACATTGAAAGGCACAACAAAACAGGTACATCCAGTGTTTAAATTTTTTTTATTAAACTATAAAATTGTCTTGTAATCTGTGCCAATTAATCTGTGCTTCATACCTCATTGCAGCCAATGATCAACCCAACCTCTCCTTTTTACTGATGATGGATTTTATGTACCAGTGATTTATAGTACAAAGCAAGTCTTATAGCAATATCGAGGACCAGTAGTAAACATATATCTTAGTGTGACAAATAAGCCAGTTGAATTAATACATGAAATTGGCCAAATATGAGACAGTTTCCCTTTGCCCTGGCCTACATCAAGCACAGGTTGGGAGTCTACATTGAGCCAGGGACGGCAGAGCAAAATTTCAAGTTGTGATATTGAGGCTGGAGTGGAGTCAGCTTAGTTAGAGCCTTGTATCTAGTTAGCATGATAATCAAAAGCTATCAATATTCATAGAAAGAGGGTTTGTATCAGTCTAGGCCAGTCAAGTCCATCCACCATACCATAAAATGTCTATGTCTATACTAAATAGCAGATCTACCAGATTTACTGCAAAGTATCCTTTTCTTATAAATGCTGTCACTTTTTATATATTTAGAAGTTATGGGCAGTGGACTTAATGTAATTATAATGACACTTAAAAGTATGTTGATGATGAAAAACCTGATAGTCAGAAATTTAAAAAAATGCGATTTAGTCCTATTTTCTTTGTAAAAATAGTTCTGTAGAGGACATAATTAATAAACAAGTGGGCTAAAATTGTATATGGCCACCACAAGTTTACTAGTATATATGCCAGAACACACTTAGGGACCGGTCATTATTTATGAAGGAGGGGGGGGGGGATTATTATTAAAGACAAAATTCACTAATGTCCCCCCTTCCTCAGGCCTGAAAATGACAAGCGACCCCACTCTCAAAGTCCATGAGAGGGGGGATCCCCCAGCACACACACATCGTTCCGGAGAACCATTCTAATAGGTATTGGGCGTGTGGAGCAGGGCTGGCACTAAGAGACCATGTCGTAAGCGATAGTACGTAGTGATCTTACCTGTGGAACACTGTTGGAAGATGTAAATCTACGATAGTGTTGATAGTCAACTAAGTTTAGTACTGCACATAACCTGTGTATCGTGTGGACCAGTGTCCCATTCTGCGTCCACTTTGGGTTGTTTTCTCTGTTGGTGGTAATAACATTTTGCATCACAACCCCCCCTTTTTTACTACTCAGAATAACATTACCCACCCCTTATTGACCAAAGAAAATGCACATGACCCACCCCTATCCCCCCCCCTCCTTCATAAATAATGACCGGTCCCTTACTTTGATTTCTGAACCCATATTTCAAATGTCTTGATAACATTCAACCACCGAGGACCAGCAGGAGAGACTCCTATTTGGAGCACGTATACTTTAAGTAGTTATTCAAAATCTTGTTCACAAATTGCGTTTAACATTTGATCGAATTTATACAACGTAGTACAATGTAGCCTGACCATCACTACAGATAGTTTTTATACTATTCCCCATTGCTTTGTAATACTTGTAATTAGTTTATACTGACTTGTAATTGGAAGGGTGTGGCATTCTGAAGTTTCCTTGCCTGATATTGCCGGGGTCCCTCAAACGGGTGAAATACTTAAGAGGCTAACAAAATATTAGTTGACATACAGCATGGATTCCGTCGGAAATGTTCTACCGAAACACAGTTGCTGTCCACTATTCAAGATATTCTTAATGCCCTGAATGAAGGTGAAACTGCGCACTTAGCAGTTTTAGACTTTTACAAGGCCTTCGATAAGGTGCCTCACGAAAGCCACTACTGAAACTGAACTATGGTATTGGAGGCTCTCTGATAATTGGATAAGGAACGTTCTAAGTAGTAAAGAATGTGATATAAAGTGGTAAGCTGTAGTGCTAAGTGTGCACGCCCTACGAGGGAAAGAGAAAAAATATCTGACCCAAGTGGGACTCGAACCCAACGACCTCCAGGTTGCATGTCTGGCGCTCTACCAACTGAGCTATCAAGTCAGATGAGAGCAATCGTGGGTATTGGTGCGTTTTATGGGGTCACGGCGATTATATATGTATATGTAGTTATGATATTGAATCACGTTAGCCGCGTTCTAAGTAGTACTCAGACCTCTGTGTGTGAGGGCTCAGCATCTACTTCACAGTCGGTGAGATCAGGAGTTCTTCAAGGGACTGTATTGGGTTCCGTATTGTTCCTTTTATTTGTCGATGACCTTGCAGACCATCTCGACTATCAAGCAAGGTTATACGCTGATGATTGTCTTCTTTACATACCTATTGCAAGTGACTCAGACATCGATAAGTTAAAGTTAGACTTAACCGACACATTGGAGCAATGGCAGTACACTTGGCAGATGGAGTTTAATCCCAAGAAGTGCTTCATAATGTGTATTTCTACTCAAAGACATCCACCTCATGTTGTATACCTTTTGTAATACTACTCTAAGCTATGTAGATAACATCCTTATTTAGGTGTAACGCTAGACAGCAAATAGAATCAACACATTCACAATACTACTAGGCCTGATTTGAGCGCAATTACTCGTTTTGAAACCAGGACTGAGGTCACATGTACTTTGTATAAATCACTAGTTAGACCCAAGTTGGAGTATGCATCTGCTGTATGGGACCCACATTACGGATGTGACATTGATAAGTTGGAAAGAGTACAGAGATGTGCTGCTCGCTTTTGTAAGGGAGACTACAGATGGACTGCAAGTGTCACTGCCATGATCGAAGATCTGTTGGGATCCCTGGCTCTCCGCCGACAACAGGCTCGCCTCATTACTATGTATAAGATCTCACACAACTTAATAAAGTTTATTATCCCTGCTACTGAACATCGTACTCGTAGAACTCATAATTTTAAATATTTCATTGAGCACTCAATCAAAGATGCTCATAAGTTTTCCTTTTTTCCAAGAACAATTAGGGAATGGAATAGGTTTCCATGGGACGTAGTTAATGCTACCTCTTTACCAATTTTTAAGACCAAGCTAGGTCAGTATTTTCAGGAATAATTACTTATTTTTATTATTCTCTATTTTGTTGTACAGTTATTTTTTTTACCAGTGTAAATGTTTAGCAATTTTTATCAATTTACTAATTTAATGTTGGCGAGATAATTGTACTTTGTATATAGTTGCTGCCGACCAAATAAATGTAGAACGGGTATTCCGTGAATCTCATTTGACGACCCGCGTTACACACGCAATCTCATATGCATGGCAGTTTTGTATTTTGGTAGTTCCGCATTTTGGTAGTTTAGCCGTGTGCTAAAAAAAAGACTGGCGTCATCCCGATGCAATCCAATGTAACCACACAAAAAGATGTATGTCCGATGAAAGTAGCTAATTTAGCAGCTATGTACATTAACGACTACATGACCCTAAGATTTACAAGATTCCTATTAAATTGATCTCCATATTTACTGTCAGAGTGGAATGGTTAGGGGGTAAGACAAAAGATTGTGCATGGTCATAGTTCATTGGCGTCGGCTGAACCCACACGTTTCTATTGGCTGATTGTTTTCAGTTGAGTGTAGTAAAACCAAAGTAATTACATGACCCAATCGCAGGAGCAAGTGACAACAATGAACCAATCACGAACTGAAGTAATTCACGATTGGTTTTACTTGAACCAATCACGAGGCAAAGTTGGCCTGTTCCAGGCTCTCAGATAGTGGGACAGGGGTTGGAAAGGGAGCGAAAGAAAAACGCAGGCCAAAAAAAGACGAGGGGGACTGTTTTTCGCCTGCGTTTTTCTTTCGCTCCCTTTCCCACTCTGAGAGCCTGGAACAGGCATCTCTAGAATTAAAATACTGAACTACTGTCATCTCAATGAGCACCTATGAATCAACATTTTTGTAAAGTTTTAATAGCATAGGATGAAATCCGGAATAGAGGGTCGTACAGGGGGGTCTCTGGCACGGTTCAAGGGCGGAAATAATATCAAAATTTCATTTTCCCGAATCACGAAAATAAGCAAGTAACGTACTCTTTTATCCTGCTCTTACGCAAAGAAAAGTGGCAAAGAAGGAGTGTTTGAAGAAAGTAAAATCGAGAAAGGCTAAAGAAAGGCTACATATTGCGGCAAATTATATACATTTATCATTCTCGATAGACGACTCTAACCATTCGTCCACTACGTGTAGTGACGACCCGAAGAAACGTCAAATTGTCCAATTTATCTTCCTCGTCACTGTCCGCCGTAGAATGGTCAGAATCTGAATCGTACTCTTCCTCGTCTTCTACCTCGGCTTCCTCTTCTGCTTGACCATCTTCAGGCAATGTCAATGGCCTCGTGTGACATAGAAGGCGTAGCAGTCGTAGCAGAAGTAACAGGCTGATTTTCGACTGTGTTAGGGTTGAATGAGACTATCTTTCGGATAGTCTGACGTTCTGTACATGTTTAATGGAAATGTTCGGGCCTTGAACATGGTGGTCTCTTGCCTCACACTTGTATGTCGTACAGCTTTTCCATTGGTTGTCGCCCACTCAATCATGGTCTTTTTCCCGCCTATTTAATTGCCGCATAGCCTTATTTAAGATGATCCAGCCTCGGAATGGCATTTAGTGGAGTGCTCTGGGGCAGCACGGAATAATATGATTTATCGTGTGTGTTGTAGTAGGCACTCCAGGGTGCTACACGCTTAATGCTTTCGTATACGGTATTCGCCAGATTCCGTGCGTACTGCAAAGCGGTGGGGAACTGGTCCTTGAAATGACCCATTGCATTTTTTTTTAGCGTGTAGGTTTTCAACCTGAACTGTCAGACTCACAGGAGTACAGATCAATGGTGTGCTCAGTACTGACTAACGCCTCCAGATCTTTCAGCCCATTTAAGATCATATTGACCGAAAGCTTAGTCCGATTAGAAATAGTTTCTTGAGGACCGCTTGGTTTACCTGTGCTGCCGTCGTTGCTAGGTGACAATGCTTTTTCTGTTGTTGTTCTCGAGTAACTGTCAAGTTCTTCCAGAAGCTCGATTGCTTCAGTGTAGGCTCGGTTTCCAGCCGTGCGAGGCTTTGGAGAAACGACACCCCAACGGCTGAAACCGAGCCTAGATTGCTTGGGTTAGGGAAAGTTTTGGTACTATACTGTCTGATGTTTCATATGAACAGAAAAGGCTTAATTTATACAGGAGTCCGAGATGACCAAGATATTTTACAATGCCTTTTATTGAGGTAATTAGCTTGACAGAGCCAGTTTGAGCATCGGTAATGAATATGTTCTTATCGAGCTCAACACATATGCCCATAGGCTGCGCAAATGATGCTCGTCTCCCTTTCCATTTGAATTTCCTTCCTTTCCTGTGCCAGCAATAACTACGGTTTCCTCACCACAGATCTTCGACTTTATTTGCAGGCTTTCGATGTCTACATAAACTATACAACAGAGGTACGAGGCCACGTGTGAGCTTTCACTACATTCGACAGTTCCATTTCGTAGGATAGCAGTTTCCTCGAGTGTTGAAAGGATTCAGAATAATTAATTTTCTAAGGTTTTTTATATTTAAATATGCCACACATAAAAACAGTTTATTCTGTTACAAAAATGCAGAAAATAAAAAAAAGTTATAAAATATAAAAACCTTTTAATTACCCTATTAAAAATATCATAATAATTAAACTAGCACAAAAACAGTTTATTCTGTTACAAAGACATTTGAATTACCCTATTAAAAATATCATAATAATTAAACTGGCACAAAAACAGTTTATTCTGTTACAAAGACATTTGAATTACCCTATTAAAAATATCATAATAATTAAACTGGCACAAAAAGTTTATTCTGTTACAAAATTGCAAACTCGTTCAGTTCGAGCAAGCTTTCCTTAATTTTCTTTCCATATCCTATCCGACTTGAAGCAAAAAAATCTATACTCTTAAAACAGAAGCAATATCCAGGAGTTTAAAGTTCTGGCTGAAACTACAAGTCTGCGATACCGACAAACTTGCAGTGGACGCTTTTTTTGGACCCAAGCCTCTTAAATAATCCCGCAAGTTGGTACAAAAAAATAAGTAAGATAGTCCTCAAGCTCGGATTTGGAAATATCTTAGTCCCTGGCCTCAAACACTATCGCCGATAACACATCAATAATTTGCAAGAAACTTAAGCAAAGGCTATGCGACATAGAGTTCCAAAACTGGCACAGTGATATTTACAATGATACAAGAAGAAATGCCAATCAGAGAAATAAGCTAAGGACCTACAGAAATTTTAAAGTAAATTACGAGTTCGAAGACTATCTACGCTTAAGAAACTTGAAGCATAGAACGGCTCTAACAAAGGTTAGGATAAACAACCATGATTTAGAAATTGAAAAAGGAAGACATGCTAGGCCATTTAAAAAGGTCGATGAAAGACTTTGCAAATTATGCCTGCCTAGAAAGGACAAGGGCACCCAACGAGTACTTTTTGAAATTCGTTTGAAACCAGTTGTCTGCAGCTTATCTAGCCATTTTAAGGCGCCTACTATGTCTTTTGACGTATTCTAGAAAGCTATTAGCTGTTCGGATTTTCTAGGTGGAAATCGCATCAAACGAAAATACTATGGCAAAATATTTCCGGCATACGAATTTGTTAGTAGTCTAGAACATAAACAAGAATTTTCTAGCCCAAGTAACTTCATGTTGCAAAGTTTTGTGGAGGTACGAATTTTTTAGGGGTTCTTTTTTTCCTTTAGGCAATTCTTTTAGGTGACCTCCATTTGCTAAAAATTTTAGATGTCAGAATTTCTTAGGGAATGAAAATGTGTTCTCGAAAACTTTAGGTGGCCGCTTCACTAAATGATTTTTGATAATATGTGGTGTTTTTTTTCATTCCAACCAATGTTTTTTTTTTCGTATCGTTCTGACTCTATTGATCAGACGAAAACGTACGAATATTTTAGGGGAAAGCTCTTACTCTATTGATCAGGCGAATACGTACGAATATTTTAGGGGAAACCTCTTAGTCTCCCTTTTCTTCTATAATTTTCTAGGGATTTAAAACAAATTTTCTAGCCAGTATTTCAGAAAACAATTTTCTAGTGACAATTTTTTCAAATCCGAAAGTTTTAGGCTAACTTACTCTCCCGGACAGCTTTTTAACCGAAAACTTCATTGGGTGCCCTTGAAAGGAGATTGAGGATGAAGCTCATTTCCTCGTAAAATGCAATAAATATAACCATTTACGAAATGCGTTCCATGCTTCAATGCAAAATGAATTTCAGATAAACATAGAAAAGTTATCCGAGGAAAGTCGGCTAAAAATAATGTTAAGCCCCAACAATAGGACAGCAGCTATAGTTGCAAAATTCATATACGAATGTTTTATGTATAGAGACAATGGCCTCAAAGAACTCTGATCGATTCTGCCTTGACTCTCATAATTCTGAAAGACCCCAAACACCTGTAGCACAGTGAAGTGCACATTTATTTGGATAAATGTATATGTACAGATGTATACGACTCCAAATAAAAAAAATATATATATCTATCTATCTATCTATCATATCCCAGACTTGAAGCAAAGAATCTATTCCCTATCCCAGATACCGAACAGTTTTAAATTAAAATTACGAAAGCTGTTGTTTTGTCGATAGAGCGCTAAGCATGGCGCCAACGACAAGTATATCAAAATATACCCTTTCCCAGATCAAAACCGTAAAAGGGATACCCTATCCCAGACCTCGGCAGCTCAAAAACCATACCCTATCCCGCGGCACATACCCGTATAGGCCACATAAGGGAGTAGTAACGAGGATCACCGAAGAAAGCTCTCGGTTATTTGGTAGTTGCCGATGCCTTACGAGACGTTACGAGAATCGTACGGAGGTCGCGTAAGTTTGATGTTTTCATAGTCTTCATAAATCTTCCGGATGTCTCGCGACTCAAAATCACGTAGAATAAGTGGTGAAATCACGAATATCGGTTATTGATTCAAGTTCTTCACGGGCCACGCGAAATTATTAAATTCACGTTTCTCGGAAAATAAAATCAGCTAATCACGCATCACTAGAATACCCGTTTTCTAGCACTATTTTTCTTTATTAACAAATTTCTACTTATTATCTTACAACACCCTGTTCGGAAACGAATACGTTCCGCCATTTTTAAGAGAACGCTTGTTCGAATGAAACCAACAAAGGCTCTAAACCAAATATTGATTAAATTTATTCAGTTCGCTTTTCATCTATTTTCGAGCTTTGCGTCTCTGAGGCTTTTGCTGCTCTTTGTTCAAAATACAAGACATGACAGCGAAGTGTCGCTGGTGCCTATTGTTCAGTGACCTCACCAAATAAACACAAATATACTATAAGTTCCCTTCCTCGGCGATTACCATTGCAATTCGGGGTATTAGTGATTAAATTGCCCCTCGAGCCTCGGGAGGATTTGCAAAAGTCCCTCCGACGCCGCACAATTCCTCCCTCAGCTCGCGGGGTAATTTAATCATTAATACCCTTCATACCATGGTATTACTAAACACAAACATCTCCAACATGAATTAGGCTTCCTCCTTCGACCATCTCAACTTTTCTGCTCTTTTGAAAATGGGAGCAGGGGCTTGTGGGTAAAATATCTAGGCACTCGCGAACATTGTGCCTGACCGGTGGCCGGTGTCCGAGTACCCGGTGCCCGAGTACCCGGTGCCCAAGAACCCGGTGCCCAAGAACCCGGTGCCTGGGCACCATGCTCAAATTTTGGCACAGCCACTAACGAAAAGCAGTGTTCACTCAGGGGCCCACCAGGCAACGTGCCCTGGCACAGAGCACCTAGTGTACATGCGGACTTCGTGTTCATAATAAGTATTCACTTTACTACTATTCAAGCATGTATAAACCATTCTGCGAGGTCATTTTAAAGATGCAAGGACAGGGTGTGGAAGGAGGTCTTTTAATCTGGGATGATTACAACTGAGAGACTGGTGCGCTCCAGTGATTTTGTTACACATTTTTGTGAGGAGTCCCTAGGACTCAAATAAGTCCAAAAACAATTTCGAACAAAATCAAATCCAAGTTATCAGAATTCTAGTAAGTTCTAAATTATATTTGGTGTCTGTAATAGTCTCATTACAATATATTACAGGTATTATCTAGCCTAGCTTGTCTCATAAAATTTGGCCGTCTTGCGTCCTGCGACCTTGGGAGGTACATGACAAACAAGTAAATTGTGTCATTTGTTTTTCATTTTCACGTAAATAACACAGAACGCGGAGGTAACAAAATCACTGTGGATATAGCTATAACTGGAGGAGCTTATATTAAGTGGGATTTACGGTATGTATTTACGTGTATGTATGTATGCCCTATTTCCTGGTAGCTCTTTTGTCTGCTGGTTTCCCGTAGTGTTCCACTGGTGGTCAAATCCCTTTACCGTCTGACACACTGGCTTGTTTTCATAGTGTTGTTGGTGTCCTTGAGATCCAAGATAAAGTGTTGGTAAATCCCTTGGGTGTAACATGAGTCCATGGTCTCGGGTGCCGTATTACGTGGAAAGTGTTGGGTTTCTTGAATTGTAAAGAGACAGGTGTTTTTGTTCCTGTATTTGATACATCACCCAGATCTGGAATGAAATGTAATAATTACACAAATAATTTAATATATTTTCTTCAACTTAATGCAAAAGTCATTAATCATTTTGGCAATTTCTTTGAAAACAATCTACAAGTATACCGCTATTGTACCAACCAGCCTGCAGTAACCAAATGCTATTTTACCAACCAGCCTGCAGTTACCAAATGCTATTGTACCAACCAGCATGCAGTTACCAAATGCTATTGTACCAACCAGCATGCAGTTACCAAATGCTATTGTACCAACCAGCCTGAAGTTACCAAATGCTATTGTACCAACCAGCATGCAGTTACCAAATGCTATTGTACCAACCAGCCTGAAGTTACCAAAGCTATTGTACCAACCAGCCTGCAGTTACCAAATGCTATTGTACCAACCAGCATGCAGTTACCAAATGCGATTGTACCAACCAGCATGCAGTTACCAAATGCTATTGTACCAACCAGCCTGCAGTTACCAAATGCTATTGTACCAACCAGCATGCAGTTACCAAATGATATTGTACCAACCAGCATGCAGTTACCAAATGCTATTGTACCAACCAGCCTGCAGTTACCAAATGTTATTGTACCAACAAGCATGCAGTTACCAAATGCTATTGTACCAACCAGCATGCAGTTACCAATTGCTATTGTACCAACCAGCATGCAGTTACCAAATGTTAATTGGAATTCAAATTATCTGCGGACTAGTTTTTGACGTTTTTTCAAATATTGCACGACAATTAGAAAAATCTCTTAAATGAAATCAGTATAAGCCTGGGACGAAAGGCCAGTTTACGCTTCTTTTGTTTTTATTCTGTAGATATGTTGAGGTCCCTACCATCCAGTGCTAGATCCATTAGTTTTGAAGCCTGCTTGTCTCTTCTTGTGATTCTTCTCGATGGGGTCTCATCAGACGTCTGTGCTTCAACCCACTTCAACACTTTGCTGATATGTATGTCACACGTTTCACTCCCTGATTCACTACTGAACATCTTAGCACCTTGCATTTTCCTCTTCACTGTGATCCAAGATAAAAAATAATGGAAATAAAGGTATTAAAGTATAGACCTTTTCTTTCACCATCATGACATTATACCATCACTTGCGATATAGATGTATCTTGTTACCTTGAGCTACTAGACCTTTCTTTACTGGTGTCTTCTCAGATTTCAACTCGTTGGAAGTCTTTTTTCTAAAAGGCAGTTTCTCTGTAGTCAGAGATGGATCCACACCTACCAAACTGTGTGAACTTAAACCACTTTGTTGCCCACTGTTTACCTTCAACTGGTCTAGGTGTTCACTTGTGTCTCCCACATCTGTATGGTTTGGAATATTTTCTAATTGTTTTCCATTCAAAGCTAGATCTTGTAGTTGTTCACATGATGACAGCGTTCTCCTCCTTGATGTTTTCATTATATCATAATCAGTACTTTCTTCATTATCCACATTAATTTCATCACTCATTTCGAGCAAATGCGAAGACCTTAATTCATCTTCGTCATTGCTTGAGTGTAACTTTTTCTTTCTTCTCTTCTTTTCCTCTGATCTAAACCCAGCTACAGGTTCATAAGTATCTGTGTTCCCTAAAGTACATCCTTTTTCAGACCTCTCAGTGTCATGAAATTCCCTCAGCCTATCATCCTCCAACGGCCTTTTCTTCTCTTTCTTTCTCTTTCTACATTTGCTTTCTAGAGTCGATGGCTCTGTTTCGTCACAGGCTTTTCTGTGTCTGTGCCCCTCTTTTGCATTTGTTTCCCAATCAACATCTTCATGAACATCACTTTGTAGCTCCTGTACATTGCTGTCAGACATTTTTTCTCCTCTTTCCTGCTTTTCATTTTTCTTGTTTGACTTCTCGTGATTCTTCTTCTTTATCTTTTTCATTGCACTTACAGATGTCTCACTTTCTGCTGAAGTTTCGGTTTCCTTTTCATATCCCTTACTTTTCTTTTCATAAGATTTCAAATCCTTAGAATTTTCTTTTGTTAAAGGTAACTTGTCTGTAGTCTTTGTTACAGAATCACATGGATCTATCCCACTGATTTGACTTGAGCCATATTGTTGCTCAGTGTTCCCTGAATTACTTCCTTCTTTTTCAGACCTTTCAGTGTCATGAAATTCCCTCAGCCTATCATCCTCCAACTGCCTTTTCTTCTCTTTCTTTCTCTTTCTACATTTGCTTTGTAAAGTTGATGGCTCTTTTACATCACAGGCTTTTCTCTTTGTGTGCCTCTCCTTTTCATTTGTTTTCCAATCAACATCTTCATGAACATCACTTTGTAGCTCCTGTACATTGCTGTCAGACGTTTCTTCTCCTCTTTTCTGTTTTTCATTTTTCTTGTTTGACTTCTCGTGCTTCTTCTTCTTTATCATTTTCATTGCACTTACAGATGTCTCACTTTCTGCTGAAGTTCCAGTTTTCTTTTCATATCCCTTTCTTTTCTTTTCAGAAGATGACATCTCCCCTGATTTCAAATCCATAGAATTTTCTTTTCTAAAAGGTAACTTGTCTGTAGTTTTCGTTAGAGAATCACATGGATCAATCCAGCTGCTTTGACTTGAGCCACTTTGTTGCCCACTGTTTTCTTTCAATTGCATTATCTTTTTACATGCTGTCCTTATGTGATTACCTTTTCGTAACGTATCCTCATTTTCAACAGACTTCGTGTAACATTCAAGATCCTTATTTTGTCTTTGTTGTGTTACATTGACTTTGTTTTGTATCTGATATGATGCATTTTGGCATCCGATACCTAAAGGAGCTTCATGTAAGATTTCAGGCTTTTCATGAAAAGTCCTCTTGTGCTTCCTCTCTTTTGATTTTGTTTGAGACATCTCATTTTCCTCAACCCCTAAGCAATCAGCGTTTCCTTTCTCGCTTGTGCCAACCACATCTGTAGGGTTTGTATTACTTTTTAAACGTTTTCCATTCAAAGCTGGATCTTGCAGTTGTTCACAGGATGACAGCTTTCTCCGCCTTGATGTTTTCATTATATCATAATCAGTACTTTCTTCTTTATCCACAGTAACGTGTCCATTGATTTCTAGCAAATTTGAAACCCTTAATCTATTTTCTTCATTGCTACAGTGTAACTTCGCCTTTCTTCTCTTCTTTTCCTTTGTTCTAAACCCAGCTACTGATTCACGAGTATCAGTGTTCCCTGAATTACTTCCTTCTTTTTCAGACCTTTCATTGTCACGAAATTCCCCCAGTTGCCTTTTCTTCTCTTTCTTTTCTATCTTTCTCTTTCTACATTTGCTTTCTAAAGTCGATGGCTCTGTTTCATCACAGGCTTTTCTCTTTGTGTGCCACTCCTTTTCATTTGTTTCCCAATCAATATCTTCATGAACATCACTTTGTGGCTCCTGTACATTGCTGTCAGACGTTTCTTCTCCTCTTTCCTGTTTTTCATTTTTCTTGTTTGACTTCTCGTGATTCTTCTTCTTTATCTTTTTCATTGCACTTACAGATGTCTCACTTTCTGCTGAAGTTTCGGTTTCCTTTTCATATCCCTTACTTTTCTTTTCATAAGATTTCAAATCCTTAGAATTTTCTTTTGTTAAAGGTAACTTGTCTGTAGTCTTTGTTACAGAATCACATGGATCTATCCCACTGATTTGACTTGAGCCACTTTGTTGCTCAGTGTTCCCTGAATTACTTCCTTCTTTTTCAGACCTTTCATTGTCATGAAATTCCCTCAGCCTATCATCCTCCAACTGCCTTTTCTTCTCTTTCTTTTCTTTCTTTCTCTTTCTACATTTGCTTTGTAAAGTTGATGGCTCTGTTTCATGCCAGGCTTTCCTCTTTGTGTGTCCCTCCTTTTTATTTGTTTCCAAATCAACATCTTCGTGAACATCACTTTGTGGCTCATGTACATTGCTGTCAGACGTTTCATGCCCACCTTGTTTTTCGTCAATCTCTTTTGACTTCTCAAGCTTCTTATTCTCCTTTGTTTTCGTTACATTTACATCATCTGTTTCACTTTGTTCTTCAACCTTATTTAAATAATCTTTTATAGTAGCACCTTTCCTTACATGTATTCTTTTGTTCTTTATTGGAAACTTCAGATGAAGTTTTGCCTTTCTTTTCAATTTTGTTTTCTGGAGATACACTTTGCACTTCACTAGGCTAAAACGAAAATGAATTGTGTGCCTTACTCTTTTTGAATTATTTCTTAGTTCTCTTTCAGGATCCTCCAGATTAACAAGCCTCTCATTTCCAACTGATTCACTACTTTTTAAACAAGGTTGTACTTCTGATTTCATTTTTCTCTTGCACTTTTTCTGCCTAATATCATCCTTTGCGATATGACACTTCTCTGGGTCATCCTTCCCTTCAATAGGTTCAAATCCTGGTTCCACTGCAGTTACATGCAAGCCATCCTCCTTGTACACTTCAGTTATGGTATTGTTTGCCTGTGTATCATGCCTGTCAATACCGTGTTTGTTCTGAGCTTTATTCCTCATTTTACATGCTCCGTTCCTTGGTTTTTTCCCCTTCTTGCCATATTTTCTCTCCTCACACAAGCCATCACCACTTGCTGAATCTTTCTTCATCTGTTTTACTGCTGCTATAACATCGTTAAGTATTTTGATTTCATCTTTTCTTTTATTAGTAAATGATTTACTTCCCTGCTCATTTGCACCACATGTACAGACACATGTACATACAGCTCTGTTGTATTTGTCCTTGGTCAGTTCATAGTTTTCCTCTATCTGTGACTGATCAGTTGAAGAAATTGTTCTTTGCAGTCCTCTTGTTGAGTCTTTGCCTTGCTGTTCAGATGATGCTGTAAATTCCACTTTATCAACCTTAACTTGATTTCCTATTTTCAGCTCCTTTAAAGATGCCTTTCTTTCATATCTACGTTTCTCTTTACCAGCAGTTCTTTGGTTCAACTTAACATTTTCTTTGTCTGTTTTTTCATTCCATTGCTCTTGTTTCGTCAATGAATCATTGTCTTGACATTTCGTTTCATCCAAACTTCCATCACAGCTTGCTGGAAGATCCCCATGTTTACTTAACTGCCTTCTCTTAGGTGGTGGAGAGCATACACTGTCCACACTAACCATCATTCTTCTTTTTCTAGCTCCACCTCTTGAGAGCACTTCCATATCAGAAAAGTGTGTTTCTTCCATTTCATAATGCTCATCTTTCTGTTGGTTTCTACTCTTATCTTTCTTTTCCACTAACTCTAGTGCAATTTTATCTTTCAAGGATCTGTTATTTTTTTCTTTTCCCATATTTCCACCTGCTGATGTTTTCACTTTAGTGCTGCTTTGCATTAATTGTTCAGAGTTTTCCTTTAGTCCGTTGTCTGTAGAATCAGAAATCACTTGCTCTGTTAAGGTTTCCAATGATTCCTTGTCCTTCTGTTGCTTATTGCCAGAGATATGGTCATCTTTAGCATGGTCTTTCTCATCCTTTGACATTATAGCATACTCACTACCCTTTAAACAATCCCCTCCACTTTGTCTCTGTTCCCCTTTGAAAAAAAAAATTACAACCAATTTCAGTGTTACTGCATAATTTATATAGGGCAATCTGACCAAGGGTACTGCTTAAAAGTACACACGAGTGACCATGAATGCCCAGAAGTGAAAAAAATAAACAATCAATGAAAAATGAAAACTAAAACGGGACAAAAGTGGCTATGATTCAAATTAAAGAAATTTGGGCACTCCTTTTCTCCCTCCAGCAACCAGATTTATATTCCCGAGTTCCAAGATTTGTTGTATAATGAATTTTGTATGGGGCATGTAAAATGATGTTATATCAAACTGAACAAACAGAAACAAGCAAGATGTCTGCATTGGAGCCATCAGGACCTCAGCATATAAAATCAGGCTTCCTAGACCTGGCATTTATTCGAATCTGACATTTATTCAATAAAATACAAAAATGAACAGAAAATGGAACAAGGGATAAATGTTTCAGATTCAGATTCATTTAAATAAATAATTACCATGAATGGAAAAAATATATGGAATTAGGAATAAGTGAACTAAGAATTAAGATATTTATGTAGTATAGTTCATCTGGGAATATATTAAGATGAAGAGATTACTTTTGAACAGAACATATACATGGAAAAGGCCTTTTGCAGGAAACAGTTATGTACTGATATAATACTTTGTTAATAAATGAATTGAGCTTGTGGTTCCCATGGAAAAGGCATTGCCATGGTTGGGAAAGCTATCTTTTAAAATGCTGTTTTAGAAAGACAGACAATCGATTGGAGGTGAGCAATAGTATTTACAAACAGCTTTTGTTAATAACACTACCAATCTCGTACAAGTGCCTTTAAATATATGACTTGATGTTTTTCCCTCCAGTACAACCACGTGATTGCATTCCTACAAAAGGCCCATTAGATGTCAACTTAATTTAGTGTTATTTAAAATATTATTTTATAGATTTTTAATACCATATATAGATCTATTTACTTATTTATTATTCCTTTCCTAACTTGAAGGCACAAAATCTATACACCCTTTTAATAAGTCTGACTGTAAGTATAATCAATGACGTCATCCGCGTACATCTCGTTTATCAGGATTTGAATGGCTGTAGGAAAATCTTGCAAAGTCTGAATTTTATTTCCATCTTTTATTCAAGAAATCATGAGTTAAACATTTGTGATGTGTTTGCTTTTCCACGATTGTCGTCACTATAATTGAATTCCAACCACTTAAAAGGGTGTATACCAAAATTTAATGTAAACATTCACTTTTTCAATCCGAGCTTAAGCCCAATCATGTTTAATAGAACACAAAAGAATCTGTTTGGCAACTGACAAAAATGTGAGTGAAATGACCTCAAAGTTTAACTTTCACTTGACATACTCCACACATCAAAATACAGTCTGTAAATTTAATAGTTTGGCTATACATTAAAATACAGCTCAGCAAATTATTTGAAGATCGACTGGTAAGTAAAGGCAAATCAATTTTTTTAAACAGCTGTGAAGCCAGTTTTCTTTAGTGCTATATATTGCAGAGACAACAGGTTCTGATTTTGTGGTATCAAGAAAGTGTGTTTAATATTTTTTAGGCTTCACACTAGCACTAAGAAATTTAGCCAGATGAATCAGTATTTACCACTACACAAAACTTCATTCAAATACAAAAAAACCTTTCTTGCTCTAGCGATTAAAGGAAAGCGATTCCTTGGAATTGTTGTTAGTTAATGGGGGAATAAAAGCGGAAGAATTCTGGAGTGATTTAAAGACTGCAGGTTAAAATATACACAATAAATGACAAGACAAGTTGAACCATATTCGATCGAATTAAAGTTGTGATTATGTATTTACATGTATGACAATCTGATTAAGTTTTGCTTCAAGTACGAGCGTTTATGACCTCGGACAAAAGATTTTCTAATTATTTTTTGTTTTTTTCCTAAATTCAAGCTTCAAAACTTGGGGTGCAGCTTATCTACGGGTCTTTACAATATTTTGTTTCTCTTCCTTTACTTATAATTCTTCCCAAAACAATTGTTTTTCTTTTTTCCCATTCTTTTGTATTTGTGGTTACTTGTGGTCACTCATGTGTATTTTTAGACAGTATCCTGACCAACAGATCCAATGGCTGCTGATTCAATAGACCTAGTCAGCTTGCCTGTTCGTTGTCCCAATTCAGACCACCAGACTTTTCCCTTGAGTAATGCTTTTTTTGTTTTTCTGTATCCCAAGAGGGAATGACCAATTTCTATAATTGGACAACAAAGCACTGAATTCTCAGGAGAACTGTCACATGGTCTGAAATGGGGCAACAAACAGGCAAGCTGACTACTTCTATTACCAGCAAGGACAGTGAAGGTAAATAAATATGGTAATTAGTATAGTTGATTATATGGGTACAATGTAGCACTGTTAGGAGATGGAGAGGGCTAGGAGAAGGAAGTTGTAAGGGAGGATGTAGGAAAAGGGGATGTAGGAAAAGGGGGAGGGTGGATTATTTTCTTCACAAGAGTAACCTAGATTGGAAAAAATAAAAAAAGGTTCAGAAAATAAAAACCTACATGTACACTGTAGGTTGAAAAAAATGACTGAGAAAATAAATTTGTCCAGGCTGTAACATATGCATAGGATTTCAGCTACACAACTTGTGCATTAACTCTATATGGGAATGGTTCATATTCTTTATACATTTAAATACAATTTAAAGTACCGTAATCTGAACAATGTTCAGTAACCAGCAATGGTTAAAAAAACCTAGGGGTGCTAGTTTTTGTACATGTACATGTATGTGGCTCTGTACCAACAAAATAGTTTGTACTTACAAATGTCCATTAGATTCCACTTCTATCAGCCTGATAGAAGAGGTTAAGTGGAATCTATGTGGCTCTGTACTTACAAAATTAATGTCTATTAGATTCTACTTCTATCAGTCTGATAGTAGAGGCAAGTGGAATCTATGTGGCTCTGTAGTTACAAATGTCTATTAGATTCCACTTCTATCAGTCTGATAGAAGAGGCAAGTGGAATCTACTAGTCATTTGTGGATTAGATTGGTTAACTGCCACACTAGATTATCCTTGCTGATGCTGCTAACTAATGGCCAGAGATTGTTACTAGTTTACATGTACTGTTGAGCAGTATTAATTAATTGCTGTGATCGAGCAAACTTGGATGTTTGTGACGTACATGTAGTCCTTTGCATACTTGCACATAGTATTACATGTAGGTACATATATGTAATAGATACAGAATAAGTAGCTGTGTTTTATCAGATTTACAAACTTGAGCTGGAAGGGAGTTTTGTAATGCACTAGTCAATTGAAACCCCGGCCCCCCGACCTCCAGGACATAGTGGGGCAAAAACGGGGACATGGCCGTGGAATAACGCACATTTAACGCTGCATTTCTCCGGTGGAACGGGGAAAGTAACGATTTGCAAAATTTGCGGGAACTTAGCGGTGGTTGTAACGCCAGCCACGACAGAGCGGGACTGGGCCTGAGCATCAACAACGTGTACCAAACGTGGCGGAAGCTAGGGACATGCAAAAATCGTAGTTAATTTAAACAAGTCCTGGGTGTTTCCATCAGAGGCAGTGTATTAATATATACTGAGTTAAGTCACGAGTAGTAGATCAGGAAGTGTTTATTATTACACATACTCTTTGTTATTTGTAACAACAAAGCCGGTTTTGTTAAGTACGACACCGAACGGCATTCAGATGGGCAAGGTGTTAATTTTATATTGTGAAAATTCTTGATATGTTTGGTTGAAACATGAAAATCGCCTTAAAGGAAGACTTAAAGGAAGACGTTTCATTTCCTCCAATTTTTCAAACTATTAAAACTACGATTTGCACTGCGGTTCCAAATGTCGTTTGTAAAGCAAATCGTATGTTAGGAACCTTATCAATCGTGCCTGTTTCGTAGCTATTGTTTTTGGCTGTTCCTATTGGTTGGAAGATAATTCGTTCATAAAAATGAAATGAAACTATTAGGCTTCATACTACTTTTATTTCAGAATAATTAACAATTATTCACCAAAGTGGAGGTGAATGGTGGTGGATATTTACCAAGCTGCTTCGGCTTAGTATATACCACACATTAGTGAATAGCCAGCACCAAATAGTTATTTTATTTCCTGTCAAATGGACAGAAACTCGCGCGAGGTGATCGCTACTTCGCTCGGAGGTGAATATGAAATCATATTCACTGTTTGAGTAGCCAATCAGAGCGTGCGAAAAGTGATATTCACTGGTGTGGTATATACTAATCATAATTATCACCCAGTGTTTTTGTAGTGGGGAGGCTTAATGCCACATAACAATGGATTTTGTCATACTTTTTACACCTATCATTACTTAAATATATTTAAACGCAGCTGCATGGCATTTCCTTTATATTCCTGAAAATTCTGAAGCACATGCCGGGGCCATAGGGGCGGGTATTGTAACAGCCAACTGTCCCGATGGGCGGGGAAAAGGTCAAAATGTAACACTATATAAATGTTACATTCAATTGACTAGTGCATAAATCCGATGAAGCAAGTACATGAATTCTGTGTATGGCTTATCAAATGTCTAGCTGGTGTATAGTCATGTTTTTCAGTTATTTTGGCAATATGACCTATTGCAGCCAAGAAAATTGAAGCCAAAGTTTAATATGTAAATCATTAAGAAAGCTGTATCAGATTTACAGATCACTTATCACACATTGATTTCTTGTTTTTCCTTCATGAATTATTAATGAGTTTGATTATAACGTCTAACTACTGGGCTCTTACCATCAGCTTCATTGTCTACAATCAGGGTCACAGGAATTGATGAAGAGCTGGTATCTTCCTGGTCATGTGTGTCATTCTGGTTGATGTGAGCTAATGAAAACAGTGGTAGTCCACAAGATACATGCCCTGAACCTTGATCTTGAACAGTTTGGCCGAGACTCTCTGGTGTTAGTGGGACTACATGTAAAAGGAAGGAAAATGCCAACAAATGACTCATCAGCACATAGCTCGCAACTGGCCTGGTATTTGGAAAGTGGTACATGGTATCTCTGATCAGAAAAGATGTTAACACACCATACTGTACAACACCATACAACGTGCTGTAACACACCATACAACATACTGTAACACACCATACAATGTATTGCAACACACGATACATTGTAGTGCACAGTGTATAGCTGGAGTGCTTTCACAGACAATGCAAGTTGAAAGTCACTTTTCACATACAAAGTATTGTAGGTAAATTAAAGTAAAAGCCAACATTGCTTTTATATATTAGGTTGAAATTTGATCTGGTACATGTAAGTACATGTACATGTATAATACAGAGCAATTATCATGTTTATTTTTTACTGTACTATTGCTTGGAGCAAAGTGAAAATGTTGTTGGTGCACCATCAATGCAGGGTACAACTTTGTGTGAAAACAGATAATAATTTCGATACAGTGCATAATACCGCTGAACCCCAACATGTGACTCGCCTGAAAAAGTGCTGCACCTGCACTGTTGAAACCAGATGGCCCACATTGAAACATTCGCCAGGAGCTAGTGATTTTTTTTCGTTTTCCATTATCTTCCTTTTTCTCCTAAACCTTTTGCACTGATTTCCCATAATCCTTCCAGTTATTTTTTGTGCTTTTATCTTTGTTTCTTTGTATAATTTATCATTTCCTTCGGGTTGTTACCTCAGTTCAGATAATAGACCAGTTCGCTGTTAATTTCCACATTTTGAAAGAGGTGCAAACATGGCGTGAAATACAGTGTTTGTATGGGAATCAGACATGTCAGAAGACATTATATACTAAGATACTGGTTCATGCATTTATATCCTGTAGATTAGATAATTGTAATGCTTTATTGTATGGCTTACCCAAGTATCAAATTGATAGACTACAGTACGTTCAGAACTGCGATGCGCATTTAATTACCAGTAAATCAAAACATGATCATATTACTCCTGTCCCCAAGCAACTCCACTGGCTACCTATAGAGCAGCATATTGTTTTTAAAATACTTTTACTTACATGTACATTTAAGGCTCTAAATAAATTAGCTCCACCATACATTAGTAATATGCTTCATGCCTACATTCCTACATGTACTTTGAGATCGTCTTCGCAATATTTATTAACTGTTCCTATGTCTAATTTGAAGAGCTATGGTGACCGAGCCTTTACAGTTGCTGCACCTAAGTTATGGAACTCATTACCAGCTAAGATTAGAATGAGCCTGTGTATTAGCAGTTTTAAATCTATGTTAAAGACATATCTTTTTAATTGTGCTTATAATTATTGATTTTTATAGTAGTTTTTAGTTGTTCCAGTAGTTTTAGTAGTATACATACTAGATAGCTTAATATCAATTATATTTTAACTTTATATATATACTTACATTTTTCTTTACCAGTATTTGTTGTAAAGAGTCATAGGGCAATTAGTGGATTATGGTGCTATAGAAATAATGTATTATTATCAGATACCAAATAATTTATGTAAAATTGAATTTCTGAAATATTCACTGTCTGCAAACTTAAGATACCACGTACTAGATTAACTGATAAAAAGCTGTGCTGGGAAGAGTGCAATCGTGTTTTCATTTTTCCATACATTTGTCTGTAACAAAGAGTCAAAGTCCACAGGAACATTTACAGACAAACGTATGGCAAACTGAAAACACAATTGTCGCTTCCCAGCACAGCTACATCCCTCAAATTGTGATCAGTTAATCTTGTACATGGTATTTTAAGTTTGCAGACAGTGAATATTTTAGAAATTGGATTTTACAGAAATTATTTGGTATCTGAGATTCCCATACAAACACTGTATTTCACGCCATGTTTGCACCCTTTCATAATGTCGGAATTAACCTCAACTGGCCTATTGGGAGCTCCACTTTTAGGCTTGCCTAAAAAAAATATTACACTTACAAATATACCTATTATATCATCATAACTAACATAGCCGCCATCACCAGCTCCAATGGTAGTTACTTTATCACCTGGAATATTTGGTGATACCAGTCCAATATCCACTTTATGCTGACTCTTCTCCACACCAGATCTATTGATTTCTGATTCACCAGTCATTTCCAAATTAGAACTTTTCTCTAAAGCATTCCATACCCGATTTGAAGTTTTCTTCAGTACTGCTACAGGCTGCACATTCTGTCTTTCTGATAAATGTACCTTGGTTTTGTCAAGCACAATTTCACAATGACTTAGAGCAGATTCTTTCAAAAGACCACCACTACTGCTGGCATCACTTGGATTTTGGTCAAAGTAGACAACACTTTTTGGAAGGATGTTTACAATAGGGTAGACCTTGTATACATCAGTCTTTGGGTCATCTGTGACAGTTCCATCTGATTCCTCTTCATCACTGAACGATGCCAATGCATCTTCAGATTTGGAGTGCCTGTACTCATGTGCAGTACTGTTACGTGTTCCAAACGATGGCTGAACTTTCACGAAATGGCTTCCACAATCTTTCATGCCTTTTCTATCAGTTGAAGAACTCAACACTGAAGGGGGTGTCATCACCTGTTGTCCATCTTCAGATAACACCAGCCAAATTGAAACTTTCTTTACAGAGTTTGTTATAGCCTTCTTTCGCAGTGGATCCCGGCAACTTGATGACTGTAGCATTATTTTATAGTCGAGTGAACGAAACACAACTTCTGATATTGAACTACTTAGATGAGATGCAGAAGACGACAGGCACTCTCCGCATTTAACGTTAACTTCATCTTCAAATGACATTTATGACATTTCTTACTTTCAGCTATATGTAATGACCTTTCTACTTCTTCTTGGTTGTTGTGTTCTTCGTTTTCCCGAAATTCTCCACCTTTTACCCGTCTTCCACCAGAGACCCTCTTGATTTCATATGCTACTCGTAGTCGTACGTATTCTATGTTCAACCATGTGTACATGTGTATCAACTTGCAACTGTTACCCAAGTTACTTTGCGCGAATGCTCTATCCCAGTCCTACTCGTGTTTGATATACACAGGAAACCCAACCTTTTTCATATTAACCTTTGAAAAGTAATACATTTTCATTGATATAAGGTGCGCCTCTATGACCTGCACAGTAGGAGATGAGGTATGGGAAGATATATTTTTGTGCAGGGCATAGAGGTGCAGATGCAAGTGGCCAACCGTCGCTGAGGGGAGGTGGGTGGGAAGAAATCACTTAACAGAGATCCGTTGGCACCGCAGCAATACGCGCTAGAGAGAAGGGATGGCAGCGAAACCCGGTCTTTTTTTAAATAACTAATATTATCCCCCTGGGACCTAATGCTAACATGAGGCAACTGAGCTAAATACCGCATCTGTGAAGTCATTTCGGCGCGCTAATTATGAATGAAAATAGTAATACATTTTCATTGATATAAGGTGCGCCTCTATGACCTGCACAGTAGGAGATGAAGTATGGGAAGATATATTTTTGTGCCTAACATCTGGGTACAGGGTTAAGGTCTTTCTATAAAAGATGGAAAAGGGGTATACCTATCTCCCATACTCAGAAATTCCTTCCTTCGGAAATTATTTCTTAATCGTGAATCCCTAATCATACGATTTGCAAAGCATAAATGAATGAAAGAGAGATAATTAATTTCCAAAACAATGAACCGCGAATATCAAAGAAAAGACTAAACGCTTGTAGTCACTAGACAGAACTGAGATTGATACATATATATGAATATCCTATGGATAAACGTAGCTGCTACCGATCCATACATGGAATTAGGGTTAATACATAGGAAAGTAAGGATATTTTGAAGCAGAAAATGTCTAATCAGTATATGTCCGGATAAAGAACTTATAAAACTATAAGTGGAAGATCCGAAAAGCCCCCCACCCTTAGAGCCCAGCTTGAAGCTAGGAGGTAGAACTGGATGCGAGAAGGATAGGCTACCAAAACTTTCTGGGTTATAAATCAGGAACCACGATGGTGTAAGCACATTCCTGTGATGCGAGGAAGCGAATCAAGGGTCCGACGAGACTAAAAGGTGGGAACACGTAGGCATTATCATAATGTGGAATAACTTGAGCGAAGACATTGCCTCCCGCAGCTGCTAGGTACAGGGGTAAGGAGCGAAGAAATGTAGATTCCGCTCCGAACAATCTTGCTGAACATAATAGAAGGGATGGCCATGAGATCGATGGTGTGGGGTCCATAAGCTTGCTGAATGCGGTGCCATGCGCTAGGTCTTAGCTTGTAGTGTAGATACGAACGGGGGTCCGGTATGGGCTGTCAGCAGGGTTTTCTCGAGACGGAATATAGTCTTGAGGACTTGGTTAATGATCTCGTTCTTAGACCCATCTTTCTACCAACAAACGATAATGGTCTGATTATACACGACTTTCATAATGGCCGCCTCCGGCCACCTCCTAATTTGCATAATTTGGAAGATAAATCTGTAGGGGGAAACCAATGCTACAACATGAAAGATTACATTATAACTAGTAATTGTTTTGAGTTTTGGAGCAATGTGGAAAATTGCTGTTGAGCTATAAGGATTTGTAATTCCAAAAAATATGAAAGCGAGGCTAGAAAGGCCTCCGTTGTTTTTTTCATACAAATCTCTCTAATTTAAACTGGATGTAACTTCATTGCTTTATAAGCTACAGCACTCAACTTTCACAAGTTAACTAATGTCAACATGCTCTTTCATATGGCAATGTTTATATTTTCTATACATGTGAATAAACTACCGAAACGGGAAATCACATATGCAAATTAGGAGGCCGCCCGGGGGGTGGGGGGGTACTTACATGAAAAATGGGTATGTATGTGAGGCCAAGAGGCTCAAACTCTGACCCTGTTTGACCCAATCCGAGCTCCAAAACCCTGATTGCCCCCTTTTTGGGAAAAAAAAACCTGATTGCCCCTTCTTTAAATTGTTTTCAAAACACGGTCGGATATATACCCCGGCCGGTATACCGCGTACCCGGATTGCATGCAAAATACGGAACATTTCAAGTCGGGACGTGTCATTGTGTAAACAAATCAGCAGATGAAGTACATAGATAAGTACTGAAGTACGAATTAGCGGCGTCACGATGTATGGGAACCTCAGTACTTGCATGTGGGCAGGCGATCAAAATGCGGCAACAGAATGTCTTTTTTGACATAGTAGCTAAAAAAAACTGAACCCCGACCCTGACTGCATCCAAATTATACTCAAATCCTGACCCTGATCTGCCCATATCAGGTCAAAACCCTGACCCTACCTGCCCAAACCGAGCTCAAAACCCTGACCCACCCGGGCGGCACATACATAATACGTCACAAACAAGAGTACCCCCCCCCCCCCCCCCCCCCCCGGGGAGAGGCCGCCATTATGAAAGTCGTGTATTAGTACAGCAGTCTACTCTAGAATTGGGAACCAAACAGGCGACTGACTGCAACACGTGCTGGAGGGCCAGAGCTTCCCTAACAATAATGGGCAGCTCTAGGTGATCGATTTCCCAAAAACGAGAAAACGTACGTGTCTCTGAGGGACGAAAGGGGAGATGAAGAGTTCCTTCCCACTCTGAATTGGAGGCATCGGAACAGATCTCTAAGCGAGAATGCTTTTCCAGTCCTTCCAACGCAGGCAACACGTTCCAGAAGTCGAGAAAACGCCAATGTTAAATTTCTATCCTGAGTTCCATAGATATAGAAATACTCCTTGGTGACTTAGCTGCTCTCAGTAGAAATGGCCTTGTGAATGACCCTAGAATACAATCCGCTAGCCGCAGGCATCGTAAGAGTGTAGGAAGTTATCTTCCCGGCAAGTTTTTGCAGTAATTAGAGGGAGACTGACTTATGACTGAGGATGTATTTCTCTCAAGAGGGCGAATGTGTTCTTCTTATCCAGGGGTAGGAACAAAGCAGTCTTAGAAGACTCAATGATAATCCGAGGGAAATAAGAAGTCTTCTCTGCTCCCTTCTCAAACTCCTAAGTCATATGAAGTATCCTAGGTAGATCAGGATGGAGCAATCGTATCATCTGGGGTGGAGTAGGGTTATTGTAGTATCTCCCCCTGAAAAGAGCCCCTAAATAGAACGATAAACATGGAAACCTCGACGCCTCCTTCCAGGTCATGTAGAATCTCGTGAGTCTTAGCTTATCCTTTCAAAATATTCTTCCGTTCTGACAAATGCTGATGAATAAGACCTGGAACAAAATACGTGGGGTCTCTGAAACGTAGGACATCAGTAGATGCCCGTACTTTGCCGAGTGCAACCATATCAACAGACGGGAGTGGTCCAGCCTAGTTAGTGGCTTTCCCCCTCCAATCACACCAGAAGACTGAATGTGGCGTCTTACTGCCAGCGCTGTACAGTCGAACTAGGAACCACTGCGAAGATAATAAAGGAGGGTAGAAATAACTGGCAGGGGAAAGAGCGAAGACGCGAAGACAAAATGTGCAATGGAAAGGGAAAGACACCAACCAGGCCGAACCAGGGACTCCGTCAAAGACAGAGTATCGGGATATGCTAAGAAAGGCCGTCCTGATTCGACGGCGTGAGGTGGCCAAGGGAGAGGTAGATGAGTAAAACGCGAAATCACGCACAAACTTAATATAAAATGATAATTAGTAGTATAGTAAATGCCGGTTCTGGCCCACGTTGTATTTTTTTGTTGTTTTTTTCATCTAATGGACATCCTCACTTCGTTCAGCCCTCACTTCGTTCGGGGTCCATTAGATGAAAAAACAACAAAAAAATACAACGTGGGCCAGAACACGGCATTTAATATTCTACTATAGTTCATTTATTGTATTTATACATTATATTAATAGATCGGTTTCTACCGCTTTTTTCCGGATTGGAGCAGTTTTGTTGTACTATTTTGTTCATTGTATTTTTACATTTTAACACCTATTAAAGGAATGATTAGTTTACGGTATATCCACCCATGGTACTGCATATGTTAACATTTATTCGAACACTTGGTTTATAGTGAATTTATTGTATTCTAACACCCTATTAGAGGAGTGTTGTTAATAAGGTATTATATCATGGCCGAGCATACACCAACATTTGTTCGAGTACGTCCTTTAAAGAACTATTTACGTGGATGGAAGATGGATATTCCTGATGATAATCCTATGGGAGCGGATCCAGCCGTTTTCCTTGCCGGTGTACGTAAACAAACTACCGAAAAGTTTAAGGAAGAACTACGAAACCACAACACCTTTAAGGCCCAATTAGCTTTAAACATAACTTTCGTACTTGATAAACCTGATGGTTACGTATACGAGACAGCTACATTTTATAGCAAACAATCTGTTTTGATCGATGATGCTGGTATCCGTGGTGTAATAGTAGACGCACATGCTCAGATATACAACCAAATTGAGAAGTGGATCAGTCGTGGATCAAATTGGGTCATAGATAGAGTCAATATTCTATGGTTAAACATCGCTAGATACCAACCACTACGTGGAGGTTCGTATTTACCACTACCTGAAGAAATAGCGAATAAGAAAGCTGTGATCAATGTAAACAACAAAGATGATCGCTGTGCACTTTGGTCGATATGTGCAGCAATGTTTCCAGTTAATAAGCATCCTCAAAGGACATCAAAGTATCGAATAGATATGGTGAAATCCAACGGGGTGGACTCACCAACACCAATCTCACAAATACCACTTCTAGAGAAGCAAAACGACGTTTCTATTAACGTATATGGATGGGATCCAAAGGAAAAGTGCTTAATCATATATCATATCTCAAAGAAGACTTTTTCGAAGTACATCCATCTACTACTTATAGAAGACCCAAAGAGTGGTAAACAACACTATTGCTGGATAAAGGACTTCAACAAACTACTATTCGATCAAACAAAGCATGATCATAAGCAGCACTTCTGTGAACGATGCCTACATGGATATTCCAATGAAGCTCTTCTTACAAAACACATTCCAGAGTGCAACGGTACCGATGACAGAGCCATACGCATTGAAATGCCTACCAATAAGAACGACAAAGTTTCGTTTCAGAATGTACCCAAACAGCTTAAAGTACCGTACATTATCTATGCAGATCTCGAGGCATTGACCACTAAGATCGAAGGACCTGCTCAAGGCCCAAAGAAGAGTAACACGCTTAAAACAGAGGAACACATTCCTTGTGGATTTTGCTATATAGTCGTACGTTCCGATGGTCATAGCGAACCACCAGTACTATATAGAGGTAGGGATACTATCGAACGTTTTCTACAATGTATGCAAAAGGAAGAGGCGAAGATCAAAGCCCAAAAAGCTAAACCACTATGCATGTCATGGGAAAACTATAAGGCTTATAATAGCAAAATAATTTGTCATATTTGTCAGAAGCCATTGGTTGGTGATAAAGTACGTGATCATTGCCACATCACAGGCGAGTTTAGAGGTGCCGCACACAATACCTGTAATCTAAAATTACGTGCTTTTCCTACCATCCCAGTCGTATTCCATAATCTTCGTGGATATGATGCTCACCTAATAATGCAATCCATATCCATAACATTAGGTAAGATATCTTGTATTCCAAACAATATGGATAAATATATTTCATTCACACTTGGTAACCTACGATTCATCGATAGCTTTCAATTTCTACCATCATCTCTTAGTACATTGGTATCGAGTTCAGAATCAGACACATTTCAACGAATTGTAAAATATACATCTAATCAAGAGAAAGCCAATCTATTAACTCGTAAAGGGGTATATCCATATGAGTACATGGATGCGTGGGATAGATTTGCAGAGACTTCTCTACCACCTAAAGATGCGTTCTATAGTAAACTAACTCTAGAGGACATATCCGATGAAGATTACGAACATGCAATAAGAGTTTGGAATGTATTTGATTGTAAGACATTAGGTGATTATCATGATCTTTATCTACAAACTGATGTACTTCTTCTAGCAGATGTGTTCGAGGACTTTCGTACAACATGTATGCAAAACTATGGATTAGATCCTGCACATTATTATACGAGTCCAGGACTTTCATGGGACGCTTTATTAAAGATAACTGGAGTGAAACTCGAACTATTAACTGACTATGACATGTATCTATTCATCGAGAGAGGTCTACGTGGTGGTATATCCATGGTATCACAACGTTATGCCAAAGCGAATAATAAAAACGTACAGGATTTCGATCCAGAAAAACCAAATAGCCACATATTATATCTAGACGCGAATAACTTATATGGTTGGGCAATGAGTCAATATCTACCAACAGGAGGATTTGAGTGGTATACACCAACAGAAGAACGAATAACCAATCACGCAATGGATTCAGATAAGGGTTATATCCTTGAAGTCGATCTCGAATATCCTCGAGAACTTCACGATACGCACAACGACTATCCACTAGCTCCCGAGAGAATTCAGGTGAATAAAGATTTGTTCTCAGAGTATCAGACCAATCTATTTGAGGAACTATATAAAGGTAATGGATCTTTGAAAGTAGAAAAACTCGTACCTAACCTATATAACAAAGAACGATATGTGCTACACTACCGCAACCTACAACTGTATCTATCTCTTGGTATGCGTTTGAAAAAGATCCACAGGGCATTACGATTCGACCAATCACCATGGATGGAACCATATATACAAATGAATACAGAGTTACGAAAACGAGCGAAGAGCACCTTCAAGCAGGATCTATACAAATTGATGAACAATAGCGTATTTGGAAAAACAATGGAGAACCTACGTAAGCGTATAGATATTCAATTAGTGCGCGCATCAGAAGGAAACAAGCTACAACGTCTATTGAATAAACCTAGTTATGCTCGATCCACAATTTTCGATGATGATCTTGCCGCGGTACATAACTACAAAAGTAAGCTATTGCTGAACCGCCCCATATATGTTGGAATGTCAATTCTAGATCTATCAAAGCATCTGATGTATGACTTCTACTACAACGAGATCAAGAAGCAATATGGACAACTCTGTAATCTACTTTATACCGATACCGATAGCCTACTACTACACATTAAAACTGAAGATATCTATACAGACATGGCAACTCATAAACATCTATATGATACTAGTAACTACAGCAAAGACCATCCGCTGTATAGTATCGACAACAAGAAAGTACTTGGTAAAATGAAAGACGAATGTGGAGGTATTCCAATAGTCGAATATGTTGGACTACGATCGAAGCTCTATTCTATATTGAAAGTAGATGGTGGCGAGATTCGTAGAGCTAAAGGTACCAAGAAGTCAGTAGTGAAACATCGTATTCGTCATGATCAATATAAAGAGTGCTTGATGGATAAGAAAGTATTCAAACACGGAATGAATATGCTTCGAAGTGAAGGTCATAAGATGTATGGTATGCATATGAACAAAGTATCTCTATCACCGTTCGATAGTAAGAGATGGATTTCAGCAAACGGAATAGATACAATAGCCTACGGTCATGGAGACGTTTTTCCAGAGGATGAAGAATTAGATGGTTTTATTAGCAATATACTATCAAACGTAGTTGATACACTATCCTACAACAGTAAAAACGCCATTACAGTGGATGAAGATATAAACGACTTTATTTATGAGTTGCTTCTATCTTAGAATACCTTTCGGTGGTAGTTCTGTATCTGGTGGTATCACTTGTATCTCTTCACGAACGAACCCTCGCTTTGGTGCATCTTCTCCTAAATAGTATAGAACCGGTTGATTTGATGATACGACATTTCGAGAAATATAGTACGTTTGTAAACTCCATACAGGATCAGTTGCTCGCTTTACTCCACCTTCCAATTCTCCCGGTGAGTATAGATATCGAACTAAAACATCGAATGGTAGTCGCTTTTCTTTCAATCCAATAATTCTAGAATATGTAGGAGTCTTTATGTTTACTTGTTGTGCCTCTATAGAATTTGAAGGCTCCTTACCTGTTAGTCGAGTAACTTCATTGTTCATAGCCTTGATAACATCAGGAAGCCTCAATACCCATTCTCTACTACGCGCATCCGATCCTTCAGATGTAAGTACCATCTCTTTTGCATATTGATATCCAAATAATCTTTCGGCTATCGTTCTATTTGCTCGTTCGACAAAACTTTGTGCCCTATGATGACCGGCTTCACCCCGTTGAACTTTTGTACCACGTAGTTCTAATGTTTCAGACATACGTCCCATGAATTCTCTACCAGGATCGACTTGCAATGTTTTTGGCCATTCTAGTGGACTACGTTTGTAGATCCGATCAAATGCTGCAGACACTTCACCACTATCTTTCGATGCTAAGGGTTCAGCCTCTTTATATCTAGAAGCTACATCGATTACCACCAAAGCATACTTATATAGTTTCCTTCCACGTCCAGGTCGATCGTGAGGTAGAAAGATCAAATCAGCTTGATGAACTTCATTAGGTTTCGATACAGTCCAATGTGGTCGTGGAATATAGTGTGGTGGTGATAGATATATTTGCCACATGGCTTGTTTCTCTAACCAACCCTTAGCTACATCTTCCGATACCTTTGCAGCCACCGATAACTTACCAATTGCAGCATAACCTTTCCAATAGCCCATAGGACCATAGAAGATATTCGCAAGTTTAGCATCCATTATATATCTATGTATTCTAACCTTCAACAAGAAGAAAAAAAGAAAAAAAGGAATAAGAACTTATCTAACCAACTAGTTCTTATTCTTTTTTTCTTTTTTAGTATCTCGTCGATCGTAAAAATTCTCGTTTTTTAAAAGGCATATCGACTAATAGCGTATCCAGTGACTAGCATTCCACCACCAACATAGATCAACTCACCAGTTTTCTGTGCGTTAGATGGTCGATAGTAGTCAGAGAAACGAGGTTCTTTCATTGCTTCGAGTCGTTTCAGTGCCTGACGTAACTTATCGGATTGTATGAAAGCTCGGTTACTATCGAGTTGATTATTATGAGAATCACGTTCAACAACTTCCTGTTTATGCGCCCAATCAGACAATGTTTGACGTTCTTCGATATATGCCTCCCTATCAGCATCGAATTTTTCCATTTCCCTATCATGTCTCTCTCGTTCTACATTAGCAGTTTCATCTTTCCCACCAAACATCTTAGCAAGCACTCCACCACCAGTAAATGCCGTTGCATTCAAAACTGCTCCGAAAATGGCCATTCCAATAGCTGCTAACGTCGCCATTATGGTACGATCTTTTGTTTCTCGAGATATTGTTTTGCATATATGCTACCAGCTATTACAGCAGTCCACTTCACGTAATTTATGATAGAAATAGAAGGATCACTAAGCATAGATTCCTTGGTAGCCTTTTTTACGATCCAACCAATACCAGTAGCTATTCCAGTTATCATAGCAGCATCGGTCGCTGTTTTCATCAATTCCTTATCCATCCTAATATATATCGTATATCTCTAGTCTTTAATTGTTACTCCATATCTGGTACTGTAGTCTTTACAGGACTCGCGGGTCGTCGTATCGTACTAACGTTTTTAGAAGTGTCATCTATATATATTCTGTATTGATAGTATACGCCAACTAATGCAGCACCCATACCAATAACTGCGATAGTAGTATTGATAGACACATTTTTCATCCAACTTTCATCTTCGTCTATTTCTTTAGATAATTCACTTTCACGCGAAATCTCTCTCTTTTGAGCCTCTCTAGAAAGTTTATTACTTAGTGCTAATGCTTTCCCAGCAGCAACCCTCTTTGGATCTTTTACTTTAGTTGGTGTTGTTTTCGGTGGATTCGCAGTTATCTGATCCGTCTGTTCCTCCATCTCGATTCGATATAGTAGTTACTTACGAATGTTTAATAGGAGTACTAGGAACGACTATATGATTAGCTACATGGAACGAAGCACTAGCTAGAGCCACTAATCGAACTGCTTTAAGTGTTAATAGACCAGCCGCAGTATATATCTCATTGCGGACTAGTCGGTCTTCTAGTAGATCCTTAACCAGTGCTTGTTGGTCATCTAGTGGAACTACGCATGCGACTGCGCGAGTAGCTAGACGTAGTGCACCATTTACTAAGCATCCTCTTATTTGGTGGCATACGCCAAACAATACAGCGCCCATACCAATAACTGCTATAGTAGATACGTTTTTTAGTCCAACTTTTATCTACGTCGATTTCTTTAGATAATTCACTTTCACGTGTAATCTCTCTCTTTTGAGTCTCCGCAGTTATCTGATCCGTCTGTTCCTCCATCTTGATTCGATATAGTAGTTACTTGCGAAGGTTCAATAGGTGTACCAGGAATGACTATGTGATCAGCTACATTGAACAAGACACTAGCTAGAGCTACAAATCGACCGTGTTTAAGTGCTAATCGACCAGCCGCCATAGATATCTGATGACGGGCTAATTGGTTTTCTTGTAGATCCTTAAACAGTGCTTGTTGGTTGTCTAGTGTAGCTACGTGTGAGAGCGTAGCTACGTATGAGACTGCGCGAGTAACTTGACGTAGTACACCATCTACTAAGTGTACTGTTATTTGATTTGCTACTACGGCCTGGTATCTACTATGTAAACGTTTTACGTCCTTCTCAGATAGTTTAGTTATGTCTGTTAGGGAGAAATTCTGTCCTAGACATTCTTTCGTTTTACCTAATACAGCTAAGGTCTTAAGTACTTCCCGATATTCTTCGATATCCTCCAATTCGGTTGAAAATTCCAATTTAGGTGGTGGACCCGTTAAATCCTCACCTTCCAGTTCTTTGGTGTATTCATCCATGATAATATGTTATAGGTGCGGGTATCTCTAACACTACTGCAAAAGGATGTCGCAAACAGAAACATATGCGAGCAAACTTATGAGATCGAAGTATCATTCGTAATTCATTACATTCTTGTGAGCCTCCGTAATCATCAAATATCTTTTTACCATCTATAACTGATGCCGTATGAAATGCTACTACGATAGCTACGTTCTCACGAAAAGGTTTACATATACTCGTTAATTGTTGGGATAGTACCCAAATAGATAGTCCTATATGTCGAGCAGAGAATGCTAAATCTACTAGTTTGTCAGTTCTTCGTTTTACATCTTTTGATGCGGCGCAATCATCTAGAATCAATAATGTATTGGTACCTGACCAAAAGGTTGCACAAATATTTAATGTGGTATCGATAGCATCCTGAGATGGTGATATGACATAAAAATGCGGATCTCGATTAGCAAACCCATGATATGTTTTGTTGTGGGCATACGTAGGACAAATTAATACTATATAATCGAACTTACCACGAAATGGTCCACGAAGTTGTTCTATGAGAAATGCAGTCTTTCCACAATTCGTTGGACCTACTATAAGTGTGTTGAATGGAATGTGTTCTACGAGGGAATCCATCAGTATGTTATACTATCTAAAGATCTGTTCAATATCTTGAGCTGAGCATCAGCAAGGACATAGATATGCATGTTTAAGTTTCCACTTCCTTTTAAAGTTCTATGTATACGAATATCGATATATTTTCCACCACCAGTTTGTGCCATTCCATCGCCATGAGCAGAGGAATCTTTTGCCGTACGACAATCGACTAGGATGGCAAATCTGTTATTGTAAAATTTGGTAGGAGTCATGGAAGTATTGGATGTACCAAACCATCCTTTTGCGGACTCCCAAAAATCTGGTGTTAACATACCTCCTGGAAAGAATCTATTTGGAACTCCATTTACGTCTATCTCTATCTTTGAAATATCAGGATTTACGAATGCTTCGCTATCTCGTGAACCGGCGGTGTGAGGATCTACGAATAGAAGAAGTAATCCAGCAAATGATCGTCGTGGAACATTGACGTTCTGAGATATCAAAGTTTCTAATGCCTTGGCGATAGTTACCGTCTTAAAGTGAACTGCGTGATCGTATAGGAATGCAGTACCATTTTCATATGTGCGAAATGCTTTCCTAGCTAGCGTTTCATTCTTGATTGCTTCGTATTCTAACTGGATGTTGGTAAGCTTGTACGTACCTATCTTTGTCGAATCTGATCCAACGATTATATCGATAGAGTGGGCTAGAGTTAATTCGAATGAAATAGTGTCTTCTAATGCATGTGGATATAGAACTCCATGTTGTGTAAGAATATCAACGTCTAACGGAATTCTATATTTTGAACCATATGCAGCTAACAATGCATTCTCACCAACATCTGAAGTACCTGCATCACCAGCCTTAGATCGTAGCTTATTTGTGTTATCTGATTGGATACCTTGTTGTACTCTCGATTCTCTCTCTTGTGTAGATAGATAGATATCGGAATATGTTTGTAATAGATCCGATCGAGCCATGTCTTCTACTATTTCAGCTCCTATCTTACAAACTCGATGTATAACTAAGCAACGTCCAACATTTGCAACGACTCGATTATTAGCATGTCCACCAGACAATACGATATCGCCCAATAATGCTAAACTACCAGGTACTAATACGATATCTTCTCCCATCGTTGGAACTTCCACATAGAGCGTCTCACCTGGATTAGCAGATGATGGAGTGAAAGTTTTTCTATATAAGGTTCGTTGAGCTTTGAGTGCGAGTTGCGCTCTTAGTGCTTCCTTAGGAATTAACTTCGACGATATCATGTTGAATATACCATGATATATAGTTATGTTCAATATGGAAGATAGGGTCGACGTCGATGTGAGACATGAGGATAGTACCGACAGATACGAAGAACGAGATGAAGAACGACAACGACAACGAGATGAAGAAGACCGACAACGAGAAGCAAATGAGAGATACGTGGCTTACTTATTGAGTGACAATCAAGATGAAGCTGGAGGTAGTGAGACAATTACCATGGATGTTTTGCATGGTGATGACTCACTTCGAGGATTCACATTCGAACAAACCTTTTCAGATTCGGTAAAGGAAAGGCTGGTTGATGATGTAAAAGAGCATTATCCGGATGCGGGTATTCGGCATAACATCGAAATCTACTTAAATAATGGCCAACTCAACGTTCGTGAACTTGGAAGCAACGAAGACTATACGCGTCTATTCGCCGGTAATGAGAAAAATAAGAAATTACGTGTGAAGATGAGGAAAGATCTCAAAGATGCTTTAGGTTCAAATAATGAAGAAGCTACTAATGAAGTATTATTTGCAGAACGACAACTCGCCGAGCGGGAAGTAAATAACGAATCTATTCTTGGAGACTCCGAATCTACCGACGCTCAGAAAGAAATAGCTAATAAAGAGTTAATGTCTATCCGTAGGGCAAGAGAATTACTCGAACGTCAAGAAGAAGCTATACTAGAACGTACGTCGCTACGTGAGAGGGTTAAATACATTTTCAGAAAGTATGGAATGACCGTTCTTGCGGTGGTAACTGCTATTGGTGCTATCGTTAGTGTAATAGTTTCCCAGCTATCGAAAGCCGTACCGAAACCAGTAAAAGATGGTATCGACAAAGTGGCAGATACAGTAAAGAAGGGATTAAAAACGACAGGTGATTTGTTAAAGGAAATGGGAAAGAAACTTGGACAGATACTACCTGGAATGATTGGATCAATTGCGAATTTCATATTTACTATGGCCGGTAAAGCTCTAGGAGTATTAGCAGAGAACGTTTGGTTATTCATCGTAGCTATAGTGGTGATCGCAATAGAGCAATACAAACGACGTTAACGAAATAACGCCCATGCAATTCCAGCTCCTGCAATAGATACTATCGCTAGATTGATCCCATGTTGTGGAGTAGGATTCGGTAAGATACTATGTGAAACTCGTTGTGGAACTTGTTGTGGAACTTGATGTGGTAATTGTTTCTTTTGTTTCTTCCCCTTCATATCTGGTGGGGACTTGGTTTCGAGAATATCTGCATTAATATCGTTTACGCCTAACACCATACCTTCCGTGGCGCGCGGGATTGGATTTTTATAACCATCCTTCTTACCGAGGTAGTACTCGAGGTTGCTTGGTAGTAATCGTACCCCTATAGCTATTGCTAGGGTTAATCTCTTATGTGTGTGTAGTATAGCTGTAAGATAGTTTTTATAGCTTACCACTAAACCATTTTCGAGAATAGCGTCTTCGACTAATCTCTTAAATTTTTCTTTGACATTGAAACTATCTATGATGGAATGGTTAAGATCATTTTGAGCAGCTAGAACGCAATATCCAAAAGCTTCAACGGATCGACTCAATCTACCTAATCCAGCATACGTTAATCCCTTACCGATTGGTGGCGTAAACCAATTATATTGTTTTCCTTCATGTTCATCGTTCCGAATGAATGCCACAAGATCACCCTGATCCTCCTTACCTCCTTGGTCTGCAAATAAATTATTGTGATTTGGCCAATTATCTGCTTCTTTATCGTAACCTCTGATTACGTGGACGTTTTTGAAACCGTCATCGTACAAAAGGAATACATCTCCTAATCCGTTATTCCTACCTCCGTGCCATCGGAAATCTGGTGTTCGAGATATACCAAATTCGATGCATAATTTCTCAAGAGCTGATTTGCTATAGAGGTTATCCATTTGCTTGAAAGCAGAGTCACCAGGTAGAGGAACCCCATGAGCACCACCAAGTTCATGTAGAATTCTTCGTATTGTGAAATAAACGTGAAATCGTAGTAGTCCTTGAACAATAGGAGGATACGTTTTGAAAATAGGATCAAACAATGACACTCCACATCCAGAAGTCGCACACCACGTTGCGAAATTCAATTGTTGAGGCCAATATTTGAAATCCGGACCATGTAACCAATGGTAGGACTCATTTGCTGTCATATGCTTTATAACGGTCTCCTTGAATATGTTCGGAACACCTGCTTCGAACTTTTTCGTAGGTGTGATGTATATCCATAGATTAATGAGATCGATATCTTGTGCTTTTTCGTGAAAAGGAACTGCTGCGATGGGATATTTCACGCTTTTATCTAGTGTTAACGTAGATGGGAAACCACCAACCATCCTCTGCAACGCTTTATCGATGCGTTTTTGAATAGTAGCAGGTAGTTTGGAGATATCATCACCATAAACCACATAACCATGATTCCCATCTCGAAACCAAATACTCGTCGAATATTTGCCAGGGCCGTCTATATCCGTGGATGTATAGAACTGGTGAAAATCTGCATGTGGGTATCTTTTCTTGAACTTCGCTAGTAGATCGGTATTCAATGATGCGACTTTTTCATTTTCATCGGTAAGGAGCGCTATCTGCTCAGATTTCGACAGTCTTGGTCCACCCCTAGCAATCTCTGCTATGTCCTCTGCCGATAGACCACCATCTTCGTCTGACACAACAAAAGGCATCGTAACTATTGAAGCTATACATATCCATAGTTTATACCTTTAATATATAATGGTTATCTTAAATGTCACATGTCCTACGGCTGACCATACTGTCTACTTCGATAACCCCATTCTTATCAATAATATTTCGCTAGTTGAGGTCACTCTTAGTCACAATTGGTGGAACCTAGCAGAGAAAGGGGGCTTTAAGTGGATTACCCCCAATAGTTTGACGTTTCCATACGAAATTAAGCCGGGACATTATAAGATAGAAACTTTGATAACCTACTTAGATCCCGCAGTTGAGGCTGGTTACTTGGAATTCATAGACCACCCATTTAGGAAATATTGGATTATGAAGGTCAAGAAACCAATCCAGTTCACTAAGAATGTCTGCGATTTGTTTAGTATCGAAGTAAATGAAGATGTGACAGATTATGTGACTATCAATAAAGGAAAATACGTCCTGGTGCCAAAAGATATTAATCACATATATATCTACTGTGATGTGGTGGATTCAGATTTCTCACTTCTTGATGGGAAGCCATCTAAAATCCTACATACTTTTAAAACGACATCACACGTTTTTGGTGAAACAACTTACTTTCCACTAACCCTCATACCCATTCGAGCCCTAGGAACGATACGGAACTACATTCGCCTCACAGTTTGCGATGAGAAAGGCAATCTCATAGACTTCAACAAGCAGCCTCTACGTTTCGTATTGAAGCTTGAGTAAATCATACGTATATACAATGGATGGCGATTCGATTCAACCGTTTCCAACAGCGCCAGGTATCTATCCGTCGGGAGCTATAAAGGAACTTAGCGATATAAATGGATCGAGTTTTAGACTGCAAAAAGTCTGTGATACGCTTGCTGAGCTAGAACAACAAACAAAGCACTACGAAGTTGTTCGCAAAAAAATATGCTCGAGCGCGTGGTATCGTTCATGGGATTGCTGTGGTCACAGGTAGCCTGAGTGGCGTTTTATCAGCTTCTGCGTTAGGTTCATCATTTACGGGGATTGGGATACCTGTGGGTATTTCCTTAGGATCAGCGGGGTTCCTGTGTGCCGTCATATCGGCTTCGATGGCTGTCGTTAGTAAGAAACTTGGCGTTCGCGTCTCGAAGCATGAAAAGACCGTTATGTTAGCAAAAGCTAAGGCGAATTCCGTGGAAGTCAAAGTCTCAAAAGCTCTAGCCGATTGTAACATTTCAGAAGCCGAGTTCGGAAGCGTTATTGATGAGAAAAGGAAATATGAGACGCTTAAACTAGAAATACGGCAAAAAAACAGACAAGAAAGAGGATCAAAAAACGTAGAACAACTTCGATCCGAGATCCGAAAGGAGATGAGAGCAAAACTTGGCAGTCTAGTGGGGTAAGAATAAATATCTCCTTCGAAAGAAACCAGCATGGATTTCATTTTAACATCGATAAAAGCAACCGCACTTAATTCGTATAAATTACCGTGTTGTTTTGGTTCATATGCTAATTTCGAGACAACGCGTGGGTGACGCTAATTAACATACGTCAACTGCTTAAAACATAAGTATGATATCTTATCGCTGAATACTTCGTCTAGCACACATAGCCCCACGGGTTTGTCGCTGGGACTTGTGATCGAGATGGGAGCCGTTCACGAGTTCTGGTGTTCAAACCTTGGCGGACTATGTGTGGTAGATCGGCTTGTGTTGGGTAAGAAGCTCCCAGCCCAACACAAGTCGTAGCGCGTCTGCCGATGTGGCAGAAGTTAAAGTAATACAGTAGAAATCAGCGGCCAGAGTACAAGATACCTGTGTGAGAACCAAATGTGGTCAGAAGCTGAACTACAGTAGAACGAATACAGTGAAAAGCCGGGCCCGGCAAGAATAAAAACCTCTCTAGGAACAAAAAGGAGAAAGAAGGAAAAAGGTGAAAGTGGGTTCCTAGAGAGGTTCTGGTGACACCAGTTTTGGTACTTTGTTTTTTTTTCATTATTAAATTTTTTTCTTCTTACTGTCTTAGACTAAATTCTTGAATGAGTACATATCAACGGGTGTCGTTCTCACGAATTAGTCGTTTTGGTTAAATAGGAAATGAGTCGTTAAACTTTCGAGGTACATACTTAGAAAAAAAAATACGAATTAAACTTTATCACTATTTAGACCGTGTCTCGTATAGATGGACTCAAAGTGGGAATTGTAAGCAATCAACTCATTGATAAAACGCACGACCGAACCCTTATGTATACCACACCGTTTAACGACGTCAATAAGAGACATACAAGATCCCGAACGATGTAGTACCTCGTAACTTGCTCCAACGACTTTAGTTCGAAGTATAGAGCTAATACCTATATTGTTTTCTATTGCCTTATGAACAATCTCATAGACTATTTGTTGGGCATTCTTAGGTACTCCTTGGGGGTCGAGTTTAGCAAAAGTCGTTGTAACGTGAGGAGCTATTCGATCGGTATTCAAATCTATATCGATCTTACCGTCATCGTGTAGAGAACGTATAAAGGCATTTCCACGACATATGCTTTTATCGTTTAGTTGCATAAAACGAGCGACCTCTCCTTTAGATCTAATGAACCGACATTGTATACACGCTTGATAAAGTATAGCAGCTAAAATAGTTCGTTTCGCATAGCTACGTTTGGTACAAACTTTCTGTACTTGAAGGAATGCGTAGGATACGATTACTAATACATTTGTGGGGAACGAGAGGTCGTAATTTCGTTTATAAATAGTGCCGTATGCTAGTAGTTCTCGCATTATCGTTCGTGGTTGCAATTCTTCGTTATCGCTTTGCTTTGGGATTGTGCGGTCTAAATCATGTTGATATCGAAAGCTATCCGGCCCTACTATGTGTAACCTAGTGAGTAAGATTGGTGGTTGTTTCTTCACATGATTCGGTCTCTGAAATAAGACCACAGGCGGGACATATGAATTCCGTTCCTTGCATTTCCGTCGGGCATAGACATTCGGAACATGTTTCACCAGTGTTAATGTGCGACAATGGTTTAATATGCAACAATGGTTTGATATGTAGGCTTGCACAAATTTCTGGACCAAGTAATCTGATAAGATCATCCATACTAGTTGTATACTATATGCCTGTCAATTGTTCAATTGTTCGTTTGTTAAAAAAAAAAAAAAAAAAAAAAAAATGAAGAGAGGTCGCATAACAATTTCTCTTCATTCTTTTTTCTTTTTTTTTTCGTATCGTGATTTCTACTTATCCTCCGATCCTACCACATTTAGATCTTTCTCACTGGTGGAGAGGTCATCCAATGCATTATCGAGATCGTGAATGTCCACCACTTTTCGATCTTTTTCCGATTCCACTACATTTAGATCTTTCTCCGATTCTACTACATTTGAACACGTGATATTCGCTGACTCGTTAGCTCGCTTCTTATCAAGGTTCTTCTTATTGCGAATGGTACGGCGTTGAGGTGCACCACATTTTGCACAAAGTTCGTGATTAGTACGACAGCCTCGACCGCACGTCAAACATGGAACGAATATAGCACATCCTCTTCCTATCTGGAAGTTATGTTGAGAGCAATACTCTGACACCTTCGAACACTTCCTTATACATTTCGTGGTCTTTCCTCGCATCAACCAATCACAAGTTCTCGTCTCAATCATCGTGCAATATACCTATATACGTTATATGTCTAATTGGTATCTTAGTTGTGACGTCTACGTTGAGGTTCTTCAATCACGCGCGGTTGTCTAATCTGTGTGGTATTAATACGTACTAAGATAACAACATACGTTAATATCGTGAAGTAGAGAATGTACGTTAGTACCATGGATGGATATACTGTAAACTAATCATTCCTTTAATAGGTGTTAAAATGTAAAAATACAATGAAAAAAAAAATAGTACAACAAAACTGCTCCAATCCGGAAAAAAGCTGTAGAAACCGGAGCTGTGCTCAAGTTTGGATCTTTAGGTGTAAGAATGCCTAGGGACAATTTTGACGTTGCGAGAGATCCTATGTGGCAGCATAAGCATTTATGTAGTAATCTAGTAGAGCGTTTTCGTCCTCTATGGTGAGCTGGGAGCGCTTAATGAGCCACTCAATGATCCATTTAGCGGTATTAAGATGATCGTTGCTACAGGCGCATAGTAGAGCATGATGAACGTATTTATACTCTATAGTTATCTGAAAGCGTTGAATGAGCCACTTAACGGTATTGAGATGGCCATTCCTACAGGCATCTAGTATAGCAAACCCGGCGGCTTTATCCTCTTTGGTGAACTGGAAGTGCTTAGTGAGCCACTTAACGATATCAAGACGGCCATCCTTACAGGCAGCGCATAGAACGTAATCGGTGTGTCCATCCATTTTATCGAACCATAAGTGCTTAATGAGCCACTTAATAACGTTAAGATTACCATATTCACTGGCGTAGACAAGAGGAAAGCTATCATCGATGTAGTTTGCGGAAATACCGAAAGTCCCAGCCAAATTGTCTCGATCGTTGTCATTACGAGTAGACCTAAGACCGAAAGTGAGTACTCGTTTACGGAACTCTTGGTCTACGTTTTTGTAGCGCACGAGAGATGCGGCACCGTTTAGGCGTTTCGATGTCCTTGCGATGCTTGCGAATGATTCTGGGCCTGCATGCTCTACTATCTTGACTAAGATTTCTATGGGAAGGTACGGTATGCTATCCATAGTGGAAGAGATCGATATACTGCATAGTAATCCCTTCTCTAATAGGGTGTTAAAATGTAAAAAGTACGATTTAAAAATAGTACAACAAAACTGCTTTAATCCGGAAAAAAGCGGTAGAAACCGATCTATTAATATAATGTATAAATACAATAAATGAACTATAGTAGAATATTAAATGCCGTGTTCTGGCCCACGTTGTATTTTTTTTGTTGTTTTTTCATCTAATGGACCCCGAACGAAGTGAGGGCTGAACGAAGTGAGGATGTCCATTAGATGAAAAAACAAAAAAAAATACAACGTGGGCCAGAACCGGCATTTACTATACTACTTAATTTATTACAGGGTAGATAACCTAAGCATGAAATGCCTATTGACTGGACAATAGATGTATATGCGCGAGTGTGTTACAACGTGATAAACCCGCTTATGGGAAAAATACCCAAGATCAAGAATATCGAGGCGTTAAAGAGTTATTTGCGATGACAAAACCTGACGATGTGTCCCATTTCATGGCAATTATAATACACAGGTGGCACCCGAGATCGGCGAGCCGGAAAGTAGGGGCGAGGACGCGTGCCCAAGAATCCTGCTTGTGGAGGGTCCCTCTCTAACCAGAGGAATCCCGGTTCACATATAATGGAGGAACTGAACCTAAAAATTCGACGTTGCAGATACAACAATAGAAACCAGGAAATAATAAATACCCGGTTCGTAAACAAACCGACAAACTGTTGAAAGGCAAAAAGGAATCCTAATAATGCCAAACAAATACACGACTCGTTATTCAAACCGGCAAACGGTTGATGAGCAAGAGGCAATTCTAAGATGCAATTCTAAGATAACGCCCCAATACACACGCGACTAAAAACAGACAAATAGTAAAAATGCATTAAGGGAATACGATAACGCAAAACACGACTGAAGCATAGAAGCGATTAATGAAAATGAAGTAATCCTAAAACTATGAAGAAACACCTCGCTAGCAAACTGGAAACCACCAAGCGGCAATAGAAAATAAAGTAATCCTGCAACTATATTTAAATGTTTTGACAGTTCATCAACACACACGCGACTATAAAACAGCCGACAAATGGTAAAAAAGGAATTAAGCGAATACGATAACGCAAAACACGACTGAAGCATAGAAGCGATTAATGAAAATGCAGTAATCCTAAAACTATGAAGAAACACCTCGCTCGCAAAAGAAACCACCAAACGGCAATAGAAAATGAAGTAATCCTGCAACTATGTTTAAATGCTTTGACAGTTCATCAACACTTTCTCGGCATTTTTGAGATTATTTCAGGCTTGACAAGGAGATACTGGAAGTGTCAAAAAAATTCACGTCAACAAGGTAAGAAGGACAACCAGACAACTTACACTAAAGCACAGTGTGACAGCTTTCTGGAACTCTCTGGATGACTCTATTAGCCAATCCAGATCATTAAGGGCTTTAGCCTAAACTCAATCACATCGTTTCAATTCAATGAATTTTTATTATTTATTATTATTATACAGTGCTTACAAGCTCCTTGGAGTTTTTTACTGATCAACCATCCATACACCTTCAACTAAGCCTTTAACCTAATACATATTGCAAACTTCCCTTATCTATTGTCACTATCAATCATTTCATCTTAATTATTTATTTTATTATCTTGACAAGACAGCTGTATTGTAATCTTCTAAAGGGACGGACCATTTGAAAATTGTTGGGGGGGGGGGGGGGGGGGGGGGGGGTACCGCAAATCCCCCAAAAAAAATCGAGCAGGCCAAATTTGCACAGAAAAAAGAGCGAACGAGCCAAAATCACCCCGAAAAAAAATCGAGCAAGGGTGAAACTTTGTTCATTAGCTGAAACGGGTTCAGCCAATGTTTAGTATCCAGAACACAGGAAACCAGTGTTTTAGAGAGCAGTCAAATCTCAAAAATTTTGCCTCGGGCCTAAGGCCCTCGCAATATTTAAACACATTCAGCTTTCTTCTTCCATCGAAAGGACAATTTTGTCTCCAACGCATACTGAGAGGAATGAATGAGGAACACAGCAATGCTGAGAGGAACACAGCAATGCTCCGTCCGCGACGCCATTTTGCTTTTCAGCGAAGCAACGATGCAGGGTAGCCTCGTTTTCGAGTAGCTAATTAGATGCGCATAAATATTTTAGAATAGTCAATGTTGAGCACTTTTTCATTTTATATTTTTTTATTTGAGACTACGGAACAATGCAATATGATGCACTGCAATACAATATGATGCACGAATTAACAGTATAATTTTAAGTATCCATCTGGGAAGGAGTGTGAGGTAGAGATTTCAAGAAGAATACATGTATATCAGGCATGTTTTCACAAAAGGAGCCTTTGAACCTAAGACCCCCTTTTGTGAAAACATGCCTGATATTGTGTGCCTTTAGCTTTAAAAGCCAGTAACTCGTGTTTTTGCCGTTTTCTTGAAAGGGCAAATGACAGTTTAAGACATTTCTGGCATTTCTATCCCATAATTGATCTCGAGGTATTTTATGTGGGGGTGAGGGGTGGGGAGAACTAGTTAAAAAAAATCGCGAAAAACCAACTGATGAAAACGTGAGTAATACCGGCTTTTAAAGCCAACAGGTACACATTAATTTACTTGTGTAACTTAAATTTCAAAGTAGCGCCATTTCTGAGTTTTTAATGGATTTCGATGCACTACACGGCAGTACAACATTCTCTTCCTGGACTTCCTGTAGATTAAAAGTTTAATCGATGGAATTTTGCCGTATTTTGAGTAGAAATTATACCAGAAAATGTGTTTTTCTATCTCTCAAAGTTACTTGTGTAACGGCTAAATTTCAAAGTGACGCTATTTCTCAAGCTTTTAATGGATTTCGATGCACTACACGGCAATACAACGTTATTTTCCTGTAGATTAAGTTTAGTGGATGGAATTTCGCCGTATTTTGAGTAGAAATACCAGAAAATGGCGTTTTTTTTTAACCTAATCCCAACCTCTAGCTCTCAAATAAAGAAATTATGGGATAATCTCACACAAGTAAATTATGGGATAGAAAGGTCAGAAAAGTCTTAAACTGTCTTTTGACCTTTCAAGAAAAAGACAAAAAACGAGTTTAATACTGGCTTTTAAAGCTAAAGGCACACAAGATCAGGCATGTTTTCACAAAATTGTGAAAACATGCCTGATATATGTTTTCTACTAAACAAAGGTAATTAATGTACATGGCAAATACCATAAATCTAGAAACATTAAAATTGTGTAAAATGTTCTTGATGTAAAACCAAAATACTGAATGCCTTAAAAAAATATCGTGCAAGGGCCGACGCTATAAAAAAAATTATTGCAGCAGTAGGAGTCCTAAAAATGTTTTCGAGCAAAACAAAATCCGGGTACCCCCCCCCCATCAATTTTCAAATGGTCCGTCCCTTATATGGTAAATAAACTGACTGATATGACGTGACACCGCACTCACAAAACCAAACCGCCGAACGGTTAACGAGAATGCAGTAATCCTAAATAATACTATCAACACCCCACTCGAAAACAATCCGTCGCACAGCTAGCCTGCTAGCCTGCAAAATAAGCCGCCTAACGGCAAATGACTAATAAAAGAAACCTAATACTATGAAGTGACACCTAGTTTGCAAAACAAGCTGCCCAACGGCTTACTGGCACATGAAAGAATCCGAATACTACGAAGTGACACCTAAGGGACGGACCATTAGAAAAGTTATGGGTGGGGGGGGGGATTCTCAAGCTGCATGAATTTTTTTTACTCCAGTTTGCTGTACAGCAATTTTTTTTTCGGCTATGATCTCATGCAGGTTTGTTTTTTTTGAAAATATTTTATGTACTAATCTATTCAAAATTAGCTACCTTTGCATATCAAAGTTATTGCGTACAAAAGCCTACATATCGATAACCGGTGACTCACTTCAATTATCGGCCCAGTCATTTCACTCAAAAATACATGGATTTGGGAGCTATTTTGCCTTATAAAACAAATAAAATGATATATGACTTCCACTTACCTTCAAATCAAAGTTAAGTACTGACATCTAATCTGCAACTGATAACTGTCAGTTGGAGTGATTAGGGGCCGTCGACATATTCGAAATGCCCCGCTTAACGTACAACGGACGTTTAGGGGGGGGGGGAGGGCATGGACGTTAGTGTGGGGCATTCAGAACAAACACATTTTCATCAATAGAAGTACACTTTTTAATCAAACGTTTCCAGTCAGCTAGATCTACATAGAGCGCAATTTCTGTTGAATTTCCCGGAAATTTCAACAAGGTCTTTTGATTTGAAGTATCATGAAATACCTCAGTCAAACCTCCAGGTAAGTGAAACTCAGTTTTATAGTCGTGACATAATGAGTATTTTAGTCAAGGTCCGAAATGAGCTCGTACGGGAATTCGAGGTACTGACTGACTGTACAGTTGCAACTATTAAAGCTGTAAGCTTGTTTCATACTTCGTTTATAAGTGAACTCCCGTGCATTTCATTAGTTTTTCCTGACTTTATAAAAGCATAAAACAATGGGTGGACGTTAAGGGGGGAGGGGGGGAGGGGGGGGAGGGGGTCTGACCTTAACGTCCGTTGTGCGTTAAGCGGGGCATTTCGACCTTATATTAAGATTTCGACCGTACAAATTTGAATTTGCTTTCGCGAGTAAAGTGATTTTTTTACAAGGCGTTACTGGTTTAGGAACTACCTGTGTTTAGCTTGAATACTTACCGCTGAATTCAGATAGAAGAATAAATTTGCAGTATTCTGGTGTGTAGAACATTGAGGTTTCTCAAGTTTAGAGTGGTACGAATCACTGTTAAAGTTCTATTTCGTAATGATTTCGTACTATTTTTCTTGTGTGACTTTTGGTATGGCGGGAGCTGCAGTAGGAGAGAATTTGGAGCGTTCAAACGAAAGCAGAGAATTCTCCTTCGTATAGTTCTGGTATCAACAGGTAAGCCACGTTATAAACTTGTAATGCGACTGAAGTTGTTCTCTCTCTCAAATAAAATCGCATTTACTTCAAAGCGATGACCAATAGCAAATCTCCTCTTCTGTGTGCAATGATTTTGATGACTTAATAATTCTTGTCCTAAGTAAACTTAAGAGCCATGCTCCTGTGAACTTTTTTTATTATCAGGGTATCAGGGCTAGCGTGCCCATATTAAAAGTTATACTTTAATATTGATACCTATAAAAGTGTACAGCTGCATCACTTTGCATGGCAAATGATTGTTTATGATTCAAGCTCATAGCGAGACCAGTGAAAATTCCATTCAAACAAATCTTTTTGAGAGACGAAAAATTATGTAAATTTCTCCTGCTTTTAATAGTGGATAAATCAAAGGATACATATGTGTACCTCTCACAAAAGAGTTGCTGCAACAAAAACAGTGATAGAAGGAAACCATTTGCAGTTGATGGCATCCCTTGTACATTTGTGCAGTCCCTGGCCTCTGCCTTGCCTCTCCCCCTCCATGTAGGATTTTTTTTGTGTGTTGCTGGTTGTGCATGAATATTTTTTTGATAATTTTCCCTCGTATGGATATTTTTTTTGGAATTCCCCACCCCCCCCCCCCCCCCCCCCCCCCCATAACTTTTCTAATGGTCCGTCCCTAACAAGCCGCGGAACGTTAAATGAAAATGACGTAATCCTAAAAATACTATGAGGTCTCATCCCGCTCGCAAAACAATCCAACAAAAGGCTAATAAATGACAAATGAAGGAATCCGAATAGTGATGAAGTGATACACCGCTCGTAAACAAGCCGTAAAACGGCTAATGAACATCAAGTAATCTCAATACTATGAGGAGACACGGCACGCTCGTAAGACAAACAAACTATCTCAAACAAGCTAACACAAGCCGACCCATAGCTAATGAAAAACGAAGAAAACTTAAGAACGAGCCGACCCATGGCTAATGGAAAACTAAGAAAACTTATGATTATGAACCGACAAACGGTTCTCAAAACGAGCCGACGTACTGTCAAAGAAAAAACCAAGACAATCTAAGACTATGAACCGACACACGGTTCTCAAAACGAGCCGACATACGGCAAACTAAGAACACCTAAGATTATGAACCGACACCAGGACACGGTTCTCAAAACGAGCCGACATACGGCAAACTATTATGAACCGACACACGGTTCTCAAAACGAGCCGACATACGGCCAATAGAAAACTAAGAAAACCTAAGATTATGAACCGACACACGGTTCTCAAAACGAGCCGACATTCGGCCAATAGAAAACTAAGAAAACCTATGATTATGAACCGACACACGGTTCTCAAAACGAGCCGACATACGGCCAATGGCAAACTAATAACACCTAAGATTATGAACCGACACACGGTTCTCAAAACAAGCCGACATACGGCCAATGGAAAACTAAGAAACCTAAGATTATGAACAGACACACGGTTATCAAAACGAGCCGACATTCGGCAAACTAAGAACACCTAAGATTATGAACCGACACACGGTTCTCAAAACAAGCCGACATACGGCAAACTAAGAACACCTAAGATTATGAACCGACACACGGTTCTCAAAACAAGCCGACATACGGCAAACTAAGAACACCTAAGATTATGAACCGACACACGGTTCTCAAAACGAGCCGACATACGGCAAACTAAGAACACCTAAGATTATGAACCGACACACGGTTCTCAAAACGAGCCGACATACGGCAAACTAAGAACACCTAAGATTATGAACCGACACACGGTTCTCAAAACGCGCCGACTACAAAACGCAGGTCACAGGTCACATGTCACAGGTCACAGGTCACAGGTCACAGGTCCAGGTCTAGGTCCAGGTCACAGGTCCAGGTCCAGGTCCAGGTCACAGGTCACTTGACGATTTTTGTATTTTCCAATAATCTATTTTTCCTTCCACTCCATTCCTGTAAATACAATATCCGTGAGGAGCCTGGAAACGAGGTTACGTCATTTTCGCGATTCTCGTGATTACAAACATGGCGGCAAATGGAGCAGATGAGGTACAACTTGAGGTACAATTTTAAGGGCGTAGGGAGGGTTAGATATTTGTCAAATAAGATAAAAGGAGTAGTCAATGCTGGGAGTGGAGAGGAACGGGTAGTGAAATATTCCTCCCTAGTTTTTTCGAATTTTTCTCCCTCCTCCCTAGTGAGTTTTAAACATTTCTCCCAGGAGCATAAATGTAGATCCCATGTAGATTTTCAGTTCAAAATTAATCACAATATTCTGGCTACAAATACTTACCTTTTTACAGTAAAAATTAAAGAAAATGACACATGCCCAACATGCCATGAAGAGAGACACACTTTTGAGCATATGTTTGTTGAATGTACGAAAGCCAAGTTTTTCTGGAATAAATTGAAAGAATGGTGGTGCAAATACACATCGCAATCAATATCTCCCAGCGCAGCTCAAATTCTATATGGATATACTGAATTGGTAAAGCACCGCTCCCTAATAAAGGGGCTCATGTCATGGTATTGCGCATGTATCGAATAATCGCTCGGTTGGTGGCTGTTAATTGGATACAAACAGTTAAACTTCCCTCCCTCAATGCTTGATTGAAAGGATTTTCAATATTTTTCCTGGAGACTGTTTATATACACTGTTTGTTAGTCATTTTTGCACTTTTGCTTTGATTTTAAGCATGTTACATGGCCGAGAGGTTCGTTAGTTCATATAAAAATCGGTGGAAATAGCTGTTTCCTATGGCGCTTTAGTAGTATAGAGGGTGAGGGTACCGGACCATTTTCCATCATATGGTTTCTGATCTCATACCCCCACCCTATTATTTATCGATCGTATTTTTTATTCTTCTCAAGGTCAAGGTCAAGGTCGAATTCTCCATAACCGGTTTAACCAGTTCAATCTTTGGATGTCAAATTCTTGGAAATCTCCATAACTGGTTTCAATCTTTGGATGTCTAAAGGCTTGATCTATAGTGATGTGTACGTATATTTTCGAAATGTGTTTGAACCAGCCGATTGATGGTTCTTCTCTTCGTTCTTCTCATACTATAGTATTCAACTTTTCATAGTTGCATTCTAGGCTATCCATTCTAATGGCTTCATTGCCTTGCCTGCTATCCGCTATTGCCATATATTGGCTTCTGCGAGTTTCTTCTATAGTATTTTCCTTTCTTTCTATTTCATAGTGCGTTCGAGGTATCCTGCATCTTCTCTATGTAATGGATGCTGGTGCGTGGTGAGAGTAGAGAGCGATGAATGGAGGAAGGATGGAGATCGATTTTAGTTGAAGTGTAAGTTTATTGTATTTTATAGTGTCCATATGCGAAACTCTCGATTCCATCTTCCAGTATGTATCTTTTATCGTCGTAGCATGATAGACTCGTCTTATTGATTTCGTAGCTTCCCAATTGATGATTCACACTCCGAATCGTCTTCATCGTATGCGACATCTTAGTCCTATTTAGCAATGTATCTCTATAATTGATATGTTTGATTTGTTTATTGATGGTATTCTTCTTAATGCCCTTTGCCGTTTTCGAATTCGAATTGTCGTCTTTCATATAGCTGTACATCTTTGATCTCAATCCTACGAATTCGGTTATGTGTTTGAAGCCATTAGCACATTCGTTCTTGAACTTACCGATTACTTTCTTGTTGTTCTTATCGTAGAATGGACAATCGACTGGATAGTCGCTGTTGTCGAATCTATCTTTGTCGATCTGGAAATCTCTATATACGTTCTTGGTTTCGATCTGATACATTAGGCTGTCTGTATCTGTGAACAGTAGTTGAGGATTTGCGTATTTCTTCTTAATGTAATTGTAGTGGAAGTCGTACATTAACGTTTTGGATAGGTCTAGTATGCACATTCCAACATATATCGGTTTATCCAATGTTATCGTATTCTTGATTTGGTGGACAGCTACTAGGTCTTCATTGAAGATCTTACTGCTCACATATGTTGGTTTGCTAGCTAGTTCCAATAGCTTCTTCTTGTCGGTTATTAGTTTTATGTTGCATCGTTTGCGAATATTTTCCATGGTCTTACCGAATATACTGTTATTTTGAAGTTTATAGTAGTCTTTTTCGAATTGATTCTTAGCTATGGTTCTCTTCTGAGTGTTGAAATCGATGTATTCTCTTAGCCATGGACTTTGGTTAAACTCTAAAACTCGATGGACTTTTTTAATTTTCATTCCTAGGCTGGTGTATAATCGTAGATTTCTATAATGAAGCACGTATTTAGTCTTGTCGTTTAGATTCGGAACGAGCTTGCGCGTAGTACCAATTGACATATTGTGCTTCTTTTGGATGTCTTTGCAATAGTCTGATAGCATGTCGTTATCTATGCACATCTTTTCTACTGCTAATGGATAGTCGTTATGATCGTCATGTATAGATTTAGGGTATTCTAAATCAACCTCAATTATGAGTCCTTTTTTGCTATGCTCGTCATACTTAGCTAGATTTGTATTTTCGATCTCTTTTATGGTTAGCCATCGGAATCCACCAGTAGGTAGGTATTCGCTCATGGCGTAGCCGTAGAGGTTATTAGCATCGAGGTAGATTATATGGCTATTTGGAGCGTCTTTATCGTAATATTTTAGGTATTCGTGATTTGCTTTAGCGTATCTATGGGCTATGTAACTAGTGCCACCTCTCATGCCCTTCTCAATAAACTGGTAGATATCTATGTCAGTGATCAACTCTAATTCGACTTTAGTCATTTTGAGCATCGCATCAAAACTTAAACCAGGAGTCGTAAAATAATGACATGGGTCGAGGCCGTAATTCGAAATCGACATAGATCTGAAATTTTCGAAGACGTCTGTCAAGAGAAGTACGTCGATTGTTAGGTAAAGGTCATGGTAATCACCCATAGAAGTCATTTCGAAGGTATCGTATACTTTTAATGCATGCTCGTAGTCAGCATTCGATATGTGCTCATCATTGATGATGCTATAGAAGTCTTCTTTCTTAGGAAGGCATTCGTAGTCGAATTTTTCGAAGTCATCCATGAAGTCGTATGGATAGACTCCTTTCCTTTTTGCTAATTCGAATTGCTCGTCGTTTGCGAAGTCTTTCTTGGTGTATATGAATTTGTCTTCTGGAAGATTAGTTGATAATGTGCTAAGTGATTGACCCATAAATTGGAAACTGTCGAGAAATGTGAGGTTATTGCCTAGCATGAATGCCATGTACTTCTCCATATTATTAGGGATTACGTTGAGCTTATGGTATTTTGTATTACCATTCTTGTCTATGTATGGATGATTCATGATGACTTTGCCAATCTGTTGCATAATTAGATGAGAGTCATATCCTCGAAGATTGTGAAAGAAGACTGGGATCTTAATTTCTTCAGCTTTTATGTCGAAGTTGAGATTGCATATTTGATGAGCTGATCCTCTGTATTTTCCAGTGATATGGCAGTGATCTCGAACTCTGATGTCATTTACTAGGTATTCGATATCGCATATATGGCATTTGGTAGCATCTTTGAAGTCTAGTTTGTCTTTCTTAGTCAGCACCATCTCTTTATTGAAATGGCTCTTTATCGTATCTTGACACCATTTTACTTCATTGAGCATTTCTTCGAGGAATTTGTATGCACTGTTCTCTCCTCGATACGTTTTCAATGGCTTGCTGTATCGATCATCATAACGGCAAACTAGTTTGTATCCATAACTACAGTCGATATGCTGTTGATATGCTTCAGTATATGAGTTGTTATTGTTAGGCATGCATCCATCGATTTTGCGTGTTATGCTTTCGAAGTCTGCATAGATAACGAATATAGCTGGTAGTTGCTTGTTGTAGTTCTTAAATCGTAGCATATTATTTGATTTGGTAGGCATTTGGATTGCTTGCTCACCATTTACTTCGATACATACTTCTTTATGGTTGATTAGGACTCTTTCAGATCCAAAGCATTGTAAGCAATGTCTACAGAAGTGCTTTCTATTCTTGTGCTTCGTTTGGTTGTACATGAATTTATTGAAGTCTTTTATTAGAACGTAATGTTTGTTCGTATCTTCAGTAATCAATAACAGATCCATATGATCATCGTACTTTTCTTTCGATACGAATAGTGGATATGGCTTCTTATTTTCGTATCCAAATACGTTGATGCTTATGTTATTTTGCTTCTCGATTTTATTGTAATGCTTGGTAGTCACTGGAAATTTAATATTTGAATAGTCTAGGTCCTTTGCGGATTTTCTATCGCTCTTCTTGATTCTCTGAGGATATTTTTCCTGTGGATTCAAGTGCCTTACGTGGCACCATCTGAAGCATTCGTCGTCGATGTTTTTCATGTTGATCAAGCCTTTAGCTGAATTTTGAAGTTCTGATGGTAGTTCAATGTAGCTGCTTCCTTTCATAGGTTCATACTTGACTATGTTGATATAATGTTTGTTGATTGTCTCTATAGTCCATCCTGAACCCTCTGAGATCCATTGCGCTATTTTATTTAGTATTAGTTGTTTGGATGATTGTAGTCCTTCCACGATGTTGGTTTCATTGATTACTGTGAATGCATTGCTATTGAAATAAGCCGTTTTGATTGTTGTCTTGTCTTCATCTAATTGCTTTTCGAATGTAACCCTTATTGTTTCGACGAATTTATAGCCGTTAGTCTCAATTAGTAGTGTTTTGAATTGATTCTGAATGCCTTTTCTCGTAGTGGCTAGTTGTACTAGTGGGTCTTTATTGTTCTTAATGGCGACTTCAAATGATCTGATTGAACCCTTCATAGCTCTATCTAGTTGCGTGATCTTAGTTCTTGGAGCAGGAACCGGTCTTTTGGTTGTATTCTTAATGGTCCTCTGAGCTGGGATTGGTTTGTAGTCATCTCTGAATCGGGTTGGTGGTAGGATGATGTTTTCCTCGTAGCGTTCGATCATGTCCTTAACGCTTCTTCGTGGAGTAGGAACTGGTTTGTAGTCATCTACGATTTCAATTTTTGGACGTCTTATAGTATTTCGTTTCAATAGCAATTCGATAAGTTTCGATTTAGACAATTTCTTAAGATCGCTAGCATTCATATTACTATTAGTTGAGATAATAATTTCATTCGTTTTCATCTGATTTTCAGGCATACTACAATATGTCGTCATACGTTTAAGTGTCGTCATACGTTTAAGTGTCGTCATACGTTTAAGTGTCGTCGTACGTTTAATCGAATCTATATGTTTTTTATTTTCGATGTGCGTTTATGTGCTTCTTAGATTTCAGATGTGTATATTTCGAAGCTGGATGCATCTCTTTCTCACATAATAGGCAATAGAATTTATGGGTATTGAACCACGCCTTAACTCGGTCATTGCTACATTCATATATTTTGTCGCATCTAGTCTTCCTTTTCTTTCTATCGTTATTCAGTTCTACCATATATACGTATAGAAGACAATATACGTTTAAATCTTTTCAGTAGTACTTCACAAGTATCGATTACTTTTCTTATGCTATCAAGTAATTTGATTAATTTAGCATGCATCTATATTGTATGCTTATATTATTTTCATATCGCATCTAGATTCTTGAATGGTACCCAACTATTGAATTCGTCGCTGTACCCTTTCCACGATACTAGAGCTTGCTTCTTTTTGTAGTTCCTTCTGATGACTCTGTCGATTCTGAAGATTTCTTGAACCGCTTTCGATAGTTCAGGTTCGTAGAAAGAACCTTGTATTTCTTCACCATTCAAGTCCTTCAATTTGTAAGTAATAGGGTTCGTATACTGGATTTTATCAATCGTAAACACTTCTTCAGTCCAATTCGGAGTATAACCTTTGTCGAATACCTTGCGCTTGTACTTGCTTATTCGAACCTTATCGCTAACCTTAAATTTTGGTTTCGATTGTAATGACTCCATATTGCCATATAGATTAAAGTACACAGTTCCTTCGTTCTTCTTCTTAGATGCTTCAATAGGAGTCATTTTGATGCTTGAATGTTTCATACTATTGTACTGTTTCAATATTCTAGGCAGCATATCTAAATACTGCGTATTACCTTGGACAGTAAATTGTTTCCACATGTTCATCTTTATCGTACGGTTCCATCTCTCGCAAACAGAAGACTTTTCTTCATTCTCAGTTGAATACATTCGTATACTATGCTTGTCCAATAGCCCCTTCACATTCTTATTATAGTACTCTTTACCCTTGTCAACCCATAGATATTTTGGTATTCTTCCTTCCTCGAAGATAATTTGGAAAGCGTTCATGACGGATTCGCCCTTCTTATCTTTCAATGGTAAGATCCATCCATATTTGCTAAAGACGTCTAGAACCATGAGAAGGTATCGATAGCCTTTATTCCACTTACTAAACTGTTGCATCTCAACGAGATCAGAACACCAGATTTCGTCGATGTGATTGGCTATAACGCGCCGCCGAGTGAATTTGCGTCTTATTGGTCTATGCAATTCATTTGCTAGTTTTACTTGCCAATTTGCTTCTTCACTTGACGGCTTCTTACGTTTTTTGTCTTCTTAGCACCCATTCCAAGCTTTGCTTTAGTCGCGATAGCATTCCTTGCTAATGCATGACCCCATTGGCGATCCTTCCATGGAATTTCGTCTAATGATTTAACCATTTTTCGATCAGCCTTGTTCTTGCATTTGACATCGTCTTTGCAAATTGTATAATCGACATCATGTTGCATAGATACAGCATCAGTCTTACCTGTTGGCTTGTCGTAAATCTCCAATATTTGACCTGTCTTATCATAAGTCAATTGATTTTCTAAGGGATTGCCTGGTCCAGTATAATGATGGCCTGGTAGCGTGAATCCCTTTTTTGGTGCAACCTTTAGTATTGCTTTATGAATGTCCAACTTACCTCCATTCTTTTTCATATAGTCGGAATAGAATTCGGATGCTGGATCCGTGACGTCAGTATACATGCTCATTGGATGTTGTATCTGGCCACCACGAACCTTCTTAGATGTTAGATTCAATAATGTTCGACCTTCTTTTTGGATGAAATCAGCAGCTTTGCTTCTTATCTTTTTACCTATTGCCTGTGTAGCGCCCTTAGCAAGTGTCGAAAATAGCTTTCCACTACCTGGAACCATTGATAATGCTGCAGCTCCAGCAAGAAGTGGTATTCCAGCTGAAATGGCTAATGCTCCAGGCAACATGCTACCGCCTTGTGTAGATTTCACGAATTTCGACTTTTGACTTCCGCATTCTACGCAGACGCCTACCAAGCGAGTTCTTCCATTCTTAGTTTTTACGATATGCTCGTCTTTCGTCTCAGTTTGTTTCTTTTGTCTTAGACAATACATCATAGTCATTTCGTATACAATATCGTTACATAATATCGTAAGCGAAGTGCTGTATAACCAACTCATTGAACAAGGATGGTTTGAACTGAAAGTCTAATAAGATGTCGATAGGTTTTCTTCCTTTTGATCGTTCTAAAATGTAGAAGATACAGTAATATCCACACATAATGCTATCCATATCTTGAATCTGTGAGCTATTGTATTCTATTTGTTTGTTGCTCGTTTCCATAAGCTCTACTACCTCTTCTGCTGGCAATAGGCCGAATGAATCGAAGTGTTCGACGTAGTTATTGTCATGATTGTTATATACAGCAATCCAGTGAGTACCATCGCCTTTAAAATAGTCTTGAATATTGATTACTACACATCCGTCATTATTGATCCTATCTGGTAGCATATCTTTACTGTAAGCACCAATGTAGTTGGCGATCTTTAGTTTTTTCATAATGCTATCGATATCGATGTTGCTCAGTGGTCTTAGCGCGTTCCGTAATATGGACGCTTTAGGATTGTCCCTGGAAGCACGAGGCCTTTGGCTGTTTTCTTTCTTGAGATCTTTTTTTTTGCTCCATAACCGATCGTATTGTCAGAATTCCAAGATCCAATATATGGAGGTGGCCTCAGAGCTGAAAGATTGAATCCTCTTCCACTCGACTTTGGATTAGTACCTGGTAGAGCGATTCCCTTGCCACCAAAAATACCACCTAAGAGATTGGGAAGCAGGCTTGCTGCCAAGCCGCCTAATAGCGCTCCAATGAATCCGCCTTGTTTACTTAACTGTGTCTTACTGAGTTTAATATCTACTCCAACGTTTTTCGACTTGGCCTTTTTGATTTTATTGATTTGCTGATTAGTCAATTTGATTTTATCATTACCATGATAGTCGCTAGACGATAGTCTAATGGTAGTTGATGTCTTGTTTTGAACAGCTGAAGCTATCTTACGTTTCTGTGCCTCAGATAGCTTTAATGATGTTTCTACATAATTCGTTGGCATTCTATATATGATATCGTTAGACAATAATTTGAATACGATTAGAGAATTGCTCCGAGTAATGGTATGCCCTTAAAAGGTGAATTCGGTCCAAGTATGAGTCCTTTGCCCTTCTTTTTTGGTCTACCTCTCTTTTTCTTAATGCCTTTTCCTTGTACAGCCTTAGAGACAGAACCAGATATTGCTCCAGTTGCAGCAGCCATTCCAAGAGCTGGTAGGATTTTCTTCAAGAACATAGGAGCAATCATTTTCAATAAATTACCCAATCCACCTAAAAATCCGCCTTGTTTTGAGACTTGCGTCTTACTAAGTTTTAGTTGGACTCCAGACATTCCTCTTTTAGCTTCAACCACCTTCTTACGTTGCGCTTTAGTCAGTCCTAGAAAGTCGCTTCCTGTTAGTTGATTGTTGTTCAATCTCAAGCTAACTGTTTTCTTATTGATGTAAGCATTCTTAATTGATTCTTTTTGAGATTCGCTTAGACTCAATCCTGTTCTAATATAGTTCATTTCGTATATGTAGTATAATTAGATAAAATTTACACGATTACATTCATTCTACCAGACAAGCCTTGTAGTTGTAAGTGCCTATCGGATAGGATTACGGCATAAACATAATAAGGTATATCAGCATTGTTAGCTATGTTTCTGAAGTTCCCACCTAGGGTAAATCGGACTTCAATATCAGCCATGCTTGTTTTCAGCTGCTCTGAATGCTTACTAACGTCAAAATGATGTATTGGATACAATGATGCCCAATCCTCAACACTAAGCTGACTACCAGTATCGGTATCTTGATATTTGTTAACGGCATCCATGAACATCATGTACGATCTATTATAGTTCCTATTAGCTGGAGTGAAGTTACATTCTACTTCTCTTTCTGGATGTTGTACACTATTGATTCGAATACTGATTCTTGTTAGGTTCCCATTATCGAAGATCATATTATTGACATTCTGTGCATTAGCTGTTGGATGACGATCACTAGACTGTAATGCAATGAAGACATGTCTTGGAAGTTCGCTACCTGGCTGTGTTGTAATTCTCCATGTTGGGTTCGTTTCAACGGCTTGGAACATCGTTCTGTATACACGTACCTGCTCGAAGTATAGGTCCTTTATGTAACCACTTACTAGTTTGGCATCAATGTATGATTGAATTTCTAGTGAAGGAACGACTTTAGGCATCCATAGTGATAGGTGAGTAATCTTAAATTTACCAACGCCTGCAGCATTATCTTTCATGATATACTGGTTTGCTGTTGCTCTGTTTAGGATAAGGGTATGTTTGACACTCCGAAACACAGTATCTACATCCTTACAGAATCCGAAAACTTGCGATAGTGGTAGAAGCAGGGATACTTGTTTAGCTCCTGTCGTGATAGCCTGTCGAGCAGTGAAACCTAGATTAGCTGTTTGGTCTTGTGTGTATGCAACAACTAAGGCTTGCGTTCCTGTTCGAACGGCAGCTGCATTAGCAGCATCATCGACTGCAGCAATTGCAGTTGTGTGCTTTAAAGTTGGTGTACCCGTTGATGTATCTCTAAACCAAAGCATATTACTAGCAGTACTACGGCTATAGTCATCAGAAAACATGACTGTGTTTAGAATTGTGCTTGCTTCTGGTAGGTAGTCATTCACACTTTCTACTATTTGGTTGTTAATCTGATATTGAGCACTTGAAAATAGACTCCACGCATTATTCACAAGCGATACAATATCTGTTGCATTATAATCAGCATTAGCAGCTGTTTGCAGCTTACCACGCACCTCCAACATAGCCTTATGTGGGAGCAGGTATACGTCTTCATCTCGAGTCTCGATGATCCTTTGGCCATCTTTATCCATGTTATTAGAGTCTCTTGGAAGGTATTCGATATATTCGAATTTCGTAGTTGAGTTATCGATAATGTTCGATTCATCGAATTGAAAATATTGGCTAATTACTTCAGTCATATATTATATGATTATACAAAATTCACTACAATCGTTTCATGCCACTTCCAGCAATAAGATTCGATAAGATAGCTCTCGACCGGTCATTCAAGACTTTCCGAACCTCTGGATTCGATGAAACGTCTCTAACGCCCTGCTTTACCTTTTGAAGGATCGCTTTAGTGCCAACATCAATGGCTTTCTGTTTAACGTATGGAAGAGCCTTAGTAATGACAGGTTTTAGCAATCTATTTTTTAAGGCAGTAATGGGTCTCGTTATTATCTTGCTAGCTGTCGAAAGCGTACTCTTTGCTTTGTCGAATACGTTCCCAATGAGGTTTCCACCAATGACTTTTCTTTTGGTATATCGTTCTCTTGTTAATAGCATATACATATTGGTTACACAATCTCACTAAGATGGATGTAATACGTCACTCGTTCATTATTCATTTCTATCGAATTACCACTTTGATCTCTAAGCGAGAATGATATACTGTTGATCGATCTTTTCGATATGTTCATATCAAATCGTTGGTTAGGATGGATGTTGATCAAGTAACCTGGCGGAACTGATGGAACGAATGAGTAGATGACCGAACTTGTACTGCCATTTATGTAAGAATCAGTCACTAGATCGCAGTGTACTTGAATCGTATCAACCTCCGTGATTTGCACGATCTTATCGCTATCGTGAAAGCCGTTGCCTTGAACTATCTTAGATTCGAAACCAAGTATCGTTCTAAAACTTTCATCAATAGTGAAATCTACTTTATAACCATTTCGTATCTCAATCATAGACTTCAGCGTATTGTAATTAGGTTTAATATCGACATAATACTTACTGTTAGCAGCATCCCAATCGCTATTTTGCTTCATATGGTGCTTCATAGTGTCATTTATGTCGATTACGTTGTATGCTCCTGGCGATAATGTTATCGTCTTCCAAGCTGTACCATTGTAGTATTTGAACTTGTTATTTGCACTCGTTATGTTGTACCAAGAGTACCACATAGATGCATTGATTAACGAGATTTGATAGTTTTTCGTAATATCTAGCTCCAATGGAGGATTGAAGTATGTCGTGAAGTTTTCAGATGAACCAGATCCTTTCTTACTATCAAAGAATAACGTAGTTTGCATTATACAGTTTGGTTAGATTATTCTGATGAACATATCACATCCCCATTACTAGCGAAACTCCTCGCGATCCCTGAGACTTCTTCTAAAATCATACTTGAGGTAACGTAACTATTCCACTTAGCGTTTCCATTGTTGTATATTCTATTGATTGTAACGGTTCCTGTGTCTTTCACTTTTATCTGTAATTTATATGTATGTGGGGTTTTATTAAATGGGACGTGGAACCCAGTATGGGACACGCAGGCAAGAGTTTCTGGATTGATGGCTAATTGCGAGCCAAAGCTAGCTCTGTTACGGGTTTGAAGGATATTATTTGGTAATGAATTCGTACTGACATAAGCCAGTAATCCTTGACCTGTAGTTACGACCCATCGAAACCACACATTAGCTCCTCCTGTGTCGCATCCAAGGTAAATCGTACACGATAATCGAATTAAATTTGTTGTTTCCTTGGGAGATATTGCGATTGAGAAACGTGGTATGTCTCCCCACTCCATGTCTGCGTGACTCCATAAGTGTGAAATCTCCTTTGCTATGTAAGTGACTGTCTTGATAGGAACTATTTCTTGCACTCTTTGTTCAATAATGTACTCATTATCATCGAAGGCAGTAGGATTCACAAAAGTGTTTGCATCTAATGCCCCAGCAATGATTGCGACATAGATAGTTATTAGCTGATTGGATAGCTGATTATGACTCAGCGTAAATGATAGTTTACCTGTGCTATTGGTAGACGTTGTTATGCTTAGCTCTTGGAAAGCAGTGTTTGTAGATCCAATCCTTCCATTTTTCATCGTATTCGATATGAAAGCCAAATTCTCTTCAATCGATAAAGAGCTTAGTATTATGGATCCAAGGTTGTTTGCATAAGCTTCGACCCGAACTGTGTATGTGCTGTTGCCTTTTAACCCTAAAGTCGTATTATCATTTTTTGGTATAGTCATAGTCAACGTTTCTGTTGAGTTCGGTTTAAAAGTCTCTAGGATCCTAAAACCTCGATGTTCTGGAGTGATGTTATTCATAGAGTATGCATCATCTACAACCATAAATGAGCTTACACTGCTCGATGATGCCCAATTACCAGACTTCATAAGGAAATTGCCACAATTGAATGTTAGACTACTATGCATAACACTTGACCCAGGCCCAGGCCCAGGCCCTCGAGCACCAGTGTCACCTTTATCGCCTTTGTTGCCTTTCGATCCTATCGCGCCTTGATTTCCTGTTAAACCACGTTGACCTAATGCTCCCTGTGGTCCCATACTTCCTTTTGGTCCTGTTATTCCAATATCGCCTTTATCGCCTTTTGGTCCTTGAATGCCTTGAATACCAGTATCACCTTTGTTACCTTTCGATCCTATCGCGCCTTGATTTCCTGTCAAACCATGTGGACCTAATGCTCCCTGCGCTCCCTGTGCTCCCATACTTCCTTTTGGTCCTGTTATTCCAATATCGCCTTTATCGCCTTTATCGCCTTTTGGTCCGCGCTTACCTTCCTTTTGCTCTATCATACCATTGTAAAGCGTTCCAAATATTGAGTAACTCATCTCTTATATTATATGATTACATTAGTTTGATGCGTATTCATTGATACCATTTTGAGCAACTTTTTTAGTAATCCCTGTGATTTCCTCAACCATTATTGATGATTTCACGTATCCATTCCATGCCATATTAGTGCCATTATACAATCGATTCAATACCATCGTTCCTGTATCATTTACCTTACATTGCAGCTTATACGTGTGTAGGATGCCGTTACCGAAATTCTCATGAAAAGAGACATCTGAAACACAAACTAATGTCTCTGGATCTCTTGGTGGTTGCGATGCGAATGTACATCTATTTCTCAAGCCAAGTGCTGCATCTGGTAGATTATTTACACCAATAATCGTTTGTAAGTGGTGGCCTGCAATTGCTGTTGGTGTTAATAGAACCCACCGGAACCAAAAATTACCTCCTCCCGTGTTGTTTGAGATGTATAGGCGGCATGATAGTCTCATCATATTTCTACCTTTTGGTGTTAGCTGTATTTCGTAATTGGGTATATCCATCCAATCTGTATCGCGTTGAAGCCATAAGAGTGAAATCTCTTTCGCATTAATACTAACTATTCTTACTGGCGTTTGCTCATGCATGCACTCATCACGGCTTCCATTTCGAAGTGTTCCAAATTTCGTAAAACTCATTACTATATTGTATACGTACATTATAGTAGATGAATATAATCAACTTTGATGATACTGAAAAAATAAAGAAACCAAAACATCACTTCTTGCTTCCTGATTGCCATTTTATGCTAGTTGGTAGTACGGGTCAAGGTAAAACGAATCTCCTTACCAACATGCTCTTAAAATGGATGAAATACGATTCTTGTAAGATACATACATTAAATCCTCATCAGGATAAGTACGAACTGATAAAAGAATTCCATGATATCATTAACGACGAAGTAGAAGACGACGACGTGTGTAATGTTGAATTATGCGAACCAGAAGACATCACACCAGTTGAAGATTTAGATGATGACGATAATAAGGTTATCGTATTCGACGATATTAAAATCGACAATAAAAATATGAACAACGTTAAGGAATACTTTTCGCTATCTAGAAATAAGAACTGTAACTGCATTTACTTGTGTCAAAGCTATTATGACGTACCAAAATACATTCGACGTAATACTAAGTGCTTCGTTTTGTTCGGCGGATTAGATAACAAGGACATCAGACACATTGCTGATGATAACTGTAAAAACATAAGTCGGAAACAATTCGAAGACATATATCGAGAAGCTACGATAGAACCATTCGATTTCATGGTATTGGATAAGACTTCTAAGCATATTCCTGAGATGTATAGAAAGAACTTCGATGGTTTATACGTGCCTAATACGTAGTTAGAGAACGAGAATTCGATGGTTTTCGTGTGGTTTACATACGATTTCAAAAAGTCACGCTAAGTTAGAGTAAAGAATTATGTAACTAATATGTATACATGTCATTCAGGACTGTTCAATCAGTAGAAGAAAGAGCAAGCTTAATTAACGAATTCTTGAAAAATAGGCAAATCTTAAAGAAACGATTACTCAATAAAAAGCTAGGCGATCAATCATTACGAGAAGCTGGCGAAAAGCTATACCAACCTGTAACAGATTCAGTCGAAAAGGCACAGAAGGCGGCTGATAAGAAACAGGATGAAATGATTGACCAGCTTCAAGAAAACCAAGAGAACATCACTGGAGCAATCGATACATTAAGCGAAGCCATATCAACACAAGGATCTACTAAAGGTTTAGAATCGTGGGTTGGTAAACTGCCATCGCATTACGAGGAAGACGAAGATGAAGACGAAGAGAACGACAAAGGAGCCGTTGGTGGTACAAAACCAATTTTTGGAGCACAAGAATCTAAAAGACTAGAAAAACTAGGGTTTGATCCAAGCTTAACGAACATACCTTCAGAGTACTTAATAAAGAATGCCATAACAATATTGAACAAGCAAATCAAAGGATCCAAATCGCCTGTGACGATAAAGATACTAGGCAACCAAAAATTAGCAGCAAACAAGTACTTGAAGGAGGTGCGAAAACTACAGACACCAGAGAAGGAAGTCGTATTCGTACCAGATGAGGACGTCATCGAAACGCCAAAGTCATCTAAGAAAACGACTGGCACAGGTCTAAAAATAGGATCCGACTATACGTTTGGAAACTTGTATATCGATCCAGCTAAATTATTAGAGATGAGATTAGAGGCTTACAATGGTAGTGGTAAGAAGATACTAAACCATAAGGTCGATAATTCATTTATGGAGTTGCTAACGAAACGCTACAATCCTAGAAGACTGTACACTGATGATGCTCAAAGGATATTCAACAAGCTGATTAAGCTCTCGGGAATCTCTCCATACACAAGCAAAAGTGGCAAGATCGGTTTAGGAATGAAAAAGCCAGGCGATTGCAACAAGAATCAAATAAAATATTACAATAATCCGAATGAGCTATGCGAAAGACTAGAGTTAATAATAGCATCCCAAAATGCAGGCAATAATAGTATCGAACTTTCTAATGAAGCCGTCGAGATACTCAATAAGCTTTCTAACGATGGTTTGATCAACAAGGGCGATTACAAGCAGATGTACCAACAATTTATGTAACGTATAGCTATATGGCAAAGACGAAGATTGAGATCTTCAACTTCAATCATATAGACAAGGACTTGAGTGAAGCAGATGTCGAAATGCTAAAAAAGCTATATGCACACTACCATAAAAAATGCTTCTGTCACAAGCAAGCATACAAACGATTCAAGAAGGTTAATACGATTCTGCACTTATCGTCAATCGGTCTCACAAGTACAGGCGTAATCATTGGGTCTATAACACTAAATCCAATCATTCTTGGTACAATATCGGGATCAGGACTATTGCTCCAAGGACTACTAAAAATGAAAAACTACAATAGGAAGACAGAAATGAGCAAATTTGCGCACACCTCATATCAGAAGATATTGAACAAAATCATAGCATATTTACGTGGAGAAGAAATCGACATCGAAAAATTTACATTAGAGTTGAACTGGTTGGATGATCACGTATCAGACCTATGTCCACTAGTCGATAGATTCAGAGAGAGATACAACAAGAAGTACACAACTAGTTGATCATTGACATATCAATTATCTTCACTTCTCGCAAACACACCATTAAGAGTCTCTATGTATAACCATCCATTCATATTACAGATCTCCTTCCACATCCTCACATATCGCTTAACAGTATTCTTTGATATGTATCTAATGCACCGTTGCATATGAATGCGATAGTTATCGATTCCTGATTCGCGAAACTTCATTTCAAACAACTTATAGAATACGAAATCGAGTATTGGATACCTCCCTTTCGATATAACATCGATAGCGCTTTCGAATTTATTGAACAACCGACGAACATCATTGTACTCACCATATCGTAAATCGAATTTCGCAATGAATATATTATCTATATGATACTTTCGATGGTAGATAGACTTTCGCCTTATTCGATATCTATTTTCATAGTAGTCGATATATGGATTCACAAGTCGATATCCATAAATAACACCACAGTTTTGACATACATCCATACCATTATTATTAATCATCTCTTTATTGCCACAACACGACTCACTCTCTTTCTCGCGTACGTAATCTATCAATCGCTCATTGCAGAACGGACACGACTCTCCAAAGTCTTTCATCTCATCATGGATTTCTGAATTGCAGTTCATCCTATACTACTATATTAGATATAAAATATAGAGTACCATGCACCAGCATCCATTACACAGAGAAGACGCAAGAGAAGAATGAAGAAACTCGCAGAAGCCAATATATGGCAATAGCGGATAGCAGGCAAGGCAATGAAGCCATTAGAATGGATAGCCTAGAATGCAACTATGAAAAGTTGAATACTATAGTATGAGAAGAACGAAGAGAAGAACCATCAATCGGCTGGTTCAAACACATTTCGAAAATATACGTACACATCACTATAGATCAAGCCTTTAGACATCCAAAGATTGAAACCAGTTATGGAGATTTCCAAGAATTTGACATCCAAAGATTGAACTGGTTAAACCGGTTATGGAGAATTCGACCTTGACCTTGACCTTGAGAAGAATAAAAAATACGATCGATAAATAATAGGGTGGGGGTATGAGATCAGAAACCATATGATGGAAAATGGTCCGGTACCCTCACCCTCTATACTACTCGCTTTATTGGGTTCAAAATTCAGTAAGATAGATTTGTCGAAAGTTTGTATTTGTGAAATGTCCTATTCATCAAAAACTTGAATCTGTCGTAAGTTTGTGCATGCGTCGAATACTTGAATTTGGCGAAAGCTTGAATTATGCACAACAATTTTAAATTCGTCTATTGAATTCGTCGAATGTTCGAATTCGTCGAATGATCGAATTCGTCGAACGATCGAATTCGTTGAACGATCGAATTCGTTGAACAATCGAATTCGTTGTACGATCGAATTCGTCGAACGATCGAATTCGTCGAATGTTTGAATTCATCGAATGTTTGAATTCATCGAAATCTGATACTTGTTCCATACCAGTCTCCCACGTCCATATATGTCCCACAAAACCTTGCGAGCGACGGTATTCGGCCTCGTATTTGACCCCTGACGAGAAGGGTTAAACAGCCAGTCTTTCGTATTCTCCACTCGTTATTAAAATTCCAAATGAGCTCATTTGATTACCCCACTTAGTCATACTATAGCTTTACACAATTAAGCGCCCTTTACCGGTTGTTTCTGAAGTTACAAAGTTAGATGTTTCATTCAAAATTATTATGATAAATTCAAATCGGCCTATGTTCGTCTTTGGTGCACGCTGTTTCCTGTTTCACAGCATGTTAGGAATTTTGCAAAAAGTCATTGTCTAGCTTAGGCTTAAGTCAATAGAGCGGTTTTCAGTTGAGCGTAGTAAAACCAAACGCAAATTACCCACAGCCAGCCAATCATAGGAGCGAGTAATCACAAGTAACGCATAAATGGCTTCCCTGTGAGCCAATGACAAACCAACGCAAAACCAAAACCAATTTACGTTTGGTTTTACTTTGGATTCTGATTGGTTGGTTTACTTTCTTAGCCAATAGGAGAGCTTAGTAAACGCAAAACCAAAACACTTCCGACACTCAATTGAAACCCGCTCTAGTATTAACTCTCAGTCTAAACTAAACACAAATGGCTTTAAATTTTAACCCGACTTGGTTCATAACCTAATGACTTTGTAGATGGCCGTATATTTGTCATTTTTGGATACATGTCACGTTATACGCCATACCATTCCGGTTTCTTGTATTATATATGTTCAACATATTGACTTTGTAGATGACCGTATAATTGTCATTTTTATTTAACATGTCATGTTATACGCCATACCATACTTGTATACAGTATGAAATGTACATGTACATAATCACCGGTATCATGCAAGTGGAAGCAACAGTTTAATACCTTATCAACTTATGGTTGCCATCAATATGCAAGCCAGAGTGACAGGGATCCCCTTACCCTGTAAGAGGGTCTGAATGGGGTTAACTGACTACTGACAAACGGCCTTAAAAATAACTGACAACTGACAAATGACGATATTTTTACTGACAACTGACAACCGAAAAATAACTGACAACTGACAAATTTGATTTTTGTGGGTCAAACAATGTAATTTTTTTCTAGTAATGATTAGCTAGGGCTAACTGACAACTGACAAATGGCCAATTTTTTTACTGACAACTGACATGTAGACCCCCCCCCCCCCCCTCCCCCATTCAGACCCTCCTGTAAACCGCTCTTGGAGTGATTGACAACCATCTCATTGCAATGCCTTCTGGATCCGTCCTATGCATGGATTCCCTAACCCTTGATTGTGTTACTTTCACAGATCTAGCCTTGAGTTGAGAATAGATCCTTCGATATCCTGCATTGGGAAATTCACTCTGAATGTTCCTTATCAAATCGTCCAGTTCATTGTCAGTCAAAACACTTTGTTGTGACCGGATAGAGATACCGTATTCCCGAACACGTCGCTTAATTGTGCTCTTCGATACCCCCAACGCATGTGCAATATCCGAGATAGATATATCATAATCAAGCATATACTCTAACTGCTGTCGTGGAATTTCAAACTTTGGTCTTCCGACTGAACCGCTTACAGTGTCAGTGACATCTATAACGCTGTGACGAGCCCTCTCTTCTACACTTTCTAGTAATAAAATTACAGCTGATATACACTGACATACTTCACTAAACCTATTTCCGAAATGTACTATGTGGCGGAAAATTTGTTGCAATCGAAAGATGGCAAAGTCTCCTGTGTCTTCATTTGCAGTATACTGCAATCTTCTAGAAAGGTCAAGAAGAGAATGCCTTAGTCTCGATACATATTCCGTCATGTCCGCCATTTGTCCTCATTTGCAACGACCTCATTCCCAGTTTCTGCCGCGCATCCAACTTGCACGGGACATGTTTGGACGTGGGAGACTGGTATGGAACAAGTATCAGATTTCGATGAATTCAAACATTCGACGAATTCGATCGTTCGACGAATTCAATCGTACAACGAATTCGATCGTACAACGAATTCGATCGTACAACGAATTCGAACATTCGACGAATTCGAACATTCGACGAATTCGAAAGTTCAACGAATTCAATAGACGAATTTAAAATTGTTGTGCATAATTCAAGCTTTCGCCAAATTCAAGTATTCGACGCATGCACAAACTTACGACAAATTCAAGTTTTTGATGAATAGAACATTTCACGAATACAAACTTTCGACAAATCTATCTTACTGAATTTTGAACCCAATAAAGCGCCATAGAAAATAGATACCAACTGCAAGATTTTGAACAGACTAACAAAGGTACGAGCTAATCATTTATGGTTAGACAAATCTTCACAGACAAATATGCCCGGAATTTTCTCTGTAATATTTCTCTGTACAAATGATATTTTTGTTTGCAAATTTATAGCTTTGTAAAAAAAATATTACCCTAAAATTAAGCAGTCTTGCTTTATATTTTGGTGTGCTCTTTCAAGCTATTATATTATGTTTTGCATTTGTCGAGTTTTCAAATTACCTGCAAGATACCCATTCCGTGCGACATTTCGGAAAGAGATTTTAAAACTTCATTTGTGTTCGTAAAATAAATCAAAGCATTGTAGATGTACATGAGTCAGTTCGAATTCAAGTAACCTATGGTTGAACTGTAATTCCTTCTCGCTATGTTTACTGGCGGGTAGTGTCATAGTTCAGACAAACTCCCCCTTGCATTTCAATTCACTTGTCTCGTTATTATTCTGTGCTTTTGCTGAGTTTTGGAACGGAAAAGCACTGAGAAAAGATGAGAAACTCTGCTAGCGGTGTACCAATCGATGCTTCCATCTCCGAGAGGATATCTCTTTGAGCGATTTATGAAGGTTTTTATACATCTAGAGTCACTCTTACATCTTCCCCATCAACAGTGCTTGCTAGTTACCATTACTGATATGACTGGGAATCTTATTTCAGGTATTTCTTCTTATGAATCATGTTCTAACACGACTCTCAAAGTCACTGAAATACTGTAAACAGCCGCGTGTGTTTGTCTGAGTTTTGCGGGGGGTCTCGTTTCAGACAATCTATTTTTAGTACTAGTGATAATCATAGATTAGAAAGTGCGTTCGAAATGGTTTTTAAGACCAGAATTATCATCCCTCCCTGTTCCCGAGTTATAACAAAACAAATGAACAGTTGTGGTAGTCACAAATACACACCCTTCTGAGACATGACTGCAACAATCTAGACTACACTGTCAACAATAGTCAATAACAGACCGAGTCTACTGTGGGTGTAAAATATCCTGATCCAAAATATATATGTCTTTAAATAATAAATGTGAAAACTTGAATGTCTCGACTTATAATTTATACAAGGGGATGGATATGTTCGGTTAAATACACTGTAATTAAGTTATCAAATGACAGAGATAAATTAAGAAAACATTTTGGATTGCAACATTGAGTATGACGTAAGTTATCAGCTCCAATTGCTAAACAAAGAATATTAAGCAAGCCACGCATATATTTTTGTATTTTGTTAAGAAAATAATGTAACACCGGTAGGTAAGTTTATTTAGAGGAAAATGTAGTTTTAACAAATTCAACAAATAAAATATCCATTGGCAGTTATTTGTCTTTATCAACAGACAATTAAAATTTTGCCTTCACCCCGAGTTTTGTAACAGATGCCTACTTTCTTGTCCTTGTGTTGACCTCCGACTCAAAAATATTCTGTAAGCCCTGTAATTAGTGTCTGATTAATGGAGGGACTGGATGGTAGGGATGGGTGTTTATTTAACTGACAAATAACAGTTAAAACTTAGACCATTTGTGTCAGTTGACGTTGATCTCTTAAAAATAGCATTTTAAGGGTAATGAGAATTAATATTATTTTGTTGAATTTCAAAGCTGGATCTTAAATATATTACCCTGGATCAGAGGTTTGAAACCGCCTCTCCTTGATCACATTAGCTTCTCCTTTCTCGCATCAACGATGCGGCTGCAACAGTAATTTGTCACTTGACAGGTGAATTTTAGGCAGTTTTTCAGTTAACCCCATCCGGACTCTTCTCAGTCGGTGATACAATATAAACTATATAATTATGCATGTGTATAAACTACAGATAATTCAAATTATTCTTCAAGTGATATCAAGGCTGGCTGCAGAATATCAAGTACCATTTTCAGTTTATATTGTAGAATTATTACTGATCAATATTTAGGTAGAAGCGGAATAATGAATCATGGCTATAAAATTCGTAGCAGCAGGCCTGGAGAGCAAACGTCGAAGAACGTTGAAGAACGTCTCGGCAAAGCTCTCATGACGACTCCGACGCCATCTTGGGTTAGGCGCGTAAAGACCCCTGGGAACGAAGTTGACCACATACACGGTCCAAAATTTCTCGATGTGTTTCGCCTGGAAACGCACAGGGAGCCCAATGCAAGCAGATTAGTATGCGTTCTCCTTCGTCGAACGCAATTACTGCGCAGCGCTATTGCCATTGATACCCGATTGATAACAGCAGTTTTTTTTACAATATATGAGGCTGAAGTTGCCATAATTCAAGCTGAGTGCAAAGTGGATTCGTATTGTACTGGGACTGCTGTACCATTATTTTGTATAATTGCCATTGTCTTATTTTTCTACTTTATAAGTAGTATAGAAAGTGCCGGTTCTGGCGCAGCATCAACGCGCTCAATGATATCTCAATTCGCTGACCCCTCACCCTCAACGCATTTGTTTGGACTTTGTAGACCACAAAGTACCCAAAATCCCAACTATTATCTATCGAGTACCCTAGATGTTGTAATTTTAGGCATTTTGCGGTCTACAAAGTCCAAACGAATACGTTGAGGGTTCGTGGTCAGCAAATTGAGATATAATTGAACGCGTTGATACTTCGACCAGAACCGCTACTTTCTATACTACTATAGTGCGTCATTATACTTTCTATACCCTCCATTAGAGAAAGGATAGTATAAGTAATATACCATGGCAGAACGTATACTAACGTTCGTCCAAGTGCCTGGCATTAAGGGCTATTTACGAGGATGGAAGATGGACATTCCAGATGGTAACCCTCTAGAAGCAGACCCAGCTGCTTTCCTATCCGGCGTGCGAAAGCAGACTATCGAAAAGATCAATGAAGAGCTACGAGACTTAAATAACATCAAGGTTCAGCTAGCTTTGAATATGACTCTTCGTCTCGACAAACCTGAGGGTTCGGTATATGAGATAGCCACATTTCGTAGTTCACAAAAAGTTCTGACCAACGGTTCTGAGACCCGCGGAGTAATAGTAGAAGAACATGCTCAGATCTATAACTACATCGAGAAGTGGATCAGTAGAGGATCGAACTGGGTCATAGATAAAGTCAACATTCTATGGGTGAACATTGCTAAATATCAACCACTACGCGGAGGTTCATATTTACCACTACCTAAAGAAATCGCGAATAAGAAAGCCGTAATCAATGTGAAAAACTCCGACAACCGCTGTTTTCGTTGGACGATGCGTGCCTCGAAGTTTCCAGTTGCGAAAGATCCACAGAGGACATCGAAATACCCAGAAGACGATGGTTTTGGATTTGATGGGGTGGAAGAATCGTCAACGCCAATCTCACAAATACCACGCTTCGAGAAGCAGAACGAAATCTCTATCAACGTATATGGTTGGGACCCTAAAGAAAAGTGCTTGATCGTGCATCACATCTCGAAGGAGACTTTCTCCAAGCGCGTTAACCTCTTGCTTATAGAATGCCCAGAGAGCGGTATACAACATTATTGCTTGATCAAGAACTTCAACCGCCTTCTATTCGATCAGACAAAACATGACCACAGGCAGCACTTCTGCGAACGATGCCTACATGGATATTCCAACGAAGCTCTTCTTGCGAAGCACATCCCAGAATGTAACGGAATTGACGATCGAGCCATTCGAATCGAAATGCCCACCGATGAGAATAACAAAGTCTCATTTCAGAACGTTCACAAACAGCTCAAAGTTCCCTACGTTATCTACGCAGATCTTGAGGCTTTAACTACTAAGATAGAAGGACAAGATCCCACGAAGAACACATTTAAAACAGAAGAACATATTCCATGTGGATTTTGTTACATAGTCGTACGTTCTGATGGTCATAGCGAGCCACCTGTACTATATCGAGGTAAGGATACTATCGAACGCTTTCTACGACGTATACAAGAAGAAGAAACAAAGATAAAAGACCATGTTGCCAAATCGCTATGTATGTCAATGAAAAACAAGAGGGAGTATGATAGGTCAACTATTTGTCATATCTGCTAGAAACCTCTTGGTAAAGATAGGGTACGTGACCATTGCCACATCACAGGAGAGTTTCGGGGTGCCGCACATAAGGTATGTAATCTCAAATTACGTATCTTTCCTACTATCCCAGTTGTATTCCACAATTTGCGTGGTTACGATTCTCATCTATTGATGCAATCCATCTCAAAGACAGAGGGCGCCATCTCTTGTATTCCAAACAATATGGAGAAATACATTTCATTCTCACTTGGAAACCTAAGGTTCATCGACAGCGCGCAATTTCTACTTTCATCCCTCGATAAATTGGTACCGAGTTCAGCACCAGACACGTTCCTACAAACTATGAAATATACATCGAACCAAGAGAAAACCAAGTTGCTGCTACGCAAAGGAGTTTATCCGTATGAGTACATGGATTCTTGGGATAGATTTACAGAGACTTCTCTTCCACCAAAAGACGCATTCTATAGTAAACTAACTCTAGAGGACATCTCCGACAAGGACTACGAACACGCACTAAAAGTTTGGGAGGTATTCGATCGTAAAACGTTAGGAGACTACCACGACCTTTATCTACGAACCGACGTACTTCTTCTAGCAGATGTGTTCGAGAACTTCCGCGCAACATGTATGCAAAACTATGGATTGGATCCAGCTCATTATTATACGAGTCCAGGACTTTCGTGGGATGCATTGTTAAAGAAGACCGAAGTAGAACTCGAATTATTAACCGACTATGACATACATCTATTCGTCGAGAAAGGTCTACGTGGTGGGATATCTATGGTATCGCATCGTTATGCCAAAGCAAACAACCTAAGCGTACCCGACTTCGATCCAGATAAGCCAAATAGCCATATAATATACCTCGACGCCAACAATCTATATGGTTGGGCTATGAGTCAATATCTACCAACAGGAGGATTTGAGTGGTGCACACCAACAGAAGAACTAATCATTCAACACGAAATCGATTCAGACGTGGGATACATACTCGAAGTCGATCTTGAGTACCCTAAAGAACTTCACGACTTACACAACGACTATCCACTAGCTCCCGAGAGAATGCAAGTAAATAAAGGTCAGTTATCAGATTATCAAATCGATCTATTTGAGAAACTATACGAAGGCAATGGATCTTTGAAAGTGGAAAAGCTCGTACCTAACCTATACAACAAAGAACGATATGTGCTCCAGGGACCACTACCGCAATCTACAACTGTATCTATCTCTCGGAATGCGTTTAACGAAGATTCACAGGGCACTATACGATTCAACCAATCACCATGGATGGAGCCATACATAAGAATGAATACAGAACTACGAAAACAAGCGAAGAGCACTTTCGAGCAGGATCTCTACAAACTAATGAACAATAGCGTATTTGGTAAGACAATGGAAAATCTACGAAAACGTGTAGACGTCAAACTAGTGCGATCTTCAGAAGTAGTCAAACTACAACGTTTATTGAATAAGCCTAGTTATGCCCGATCCACGATCTTCGACAACGATCTAGCTGCTGTACACAATTACAAAAGTAAGTTACTACTGAACCGTCCAGTATATGTCGGAATGTCGATTCTAGATCTCTCGAAACATCTGATGTACGACTTCTATTATAATGAGATAAAGAATCAGTATGGGCAACGTTGTAATCTACTGTATACTGATACCGATAGTCTATTACTTCACATTGAAACAGAAGACATCTATACAGACATTGCCACCAATAAACATCTATACGATACGAGCAACTACAGCAAGGATCATCCTCTGTATGACATATCCAACAAGAAAGTACTTGGTAAAATGAAAGACGAATGTGGAGGTATTTTCATTGCTGAATATGTTGGACTACGATCGAAGCTATACTCGATCTTGAAAGTAGGTGGTGGCGAGATTCGGAAAGCCAAAGGTACCAAGAAGGCAGTTGTTAAACATCGTATTCGCCACGAACAATACAAAGAGTGCTTACGAGATAAGAAAGTATTCCGCCATGGAATGCATATGCTTCGAAGTGAAGGTCACAGGATGTATGGTATTCATATGAATAAAATATCTCTCTCACCATTCGACTCTAAGCGTTGGATTTCAGCAAATGGAATTGATACATTAGCCTATGGACACAAAGACTTAGACATAGATGATTTTATTTACGAGTTACTATCTTAGATCGGTTATGGAGGTTTCCCATCTACGTTGACACTAAACAAAGGTGTGAAATATCCTATTCGAGCAGTTCCTTCTATCGAACCGGCACAAGATATAGATCTCACCAATCTATGGATATACGTTACGCCCACTAAAAAGTTTGAAGCAGGCGTTCCTAACGTATTCGAAGAGACCATCGTAAAGCATGTAACAGCAAAGGAGTCTCATGCGTGGTTATCAGGTCCGGATTTTAAATACTGGCCTCAACAATTGAATTTCGCAACGTGGTGTGCAACTTCCAGATGTGGAGTGTCGTTATTCGATCCTACTTTCAAAACATATCCACCCGTTGTTCAAGGGTTCTTACGATTTCACGTTTATTTCACAATACGAAGAATCCTACATGAACTTGGCGGTGCTCATGGAGTTCCCCTACCCGGTGACTCTGCCTTCAAACAAACTAATAATCTCTATAGCAAAGCGGCACTAGAGAAATTATGCATTGAGTTCGGTTTATCTCGAACACCAGACTTTCGATGGCACGGAGGTAGGAATAACGGACTTGGCGATGTATTCCTTTTGTACGGTGATGGTTTCAAAAACGTCCACGTAATCAGAGGTTACGACAAAGAAGCAGATAATTGGCCAAATCACAATAATTTATTTGCAGACCAAGGAGGTAAGGATGAGATGGGAAATCTGGTATCTTTTATTCGGAACGATGACCACGGAGGAAAACAATACAATTGGTTCGCACCACCAATCGGAAAAGGTTTGACAGACGCTGGATTGGGTAGGTTGAATAGATCTGTCGAGACTTTTGGATATTGCATGCTTGGTGCACAAGCAGATCTGAATGAATCCATCGTAGATAGCCATAACGTTAAAGAAAAGTTTAAGAGCTTAGTTGAAGGCGCTATTCTAGAAAACGACTTAAAGTTAAGTTACGATAACTACCTTACCGCTATAGTAACAACGCATAAGAGGCTTGATCTAGCAATAGCCGTAGGTGTGCGATTACTACCAAGCAATCTAGTGTACTACCTCGGAAAGAAAGATGGTTATAAAAATCCAACCCCGAAAGCCACGAGAGGTATGGTGTTAGGTACTAACGATATCAATACGGAAGTCAAAGAAACGTACCGTCCACCTCCCATGGAAGGACCACCCGATAAGAAACAAGTACCACACAAGAAACAAGTACCACACACTTACGTACCAAAGTCCATCCAACAACATGAGATCAATCTCGCAGTAACATCTATTGCCGCAGCTGGAATCGCATGGACGTTGTTTCGTTAACGCCGTTTGTATTGCTCTATTACGAATACCACTGCTGCTACGATTAATAACCAAATATTATTTGCTAAGACTCCAACAACGTCACCAGCCATACTAAATATAAAACTCACAATTGGTCCAATAATCTTAGGTAGAATCTCCTCTAACTTTTTACCTACTGCTTTTAACGCTTTGGCGATGTCTTCATTAAACCGAATTCATTACAGGGCTGCAAGGATAATTTTTGGACTCCATTGGCTAACACCACGTGAGGATGTAACTGCCTCTGCCAAATGGAAGCCACTGAACTATTACTATAACCTAAGACTTGCCTGTTTTGTACATAAATGTTTTCACAACCTAGCTCCTCCTGTACTATGTAATGCCTTTCCTAAGAGAATACTTACATACTCCTTACGTAACACTCACTGTATCATGATCAGTCTACCCACACCGAAAACCAACTACCTGAAATTGTCAATAACGTACAGAGGTACGAGGCTTTGGAACAGTCTCGGTAACGACCTAAGGTCAACTGCATCACTTAATAGTTTTAAAATTAATCTTAAAAGAAACACTGAACTACTGTAAATAACTGAATAGAATAAGTTAATTAGTATAAGTTAATTAGTTTTATATTACTATTATTATTATTATTAGGGTAGAATAGCGTAGTTATAAGCACGACCACATCAGCAACGCTGTAAATTTATCGTGGGTAAATAAATATTATTATTATTATTATTATTATTCAGCGGTGGCTTTGAAAGCATATCCAAACCCCTTTGGTATCGCGGGAACTGCCTTCGCTAGATTGGAAACTATTACGCCGATCACTGTACCTGCCGCAGCCATCACGCTAATCATACCAACCCCGTACTTCTTGAAAATCGCCTTGACCCTATCACGAAGGGGCAATAATTCTCGTAGGGCTTCTTCTCTGCGCTCTAGGATTGCCATTTCCTCACGGGTGGTGGCTATCTCGTTCTTAGCTGCTTCTTTCTGAGACTCGGTCGATATAGGGTCTTGAAGTATGTCTTCTTGTAGTTTTAAACGCCCATCGAGCTGCTGCTGCGCCTGGATGACTTCCTGTTCCGCCTCTTCCGCCGTAGGACCTAGAGCTTTCTTGAGGCTACCCCTCATTCGCACACGTAATTTTAGGTCCTTCTCATCATCAATGAATAGGCGCACATATACTTTCTTGCTTCCAAGCTCTCGAACGTAGATTTCTTCGTTTATTAATTTGATCTCAATAACGCCACCTCTATTTCCCCCCGCATCCGGATAGTTGTCAGTGACGATTTTGGCCAGCATCTCTTTTGCCGATTCTGACATGTCTTGCTCGAAGGTGAATCCTTTATAGTCGCCTTTCGGGGTTAGGAGTTCATCTTCTATGTACTTATCTAATTCGTCGGTGGTAAATGAGGTTTCCTGATTCTTTGGTCGAGCGCCTTCTTTAGTATAGTCATTTGGAGCACTTCGCCTGGTACATTAGTTTTGTCGGATCGAAGTATTGCACCCACCTCCTTATCGTTAGCATCATCATCCTTTTAGTTTTCACCTCTTTCGGCTCCACCAGTATTTTCCTTAGCGTCGACATCTCCATCTTCCATATTGAACATAACTATATATCTATGTATATTCAACATGATAGCATCGAAGTTAGTTCCTGCAAAAGCGCGAAGAGAACCTCGAGCACTCAAGGCTCCACGAACTCTATATAGAAAAACTTTCACCCCATCATCTGCCAACCCTGGAGAGACGCTCTATGTGGAAGTACCAACGCTAGGAGAAAACATCGTGTTGGTACCTGGTAGCTTAGCACTATTGGGTGACATCGTATTGTCTGGTGGACATGCCAATAATCGCGTTGTTTCCAATGTTGGGCGTTGCTTGGTTATACATCGAGTTTGTAAAATGGGAACTGAAATAGTAGAAGACATCGCTAGGTTCGATCTACTACAGACATATTCTGATATATACCTATCTACTCAAGAAAGAGAATCTAGAACGCAACAAGGTATCCAATCAGAGAACGCAAACAAGTTACGATCGAAAGCTGGCGATGCAGGTACTTCAGATGCTGGAGAAAACGCTCTACTAGCCGCATATGGTTCTAAATATAGAATTCCGTTAGACGTCGATATTCTAACACAACATGGTGTTCTATATCCTCACGCCCTAGAAGACACTATATCGTTTGAGTTGACTCTAGCGCCTGCCATCGAGATAATAGTTGGATCGGATACCACGAAGATAGGTACATACAAGCTTACCAACATCCAGTTAGAATATGAAGCAATCAAGGATGAAACTCTAGCTAAGGACGCACTTGGCGCATACGAAAGAGGTACTGCTTTCCTATACGACCATGCTGTCTATTTCAAGACAGTAACTATCGCCAAGGCAACGGATACTTTGATATCTCAGAACATCAACGTTCCACGACGATCGTTCACTGGACTACTTCTACTATTTATAGATCCACCTACCGCTGGTACGCGAGATAGTGAAGCATTCTCAAATCCTGGTATTTCTAAGATAGAGGTAGATGTCAATGGAGTCCCAAATAGATTCTTTCCAGGAGGTATGCTACCACCAGATTTCTGGAAGGCTGCAAAAGGATGGTTTGCCACATCCAATACTTCTATGACTCCTACCAAATTTCATAATAATAGATTTGCTATCCTAGTCGATTGCCGCACGGCAAAAGATTCTGCTGTTCACGGCGATGGTATGGCGCAAACAGGTGGTGGGAAAGACATAGATCTCCGTATACATAGATCTGCAAAAGGCAGTGGAAACGTAATCATGCACATCTATGTTCTCGCAGATGCTCAACTCACTATATTGAACAGAGAACTGCAGAGTATAACATACTAATGGATTCCTTGGTAGAGCACATACCATTCAACGCACTTATAGTAGGTCCAACAAACTGTGGAAAGACCGCATTTCTCATAGAGCAACTTCGTGGAGCATTTCGCGGTAAGTTCGATTATATAGTATTAATATGTCCTACGCATGCGCACAACGAAACCTATCGTGGATTTGCCAATCAAGATCCACACTTCTACGTTATGTCACCATCGCAGGATGCTATCAATACAGCACTAGAGGTTTGCGCAACCTTTTGGTCTGGAACCAATACGCTATTGATTCTAGATGATTGTGCCGCCTCAAAAGATGTAAAACGAAGAACTGACAAGTTAGTAGATCTAGCATTCTCTGCTCGACATATAGGACTATCTATTTGGGTGCTATCCCAACAATTAACGAGTATATGCAAACCTTTCCGCGAGAACGTAGCGGTCGTAGTTGCCTTTCATACCGCATCGGTTAAAGATATGAAAACGATATTCGAGATCTATGGAGACCCTCAAGAAAGCAACGAGTTCCTACCGGTACTTCGGTCTCACAAGTATTTTCACATGTTCTTTCGTTTACGGCATCCTTTTATGGTCATGTTAGAGCTACCCGCACCTATAACGTATCATAATGGACGATAAAGAAATACTTGAGCTACTAGGTGAGGATGTAACAGGTCCACCACCAAAAATAGATAACGATGCAACGGACAACCGGGAAGCACTTGCCATTTTGGCTGCAACTGGTACAACGAAAGAATACCTAGGAAAGAACCTATCTCTAGGAGACGTTACTAGACTACCCGAAAAAGAAGTAGATAAGTTATATAGAAGATACCAGGCCGTTCTAGCTCAGCAAATAACGGGGAATCTAACCGATGGTATTATGCGTTTAGCTACCCGACTAGTTGCATACCTAGTTGCATAGATTCTCAAGAAGCACTGATGCTAGACCTACAAGGAGACCGCATAATCCGCAATGAGATCAGTGCTGCGACTGGCCTGTTATCACTTAAAGCAGGTCGCTTCGTAGCATTAGCTAGCGTCTTATTCCACGTATCTGGTCACATAGTCATTCCTAGTAGCTCTACTACAACACCTATTGAACCTTCGTATGTATCTACTATATCGAAGCAAGATGGAGGAACAGACGGATCGTATAACTGCAGATCCTCCGAAGACTGCACCTGAGAAAAAAGAAAAGAATCCAAAACGCGTTGCTGCTGGAAAAGCATTTGCGGCAAGCGTCAAACTTAGCAAAGAGGCTCTAAAGCGGGAGTTGGAACGCGAAAGTGAATCATGTAAAGAAACCAACGTTACTAGACCACTACTAGATGTGTCTACTAATACTACCCTAACGGCCATTGGCGTAGGTGCTGCATTGGTTGGCGTATACTACCAATATAAAAGATACAGATGCGACGCAAGTACGATACGACCCGCAAGTCCAGTAGAGACTAGGAAGGCGACACTACCAGATATGGAGTAGCATTTAAAGATTAGAATCATAAGTAGTATAACGACAATGGTAGAGAAGAAATTAATGAAAACGGTCACCGACGCCGCAATAATTACTGGACTAGCTACAGGTATTGGGTGGGTTGTAAGAAAAGTGGCAAAAGAATCAATGCTTAACGATCCTTCCGTTTCTATCTTGAATAGCGCGAAGTGGACAGCTGTGTTGGCTGGTAGCCTAGCTGCGAAGCAATACCTCGAGGATCAAAAGTACATACCAGCCGATTTGTGAGTGCTCATGGCAACGTTGGCGGGAATTGGAATGGCAATTTTCGGAGCTGTCTTAAATGCGACAGCATTCACCGGTGGTGGTGTACTCGCTAGGATGTTTTCTGGAAAAGACGATACAGCTGATATAGAACGAGAAAGACACGACAGGGCACTAGAGGAAGAAACGGCTGCCAGGGTTGCTTACGATAAACAACGTCAAAGACTATACGATCATGCGCAAGAACAGGAAGGTCTGGAACGTAGTGCGCACGATTCTCAAAACGACACTAACCGTGCTTTCGTACGATCCGACAAACTACGCAAGCAACTACAACGTCTCAAAGAAATGAGAGAACCTCGTTTATCAGACTACTATCAACCATCAAGTTCGCAGAGGACTGGTGAGTTGGTCTATGTTGGAGGTGGAATGCTAGCCGCTGGATATGCCGTTAGTCGTTTGATATGATTATGCTTTTTAAAAAACGAGCTTTTTTACGCTTGGTGAGATTTTTCATATTAGGTGAGATTACTGGCAATTACTAGGAAGTTACTGGTAAGATTACTGGCAATTGCTGGCAAGGTTACTGGCAATTACTAGCAATTACTGGCAATTACTAGGAAGTTACTGGTAAGATTACTGGCAATTACTAGCAATTACTAGGAAGTTACTGGCAATTACTGGCAATTGCTAGGTTCATATTGAAGTCTCGTTGTGGTGCTATATATAATGGACGCTATCTTCTATGGTCCTGAAGGATACTGGAAAGGCTACTCTGCAATTGGTAAACTATCGGTGGCAGCAAAAGTATCGGAAGACGCAGCTAGGAGTTGGTTAGAGAAACAAGCACTATGGCAGATCTATTTACCACCACCACGATATATAGCACGACCACATTGGACCGTATCGAAACCAAATGAGGTCCATCAAGCTGATTTGATATTTCTACCTCATGATCGACCTGGACGTGGAAGGAAACTATATAAGTATGCTTTGGTGGTAATCGACGTAGCTTCTAGATATAAAGAGGCTGAACCTTTAGCATCGAAAGATAGTGGTGAAGTTTCTGCTGCCTTTGAACGAATCTACAAGCGTAGTCCACTAGAATGGCCAAAAACTTTACAGGTAGATCCTGGTAGAGAATTCATGGGTCGTATGTCTGAAACCTTAGAACTACGTGGTACGAAAGTTCAACGAGGTGAAGCTGGTAATCATAGGGCACAAAGTTTTGTCGAACGAGCAAATAGAACTTTAGCTGAGAGATTGTTTGGATATCAATATGCACAAGAGATGGTACTTACTTCGGAAGGATCAGATGCGCGTAGTAGAGAATGGGTATTGAGCCTTCCTGAAGTTATCAAAGCCATGAATAGCGAGGTGACTCGACTTACTGGTAAAGAGCCTTCGAATTCTGTAGAGGCACAGCAAGTCAACATCAAAACTCCTACATATTCTCGAACCGTTGGATTGAGTGAAAAGCGACTACCATTCGACGTTTTAGTTCGATATCTCTATGCGCCTGGAGAATTGGAAGGTGGAGCCAAACGAGCCACTGATCCTGTGTGGAGTTTACAGACGTACGTTATTTCGCGTAGTGTGATATCTTCGGGACAGCCTGTGCTGTACTACCTTACTTTGCAAGAAGGGGAAGGCGCACCAAAGCGAGGATTCGTGCGCGAAGAGCTACAAGTCGTTCCACCAAATACTGAACTACCCCCAAAGGGAATTCTGTTCGTACCCAACCGATCTAAGATAGTAACTCGTAAATAAAATCATCTATGTCTAAGTCGTTGTGTCCATAGGCTAATGTATCAATTCCATTTGCTGAAATCCAACGCTTAGAGTCGAATGGTGAGAGAGATATTTTATTCATATGAATACCATACATCCTGTGACCTTCACTTCGAAGCATATGCATTCCATGGCGGAATACTTTCTTATCTCGTAAGCACTCTTTGTATTGTTCGTGGCGAATACGATGTTTAACAACTGCCTTCTTGGTACCTTTGGCTTTCCGAATCTCGCCACCACCTACTTTCAAGATCGAGTATAGCTTCGATCGTAGTCCAACATATTCAGCAATGAAAATACCTCCACATTCGTCTTTCATTTTACCAAGTACTTTCTTGTTGGATATGTCATACAGAGGATGATCCTTGCTGTAGTTGCTCGTATCGTATAGATGTTTATTGGTGGCAATGTCTGTATAGATGTCTTCTGTTTCAATGTGAAGTAATAGACTATCGGTATCAGTATACAGTAGATTACAACGTTGCCCATACTGATTCTTTATCTCATTATAATAGAAGTCGTACATCAGATGTTTCGAGAGATCTAGAATCGACATTCCGACATATACTGGACGGTTCAGTAGTAACTTACTTTTGTAATTGTGTACAGCAGCTAGATCGTTGTCGAAGATCGTGGATCGGGCATAACTAGGCTTATTCAATAAACGTTGTAGTTTGACTACTTCTGAAGATCGCACTAGTTTGACGTCTACACGTTTTCGTAGATTTTCCATTGTCTTACCAAATACGCTATTGTTCATTAGTTTGTAGAGATCCTGCTCGAAAGTGCTCTTCGCTTGTTTTCGTAGTTCTGTATTCATTCTTATGTATGGCTCCATCCATGGTGATTGGTTGAATCGTATAGTGCCCTGTGAATCTTCGTTAAACGCATTCCGAGAGATAGATACAGTTGTAGATTGCGGTAGTGGAGCACATATCGTTCTTTGTTGTATAGGTTAGGTACGAGCTTTTCCACTTTCAAAGATCCATTGCCTTCGTATAGTTTCTCAAATAGATCGATTTGATAATCTGATAACTGACCTTTATTTACTTGCATTCTCTCGGGAGCTAGTGGATAGTCGTTGTGTAAGTCGTGAAGTTCTTTAGGGTACTCAAGATCGACTTCGAGTATGTATCCCACGTCTGAATCGATTTCGTGTTGAATGATTAGTTCTTCTGTTGGTGTGCACCACTCAAATCCTCCTGTTGGTAGATATTGACTCATAGCCCAACCATATAGATTGTTGGCGTCGAGGTATATTATATGGCTATTTGGCTTATCTGGATCGAAGTCGGGTACGCTTAGGTTGTTTGCTTTGGCATAACGATGCGATACCATAGATATCCCACCACGTAGACCTTTCTCGACGAATAGATGTATGTCATAGTCGGTTAATAATTCGAGTTCTACTTCGGTCTTCTTTAACAATGCATCCCACGAAAGTCCTGGACTCGTATAATAATGAGCTGGATCCAATCCATAGTTTTGCATACATGTTGCGCGGAAGTTCTCGAACACATCTGCTAGAAGAAGTACGTCGGTTCGTAGATAAAGGTCGTGGTAGTCTCCTAACGTTTTATGATCGAATACCTCCCAAACTTTTAGTGCGTGTTCGTAGTCCTTGTCGGAGATGTCCTCTAGAGTTAGTTTACTATAGAATGCGTCTTTTGGTGGAAGAGAAGTCTCTGTAAATCTATCCCAAGAATCCATGTACTCATACGGATAAACTCCTTTGCGTAGCAGCAACTTGGTTTTCTCTTGGTTCGATGTATATTTCATAGTTTGTAGGAGCGTGTCTGGTGCTGAACTCGGTACCAATTTATCGAGGGATGAAAGTAGAAATTGCGCGCTGTCGATGAACCTTAGGTTTCCAAGTGAGAATGAAATGTATTTCTCCATATTGTTTGGAATACAAGAGATGGCGCCCTCTGTCTTTGAGATGGATTGCATCAATAGATGAGAATCGTAACCACGCAAATTGTGGAATACAACTGGGATAGTAGGAAAGATACGTAATTTGAGATTACATACCTTATGTGCGGCACCCCGAAACTCTCCTGTGATGTGGCAATGGTCACGTACCCTATCTTTACCAAGAGGTTTCTAGCAGATATGACAAATAGTTGACCTATCATACTCCCTCTTGTTTTTCATTCACATACATAGCGATTTGGCAACATGGTCTTTTATCTTTGTTTCTTCTTCTTGTATACGTCGTAGAAAGCGTTCGATAGTATCCTTACCTCGATATAGTACAGGTGGCTCGCTATGACCATCAGAACGTACGACTATGTAACAAAATCCACATGGAATATGTTCTTCTGTTTTAAATGTGTTCTTCGTGGGATCTTGTCCTTCTATCTTAGTAGTTAAGGCCTCAAGATCTGCGTAGATAACGTAGGGAACTTTGAGCTGTTTGTGAACGTTCTGAAATGAGACTTTGTTATTCTCATCGGTGGGCATTTCGATTCGAATGGCTCGATCGTCAATTCCGTTACATTCTGGGATGTGCTTCGCAAGAAGAGCTTCGTTGGAATATCCATGTAGGCATCGTTCGCAGAAGTGCTGCCTGTGGTCATGTTTTGTCTGATCGAATAGAAGGCGGTTGAAGTTCTTGATCAAGCAATAATGTTGTATACCGCTCTCTGGGCATTCTATAAGCAAGAGGTTAACGCGCTTGGAGAAAGTCTCCTTCGAGATGTGATGCACGATCAAGCACTTTTCTTTAGGGTCCCAACCATATACGTTGATAGAGATTTCGTTCTGCTTCTCGAAGCGTGGTATTTGTGAGATTGGCGTTGACGATTCTTCCACCCCATCAAATCCAAAACCATCGTCTTCTGGGTATTTCGATGTCCTCTGTGGATCTTTCGCAACTGGAAACTTCGAGGCACGCATCGTCCAACGAAAACAGCGGTTGTCGGAGTTTTTCACATTGATTACGGCTTTCTTATTCGCGATTTCTTTAGGTAGTGGTAAATATGAACCTCCGCGTAGTGGTTGATATTTAGCAATGTTCACCCATAGAATGTTGACTTTATCTATGACCCAGTTCGATCCTCTACTGATCCACTTCTCGATGTAGTTATAGATCTGAGCATGTTCTTCTACTATTACTCCGCGGGTCTCAGAACCGTTGGGCAGAACTTTTTGTGAACTACGAAATGTGGCTATCTCATACCCAACCCTCAGGTTTGTCGAGACGAAGAGTCATATTCAAAGCTAGCTGAACCTTGATGTTATTTAAGTCTCGTAGCTCTTCATTGATCTTTTCGATAGTCTGCTTTCGCACGCCGGATAGGAAAGCAGCTGGGTCTGCTTCTAGAGGGTTACCATCTGGAATGTCCATCTTCCATCCTCGTAAATAGCCCTTAATGCCAGGCACTTGGACGAACGTTAGTATACGTTCTGCCATGGTATATTACTTATACTATCCTTTCTCTAATGGAGGGTATAGAAAGTATAATGACGCACTATAGTAGTATAGAAAGTAGCGGTTCTGGCGCAGCATCAACGCGCTCAATTATATCTCAATTCGCTGACCCCTCACCCTCAACGCATTTGTTTGGACTTTGTAGACCACAAAGTACCCAAAATCCCAACTATTATCTATTGAGTACCCTAGATGTTGTAATTTTAGGCATTTTGCGGTCTACAAAGTCCAAACGAATACGTTGAGGGTTCGTGGTCAGCAAATTGAGATATAATTGAACGCGTTGATACTTCGACCAGAACCGGCACTTTCTATACTACTTTATACAACAAGTAAAGCCAGAGGTTTGTATAGATAAAAATAGTTTTCTTGAAAGGAGGTAATTTCCCTTGCCCCAGTAACTGGGGATCTCCGGTAGTAAAATAACTTGCCACAAGTTTTCTTCATTTCGAGCGAAGCGATGGACAAGCAAGCAAGCGGTATTTCTGTTTGGAAAAATTGGAAAGGACTTTGAGAAAGTCTAGACTGAAGTAAAACTGCCTATATTATGGGTTCTTTGTATTCCAAGTGACTTTGCCAGTCTTTCTTTAAGAGGAACAGAAACTGAGTAAAACAAGTTAATACCCGACAACAAAATAATTAACTTCTATGGATTTATATAGCCAGTGGAACATAAAAAAAAACGGCCTATGGTGTAGATTGTAAAGGACATTTAAACAAAATATATTTGTGCAAATCCCAAGGGAAACAAAAAAGCCATGCAAAACATTCAGGTATTTGTAGGATATTTGTATGATAAGGATCAAAATACAAGCACTTCCATAATCTCATGGCAGGTACATTTCCACTAATTTAAGCATCCCATACTCCGTTATGAAAAGGCTGACCAATCCTACAGATGAATGATTTATTAAACATCATAAAAACCTACATATCTAATGAAAGAATTCACAAGTAGTTCCCACTTGTGTTTGAAGACCCTAGTGGTTCCAATAGGCACTTTTATCCGTCTATTTTGAAGATTTCACCACATGCTTTTGCAATTGAAGGGGTCCGTGCAAGAACAACTTAAGTGACTTTTGATCAAGTTCTAAATTCTCTTAGAAAACAAAGAATATCAAGAAGAATTTGGAATTTGATCAGAAATCACTTACGTTGTTCTTGCATGGACCCCTTCAATTTGAATCTCCCCTAGAGGCTCAGGTGCTTTTGTCACCCTTGTTCCAACAGCCGTCTACTTTGTTTAATGCCTGCTACATTAAAAGTTATTGAAACTACTTAGACCCTGAATGAACTGTGGGAACATTACAAACTGGAGGATAAATTTACGTTTTTAGACTTACATGTAAAAATATATATTAATCTTCTTGATGTTACAGTACAACTGCTGTAACCAGGGCCATATTAAAGAACTTTTAAATGACATTGAAAAACGAAAAAAAAAAAATCAAATCCAAGAATATCCATGCCATTTTCTTCATTCTTAAAGTGCATATGAGCCCAACTATGTTATCATTAAAATCAATTCTACATAAGTAAATAGTTGAATAGTAAAATACTTATTGATTCACAAAGTGAGGGAATTTACTGTCATTTCGTTCTCCTTGTGAATGAAATGTACTTCTGATTTAGACAAATTATTTGGTAAAATCACTGAAGTAGTGATATAAGATTGAAATAGAACATTACATGTTTATGAAAGATCATTTACAATCAAGTTTTCGCACAACAAATTATTCCGTTTGAAGTCCCATCATCAACATATTCAAAATATAAACATTGGTAACACAACACTCAAATTAAGAAATATAAACCTTTATAGTAACACAGATGCAACACTCAAATTAATAAATATTGTACTATTCAACTATTTACTTGATGGAGAATTGATTTCAATGATAACAAAATTGGGCTCATAACCACTTTAAAGACTTCGACTTCAGAACTGGTACACCAAATTTATCTTGTGCCAGATAGAAGATCAAGCACGTTGAAAATTATGCTATTGTCTTGTATTTAACACCGATTGCCTCTAATACCGGTAACCGAAAGTTGGAATGCTTTGTTTTCATTCTGCAATGTGATTGGTTCTCATTGTCTAAGTGGTTACAGTAGTCGCACTGTAATAATAACTATAATGAGTTTTATTAATATTATAACCTACAGTTACTGCATGTGCTATGGGTAACATACATTATGCTAGCATTACTTTCTCAACCAGAACATTTGGATTTCACGTAAAAGTAAAAAAAAAAAAGAGTTTATCGTGCAACCATACATGTACATGCCAACTGGGACAACATCAGAAACAGAAGCAAAACACTGCACATCTGAAATTTTCAAAAATCGAAATAGTGAACTCTAGTATGTATTTTAACTACCAGTATATACGTACAAAATTCATCAACAATCTTGTTTCTGTCAATTCAAGTATATTTATCTTAGTGAAAGAATCCTTGAAACCTATTTTACACTATCAGCAAATAATATGGAGCTGCTCGTTATTAAGAGGGTCGGCTTGAAATAGTTGCATTGTTATAAACTAGACCAAGGTATAACTATTTCATAATTTCTAATTATCTTGTTGGTTTCTAATCACATTTAATGGCTTATTAGCAGCAGGCCTTGAGAGCTGTACAGTTGAAATTGCCCAATTGGAAATAAGATTGGTTTGAAGTTTTGATTATCAAGTACATGTAGATAAAAATAATAGTTTTCTAAACAGTCATGTGGTACAGCTCGCAAGGCCTCCTGCATCTTGGTCAATCATCATTGCAATGGAACTGCATCATTCATGTAGCAAACAACAGTCACATAAATATATAATAAAGTACAATAGAACATATATATATATATATATATACAGCTATTTCAATTAACGTTGTCTGGAAAAAAAAGAAAAAAACTCTGAATTTCTTAATGGAACCTGAAACAACTATAGGGGTGCAGCCAGGACCTGAATAAACCACAAATTTAGCATGTTGGTTTTTGTAGAGGGAGGAAAACCAGAGGACCCGAAGAAAAACCCTTGCAGCAAGGGAGAGATACCAACAAACTCAACTCACATGTTGGGCAGCTGTACACTGGCTAAAATGGATAATAATAAAAACATAAGCTAAGTTGTCCAGGTCGTAACTTGTAACCATAATTTATTTTGGTCTGGGAATACCCAAATGCTGTATTCCCTAATGCCCTCAGACAACGTTAAATTGAAATAGCTGTACATGCAGTTATTAATACTATTTTCTGGTACAATACATGTAAGTTAGTTTTTGGATAATTCAACTAACAAAAATACACATTATTTGCAAGTTATTGGCCAAGCATTGATGCCATTGATGGAAAATTGGCACCAGAGAAGGTCCACTGTATCTCATATAAACTATGGCAGGCCAAGACCAGAGAGGTCTGTATTGACAGGGGGCAGTTCAATATCTAGTAAAGGGTCCAGAAGATTGCCTGTTAAGTCTTCAAAGTCAGTATCAAATAGAGGAAACATGTGCTCCAAATCTGAAAGAAAAGTGATCAGCAAAATGTTATTAATCATTGAATCCTATTTCATGGTTTTCAACAAATTTTGGAATAATTAGCAGCCATGAGTGGAAATTAGGCATCTGTATATATGTGATTCCAACAACCTTATTTGCAGTGAGAGAGTATAGACTACAATATAAGGATGAGTACCGATAGGTGTCATAGCTCCCTGCTATTTTATTACTGTTAGTAGCAGTATTAATTATTGATACTTTATACAACTGTATACAATAATAATAACAGCCACAATAATTATTTGTAATGCATGGCTCAAGCTTCATTTTTGTTAAATAAATATTCATTAATTTGTAATAACAAGTAATGACTTTATTAACTAACCTAAAGGTAAAAAAAAACAGTTGTATTAACAAATCAAATCGATTTGGAAGCTGAATTGTGCCTATAAGACAATCAACCTCTACCTGGCCTTCCTAGGGATATCACTAATTAGTACATGTATATACCACACCAGTGAATATCACTTTTCGCACGCTCTGATTGGCTACTCAAACAGTGAATATGATTTCATATTCACCTCTGAGCAAAGCAGTGATCATCTCGCGTGAGTTTTTATCCATTTAACATAAAATAAAATAACTATTTGGTGTTGGCTATTCACCTGTAGTGTGGTATATACAGTCATGTACTAAACCAATAATATTATTATTCACCTCAGTCAGTGTTGGTGAATAGGGATCGATATATACCTCGCTGAAGCGGCTCGGTAAATATCCACTACTATTCACCTCCACTTCGGTGAATAATCGTTAACTGTCAGCTGACTGTGTATATTATATGGTCACATTTATTTTCAGTACCTTCTACTGGCCAGGTAACAGTTTGTAATGGTAAGTCGAAAGGCTTGGGGTCCAACTCAAAAGTGGTGCTCAGGCTCATAGGATGGAGACAGCCTCTGTACAATCGGTCTACATTTTGTAGGATGGTGTTGATTGATGATGACCGAGGAACATCTTCCTCTAAAATGGCAGATCAAATAAATGGAATAAGACATTATTTGTGTTTTCTAGTTGAGAGTAATCCCAACATCTACATTGTACAATATACATGTACCCGATAACAACACATTTGTCTTTGAAATGTTAGGCTGTCAAAATTATCCAGCTCCTTTCCCTCTTCCCCCCTCTCCCTTCCCTTGCACCACTCTGCAGACTATTGATATACACATTAAAAGGAGTCACACTTAATGGAAAGTTAAAGTGCATATAAGCCCTAGCCATTTATCTTTGATATCGATTGTACATTAAGTGGATAGTCCAACGGTAGAATATTTCTTGATTTGGATGTTGCGTCTACGAGATATAAAGGTTTATATTTCCAATATGCTAATGATGTGATGTCATCACCGACATCACTTATTATACAAAAGCATGCTGGTGGAGACAAATGATCTATTTTTAAATTCTAAGTCATATTTGAAGCTTATCAAAGTGATTTTACCAAAAAAATCTTCTAAATTAGAAAATAGCTTAATTCACAAGCACAAAGAAATTCAGCAAATGTCGGTGATGACATCACATCATTAGCATATTGGAAATATAAACCTTTATATCTCATAGACGCAACACCCAAATCAAGAAATATTCCACCGTTGGGCTATCCACTTCATGTACAATCGATATCAAAGATAACTGGCTAGGGCTTATATGCACTTTAACCTTATTGCCAATAGAAGAACATTGAGGGAGGACCCTTCACTCCATTGGGTCACATGAGCCATTGGACTGCCTCTGATTGGCTCTGACTTCTTGCATGACCGTCCGTATTTCTTGGCTAATGACGTCATAAATTCTATGAGGCTAAATGTAAACTTGAGACAATGCTGGCCACCAGTCTCCCCCATGGGATTAGCATTATCTGTGGGGATGCCATTAGCTAGACCATGTGCTTTTTGCTAGCTTGTTGCTTTGCTTTGCACTGCCCCTCCCTGCTTCACCTTTTAACACAGTAGCAGTAGGTAAGTACATGAATATACAAGTATATATTCCACTGAATATTCAGTGTGCAGGGTGCCATTGGTAGACTGTGGCAGGGTTGTTATGGTTACCTCCTATTTGCACCAGAGATTGCTGCCGGCTACTTGCAGACTGTATAAACTGTTCAGATCAAAAGATGCCCCCCCCCTCCCCCTCAACCTCCAAGGAATATTTGAGAAAATGAGGTAATAAATTAAAAAGAACTTGATGTACATTGCATAGCCAGTCTTCTCTTGCTAACAGAACATCTGCCAGACCTGTCCATTGGGTTTACATGTAGGTATTACACTGTACTGGTATAAAGCAATAATGTCAAACTGACCAGTATCTGTGAACGGATACATCTTTTCCTTCTTAAAGCAATCTTTCTCCACTGATGTATTCTTTCTGCATGATTCAACCTGTTGACTGATCTGAAATGCTTGCTTCTTACTGGTTTCCACAGACAATGAGCCAATGTGTTTAAGCAGTTGTCTTCCAATAGGGGTGGCCTGGGGCAATTTACGTGCCCCTGGTGTTTTGCTGGGTATCAAAAGGTTGGGTCTGAGTGCTGTTCCTTTCTTCATCACATGACCTGGAGTCATTAGTGTGTTACCTAAATCTCCCAAGGCACGTCTAGGTGTGGCCACGGGAGCACTGCTGGTATTTGCCTGGAATGTTTTTGCTAGTCCAAAACTTCTACCTGCAAAAAGATGGTTAGACAATTACATGTAGATGGGTGAGTAATTCACTCCTCTATAACATCCTGTACAGTCTTTGCATTGTAGTCTTTCATGTACAATCTTTCATCACTAAAACTAAAAGGATTAAACTTATTTAATGAATAAATATGAGATGAGATAATTTATCAATTAAATAATTAATAATATTATGCGCAAAGTGCAATCTTTTTAGTAAGCTTATTATTGCCGTGTTTCTTTTTAATAATTAAACGAAGACGAAAGAAAAAGTTGTACTACTGTACTGACAGTATATTTTATATAGTGATTAAAAGGTAAACGTTTTTCCAAGAGCTGACTGTTTGTTTCCGAGCGTTTATATTCATCACTTACCTTGTGCCGCATTCTTCAAATTTAACGGCTGCTGTGGATTTTCTTGATCAATGCGAGGCTTCATCGTGACAGAAGCCATATTCACACTTTTCTTCTGCCTTTCTGGATGCACGAGCTGCAAGTCAAGTGCAAGCAACTTTAATAAAACACTCACGTAAACAAGATTAAATACGTTTAGAGCCTCTGTTGCGTTGCTGAACAGGCATTAGGAGTATTTGAATAGATGTAGATAAAACATACCTATTAGACAAACTGTCAGAGAATCGCCACTTCCCAGTAACTTCTTCTTGCTTTTTCAGTTTTTGATTCAAAGATGGCGCTCTCTTTTAGTTGTTGCTCTTGCGCTATCAAAACTGACCAATCAGGAAGTCTTATAACAATCATACCGATCTAATATCGACTTTTCAGCAAGAGTCGATATCAGTTCGTTTACCAGTTCGTAAAACTTCGCTAACTATCGACAAATAATCGAATTGAGACAAACTACTGCCGAAGTAAATCAACCAATCAGAATCCTTAAATATTAACTCAGTCCCAGTCTCAGTCCTTTATTTCGCGTGCGAGCTGCTCAATCCAAGATGGCGGCCCCGGCAAGGGAAAATTCAATTCTTTATGATCTCTTGGTACACGCTGAATGGCCATTAGAAGGCGAAATATTGGTAAGTAAGGCCCCTAGAATATTTTTTCCCGGGTTGGCTTTGTTCTGCCAGAAAAGTATTTTAAGAGCAAGTTAAGAAAAAGAAAATTACAATCAGAATCTGTCGAGTGTTTATACTTTTTACTTATACAGTTATAGCTTGATGCTGTTTTCCTGAACGTGGCAAACGATAGTCAATAGCTGAACAAGATGAACAATAATATCAAGTTTAATGAAAATAGTAGATATTTCCTTAGGGACCGATCGTTTATTACGTCGCAGGGGGGGTGTTTTTAACGGGGGGGGGGGGGGGGGGGGGGGGGGTAAAATTTGTAAAAGGGGAAATCGAAGGGGGGTAATATTTGCTCTTAAGACAATTTGAGGGGGGTATAGTTTTGAGAAAGGTACAGAGCCCTGTAAGGGCCACCCACAAACAAATTTTATGAAAGAATCAGGGTTTTCAATAACATTTGAAGTAAGTGGCAAAACTTGAAGAGTAGGCGGCGAGCATCGAGTGCCATTGGCACAAATATCTAATTTTTGGTGAATTTTTCAATCAGAGTAGGCGGCGATTTCATGTAAAGTAACCGACGAGATTTGCCGGCTGCCGGCTTCTATTGAAAACCCTGAAGAATATCGCGCGATAAAGTGTAACTATCGTGCAATATCGCGCGATACTGTGTTGCTATCGCCAGGTAATGGGCTCCTGCTATCGCGCAATACTGCTTTATTTCGTGCGATACTGTTTTATTATCGCGCGATAAAATTTTATTTTAAAATACGTACATTACTTAGGCCCAGTTCAGATGCCGCTCTTACCATTGGAAAGTTCGGCGTCTGAATCAATTGAGAGCTGCTTATACATTTGGATCGGCTCAGGCGTTCTTCCCGGCTGACCAAGCCGGATAAAACGGTTCTGGTGCGCCTTTTATTCAAACGCCGTGCTTACCATGAGCCGTACCAAATGCACAAATTATGTTAAATGCATTTAAAAAGTATTATAATGAATGTAAAATGGTTTTAATCAGTAATCAGCACTTAGACTTTGGTGAATATTTTGATAAACTTATAATTACACTTTTACATTACAGAAGAGCTTCTCTAATGTATTGTATTGTATTAATTAATTGTTAGTGTAACCAAATTTATTTTGTCCCCATCTAGAAAAGCTCATAGTTCGCTAATTGCGGGTGACAATAATACTTGTAAAGAATTGATTGTCTATTAAAGTTTGTTGTTGTTGAATAATAAATTATTGTTAAATACAGGTATCACTAAATATTTAAGTAATTCTTATTTTACTTCATTGTATGGCCCCCACACACTTTCTATTTACGAAAGTCACATGATTGGGGCTGTATGTGTTTGACGTGAGTGTCATGTGATGGGGGCCATACGTGTTTGACGTGAGTGTCATGTGATGGGGGCCATAATTATGTGTTTGACGTGAGTGTCATGTGATGGGGCCATATGTGTTTGACGTGAGTTTCATGTGATGGGTCTGTATGTGTTTGACGTGAGTGTCATGTGATGGGGGGCGTATGTGTTTGACGTGAGTGTCATGTGATGGGGGCCATATGTGTTTGACGTGATTGTCACGTGATGGGGGTCATATGTGTTTGACGTGAGTATCATGTGATGGGGGTCATATGTGTTTGATGTGAGTATCATGTGATGGGGGCGTATGTGTTTGACGTGAGCAGGCTGGAAAAGGCTGCCTGTCCCTGCTCAATGTTATGCTTGTTGTTTTGTCATTATTAAAACAAACTACTAGTGGTCATATTTGGCTCTCAGTCATGTGCTTGGCCCATCTGTCATGACCTTGAGCCAAATATTTTCCTGTACGGCCGTCCCACTCAGGCAATAAGTACCTATTATTAAATATCATTATACAAGTAACACCATTTTCTTTAAAGAGCAAGTCAGGATTTGACATGGGTCAACTACGTGGATCACTCCCCAAGAAATGCTGGACTGTCACTCAAAGTAAGGACCAGAAATACCTGGGTCTTAGATTTAGCTCTGTGGTATTTTTTTCCAATGCTGCAAGTGAGAGCTTATAGTCATTCTTAAAGTGCCCCTAACCCCTTTTTAGTTTTATTTATTTTCGAAGGCTATATGAAAATTGAGGACGAATAAAAAAGACAATTTGTTTCACAACCATTTGGGGTCTTGGTCGAGTGACATAAGATGAGGCAAAAAGCTATTGTTCACTAGGATTGCCGACTTTACATCACACTGTCCCAATGTGTAATGTACTAGAGCAGTGCTTCTAGTTATTGTAATGTGGCTTGGTTGTGAAAAGTCAGCCCATTTTCACCTTTTTTAATCAACTTCAACAGGTCGTAGACAATCAAGGATTCATGCAGAGTTAATTATTTAAATATCATCAGGATTTAAATAAATAAATAAATAATGCAAAGTGGGGTTTAGGAGCTCTTTATTAGTCTGCTATCCATGTGGAATTGTGTTTCAAACCTTGTTTTTCTCCAAAAACGTCTGGCTTATCCACAGGCAGTATTCTCACCAGAATTTTGCAGTTTGTGGTCCAAGCTAGACCCACAAGGCAAAAACTATGGGACATTTCAGAGACACAACAGGTCATTATAGTGTTTTCATTAGCAATCAAATATATTTTTATTTGGTTTACCATTGTTTTCCTTTTATAACTAATACATATTATTGTAACAGCTAGTTTTTCTGATTTCCACCCTTATAGGGCCCTCAAGTATATTTTTAGTCCGGCATAATTTTTTTTGGAGAATTCCACAATGCTGCAGTCTGGTGAGAACACTGTACTGGTACATTAGGATATTACGTGTAAATCAGGATATTACACTTTCTTCTTTCAGATTCTTTAAAATGGATCATGAATGGAATCCAACATGTTTTCAGGTGTGGCAAACATGTACATTGTTAAGTTAATTGACATGTAAAGTATTCTTTTTATTGTGCCATTTAAGATGTTCTGTTGAGAGTCTGAGGTTAAACTATACGACTTAAATATTTTCTGCACAGTTTCACATGCATGTTAAATTAGTTTATTTTTTTTTACCAGTAGTAATACTATTGTTTGAATACTACATATACACTGTATTCAGAAATATTTGTGAAGTTCAACATCAACTCTGATAACAGCCCAAAGACATGCAGAAGGCCTCAAATGAGATTTCACAATTAAGACATGCATAGTTTCTCTAAATTATAGAAAACAAACAAGTTCCTTGCTTTTAGGATATTTGTTATTTTTGAAATATAGTTATTAAATGCTTGGAATGGCCATTTAATATATCTCATAACTTTATGACCAATAGGTCTTTTGCAACAACTGGTTACGTGACCTTGTCAATCAAAAATATTGGTGCTAGTTCAAAATGGATGCCAGAAATGGAAAGAGCATACCAAAATTAGTAAACAACACAAGTTTTAGGTTCATAACTTAAATCAAACAGAAAGCATAATGATTTTCTGAAATCTCCAAATTTAACAGAGTTCGTGAGGCTGGAGCTTTCGGTTTGAAAGTTATGAACCTAAAACTTACATCGGTTACTAATTTTGGCAATTTCTTGCATCCATTTTGAGCGAGCACCAATACTGTTGATTGACAAAGTCACGTGACCAGTTAGCACCAATACTGTTGATTGACGACGTCACGTGACCAGTTAGCACCAGTACTGTTGATTGACGACGTCACGTGACCAGTTAGCACCAATACTGTTGATTGACGACGTCATGTGACCAGTTAGCACCAGTACTGTTGATTGACGTCATGTGACCAGTTAGCACCAATACTGTTGATTGACGACGTCATGTGACCAGTTAGCACCAGTACTGTTGATTGACGTCATGTGACCAGTTAGCACCAGTACTGTTGATTGACGTCATGTGACCAGTTAGCACCAGTACTGTTGATTGACGTCATGTGACCAGTTAGCACCAGTACTGTTGATTGACGTCATGTGACCAGTTAGCACCAGTACTGTTGATTGACGTCATGTGACCAGTTAGCACCAGTACTGTTGATTGACGTCATGTGACCAGTTAGCACCAGTACTGTTGATTGACGTCATGTGACCAGTTAGCACCAGTACTGTTGATTGACGTCATGTGACCAGTTAGCACCAGTACTGTTGATTGACGTCATGTGACCAGTTAGCACCAGTACTGTTGATTGACGTCATGTGACCAGTTAGCACCAGTACTGTTGATTGACGTCATGTGACCAGTTAGCACCAGTACTGTTGATTGACGTCATGTGACCAGTTAGCACCAGTACTGTTGATTGACGTCATGTGACCAGTTAGCACCAGTACTGTTGATTGACGTCATGTGACCAGTTAGCACCAGTACTGTTGATTGACGTCATGTGACCAGTTAGCACCAGTACTGTTGATTGACGTCATGTGACCAGTTAGCACCAGTACTGTTGATTGACGTCATGTGACCAGTTGTTGCAAAAGGCCTATTCTCCTATCAATGAACACTTTCTTCATCAGAAAATAACTAACAGCTTAATATTTAAGAAATAGAAAACATTTCCCCCTTGTTTCTATAGAGTTATAGAAACACGGCTTACAGCCAATCAGAGCGCGCGTACTATCGAAACTATTTTATAAATAGTGATGTATAATAGATACCTCTTATTGACCTTGTTTGCTCGGTCCATACCATAAGTTATGGACCAATTTGCCCCCTTTTTTTATGGCACAAGCGTGAAGCACATGGGCCATAAAATAAAATAAAAACAATTCCATAACTAATGGTATGTACCAAGCAAACAAGGTCGATAAGATGTTTATTACCGGTATATGGCTTCTTCATTAATTTTTCTTTGAGACCAGAAGTGGATGGCAGGTCCGTACAGGAAGTAATGACCAATCAGAGCTCACAGAATTACTTACAGCTATATGATAATTATTAATTTTGCTTATTATCTATTTTAGTGGTTCATCAGTTGTAGAGGGTATTCCTGCTCAACTGCACAAAGTTATAAGTAGTAATCTACAGTGGCAAATAGCACTATCAAGGTATTCATTAAGTAATTTTACACAAATTGTTGAAGATGATTTACAAAACTACTGTAGTTCATATTGCTGTCTCCGTTTTCCAGTAAATATTCTGGTTTTGGGAGAGTTCTCCTCTGCTAAAAGAAGGGAGAATCACAGCAATGACTTCTTTATTTATTTTTAATAAGCTAGTAAGTTATTGCATCAAAAGGACTATTACACTAGGCTTATTCTATAGCCAGGTAGTCATGTATTGATAATAACAATATTATTTTAGAGATGCTGTTCAAGTTTATGTGTACAGTTTCCCTCATTTAGTGGTAATTTTATGTTTCAGTGATGGAAGACTCCTGGCTGTATTGCAAGAACAGTGTATTGAAATAAGGTTTGGAATGTTTAATGCTAGATCTGCATAGATATACATATGTTCCATGGTGTATTTATACTTAACAATTACATGTACATTATGACCAGATGTTAGTATAAACCAACTAGTGGACTATTATAAATCCTGCATTCTGATTGGCTACCCTACTATAGGTCTATTTGTGATAGCTCATGGTAGAGAAAAACCGCACACATTTTTACAAACTAATTAAAAAATTTCAACTTCAATTATTTTGTTTCTTTCTATTACTTTCTACTGTCCGACTAGTTAGTTTATACTAAAACAATTAGAACTCTCGCCCTCATGGGCTACAAGTGAAATAGCCCATTCGGCTGCACCTCAAGTGCTATTGACTCGTAGCCCATTCGGGCTGCGGGTCTAATTATTAAATAGTTGACCCAGGTAAGTGTGCAATGGGTATGCATGTGATGGGTACATGTGGATGGGGACATTATATATATGTGATGGGTACATTATGTGTGTGATGGGTACATTGTATGTGTGTGATGGGTATGTGTGTGATGGGTACATTGTATGTGTGTGATGGGTACATTGTATGTGTGTGATGGGTGCATTGTATGTGTGTGATGGGTGCATTGTATGTGTGTGATGGGTGCATTGTATGTGTGTGATGGGTGCATTGTATGTGTGTGATGGGTATGTGTGTGATGGGTATGTGTGTGATGGGTACATTGTATGTGTGTGATGGGTACATTGTATGTGTGTGATGGGTACATTGTATGTGTGTGATGGGTACATTGTATGTGTGTGATGGGTACATTGTATGTGTGTGATGGGTATGTGTGTGATGGGTATGTGTGTGATGGGTACATTGTATGTGTGTGATGGGTACATTGTATGTGTGTGATGGGTACATTGTATGTGTGATGGGTACATTGTCAATCAATCAATCAATAACCTTTATTTTAACACGATAATTATTAAAGCTTACAGCTTGTGGGGTCGTGTTTAATGGGTACATTGTATGTGTGTGATGGGTACATTGTATGTGTGTGATGGGTACATTGTATGTGTGTGATGGGTATGTGTGTGATAAATGCATTGTACATGTGATGGGTGCATTGTACATGTGTGATGGGTGCATTGTACATGTGTGATGGGTATGTGTGTGTTGAGTATATGTGTGATGGGTACATTATGTGTGTGATGAGTATGTTTGATGGGTATGTGTGTGATGGGTATGTGTGTGATGGGTATGTGTGTGATGGGTATGTGTGTGATGGGTATGTGTGTGATGGGTACATTGTACATGTGTGTGATGTGATGAGTATATCTGATGGGTACATTATACATGTGTGATGGGTACATTATATGTGTGATGGGTACATGTGTGATGGGTACGTGTGTGTGGGTACGTGTGTGATGAGTACGTGTGTGATGAGTACATTGTACATGTGTGATGGGTACATTGTATGTGTGTGATGGGTACATGTGATGAGTATGCATGTGATGGGTACATTGTACAAGTGTGATGGGTATGTGTGATGAGTGTGTGTGATGGGTACATTGTACATGTGTGATGGTACATTGTAGTACGTGTGTGATGGGTACATTGTACATGTATGATGGGTACATGTGATGAGTATGTTTGTGGTGGGTACATTGTATGTGTGTGATGGGTACATTATACATGTGTGATGGTACATTGTACGTGTGATGGGTACATTGTACATGTGTGATGGGTACATGTGCGATGGGACCTATCAACACACATAACAATCAATCACACATGTATCAAGAAAGTAGCAAACAGTTGAGTGTGTTGATGGGTATGTGTGTGCATGTATGGTGATATAAGTAGGAAGTTCTATCATGTAGTTACTTTATACTACTTGTTTATTCTTGTTCATTTGGTAATTTTTCTCTAGATCTTTTAAGGATGACTTTGCAAGTGTTGTGGCCAAGTGTCCAGGTTTGAACAAGGAATACAATATACAAGATTTATTATCCAAGTTTGTATCTATGAATTAAAAAGGGAGAGCCAGTTTCTAGTAAAAAAAAAAGAGAACAAATAATTACTGTACAATTATTTGTGTGCATGTTACATCATTGCTGCCATGTTGGTGGATGTTAACAAAAGATGGCATGTTAGCTTCTTTTGTTAGTGGCACCAACTTGGCTGCCACGGCTTTGTCTTTTGATTGGTTGCAAACCATCAACATTGCAGAATATTTTTACTCAGGCTCTCTCCCATGTGTTAGACTCCACTGAGTATAGTTGAATGTTTGTATTACAGGTTTTACTTGATAAAATTAGATAAACCTATCACATTGCTTGGAGTACTGGACTCTGCATACAATGATGCAGTGGATGTTTAGATGTACTGTATCTAATAAATATATAAAATAAATAAATAAATATTATATTTGATATAGCAGGCTGATTATGGCATCTTACAGTTGTTTAAAACTATACAAAACAAAAAGAAAGGATTATCATGAGTGATCACTTTTGCAAGCTTGGTTTTCATTCTTATAAGCTCTTAATTATTACTAATAATTTAATATAAACAAACATTAAGGCCACTTCGAAGATCTTTTTACACACCCACCTTTAGATCAAATAAGCTTACAATAATTTAAATTCAATATACATATATATTTGATTATTAATGACAAACCATTTGTTACTCCCAATCAGTCGAAAAAGACTCCTATCCACAATGGAGAAAACTAGCCTGGAGTCAAGACTGCTCAATGCTGGCATGTTCATACAGGTATCAGATAGATTAAAAGAAACAGTTATAACGAAAGTCTTCAGAAAATAACGTTTTGGCTCAAGTATTAAAACAATGATATTATCAGTCTCACTTGTCACAAAAGTATGTAAGTTGACAGTGTTTTGCTCTAGTTATTCTGACAAATTCCATTTATTTTACTTGTAGTTCAGGGGAGGTTGCAGTATTTGATCTTGCTGGTGAACTACTTTTCACCATTCCACAGGTACAGTATATGCATACATACTAAGTGTAGTAGAGACCATCTCCATAACACAGGATTGTAAAATGCATTGTCTAATTAGCTCAGTTAATTGATAGAGCCTCACTAATTAGCTCAGTTGGTAGAGCATAATATGATCTAGAGTGCAGGAATTCGCAGGTTCGAAACCCTAGCTGCGGCCATGTCCTTGGGCAGGGACGAATAAGCTGTTGCCCTTGTCTCCTTCCTCTTCTAATCAATATGAGGGGGACATGAAATAACTTGTTGTGCTATGATTGTAAACTGCACGTCAGCACTTTGTGCCACAGTAGCAGTCCTTATCTCAAAATCTATACCTCCTTTGTGAAGTTCATTTGAATATAGTTGTATAGAATTTGCACTATATAAATGAATACCTTGTTTGAATAGTATATATGAGCATACATGTAGTTCTTCAATGTACATGTAAACCACAGGTAGCCATTAATGTAACATCAGATAAACCACCAAGAAGGAAGTTTTGGACAATTTAGTTCATTCTTCTGTGTGTTTTCTTCGGGATTGCAACTTACTGGATGATTGTATTTGTGAACTTTTTTCAATCATAAGAAAACTTATCAAAAGTAATTTCATAACTTGCAATTTTGGAAATATTCATTTTTATCCAAAATCTGGTAGTTCAAGAAAGGTTTTTGTTCATGAAGTAGTTTTACAGTGTACATTTTTGTATATTGTAAATGTTCCACTATACCAATTATGGTATGACTACTTCAACCGGGGCCACTTAGACAATGAGAACTAAACACAATTTGCAAAACGAAAAGAAAGCATTCCCAAGTATAAATCATAGCATATCCCATGCAATTTTCTTCATTCAAAAGACTTTGACTTCAGAATTTGCCTTTTACCGGATCGAAGCTTGAGCAAGTCAAAATGCTATTGTCTTGTACTCGACACTGATTGGCTCAAGTAGCCGTAAGTTGGAATGCTTTGTTTTTGTTCTACAATGTGATTGGTTCTCATTGTCTAAGTGGCCCCAGTTGTAATAGTTGTACTGTAAGTAGTACATGTATACACTTGATATAAATTACTCCAGTATTGCTTATAAATTTATATACCGGTATTAGTTTTACTGCATTTATTTTGTAATAGAGTGCATCAGGATCTGTTAGTCTGCCATCAGGCCTCAGTACTGCTGTTACTGGATTGGTGTTCATTGACCATAAGAACAGTGCACAGTGGTAAGTGACATGATACACTGTATGCACAAGATTCTTGTTAAGATTCTGAATAGAAGTTAAACTACTAATATCAGGTACTACATGTAGGTAATAAAAGTAGTTACATTCTACCTACCCAAGCCAGATTTTCAAAGCAGTAATATTTGGTGGACTTCTTTACAATACAGGTACAATATGTCTGGGTTTGTTTAACAAATATACGATAGTTTATCATTGTATACATGTCTACTTATTTACCAGGTTTTGCATCATTGCATGTTCAAAATTGCTGTGGATATCATGAGGCGCTAGCTGAGTGAATCCACAATACATTTTGACGATGAGATGATGAGAAACAGGGTAAGTAAGAGGATATACCATGGTAAACTATCATAAACTTGTTTTTTTACAACAACAAAGGAGAAATAATCAGTGGAAGAGCTTTAAAAACGACGGAAATTGTGCCGGAGAGAAAAGTGATTCTAGTGCACACTGCCACACAATCCATAATGCAAGCAAATATGCAATCCGTGGTATGTTCTCTTATTTCCAATGGCAATAAGCCAATCAGAATATGAGAAACCGAGCAGTTGTTTTACAATTTATTATTAGCCCTAACCAGTGACATTTTGGTGAATAGACAGTAAACATAACCAGGTCTTAAAAGAACCCTGATACAAGATGGCATATATATGCTATTTGTGTATAATGCAGAGAATGTGTACTAGGTAATATATTTGATGTTATTTGATCAGGTCAGCAGAGCTTCTGGTGATGAACTACGCAGGATTTCTGAGTAACTACCTTGTGAGGTAAGATTGACAAAAGTTTTAGTTTGAAGCAACATAGCCTGCGAATACAGCCATCTCCCATCACAAGCCAAGACTCAAAACATAGCCTGCGAATACAGCCGTCTCCCATCACAAGCCAAGACTCAAAACATCCCCCCCCCCCAAAAAAGGAATGTCTTTCTTGGGGGGTGGGGAGCAAGAAGGAGTAAAAAATTAAACATTCAAGTACCAAACAAATACTGTTCAGTGCCTGATGTTTTCATTTATGTCTTTGTGTGTATATAATTATTATTATGTATAAATATGTATTATTATGTACAATTATATCATTTTTTTACAGCCCTACCAATGGATACCAAGACAATCACAAATTTTCATTTTCAAATGTCCACCATCATGGCATTTACACTGTGTCCTACCACCCACAGTACAGTTTGTTACTTATAGGAAGTTCCGCAGAGCACAATGCTGAATCCATATTAGGTAAGTGGTTATACTGACCCCCACCCCCACAGTGCAGTTTGTTACTTATAGGAAGTGCCGCAGAGCACAATACTGATTCTATATTTAGGTAAGTGGTTATACTGACCCCCACCCCCACAATACAATTTGTTACTTTAGGGAGTGCTGCAGAGCACAATACTGATTCTATATTTAGGTAAGTGGTTATGCTGACCCCCACCCACAATACAGTTTGTTACTTTAGGGAGTGCTGCAGAGCACAATACTGATTCTATATTTAGGTAAGTGGTTATGCTGACCCCCACCCACAATACAGTTTGTTACTTTAGGGAGTGCTGCAGAGCACAATACTGATTCTATATTTAGGTAAGTGGTTATACTGACCCCCACCCCCACAATACAATTTGTTACTTTAGGGAGTGCTGCAGAGCACAATACTGATTCTATATTTAGGTAAGTGGTTATGCTGACCCCCACCCACAATACAGTTTGTTACTTTAGGGAGTGCTGCAGAGCACAATACTGATTCTATATTTAGGTAAGTGGTTATACTGACCCCCACCCCCACAATACAATTTGTTACTTTAGGGAGTGCTGCAGAGCACAATACTGATTCTATATTTAGGTAAGTGGTTATGCTGACCCCCACCCACAATACAGTTTGTTACTTTAGGGAGTGCTGCAGAGCACAATACTGATTCTATATTTAGGTAAGTGGTTATGCTGACCCCCACCCACAATACAGTTTGTTACTTTAGGGAGTGCTGCAGAGCACAATACTGATTCTATATTTAGGTAAGTGGTTATACTGACCCCCACCCCCACAATACAATTTGTTACTTTAGGGAGTGCTGCAGAGCACAATACTGATTCTATATTTAGGTAAGTGGTTATGCTGACCCCCACCCACAATACAGTTTGTTACTTTAGGGAGTGCTGCAGAGCACAATACTGATTCTATATTTAGGTAAGTGGTTATGCTGACCCCCACCCACAATACAGTTTGTTACTTTAGGGAGTGCTGCAGAGCACAATACTGATTCTATATTTAGGTAAGTGGTTATACTGACCCCCACCCACAATACAGTTTGTTACTTTAGAGAGTGCTGCAGAGCACAATACTGATTCTATATTTAGGTAAGTGGTTATACTGACCCCCACCCCCACAATACAATTTGTTACTTTAGGGAGTGCTGCAGAGCACAATACTGATTCTATATTTAGGTAAGTGGTTATGCTGACCCCCACCCACAATACAGTTTGTTACTTTAGGGAGTGCTGCAGAGCACAATACTGATTCTATATTTAGGTAAGTGGTTATGCTGACCCCCACCCACAATACAGTTTGTTACTTTAGGGAGTGCTGCAGAGCACAATACTGATTCTATATTTAGGTAAGTGGTTATGCTGACCCCCACCCACAATACAGTTTGTTACTTTAGGGAGTGCTGCAGAGCACAATACTGATTCTATATTTAGGTAAGTGGTTATGCTGACCCCCACCCACAATACAGTTTGTTACTTTAGGGAGTGCTGCAGAGCACAATACTGATTCTATATTTAGGTAAGTGGTTATACTGACCCCCACCCCCACAATACAATTTGTTACTTTAGGGAGTGCTGCAGAGCACAATACTGATTCTATATTTAGGTAAGTGGTTATGCTGACCCCCACCCACAATACAGTTTGTTACTTTAGGGAGTGCTGCAGAGCACAATACTGATTCTATATTTAGGTAAGTGGTTATGCTGACCCCCACCCACAATACAGTTTGTTACTTTAGGGAGTGCTGCAGAGCACAATACTGATTCTATATTTAGGTAAGTGGTTATGCTGACCCCCACCCCCACAATACAATTTGTTACTTTAGGGAGTGCTGCAGAGCACAATACTGATTCTATATTTAGGTAAGTGGTTATGCTGACCCCCACCCACAATACAGTTTGTTACTTTAGGGAGTGCTGCAGAGCACAATACTGATTCTATATTTAGGTAAGTGGTTATGCTGACCCCCACCCACAATACAGTTTGTTACTTTAGGGAGTGCTGCAGAGCACAATACTGATTCTATATTTAGGTAAGTGGTTATACTGACCCCCACCCCCACAATACAATTTGTTACTTTAGGGAGTGCTGCAGAGCACAATACTGATTCTATATTTAGGTAAGTGGTTATGCTGACCCCCACCCACAATACAGTTTGTTACTTTAGGGAGTGCTGCAGAGCACAATACTGATTCTATATTTAGGTAAGTGGTTATACTGACCCCCACCCCCACAATACAATTTGTTACTTTAGGGAGTGCTGCAGAGCACAATACTGATTCTATATTTAGGTAAGTGGTTATGCTGACCCCCACCCACAATACAGTTTGTTACTTTAGGGAGTGCTGCAGAGCACAATACTGATTCTATATTTAGGTAAGTGGTTATGCTGACCCCCACCCACAATACAGTTTGTTACTTTAGGGAGTGCTGCAGAGCACAATACTGATTCTATATTTAGGTAAGTGGTTATACTGACCCCCACCCCCACAATACAATTTGTTACTTTAGGGAGTGCTGCAGAGCACAATACTGATTCTATATTTAGGTAAGTGGTTATGCTGACCCCCACCCACAATACAGTTTGTTACGGCTAAAGTGAACAATCTGCACCGAAAAAAAGTGGTCGGTAAGTGGTCGGTAAGTGGTCGGTAAGTGGTCGGTAAGTGGTCGGTAAGTGGTCGGTAAGTGGTCGGTAAGTGGTCGGTAAGTGGTCGGTAAGTGGTCGGTAAGTGGTTGGTAAGTGGTCGGTAAGTGGTTGGTAAGTGGTCGGTAAAACTGTGTCAGTAAGTGGTCGGTAAGTGGTCGGTAAGTGGTTGGTAAGTGGTTGGTAAGTGGTTGGTAAGTGGTCGGTAACTTGCGAACTCGAAAATTACGTGTTTGTCATCTCTTCACTAGGTCCAGTTGAAATAAAATACCATATAAGAACACTTCAAAGCTTCTAAATATAGTTTCACAACACTTTAGTGTTCTTGCAACAATGAGGGCCAACAATAACATCGATAGTTCTTCACGAGCGTAAACCCGACGCCATTTTGTTTTGACCGCATGGCATCACTTGTTACCAGTCCTAACGGAACTAAAGCTGCGCTAGTAGACTCGCAGTGCTTCTCCGTTGTTCTTCGAGAAGCGTCAGACATGCCGGAGAAAACTTTGGAATTTCCGAGAAGAGATGGCTGCGATGAGAGCTGATGGGAGGCTTCTGCCAATGGCCTTTGATGAGGCATTCTACCGATCAGATTAGTCTGATCAACCACAAACAACGGCTCCTTTAGGAGCCACACCATCTCTGAAAGGCAATGACCTCATGATCATGCAGAAACCCATAACCTAGCTGACCTTAATTGGCTTTAATAAAAAAAATATTACTTCGCGGCAGGTTTTAATAATATATATATTTCTTCGCGGCATGTTTACGCTAATAATAAACGGCCTCTTGTCGGCACGCTGGCGCTACTAATTAGCTGTGGGCTGCCTGTGTTGTCAAATGGCAAGATGGGAATCCAAGATGGCGCGGGTTCGCTAATTCACGGAGTGAATGCTGCAAAGAAGAAGATCAAAGAAGAAGAGACAAGTACATTATTTTCATCAACATCCAACTGTCTACAACATTGTAAGCGTATGTTCCAATGCATAAATGGCAGAGGAAACCATCTAAACTGCAGTTCTCAAGTATTGTCGGGTTCGCTAATTCACGGAGTTGAGTGTGACCATTTTTGGCATTTATACTGAGAAAATGCTGCAAAGAAGAACAGACAAATATAATGAGTACACTATTTTCAACAATATCCAACTGTCTACAACATAGTAAGCGTATGTTTCAATGCATAAATGACGGGAAACCATCGGCATAAATGACGGGAAACCATCGAAACTGCAGTTCTCAAGTGTTGTCGGTAAGTGGTCGGTAAGTGGTTGGTAAGTGGTCGGTAAGTGGTCGGCCGACCACTTACCGACCACTTTATTTCGGTGCAGATTGTTCACTTTAGCCGTTTGTTACTTTAGGGAGTGCTGCAGAGCACAATACTGATTCTATATTTAGGTAAGTGGTTATGCTGACCCCCACCCACAATACAGTTTGTTACTTTAGGGAGTGCTGCAGAGCACAATACTGATTCTATATTTAGGTAAGTGGTTATACTGACCCCCACCCACAATACAGTTTGTTACTTTAGGGAGTGCTGCAGAGCACAATACTGATTCTATATTTAGGTAAGTGGTTATACTGACCCCCACCCCCACAATACAATTTGTTACTTTAGGGAGTGCTGCAGAGCACAATACTGATTCTATATTTAGGTAAGTGGTTATGCTGACCCCCACCCACAATACAGTTTGTTACTTTAGGGAGTGCTGCAGAGCACAATACTGATTCTATATTTAGGTAAGTGGTTATACTGACCCCCACCCCCACAATACAATTTGTTACTTTAGGGAGTGCTGCAGAGCACAATACTGATTCTATATTTAGGTAAGTGGTTATGCTGACCCCCACCCACAATACAGTTTGTTACTTTAGGGAGTGCTGCAGAGCACAATACTGATTCTATATTTAGGTAAGTGGTTATACTGACCCCCACCCCCACAATACAATTTGTTACTTTAGGGAGTGCTGCAGAGCACAATACTGATTCTATATTTAGGTAAGTGGTTATGCTGACCCCCACCCACAATACAGTTTGTTACTTTAGGGAGTGCTGCAGAGCACAATACTGATTCTATATTTAGGTAAGTGGTTATACTGACCCCCACCCACAATACAGTTTGTTACTTTAGGGAGTGCTGCAGAGCACAATACTGATTCTATATTTAGGTAAGTGGTTATACTGACCCCCACCCCCACAATACAATTTGTTACTTTAGGGAGTGCTGCAGAGCACAATACTGATTCTATATTTAGGTAAGTGGTTATGCTGACCCCCACCCACAATACAGTTTGTTACTTTAGGGAGTGCTGCAGAGCACAATACTGATTCTATATTTAGGTAAGTGGTTATGCTGACCCCCACCCACAATACAGTTTGTTACTTTAGGGAGTGCTGCAGAGCACAATACTGATTCTATATTTAGGTAAGTGGTTATGCTGACCCCCACCCACAATACAGTTTGTTACTCATAGGAAGTGCTGCAGAGCACAATGCTGACTCTATATTAGGTAAGTGGTTATACTGACCCTCACCCCCACAGTACAGTTTGTTACTTATGGGAAGTGCTGCAGAGTGCAATCTGCTGACTCTATATTAGGTTAGTGGTTATACTGACCCCCTGATATATGTATCTGGTAAACATTTGTTTTCAGGTCAAATCCGATTCAACCTTAAGGACAAGTTGTCAAACTGAATCAGGCTAGGTTGGATCTGATATAACTAGGTTTCAGTTTCAATTGACAATCAGATTTTACCTACTACAGATACATATATAATTTAAAAATACAGTACATAATAATGATCATAGATTGAACAGCTATGCTTGATTGAGTCAGGTGTTAGCTGACATTTTATAGCTGCATGTAAGTACTGTTTGTGTCATTTTCAGGTGAGGTGCCATCGGCTTTGGACTGTGGCTTGTCAGCCTGGAGAATCCTGTCAGGATTTCCATACTACAAACTAATGGCAGATGACCACATTAATATCACTGTAAGTCCACTGATGCCAAACAGAACTAATGTTTGATTAGCAACATTTCAGGGCTATATAATATAATAAATTATTATTGTTAGTTAAAATGCAAACATGATTATGCTTTTTTTTTCAGGCCAGCTCTGATATGCTGAAGAGGATCTCCAAACTTTCTCCATTCAGATCAGCTGCAGGCAAGGTTAGTCATTTTTAAGGAAAAGGATTACCCACAAACAATGATAGACCTACATGTACTTGGCAAAATACAATAGGATGCAGCAATGATGAGCATATCCTAACATACAATAGGATGCAGCAATGATGAGCATATCCTAACATACAATAGGATGCAGCAATGATGAGCATATCCTAACATACAATAGGATGCAGCAATGATGAGCATATCCTGATATACAATAGGATGCAGCAATGATGAGCATATCCTAACATACAATAGGATGCAGCAATGATGAGCATATCCTAACATACAATAGGAGGCAGCAATGATGAGCATATCCTAACATACAATAGGAGGCAGCAATGATGAGCATATCCTAACATACAATAGGATGCAGCAATGATGAGCATATCCTAACATACAATAGGATGCAGCAATGATGAGCATATCCTAACATACAATAGGATGCAGCAATGATGAGCATATCCTAACATACAATAGGATGCAGCAATGATGAGCATATCCTAACATACAATAGGATGCAGCAATGATGAGCATATCCTAACATACAATAGGAGGCAGCAATGATGAGCATATCCTAACATACAATAGGATGCAGCAATGATGAGCATATCCTAACATACAATAGGATGCAGCAATGATGAGCATATCCTAACATACAATAGGATGCAGCAATGATGAGCATATCCTAACATACAATAGGATGCAGCAATGATGAGCATATCCTAACATACAATAGGATGCAGCAATGATGAGCATATCCTAACATACAATAGGATGCAGCAATGATGAGCATATCCTAACATACAATAGGAGGCAGCAATGATGAGCATATCCTAACATACAATAGGATGCAGCAATGATGAGCATATCCTAACATACAATAGGATGCAGCAATGATGAGCATATCATAACATACAATAGGAGGCAGCAATGATGAGCATATCCTAACATACAATAGGATGCAGCAATGATGAGCATATCCTAACATACAATAGGATGCAGCAATGATGAGCATATCCTAACATACAATAGGATGCAGCAATGATGAGCATATCCTAACATACAATAGGAGGCAGCAATGATGAGCATATCCTAACATACAATAGGATGCAGCAATGATGAGCATATCCTAACATACAATAGGATGCAGCAATGATGAGCATATCCTAACATACAATAGGATGCAGCAATGATGAGCATATCCTAACATACAATAGGAGGCAGCAATGATGAGCATATCCTAACATACAATAGGATGCAGCAATGATGAGCATATCCTAACATACAATAGGATGCAGCAATGATGAGCATATCCTAACATACAATAGGAGGCAGCAATGATGAGCATATCCTAACATACAATAGGATGCAGCAATGATGAGCATATCCTAACATACAATAGGATGCAGCAATGATGAGCATGTGTTGCTAGAATATGCCTTAAGTGCTGTCTGAGATGTGCACAGTGAAAGTTACAAGCGAACATTGTAGGAACCTGTATGCTGTATGCTGTATGCTGTATGCTGTTGACCATTTTTACTGTGAAAACATAGAGAAAACACCATCTAACCAATGGGAAAGGGAGAACACAAATTAAATATCTTTGAATCACAAATTTGATAACATTCCTCACATACAAATTTCTCAAATCAAACAGTTTGAACAAAATTCAATTTAAATTTCAAAAATGATCTAATGAAAGTGCATTACTTCGATGGTCTTCTATTGAATTTATGAGAATCAAACAAAGAAATTACAAGAAAGAAGAATAGAAAATTAGCACCTTTTTACATTCCTTGCCGTTCAGCCCTTTCCTTCTTATCCAGAGCATTACTTACAATGTAAGTTGCTGAAGAACTGTGAAAAAACCTGCATGGTCTTCTTGTACCATAAGCTACAACTCAGTCTTTAAGTTTTACATTAAGTACCTGCATGGTCTTCTTGTGCCATAAGCTATACAACTCAGTCTTTAAGTTTTGCATTAAATAGCCGCTGATCATCATCATAGTTTCTAGCGATAATCGGCGGTAGTCCGCTTCTGATGAGAGCCCAGCAATCATGACCTCATCCATTATACTTGAATCCTACATTTGCTGTCAAATGTAATAATATTATTCATCTTCATTGTTGTCAGGATGGCGTGACGTACATGTGCCTATCTCCAGATGGTACCCAGGTTGCAGCTCTCCACCTATCAGGGACCTTGTCGCTATGGCAGGTCCCTTCCTTGAGGCATAGTTATGTATGGAGTCAGCATGAACAGGTGATGATTATACAAGTATGGTAATATTTTTTCTTTCTTTCTTGATTTATTACCTTCTATTCTCACATTGTAACTTGCTCTCTCAATAAGTGTAAAATCAATTGAATTGAATTAGGCTAATAATAATAATTATCATGGTTGTCACCAGAGGGTGAAATAGGGGGCAACTGCTCCACCCCACCCCCCTCACCTACTCACTTCACTCACACATCAAGTCCCAATTATTTTAGTCACTAGATGTCAATCACTGGGTTACAATATAGATGTTCTCACCCTCAGAGTCTCAAACATTTTTCTCCATTTGTTTTCTGACTTTGCCTGACCTTACTCCAAATAGTTTGCCCATTTTTTACATTTTTCCCCATTTCTAATTTTGTTTGACCTTACCCTCAGTATTAATGAAGTGTGCGTTGCAATGCAAGAGGTTTTTATTCTCTTTGCATTAATGCTTACAAAATGTACTTTTGCAGTTACTATGAAAACCAAAATGTTTGACATTATGCCATATGTTTAAGTTTAACTAAAAAATATATTTATAACTATGATTTGAATCTAAATTCTCATACTCATTAATTATTCATGAGGTAATAAGCCAATAAGATGCGCTTAATCAGACCACGTGACAAATCTTTTTAAATTTGTTTTTAAATTCTCCGTGAAATACCTTTCATATTTGCACACCTGTTCATTAGTAAAATCTTTATTTCAAATAAAAACAAACAAACTGCAAATACCGGTACCCCTAAAATCAAGTTCGTTCCAATTCCAAACCCTCAATTTATAATTCTCAAACCCTAATATTTGGTGATAAAAAACAATATTACCTCATGAATAATTAATGAGTATGAGAAGTCATTCCAAAGCCTCCAATTGGGCTGCACCTCAGACTGGAACTAATTGCGCGGACTGGAAACCCCGTCCAGTCCTCATTGTCGGCTTTGAAACATTACATACTGTTGACTCAAATCGAATCACTCAATTATCTTGATAATGGCTTGTGAGTAAGTTCCTGTATGATTTTTGAACCACACATGATCTTTTTGAGCAGTGTGTGTGTCAGAAAATGCATAACATAAAACATGTCTCTTGTCACTTTATCAGCCAGCCATAGAGGATCAAGAAGCCAATATAGCATTCCATGGATGCAAGACCAGTCAGTCGAACAAAGGTGATTCATTTATAATACTTAAATACTTGCATCCTTCAGCAGCATTGCCCTTAAAGTGCCACTACTACGAACATTTACCATTTCGATTTGCCACTTTTTTAGTGTCAATAGGGTCAATCAGTGTAGAAATATCCAAATTAGTAAAAAAAAATTTCCAATTGAGCAAGTGAAACCACAAACTTTTAGGAGAGTTTACTGGTAAAATCCTGTCCACCACTAATGGAAGTCGTTCCCTTTATTCAGTGGAAGTGATCTCATACATGCAACATAACAACCAACTTGGCTATTTGTTATGCACACTATTTTGCATGAACCTCTCAAGAATAAACCGCCTCCCGGTTAGCTCAGTTGTTACGCTCCGGTCTGTTGCGCGGGAGGTCGCGGGTTCAAACCCCGGCCGGACCAACACTCAGGGTCTTAAAATAACTGAGTAGAAGGTACTGCCTTTCTGAAACAATTTCGTTCACGAGCTGTAAATGGTTAGACCTTCACGTCTTCTCGGATAAAGACGTTAAATCGTAGGTCTTCCGTCGACCTCAAGTTTATCAGTCTCACTAGACTGTCACGAGTTACCGACGTTAAATAAAGTAGCTTTACTTTACTTTACTTTACTTTAAAGTAAACTTTCTTCTCATGTACGAGAATACGTTTTTAGTAGAAATATGCCTCCAAGGCATTGTGTTGTGCAGGCGAGTGTTGCGCATATGACATCACTTCTGCTGAATAAAGATGAGCAAAGTATATTGACCAGATCTCCAAAATGCAAATGGCACCATTGGGTTCTTGAGATGGAACCTTAGGGTGTGCCCTATAAGAAGCTTAAAGTGAACCTAAAGTATATTTTTTTAAATCAATTCAAACATCGATTCTACATCACGTTTTGAGTACTTCAGTCTGTGAAGAAAGTTTTGGTTTACAGAGAATACTCTATGCTCTACACTTGTTTGAAATAGTGAAAATTTGACCTTTCCTGACCCATGACCATGTAAGTATCTCATTAATGCATTATTCTCCATGGTGCCTTTCTATCACAACAACATCAATAATATAAATTATTTATAGAGAATATACAAAGTTTGCGAGTTGGTAGTAAAGAAAAAAGTCATTTTAGTCAACATGTTAAGTATTTATTCAAATAATTGCAAAGTCGAATTAATTAGATGACATCTAGCCAAGAATCAACCCTCCCCCCTGCAGCGTGGTACTCCACTAGGAGATGTTTGCTGCAGTAATGACAGACGTTTAGATTCAATACTCAGTGTTAACAAATAAGACTTCCCATCATCGTATCATCATCGGTGTGGACGGGTAATGATATAGCAACTCTACTTTATGAATAGGCAAAACATGGATATGGCAAAATGTGATTGTAGTGGCACTTGGAGATAACTGATATTTTAAATTAAAGGGTGATACTTTAAATATCGTATGGCTGTAGAGTCCTTACCATTTGTATTGTGAGCATATTTCGTTTATATTGATTTAGAATATGAAATCTCTGTTTCATACAGGTGACACTTTCTACGGCCTTACAGATGTTAACTGGTGGTCAGCAGAGGTGAGAGACCAGTTGTTTGTAGGTGAGGGGGGAGGTGAGGAGAGGTGAGAGACCAGTTGTTTGTATGTGAGGGGGGAGGTGAGGGGAGAAAATGAACTGTCATTCAGGTGACACATTCTACGGCCTTACAGATGTCAACTAGTGGTCAGGAGAGGTAAGAGACCAGTTGTTTGTACGTGAGGGGGAGGTGAGAAGAGGTGAGAGACCAGTTGTTTGTACGTGAGGGGGAGGTGAGAAGAGGTGAGAGACCAGTTGTTTGTAGGTGAGGGGGGAGGTGAGAAGAGGTGAGAGACCAGTTGTTTGTACGTGAGGGGGAGGTGAGAGACCAGTTGTTTGTACGTGAGGGGGAGGGGAGAAGAGGTGAGAGACCAGTTGTTTGTATGTGAGAGGGGAGGTGAGAGACCAGTTGTTTGTACGTGAGGGGGAGGTGAGGAGAGGTGAGAGACCAGTTGTTTGTACGTGAGGGGGAGGTGAGAGACCAGTTGTTTGTATGTGAGGGGGAGGGGAGAAGAGGTAGGAGACCAGTTGTTTGTAGGTGAGGCGGGAGGTGAGAAGAGGTGAGAGACCAGTTGTTTGTATGTGAGAGGGGAGGTGAGAGACCAGTTGTTTGTACGTGAGGGGGAGGGGAGAAGAGGTGAGACCAGTTGTTTGTAGGTGAGGGGGGAGGTGAGGAGAGGTGAGGAGAGGTGAGAGACCAGTTGTTTGTACGTGAGGGGGAGGTGAGGGGGAGGGGAGAAGAGGTGAGAGACCAGTTGTTTGTATGTGAGAGGGGAGGTGAGAGACCAGTTGTTTGTACGTGAGGGGGAGGGGAGAAGAGGTGAGAGACCAGTTGTTTGTAGATGAGGGGGGAGGTGAGAAGAGGTGAGAGACCAGTTGTTTGTACGTGAGGGGGAGGTGAGAGACCAGTTGTTTGTACGTGAGGGGGAGGGGAGAAGAGGTGAGAGACCAGTTGTTTGTATGTGAGAGGGGAGGTGAGAGACCAGTTGTTTGTACGTGAGAGACCAGTTGTTTGTACGTGAGGGGGAGGTGAGAGACCAGTTGTTTGTATGTGAGAGGGGAGGTGAGAGACCAGTTGTTTGTACGTGAGGGGGAGGGGAGAAGAGGTGAGACCAGTTGTTTGTAGGTGAGTGGGGAGGTGAGGAGAGGTGAGAGACCAGTTGTTTGTACGTGAGGGGGAGGTGAGGGGGAGGGGAGAAGAGGTGAGAGACCAGTTGTTTGTATGTGAGAGGGGAGGTGAGAGACCAGTTGTTTGTACGTGAGGGGGGAGGGGAGAAGAGGTGAGAGACCAGTTGTTTGTAGGTGAGGGGGGAGGTGAGGAGAGGTGAGAGACCAGTTGTTTGTACGTGAGGGGGAGGTGAGAGACCAGTTGTTTGTACGTGAGAGGGAGGGGAGAAGAGGTGAGAGACCAGTTGTTTGTAGGTGAGGGGGGAGGTGAGAAGAGGTGAGAGACCAGTTGTTTGTATGTGAGAGGGGAGGTGAGAGACCAGTTGTTTGTACGTGAGAGACCAGTTGTTTGTACGTGAGGGGGAGGTGAGAGACCAGTTGTTTGTACGTGAGGGGGAGGGGAGAAGAGGTGAGACCAGTTGTTTGTAGGTGAGTGGGGAGGTGAGGAGAGGTGAGAGACCAGTTGTTTGTACGTGAGGGGGAGGTGAGGGGGAGGGGAGAAGAGGTGAGAGACCAGTTGTTTGTATGTGAGAGGGGAGGTGAGAGACCAGTTGTTTGTACGTGAGGGGGAGGGGAGAAGAGGTGAGAGACCAGTTGTTTGTAGGTGAGGGGGGAGGTGAGGAGAGGTGAGAGACCAGTTGTTTGTACGTGAGGGGGAGGTGAGAGACCAGTTGTTTGTACGTGAGAGGGAGGGGAGAAGAGGTGAGAGACCAGTTGTTTGTAGGTGAGGGGGGAGGTGAGAAGAGGTGAGAGACCAGTTGTTTGTATGTGAGAGGGGAGGTGAGAGACCAGTTGTTTGTACGTGAGGGGGAGGGGAGAAGAGGTGAGACCAGTTGTTTGTAGGTGAGTGGGGAGGTGAGGAGAGGTGAGAGACCAGTTGTTTGTACGTGAGGGGGAGGTGAGGGGGAGGGGAGAAGAGGTGAGAGACCAGTTGTTTGTATGTGAGAGGGGAGGTGAGAGACCAGTTGTTTGTACGTGAGGGGGAGGGGAGAAGAGGTGAGAGACCAGTTGTTTGTAGGTGAGGGGGGAGGTGAGGAGAGGTGAGAGACCAGTTGTTTGTACGTGAGGGGGAGGTGAGAGACCAGTTGTTTGTACGTGAGAGGGAGGGGAGAAGAGGTGAGAGACCAGTTGTTTGTAGGTGAGGGGGGAGGTGAGAAGAGGTGAGAGACCAGTTGTTTGTATGTGAGAGGGGAGGTGAGAGACCAGTTGTTTGTACGTGAGAGACCAGTTGTTTGTACGTGAGGGGGAGGTGAGAGACCAGTTGTTTGTACGTGAGGGGGAGGGGAGAAGAGGTGAGACCAGTTGTTTGTAGGTGAGTGGGGAGGTGAGGAGAGGTGAGAGACCAGTTGTTTGTACGTGAGGGGGAGGTGAGGGGGAGGGGAGAAGAGGTGAGAGACCAGTTGTTTGTATGTGAGAGGGGAGGTGAGAGACCAGTTGTTTGTACGTGAGGGGGAGGGGAGAAGAGGTGAGAGACCAGTTGTTTGTAGGTGAGGGGGGAGGTGAGGAGAGGTGAGAGACCAGTTGTTTGTACGTGAGGGGGAGGTGAGAGACCAGTTGTTTGTACGTGAGAGGGAGGGGAGAAGAGGTGAGAGACCAGTTGTTTGTAGGTGAGGGGGGAGGTGAGAAGAGGTGAGAGACCAGTTGTTTGTATGTGAGAGGGGAGGTGAGAGACCAGTTGTTTGTACGTGAGGGGGAGGGGAGAAGAGGTGAGAGACCAGTTGTTTGTAGGTGAGGGGGGAGGTGAGGAGAGGTGAGAGACCAGTTGTTTGTACGTGAGGGGGAGGTGAGAGACCAGTTGTTTGTACGTGAGGGGGAGGGGAGAAGAGGTGAGAGACCAGTTGTTTGTAGGTGAGGGGGGAGGTGAGAAGAGGTGAGAAGAGGTGAGAGACCAGTTGTTTGTATGTGAGAGGGGAGGTGAGAGACCAGTTGTTTGTACGTGAGGGGGAGGGGAGAAGAGGTGAGAGACCAGTTGTTTGTAGGTAAGGGGGGAGGTGAGGAGAGGTGAGAGACCAGTTGTTTGTAAGTGAGGGGGAGGTGAGGGGGAGGGGAGAAGAGGTGAGAGACCAGTTGTTTGTATGTGAGAGGGGAGGTGAGAGACCAGTTGTTTGTACGTGAGGGGGAGGGGAGAAGAGGTGAGAGACCAGTTGTTTGTAGGTGAGGGGGGAGGTGAGGAGAGGTGAGAGACCAGTTGTTTGTACGTGAGGGGGAGGTGAGAGACCAGTTGTTTGTACGTGAGAGGGAGGGGAGAAGAGGTGAGAGACCAGTTGTTTGTAGGTGAGGGGGGAGGTGAGAAGAGGTGAGAGACCAGTTGTTTGTATGTGAGAGGGGAGGTGAGAGACCAGTTGTTTGTACGTGAGGGGGAGGGGAGAAGAGGTGAGAGACCAGTTGTTTGTAGGTGAGGGGGGAGGTGAGGAGAGGTGAGAGACCAGTTGTTTGTACGTGAGGGGGAGGTGAGAGACCAGTTGTTTGTACGTGAGGGGGAGGGGAGAAGAGGTGAGAGACCAGTTGTTTGTAGGTGAGGGGGGAGGTGAGAAGAGGTGAGAAGAGGTGAGAGACCAGTTGTTTGTATGTGAGAGGGGAGGTGAGAGACCAGTTGTTTGTACGTGAGGGGGAGGGGAGAAGAGGTGAGAGACCAGTTGTTTGTAGGTAAGGGGGGAGGTGAGGAGAGGTGAGAGACCAGTTGTTTGTACGTGAGGGGGAGGGGAGAAGAGGTGAGAGACCAGTTGTTTGTAGGTGAGGGGGGAGGTGAGGAGAGCTGAGAGACCAATTGTTTGTATGTGAGAGGGGAGGTGAGGGGAGAAGATGAACTGTCATTCAGGTTACACATTCCACGGCCTTAGAGACACGCTGTTTGTATGTAAGGGGGTTGGTGAGGGGAGAAGATGAACTACTATTTTGGTGACACATTCTACGGCCTTACAGACGTTAATTGGTGGTCGAGGGGGGAGGTGAGGGGAGAAGATGTGGTCATACAAAAGGAAATATTAATGATGAGTACGACTGTGGAGAGCTGCAATAGGCTCCAGTGCAGCCCCAGTATTCTGCTCCATTTTCTATCGAGTGAGCATCATCACAGTTGCGAGAGGGTTGGGGCAACCTCCAAGAGTGAGAACAAATATCATGCCCTCTCAGACCCCTCTCCCTACTGTAACAATTGTTACTCGGCCATCATCCTACCACAGATAACCCCAAATCCAAAACATTCTGTCAAGAAACTACTAATCCTTAACAAAAACAACAAACACATGACTGTATGATTGTGAGCTTGCTAGATAACTATTAAGATAAGCATTAGTTTGTTGTTTGTCTATAGAAACAAATAAAGCCAATTGTTGTGACTTATTCGACTATAGGCGTTAATCCTGGCTCACAGTAAGGGAGCTGTCACAGTCTCATCTATCAGCGACAGGTAAGTAGCACAGCACTGAGCACATCACGTGTGAGTAGCACAGAAGTACGTTGAAGTTTCATTGTTGACCCAGACCCTTCATGTTTCTTACTGCGCATGTTTGATGAAACCAGTTTTGTTGATCATGCGCAGTAAGAAACGAGAACATTCTGGGGTCGATAATGGCTGAAGTTTGTCAATATGACGTGAATCTAAAATTTGAATGGTTTGATGGGAAATCAATTTGGGAAGCCATTTATGGTGTGGTGCTTCACCGGTGCAGTACTAGAATTGTGTATATGTGAAGTGCTTTAGCTGCAGTATTGTTACAGTGAAATATGATGAGTTTTTGTTTCAGTTTACAGAATCTTTTAGGTCACTCCCCAGAGTGGTGTGAACCCTGGCCTCAAGTAACTCTCACTCACAACGGAGGATTTCTTATCTTGGAGGTAAATTAGCAATTGAATATGTTGCTATTGCTGTTATGTCCGTTCTTCCTATCCTTGTGTTTCCAAGGTAATGACGAGGAGGGAGGTTCTACCACTCAAAAGATCAGTTCATAGATTGGTGGATTTTTTTGTGAGAGGAGAATTGTTTTTTAATTGTAAGATTTTTAGTAGTGAACTCTTGCACCTTAGTAATAATGTTCATCGTTGTTTTCTAATACATTTTAGTGTGAAAATACGATACGTTCATCACGGTCCAAGCTGTCCATTAGTGAGGATGATGAAGGGCGATACGGTGATGATGATGATGACAGTGATGATGAGGAACCTACCATCACTACCAGAACCAAACACTTCGCTAGTCAGGTAAGCTGGGCTCAGATTCTGATTGGTCATCAGGCAACGCAACATAAATCGTTTACTTCCCGAGCGTGAGGGTCATACATGGGATTATCGGCCCGTGGTCATAACAGTATGGCCCGCACGTTCGATGACTGATATTCCCAGTAGACCGGTTTACGGTTAATGCGCAGTTGTTCAAGCCTTTTGTTTCAACTGGTGGGCTACCATTGTCTAACATCTGGAGCCCGCCAAATAAACAAAGGATTGTACAACTGCACATGAACCGTAAACTGGTCTGTAGGGCCTAGAACAAGTATGGTTACTATTCTATCGGCGAACAGAAATTCAACAAGCATTGCGATGATAAAAACCTGCTGAATAGGTTTCTTTTTAATGAGCAAAGAACAACACAAACGAACGCAAGGTGATGTTGCACAGGGCAATGTTCCTTGCCACATCGCAACAGTTTTGTTAGCTTGTTAGAGAAGTTCAAATCCCTGCAACAATGTTGCAAGGAAAATCGTCTCATGTAACGTACACTGATCACCTTTACTATTAAAAGTTTGGCTAACGTTAAGGTATACGCAGTGGTTTTAATGTATGTTTTCTAAATACAATAATATGCAGTGTGAGTACCGTGATGTAAACACAATGGAAAATGTCGCAAATCTTAAAGAAATAAATGCCGTTGTTATTTTATCCGATTTTACTGTAATTTAGTTTACACAAAATGATGAGCTTTCTGAGCCCATGAAAGAGACATTCAAATCTGTTGCACTCCTGCCTGTTAGTAATGGTGAGGTTCTGTTGACTTCTCAGGCGATGTTCTTTCTTACTGAAAGTGAACGCTTCCAGCCTCCAGTGAAAAGGCCAAAGTACGTATATATAAACAACTTAATATTAGTGAAGCGCAGCTGATGCTTCAGATCTTTGGTTCTGAGATACAGCGATCGTGATATAAACAACCTAATATTAGTGAAGCGCAGCTGATGCTTAAGATCTTTGGTTCTGAGATACAGCGATCGTGATATAAACAACCTAATATTAGTGAAGCGCAGCTGATGCTTCAGATCTTTGGTTCTGAGATACAGCGATCGTGATATAAACAACCTAATATTATTGAAGCGCAGCTGATGCTTAAGATCTTTGGTTCTGAGATACAGCGATCGTGATATAAACAACCTAATATTAGTGAAGCGCAGCTGATGCTTCAGATCTTTGGTTCTGAGATACAGCGATCGTGATATAAACAACCTAATATTAGTAAAGCGCAGCTGATGCTTAAGATCTTTGGTTCTGAGATACAGCGATCGTGATATAAACAACCTAATATTAGTGAAGCGCAGCTGATGCTTAAGATCTTGGTTCTGAGATACAGCGATCGTGATATAAACAACCTAATATTAGTGAAGCGCAGCTGATGCTTAAGATCTTTGGTTCTGAGATACAGCGATCGTGATATAAACAACCTAATATTAGTGAAGCGCAGCTGATGCTTCAGATCTTTGGTTCTGAGATACAGCGATCGTGATATAAACAACCTAATATTAGTGAAGCGCAGCTGATGCTTAAGATCTTTGGTTCTGAGATACAGCGATCGTGATATAAACAACCTAATATTAGTGAAGCGCAGCTGATGCTTAAGATCTTTGGTTCTGAGATACAGCGATCGTGATATAAACAACCTAATATTAGTGACGCGCAGCTGATGCTTAAGATCTTTGGTTCTGAGATACAGCGATCGTGATATAAACAACCTAATATTAGTGAAGCGCAGCTGATGCTTAAGATCTTTGGTTCTGAGATACAGCGATCGTGATATAAACAACCTAATATTAGTGAAGCGCAGCTGATGCTTAAGATCTTTGGTTCTGAGATACAGCGATCGTGATATAAACAACCTAATATTAGTGAAGCGCAGCTGATGCTTAAGATCTTTGGTTCTGAGATACAGCGATCGTGATATAAACAACCTAATATTAGTGAAGCGCAGCTGATGCTTAAGATCTTTGGTTCTGAGATACAGCGATCGTGATATAAACAACCTAATATTAGTGAAGCGCAGCTGATGCTTAAGATCTTTGGTTCTGAGATACAGCGATCGTGATATAAACAACCTAATATTAGTGAAGCGCAGCTGATGCTTAAGATCTTTGGTTCTGAGATACAGCGATCGTGATATAAACAACCTAATATTAGTGATGCGCAGCTGATGCTTAAGATCTTTGGTTCTGAGATACAGCGATCGTGATATAAACAACCTAATATTAGTGAAGCGCAGCTGATGCTTAAGATCTTTGGTTCTGAGATACAGCGATCGTGATATAAACAACCTAATATTAGTGATGCGCAGCTGATGCTTAAGATCTTTGGTTCTGAGATACAGCGATCGTGATATAAACAACCTAATATTAGTGAAGCGCAGCTGATGCTTAAGATCTTTAGTTCTGAGATACAGCGATCGTGATATAAACAACCTAATATTAGTGATGCGCAGCTGATGCTTAAGATCTGTGGTTCTGAGATACAGCGATCGTGATATAAACAACCTAATATTAGTGAAGCGCAGCTGATGTTCTTCAATATGTTTGTAACAACAACAATTTATTCACACTCTGTATACATACTAAATATTTTACAATTAATTAGAATTGACAAGATAGAGTCACTGGGCTACTTAGACAACGAGAACCAATCACATGGCTACTTAGACAACGAGAACCAATCACAGGACTACTTAGATAACGAGAGCCAATCACAGGACTACTTAGACAACGAGAACCAATCACAGGGCTACTTAGACAACGAGAGCCAATCACAGGGCTACTTAGACAACGAGAGCCAATCACAGGACTACTTAGACAACGAGAACCAATCACAGGGCTACTTAGACAACGAGAACCAATGACAGGGCTACTTAGACAACGAGAACCAATCACTGGGCTACTTAGACAACGAGAACCAATCACTGGGCTACTTAGACAACGAGAACCAATCACTGGGCTACTTAGACAATGAGAACCAATCATTGGGCTACTTAGACAACGAGAACCAATCACTGGGCTACTTAGACAACGAGAACTATTCACAGGGCTACTTAGACAATGAGAACCAATCACAGGGCTACTTAGACAACGAGAACCAATCACAGGGCTACTTAGACAACGAGAACCAATCACATTGCAGAACCAAAACAAAGTATTCCAACTTATGGTTAATTGAGCCAATCAGTGACAAGTACAAGACAATAGCATTTTGACTTGCTCAAGCTTCGATCTGGTAAAAGACAACTTTTGGTCGACTAGTTCTGAAGTCAAGTCTTTGGAATGAAAACAGTCACATGGATATCCAAGGACGTATACTTTGGAATGAAAACAATCTCATGGATATCCAAGGATGTATACTTTGGAATGAAAACAATCTCATGGATATCCAAGGATGTATACTTTGGAATGAAAACAATCTCATGGATATCCAAGGATGTATACTTTGGAATGAAAACAATCTCATGGATATCCAAGGATGTATACTTTGGAATGAAAACAATCTCATGGATATCCAAGGATGTATACTTTGGAATGAAAACAATCTCATGGATATCCAAGGATGTATACTTTGGAATGAAAACAATCTCATGGATATCCAAGGATGTATACTTTGGAATGAAAACAATCTCATGGATATCCAAGGATGTATACTTTGGAATGAAAACAATCTCATGGATATCCAAGGATGTATACTTTGGAATGAAAACAGTCACATGGATATCCAAGGACGTATACTTTGGAATGAAAACAATCTCATGGATATCCAAGGATGTATACTTTGGAATGAAAACAATCTCATGGATATCCAAGGATGTATACTTTGGAATGAAAACAATCTCATGGATAGCCAAGGATGTATACTTTGGAATGAAAACAATCTCATGGATATCCAAGGATGTATACTTTGGAATGAAAACAATCTCATGGATATCCAAGGATGTATACTTTGGAATGAAAACAATCTCATGGATATCCAAGGATGTATACTTTGGAATGAAAACAATCTCATGGATATCCAAGGATGTATACTTTGGAATGAAAACAATCTCATGGATATCCAAGGATGTATACTTTGGAATGAAAACAATCTCATGGATATCCAAGGATGTATACTTTGGAATGCTTTATTTTTGTTTTGCAATGTGTTCTCGTTGTCTAAGTAGTTGCACCGTTACGCCAGCCGATAATTCGTGTTCTCTTATCTCAGGATCCTCCACCGTACCTACCGGCTGGTTTGCATCCGTTCCACCACACCAGAGGAGCTGTATGCACGGAAGGTGAGTCATTAAAACTGCGTACCTGTTATTGAACTCGAGGTCCGTACCGTAAGTTATGGACTGAGTTCTGCTTTATGGCGCAGAGCGTGCGCGCCATAAAAAAGGGGAAAACAAGGATTCATAACTTATGGTACGAACCGAGCAAACGAGTTTAATAAGATGTCTATTATATGACTCAAGCATGAGGATTCATAACCTATGGTACGGACCAAGCAAGCGAGTTTAATAACCGCCTCACTGGTTAGCTCAGTTGGTAGAGCACGGTCTAGAGTGCGGGAGGTCGGGGGTTCGAATCCCGGTCGCGTCCTTGGGCAGGGACGTTTATAAGCCGTAGGCCTTGTCTCCTTCTACTTCTAATCAGTATTTGAAGGGGACGTGAAAGAACCTGTTGTACTACTCGAAAAAGAGCAGGGGATTGTCACCCGGTACAGCAGCCTGGCCATTGCACTGGCCATTGCACTAACCACACACTCAACATTGTAAACTGCGTGGCAGCTATTAGCGCCGTAAAGCAGTCCGAAATAATTCACTGACGGGATATGTCAGTAATATGTAAAGCGCCATGAAACTGTGGTTGATATGCGCTATATAAATATGGTCATTATTATAAGATGTATATTATATGACTCAAGCATGAGGAACCATAACCTATGGTACGGACCAAGCAAGCTCAATTAAGCTCAATACAAGACTTTGATAAGAAGAGAAACTGAGAAGCACTTCCTTTTTACTGTGTATTTTATGAAATTGTCTGCGGTTCTGAAAATGAAAGAACATCGAACATTACTGATAAGATCAATAATCACTAATAGGAGGCTACCAGAGTTTTAGTAACATGCCCATCTATTTATTTTTGTTTATTTATTCCGCTGTTTTATTAGTTACTATTTGTTTGTGTTATAGATAGAGTTGGAGGAGTACGGTGATGCCTTGGTGTTGGCGCAGACGTACAGTCTGGACAGCGACCTCGTCTATCAGAAGCAGTGGAGAAAGTGCAGGGTGTCAGTCGCGTCAATCCATGATTACCTGGTAAACGTACAACGTTTTTGATAAAATAACAACCACACGCTCAAAGTCATGCTCAGAATGTGTACAATGCAATGCTTTATTTGACGCTGAAATATAGGAATTTCAGCATAATTCTTAGCTGCATTTTATGTTACTGCATCTTTTTGGTTTCAGAGTAAAGTAAAGAACCGTCTTTGGGTGTTGAACGAGTGTGTGGATCGAGTACCCGAGGATCACGATGCTGCAAAACAGCTACTGGAGTACGGCTTACACGGTACGGACGCGCGAGTGGTGCACGCTGTGGGCGAGGGAGACAAGGACATAGGATTCTTGGTGAGGCATAAGAATGATGAACGTGACGATGAAGAGAAAGATATCGAACAGCTGAAGAAGACTGAGGACTCACTGGACTTCTCAAGGTATTCAGTAACGAGTAACTAGACTGGCTGTCTTTTGATTTCGCTATCACGAAGTTTCTCAAGAAACATCAGCTGCAACGCGCTGTCTACACTCACTAGCGGCTTGCATACCTTAATCGACTCGCTGTCTACACTCACTAGCGGCTTGCATACCTTAATCGACTCGCTGTCTACACTCACTAGCGGCTTGCATACCTTAATCGACTCGCTGTCTACACTCACTAGCGGCTTGCATACCTTAATCGACTCGCTGTCTACACACACTAGCGGCTTGCATGCCTTAATCGACTCGCTGTCTACACACACTAGCGGCTTGCATGCCTTAATCGACTCGCTGTCTACACTCACTAGCGGCTTGCATACCTTAATCGACTCGCTGTCTACACACACTAGCGGCTTGCATGCCTTAATCGACTCGCTGTCTACACACACTAGCGGCTTGCATACCTTAATCGACTCGCTTTCTACACTCACTAGCGGCTTGCATACCTTAATCGACTCTTAGTTGGTAATCCCCGTGACTGTCCTTCAGCTTTCAGTTTATGTTCCTGCTATTTTTCGAACTCGTAACACGTGTATGTAGATGATCTTTTTACTCGGGCTGCCTGTGACAGCACCGAGTCTTAAAATGCAAGCCGTACTTTTTTTTTTATTCAGTGTAGCAAGCTTTCTGCGCATGCGATAAAGGTCAAATTCACACCAATCAGATTGCACTGTGCTGGTCACGCAACAATCGCCAGGTTAATTTATTTACAGAATTTAATACAGTAAATCAAAATGGTCGACCCGCGAGAGCGAAAGCCTTCCAACAGGCTCAGGATATTTCAACTGGCGCTCTTGTTGACCATAAAAATACATGAACAACCAGGAGCCGTAATACATTCGATCAGCGCTGTCTGGACAGATCCAATGTACATTTAGAAACGTAAGCGAAATACAATATCCAAACACGTTTGGATATCAACGGGTATCGAATTATAATCAAAGGTTAGATTTCGTCAGGCGCGCTCAGATAAGAAAGTTCAAAGCTCTCAGACTAGGCGAGACAAGGAGATATCACTTTCAATGAGTCATTGTCAGAAATCTATTCCATCGTGGGCAATTATGCAATACAACCTAAATTTGGGTCAGGTCTTGTACAGCTAAGGCATGTTTTACGATAGAATAACCAGTCTTTCTACTGGATTGAGAGCTCGAGACATTATACATGTCTGCTAATATGGGGAAAACTGAAACAAAAAATGATTTTTGACGGCAGAAACCCTCAATTGAGCCAAGCGGAATATTTACATGATCCGCTAAGATTTTTACAAATCTTAGTTAAAGTGCATATGAACCCTGGCTGGATACATTTTTTATCAAAAGATATATGCCCAAGGTTTCTAAATTTCATACCAAAAAATCACTCCGACGTTTTCGTTGTGAGATATCACTGGTTAAAAATGGCCAAAATGCACGATTTGGGTTGTCTATGCCCAAAATTCTCGCGTGCGTAAAAAAGAGACTGGAACTAGTTTATACGTCACCTCGGGATGTTGTATTTTGTCACTTTGCGTGAGTAAGCTTCTATGAAGTTCTCGACGTTTTTTTTTTTTTTCGGTAAAATTGACAGGGAGATGCGTGGTGGGACATTGTTCCAACGTAAAAGGCCAGGAAAACGGGATGTACTTACATCAAATACCTTATTTTGGCGACGATCGCCCCGAAGCGAAGCGCCGAAGAAAGAACTGAGTCGATTTCGTTCTTCGGATGGGGGAAATATGGTCTCCGTCGGAGTATTCGGTTGTGTGCTCAGCACACTTTAGAAACGAAGCCTACAGCCGTAATTTTGTGGCCTCGTCTAGGCAGAATGCCTATCTAAACCGAGATAGCTTCGGGTTATCTGCATTTCCCTCGGTGCTTCAGTGGCCGAATTGCAATGTCGAAGAACTACAACTCTCAGGAAACGAAATGGGAGCAACTGCAGAATACCCCGCAAATGAAAAGGTACCCCCAAGGCTCTACGGGCTACGCGTCGTTGAGGCCGAGTCTCGCACCCGTGGAGCTAAGTCTTAATGAATTCTTTATAGAACGAAGCTGTGCTACGCCAACACGGTATCTCCCTTAGATTGACTATTATCATCAATTGTCAAAATCGCTAGAATTGATTATAATCGTCAATTTAACCTCGAGGTTAAAACCAGTCAAGTATAAAGATAAACAATTGTCGAATTCCGAACGGCGGTAGAGGCACTTAGTGTAGTGGTCATGACGTCTGTACTACCAAGCACTACACGCAAACGGCTACGAGTTCGAGCCCGAGTAGGAGCGCTCAAAAATTTTTTTTCTCTCGTTTACCTTCCTATTTCTTGTTTACCTGTGAACCCTAGCTCTAGGTGAGTGAAAACCCGTCGTTTACCCGTGAACTCGTGCGATGGTTAGGGTTTGGTTTGTAGTTCGGGTTAGGGTTTGTCTTAGAATGATGATTATAATAAATTCTAGCGATTTTGACAATTGATGATAATAGTCAATCTAAGAGAGAGGACGCGTTGGCTACGCGATGCTACGCGTGCTACGCGTTGAATGGAAGAGGTGGACTGAGGCCGAGTCACACCCGTGAAGCTATATCTTAATGAATTCCTTATTGAACGAAGCTGTGCTACGCGATGCTACGCGTCGAATGGAAGAGGTGGACTGAGGCCGAGTCACACCCGTGAAGCTATATCTTAATGATTTCTTTATAGAACGAAGCTGTGCTACGCGTCGAATGGAAGAGGTGGACTGAGGCCGAGTCACACCCGTGAAGCTATATCTTAATGAATTCTTTATAGAACGAAGCTGTGCGACGCGTAGCAAGCTACGCGTAGCCGGCTACGCGTAGACATAAAAAGGTTGCGGGGTATTCTGCAGTTTAGCCACGAAATGGAACCTTGAATCTATCTATTGTTGTGTAGCAGGCCAGCTCTCAAGATGTTTATTTTGAAGCGCTTATGTGTTAGCGAGTTAAATACACTCACAAACAGCAGTGACATAATCCGGGAGAGAACTCAGTGAACTTTCAATTGCTGAGAGAATTTTGCTTCAGCATGTTCAGGCTTCTTGCGCACGTGGCACTTCTGCTCCAAAAAAAAGCAAACAAATAAGGATTTTAAAACCATTTCATGACAACAAAAAGTTTATAGGTAGGTCATAAGTGTTATTTTACAAATTTCTAAAGGATATTTTGAGGCAATACACGAATTTGTCGTGTATTTTGTCACTGCAAAGTTGACTCAGTTTATCCTTCATTTTGGCGTTTGTTTGTTTGTTTGAAAAAATATTTACAAGTCCAAAAGCTTCTCATTCCCGCTTTAAACCTCTCTGTAATTGCAAATTAGTTATCAAGTTAAAACACCCAGAAGTTTCAAAGAATGTCATTCAAAATGGGGGTAAAACACAAAGCGCGAAAACAAATCAGTTTACCAAATAATAAGTAGAACCAAAATTACTTCCACAGATGATCTGTCAAAATGAAAGAAAAGTTGAAGAGTAATATTTGTAGCACATGTCGTCATTCATTAAAAAGACATTTTGTAAGAAACAGCTTTTCAAATAAAGAATAAATTTGTTAGAGAATTCAAATTGGCTTGTGATTTGTGAAGGATGCAAACACTGGTTTGAGTGTTTGCTGTTGTTCAACTTTTATCGGCTTGAATATTGAGTGAAACAACTGCAGTTTAATATGGCTTTCTATGTAGGTGAGAGGATGATAAGGATATTATTGGACTCAAAGAACAGAGCATCTTGAAATATAATTTTTAAGTGAGAACTGCTAATTTTAAATGCTGCAGAGAATGAGTTTGAGGTGAAGGCGAGTCGACAGGAAGAGTTCGCGATAGGATAGGTTTTCAAGCAGCTTAAAAAACAAAGTTTAACACTGATTTTTCTCTACTATAAATTTGCAAGTTACACAACAACTCATTCGGAGATAAGATGGCGAGATCGCTATAAATATCACATTTAGCTCATGTTTTCTATTTTTAAGCTGCCCTGATCATGAAGTGAAAACTAAAAATCGGCAAAGTATATCATTAGTGTGATAAGGTCCCATTTTGCTTGGAGCGGCCCAATTTTACCATGATCGAATGTTTTCGGTACCCTCTAGTCGCCTTTGGAAATCTCTTTCCTGTCCTGTCTCTCCTGTTGCCTCGTATTATCTGCGTATGGTTCTTGAACTGCGAGTGCAAGTCGTACGGCTAGATCACCTCCACCGTTCGACTTCACTATTCCAAGACAAAGTCATCTCCAAAATCAAGTTCTGAGTTTTTTCACTCTCTTCAGACTCGAAGTGACATTTTCCTCTGAGGATAGGCTATAAATTCTCAATAATTTTGAAAAATTGCGGGCTGAAAATGGAAAATAAGTAGCTATCGACAGTAAACTTCAGCTCGCTTCACACACTTTCACAAATAGGACTTCCCGAGGTGACGTCACATCCTCGCTCTCTCCAGGCCCCAACAATTTTTTTACTTATTTTCCTGATATGTACAAGGTATAAGCTTTTCAAAAAACGTTTAACTGGCCAGCCTTCATATGCACTTTAAGCAGATGTTTTCAGTGTATGCCAACTGAAATGCTGTGCTCGTTTTCTGGTTACGGCTCAGTGGGGCAACTACACAAACAAGAAGCATGAACTGCCAGCAAAGAGAGAGGAAAAAGTACTTGAAATGCACAGCGCTAGCTGAAGTAGGGCATATATGTAATATCTGAGACGTTAAATTACGTTACTGTGAAGAGGATCAAAATTCAAGTTTTGTAGCTTGAGACTGTCTTCTGCCGTGACTCGTGAGAGAAATTGGAAAAGATCTAGCTGTTTCATTCAGACACTGGCAAATTTATTGAAAGCTACGGGCTTACTTTATGAGATTATTATTCATTGTGGAATGAAAGGAAACAGGTTAGCTGAAAGTTAAGTTCGAGGTAGGCTTCGACTTTCATTCCGATTCAGTGCATATATGTGCACGAAGGTGGGATGCTGTCAATAACACTACCAAAAGATCCAAAACGAAAGATTCAGTTACGTAAGTACTGTAAGTAAACTCTTTTTGATTTGAATAAATTTCCTCTCAGTTTGTCTGTTAATGTACCTTTTCTTCTAATTATCGCTTTATTTAACATCTCTGTGATTTAGAGTATGCGTACCTCAGAATAAATTATTTGAAAGGTCAACTGAACTCTTGTGTCGATAAGCGCAAATGTTTTTGTGAAACAGTCTGTGAATTTGAGAAGCGGACTTAGCTTTCTCATTAGGAATTCCAATTTTTTTTCTTGCTATGAAATTTATGTTTCATTTCACATTTATTCATACAGTTTTAGCCGGACATTTCCCGGAGTTTTTGATCTATTTTCAATCAAATTCAAAGTCTGATTATGTCATTGTATTGCATTTATACACTTGAATTGCCAGTATTCTGTTGTTCAAATCCTGCGTTATCATAGTCATGTCATAAAAGCAATTAATAGACCAGACGTTTTTATGACGTTCTCACTGGCGAATTAAAGCACGACTTGTTACTAAGAGGATTTCAAATGAAAGTGTATTTCATCTTCAATCTCATGTGGCCCGAGTGAAAGCTGTGGTTTAGCTCGTGTTTGGATTCTTCCCACTTGCTGTTAATGTGTTTGCATTCTCAAGGCTCAGTAACCTTGATCGTCTTCCCACTTGCTGTTGTGTTTGCATTCTCAAGGCTCAGTAACGTTGATCCTTCTTGAGAAGAATTAACTGGAACTGATCATCACCAGACACGTGCCAAATGGTGAGAATAATCAATCCAGCAGAATCATTTCCGACAGCTGACATTAACACACAACTTGTGCGATTGAGATATCAATCCAATAACTTTGAAAAGGATGACTGCATTAACATGCTCGCAGTCGTGAAAACAGGAAATCTTTCATCTGTGTGCACTTCTATTTCAGTTTTAACCTGGAGCAGCGAGATATATGCCGCTATCGTTTGAAGCTGCTACAATACCTGGATCGCCTGGCAACGTATGAAGTGATACTGGGCGGTCCCCACATCGCTCATGAGGAATACTCTTGGGAATTCTTTCAAAGATTCAGGGACATCAACATCGTGCAAGCTGCCGTAGAGTATGCGAGGGTAAGTTGTAAGTTGGTTGGTTGCTAAGGTAGTAGTGGCACGGACCATGGGGAGGAGGAGGAGGAGGGTTGAAAAATGACAAAGCTGTTAGGTCGAGCGTAAGCAGCAGACTGATCTCACAAGAGTTGGACCTCGTGCTGTATTGTAAGCCCCTATAGGGGGTGTATGTGAATAATTGACTCTCACTCCGCATGCATTGTGCACGTGCTTACCATGTGCTTTGTATAGTATTACATTACCAATACGGGTAGGACATAAAGATTATTATGACTGAACTGTTGTATTTTTATGTCAGGATAGTAACCACGAGGCTCTCGAGGCCATATTCACCTATCACGGCCCACACACTCTGCCCCACTGGCTTGCAGTACTGTACAATTTTCCCGAGACCTTGTCTCCCTCTAACTACAGTACGTTACTCCCTGAAGCTGGGTTAGTATTAGAATTATCTGTATTATAGGGTGGGTTAGTATTAGAATGATCTGTATTATAGGGTGGGTTAGTATTAGAATGATCTGTATTATAGGCTGGGTTAGTATTAGAATGATCTGTATTATAGGCTGGGTTAGTATTAGAATGATCTGTATTATAGGCTGGGTTAGTATTAGAATGATCTGTATTATAGGCTGGGTTAGTATCATAAGTAACACAATGAGTAGCCGTGCTTGATCGCATTTATAAACTTGAGCCGCAGGCGAGCACACGAATTCTGTATCTGGTTTATCAAACGTCTATGGAATCATGTTTTTGAGTTATTTTGGCGATACGATCTATTATGGCCGAGAAATCGAAGTAAAAGTTTATGCAAATCAGGAGGAAATCTGTATCAGATTTACAGCTCACTTATCGCACATTGATTTCCTTGTTTTTGCTTCATGAATCAGTAATGAGTTTGGTAATTGTTATCTGTATTATAAGGTGCATGCGTCGCACATTGACCAAGTCGTTTTGAAACACATGATATACTCGAGCAACTGGCTTTATTAGTTTTTTTTTTACGGTAGATTTATAAAAGGCGATCCAGAGGTTCTTCCCTGGGACCAGAAGTCGTGGAGGACTGGGGACTGGTGCGAGAGGGATGAATGCAAGCGCGTGCTTGACTGGGGCGAGGAGACAGACGATGGAGAATTTCTGTACGAAGAAAATACTGAACTACAACAGTACAGGTATTAATGAAATGATTGTGTGTGATATGTTGGTAAAAACAGTGAGGCGTGATGATTGTGCGGTTGTCGACCTAGGCTCGGTTTCAGCCGTGGAGAGGATCGCGGGCTCACCGAAACCCCCATGGCTGGAAACCGAGCCTATTGTCGACCCTGTTGTGAAACTGTGATTGTGTTACCCTTCAGAGTGGAGATGACGTCATCTCTTTTGAGCACGTGGTATAAGAACAGGTCAGCGGACATAGAGAAACTTTCTAAGATGGTAAGCCACGCCCTTTTCACTTTTTTACTTAAACTGAACTAGGCAACCAATGAAACTACACAATATTTATAGTCAGAATACTATCGCGCACGTTGTCACGCACGTTGTCACGCATTATAACACTCAGCGCACCTTGTCACGCAATACAACACCCTAGCGCACCTCGTCACGCAATACGTCTAGCGCACCTTGTCACGCAATACAACACTCTAGCGCACCTTGTCACGCAATACAACACTCTAGTGCACCTTGTTCTCTTATATGACGGTACAGGGTATGTTCACTTTCAATCGCAGTGAAGCAGATCAGATCTGTTTTGCTTGTCTTGTGATGTGTTTTACCTAACACCATGTTCATATACGGTCAGGTAACCAGGAGCGTCCATCCCACATACTGGGCCTATATCACAGCATTTTTATAAGTTAGGTTATTTTTAGAACTGTTTCCCACTATTGTTGAGTTGCAATTATTCCTAAGGGAATCAAATCACAAAAGCATAGCAGTCATGTTGTTTAGTATAACAAAAGTAGCTAATGAGGCACCTTTTGTTCCGCCACGGTGCAACCCATTAATTGGCGGGGGAAATAATCTAAAAGCCCAAGTTGTAAAAACGCTGTGACAACTATATAGGAGATATGGACGCTCCTGGTATGGTTCCTGAAAAAGGTTCTTCTTCTCTTACATTGTTATGACATTGTTTTTACTAAATTATTTTCAAACAATCTTTTTCTCAGGTCAACAATTCCTTAGAGCTGGTGAAACTTGGATTAGAAAGAGGAGTGAAGGTTAGTGCGGCCATTCGTTCTATCTAGTGTGGAGAATGGGGAAGCTTCCCCCAAACACTCCAGCTTCCCCACCAAACAATTACATAAGTGCAGTGTGGTAAAAATATACAATGCACTGTATCTCAGAGCTTCTAAATTTTGACCAAATTCCAGGGGGGAATGCCCCCGAACCCCTAGAAATCTGGCGACCTTACCCCCACCCCACCCCACCCCAACCCCAACTAAAGATCCTAGATAGATAGAACCATGTTCGTTATCCCTTTCTCAGCCATTACCAACATCGAACGTTACAGTCCACCATACGGAAAACGATGACCAAACAAACGTAACAAAGTCCAAATAGAAATTGTGTGTTCTTTTAAGTATCATCGCCATGGTAACAGCACTAGCTTGTGTTAAAGATTCAAACCCTCTTCCTTGGATTTAAAGTTTTTTGCGCGCAAAGAATTGTGGGTAAAATGTTCTGTACGGTGGATTTCCGTGCAGAAGGAACATGTCACGTTTAGCTAATTATCCTGATAACGTACTAAATTCTCCTAACTAATTTTATACAAATGTATAAGGACAATTGAGGAGAATTGAACTGTCGCTTTTTGTAGTATTGAATGGGTTAAATGATCAGCATTGGTGCTCCATCAACAACAAACATTTATGAGTAAAATGACAGATCAGAGAATTTTGTGGTGCGGTCGAAATTAGTTGAGCGGAAGCATCTTTTTTTTTAGGATCTAGATCTACTGCACGATGACCTGGTTACCATGGAAGTTCTTGTGTATGAGGTAAGAATACCAATGTTAACACCAATACTGTTAAATGAGACTAATTAAGACTTGTCCATGCCTAACATGGCTTGTAATTATACCTTACAAATAATCGTCAATCAGATGTGTGTATTAGGGTCACGTGTCAGCGCAATATTTTGTCATGAAGGACAGCTACCTATTGGACAGTTTGCACGAGCTGCTCACGTTATTGTGTTAATAGTAACTATGTTTATTATACCTTACAATCAGATGTGTGTATATTATATTAGTGTCGCGTGTCAGCCATGTAGGACAGCTACCTATTGGACAGTTTGCACGAGCTGCTCACGTTATTGTGTTAATAGTAACTATGTTTATTATACCTTACAATCAGATGTGTGTATATTATATTAGTGTCGCGTGTCAGCCATGTAGGACAGCTACCTATTGGACAGTTTGCACGAGCTGCTCACGTTATTGTGTTAATAGTAACTATGTTTATTATACCTTACAATCAGTTGTGTGTATATTATATTAGTGTCGCGTGTCAGCCATGTAGGACAGCTACCTATTGGACAGTTTGCACGAGCTGCTCACGTTATTGTGTTAATAGTAACTATGTTTATTATACCTTACAATCAGATGTGTGTATATTATATTAGTGTCGCGTGTCAGCCATGTAGGACAGCTACCTATTGGACAGTTTGCACGAGCTGCTCACGTTATTGTGTTAATAGTAACTATGTTTATTATACCTTACAATCAGTTGTGTGTATATTATATTAGTGTCGCGTGTCAGCCATGTAGGACAGCTACCTATTGGACAGTTTGCACGAGCTGCTCACGTTATTGTGTTAATAGTAACTATGTTTATTATACCTTACAATCAGTTGTGTGTATATTATATTAGTGTCGCGTGTCAGCCATGTAGGACAGCTACCTATTGGACAGTTTGCACGAGCTGCTCACGTTATTGTGTTAATAGTAACTATGTTTATTATACCTTACAATCAGATGTGTGTATATTATATTAGTGTCGCGTGTCAGCCATGTAGGACAGCTACCTATTGGACAGTTTGCACGAGCTGCTCACGTTATTGTGTTAATAGTAACTATATTTATTATACCTTACAATCAGTTGTGTGTATATTATATTAGTGTCGCGTGTCAGCCATGTAGGACAGCTACCTATTGGACAGTTTGCACGAGCTGCTCACGTTATTGTGTTAATAGTAACTATGTTTATTATACCTTACAATCAGATGTGTGTATATTATATTAGTGTCGCGTGTCAGCCATGTAGGACAGCTACCTATTGGACAGTTTGCACGAGCTGCTCACGTTATTGTGTTAATAGTAACTATGTTTATTATACCTTACAATCAGATGTGTGTATATTATATTAGTGTCGCGTGTCAGCCATGTAGGACAGCTACCTATTGGACAGTTTGCACGAGCTGTTCACGTTAAGCACTATAGGATTCATCCTCGCCCAATATTAAACTCGACCTTTGGTCTCACCCAATATTGAAGTATCGACTTAAATAGGTTGCCATATTGGGCCCCTATGAATCCAATAAGTGTATAATATTGTGAAGCAGGTGTAAGAATCGAGTTAAACTCTTTTGCGTTGCATGTTGACATTGTGTAACGTGTTTATATATTACGATTGGAATGCAGCGATTATCGCTTGTGAGTTTAACGCCTAGGAACCAGTTGAATCGCATGTTGTTAAAATGTTTTAATATTGTGTTTTGTGTCTAGTGCTGTGCTGATGTCCACCTTAGTCTGGGTGACTTCCAGAAGATGAAGGACCTGGACAAACTACGCATGATACTTGGCAAGGTAACGTCACTGAACTGTATTATGTACAGTCATCTCTCGCCTTCAGTCCCGGCAAAAAATACTACAGATTATTGACTGAATGCAACTCCCGTTAATACGACGAACAGCAAATCTTGGTGCCGACGGCATCCCTTATAACGGGGGTTAACTGTAATAAGAGCGAAAATACGATGGATGTGATTAAACTATGGAAATGTTATTGGATTAACTGAACATATCTGAAAATGGAATCGGGCTTTGTAACAAGGCAGGCCTCGAAATAAATAAAAAACATCCTTAGTTGCCATTTGGCGAGCAAAACAAATCTAGTCACCAGTCAGCAAATGTTAGAAGCCGAGTTGGTAACTAATCAGTAAGTTTTAGTAGCCGAGTTGTTAACTAATCAGTAAGTTTTAGTAGCCAAACAATGTTTTAGTCGCATTGGCGACCATATTGGTCGCAATTTCGAGCCCTGCAAGGTAATGGTCACACTCTACTGGAGTCTTTAGCTTTGCTATATTCAAATGTCGATAGATCACTACCGAATTGCTGGTACTAGTACCTAGTACAGGGAATGAAAGCTACTTTGTTATCACATTAAAAGTCGACAAACTGCAGATATTAGTTGGACTCGTAATTTAACGTGGCGATGTAACCCATTTAACAAGCTGTTATGCCTCTCAGTCCAGTGAGGTTTGTTTCGTTGGAGACTTCAGACGTTGGGCCTTGCCATTTCTACAGAGGTTAGAGAAGAGAAGGCGTGGATCACAGACGAGTCTCATTCACCAATACATGACGGATATTGCCAAGGTACAGATCACCCAGTCACGCATGTGTTGTAGGGTTAAACATCTATCTATTTAACAAATAGAACATCAAACCCTGTTATACTTTCTTTATCTAATATATTTTTACGAACGAAATGCACAAACCATAACATACGCTTCGTGCCACTTAGGGTAGCGAATCAGTCTTATTTTAATTTCTCCACTTTCCTGTCGCCCTAGTTATCTATCAATTTCGTCAGAAAAAAAGTTTATTTCAAAATTTGGGATTTCTCCATTGTGGTTTGAATTTTTACAGATACAGATATGACATCATTTCCTTGATTTACACTCGTAAACCAATCAGAGCGTGCGTGAGTGAGATATGACATCCTTTCCATGATCATAGCTTTTGACCAATCAGAGCTGGGATAGGAATGATCTAATCATATATCACTTTGTACGATGGCTACGAACACATTTTATCACAGTCCTCATCCGGATGGTAAATATTTCAGATCCCACATCAACGGGCGAAAGACTACACGAGCATCATTATTTACTAGATTACAAATATCCCTTAACAGACCTTTTGAAGGTTGGCAACGAAGTGACATTCTTGGCTGAACCTGGAAGGTTGTTCTAACATACATGTATCAATGACCTGCTGCTATCACATGTGTATTACTTACTTCCTAGACCGACTTGTTTCTAACATACATGTATCAATGACCTGCTGCTATCACATGTGTATTATTTACTTCCTAGACCGACTTGTTTCTAACATACATGTATCAGTGACCTGCTGCTATCACATGTGTATTACTTACTTCCTAGACCGACTTGTTTCTAACATACATGTATCAATGACCTGCTGCTATCACATGTGTATTATTTACTTCCTAGACCGACTTGTTTCTAACATACATGTATCAGTGACCTGCTGCTATCACATGTGTATTACTTACTTCCTAGACCGACTTGTTTCTAACATACATGTATCAATGACCTGCTGCTATCACATGTGTATTATTTACTTCCTAGACCGACTTGTTTCTAACATACATGTATCAGTGACCTGCTGCTATCACATGTGTATTACTTGCTTCCTAGACCGACTTGTTTCTAACATACATGTATCAATGACCTGCTGCTATCACATGTGTATTACTTACTTCCTAGACCGACTTGTTTCTAACATACATGTATCAATGACCTGCTGCTATCACGTGTATTATTTACTTCCTAGACCGACTTGTCGTACATCTTAAAAGTGTTCCAAAACTCCACTCCCGAGGTTAGTAAAATGTATACGCTTTGCTTTCAAACTATTTTCTATGACCAGGTAATCTGGTCCTTTTAATTCATTCTTTAAATCATTCTTTAAAATTCAGGAATATAAAATAATCGTTTTGATTTCTCATAATTTCTTTCCAACTTTACTTTGTTGGGATGCAGTTTATAAGATTGCAGATACACTACTGTGAGAAAAGCGTTTGGACTGTTGGTACTATCACCACTGGCAATGGCAATGGCGGCGGCGGTGGTGGTGAAATTGGTGGTGGTGGTGAAATTGGTGGTGGTGGTGAAATTGGTGGTGGTGGTGAAATTGGTGGTGGTGGTGAAATTGGTGGTGGTGGTGGTGGTGGAGGTGAAATTGGTGGTGGAGGTGAAATTGGTGGTGGTGGTGAAATTGGTGATGGTGGTGGTGAAATTGGTGGTGGTGGTGGTGGTGAAATTGGTGGTGGTAAAATTGGTGGTGGTGGTGGTGAAATTGGTGGTGGTGGCAATGTCAGTGGTGGTGGCAATGTCAGTGGTGGTGCTCTGATTTGCTCTGAATTTCTAACTAGACCTGAAACAACCATAGGGGCTGATCAAAGTCAGGACCCGGCTAATCCACTTATCGAATTGGAATTTAGCGCATTGGCGCTGGTGGTGGTAGTGGTAGTATGATGATGACGATGATGTCGTTGCTCCACAGTCAGTTTGTATTGAGTTTGCCAGCTCGTTACCAGTCCGTCTCGTTACCAGTCCGTCTCGTTACCAGTCCGTCTCGTTACCAGTCCCTAGATGTACCAGTGTAGATAGCAAACCATTAACATTTACATCTAACCAAAAAGGGTGAGCTATAGTTGCCTTGATCATTGAACGAATTCAGTGTCTTTTTCTCCGTTTCAGCTCAAGGAGCCTCTCATAGCAGATGTAGCACAGCTGATGAAACTAGCTTTGGAATGTATATATATCTGCAAAAGGTACGATCGCGTCACAGAACACGTGTGTTGTTACCTGTAGCACTCTCTGTAGACAATATATACCACCTTCAATAATGTTCTACTTGTTTCCTGTCCATCGTTTCTCCTCAGTAGCAAGTGTAGATCTATCACGATATTCTGATTTATATGTTGATGTACGTTCCACGAAGAACACAAGGTATTAATGTTGTTCTCGTTGTCTGAACATTTCTGTTTATTTTTGTCTCAGAGAAGATCAGGTTGACATCGCATTCAGTATCCTAGAATGTCTACCCGCTTCTGAAGAAGAGTAAGTGTAAAGAAACATATCTGCCTGTACCGAAGAGAAAGTGATGTGTTGTTTAATTAATGGACTACATTTACGACAATGAGCTAACTACTGCACCTAAATGATTAATATATGCAGATTTTATGGCATTGTGTATGATTAATGATCTTGCAATAAACTGCAGATTTTCTTAGCATAAGTAGGATCTCTGAAATGTCACATCTTTGTTCAGTATTTCAGTTGGTTTGTTATTGCTTGGTCACTTCAGACTTAGGTCAGAGATCACAATCCTGTGTCTACCAGTTAGTACCAGATATCTGTGTTTGTTATTGCTTGGTCTCTTCAGTCTGAAGTCGGACCACAACCCTGTACCTACCAGTTAGTACCAGATATCCGTGTAATATATGTGACTTGATAATCTTTATCCGGCCTCGCTTTCTTTCAGAAATGTTATCTACTGCATCAACCATTTCGTTGATGGTTTTGTTGATGTCTTTGATTTTTCAGTGTTTTATCTGAGCAGATTGTTGAGTTGAACAAGCAGATTGACCAACTTGAAGTGAAGTTGTGGTAAGTGCACCTTGTGAGTTCCTTCATTTTAAACTTGCTACAGTATTAGAAACGTGAAATACTTGCTGTTTAACATGGATTATTTACAATCTTACAGTGCATGTGAGATTTTATCAAAGCATGGTCTTTCCAAGCCAGTCTCTTTCATCGTTGACACTCAGGTATGATTAACAATCACGCTGTTTGACATCACGGTGTATGGCATCATGGTGTATGACATCACGGTGTATGACATCACGGTGTATGACATCACAGTGTATGACATCACAGTGTTTGACATCACGGTATATGACATCACGGTGTATGGCATCACGGTGTATGGCATCATGGTGTATGACATCACAGTGTTTGACATCACGGTATATGACATCACGGTGTATGGCATCACGGTGTATGGCATCACGGTGTATGACATCACGGTGTATGGCATCACGGCGTATGGCATCACGGCGTATGACATCACGGCGTATGACATCACGGCGTATGACATCACGGCGTATGACATCACGGCGTATGACATCACAGTGTATGACATCACAGCGTATGGCATCACGGTATATGACATCACAGCGTATGGCATCACGGTATATGACATCACGGTGTATGACATCACGGTATATGACATGGTATATGACATCACGGTATATGACATGGTATATGACATCACGGTGTATGACATCGTGGTACATGACATCACAGTGTATGGCATCACAGTGTATGGCATCATGGTGTATGACATCATGGTGTATGACATCATGGTGTATGACGTTAAATCGCATGCCATTAAGCAATGTCCATCTCTAAGGACAACCAGACAGTGCACCTGTTTAGCATTAACTCACACATGAAGCCGTCAACGAAATTACACTTGCTTGGAGTTACTGTAAACAACCAACTAGCTTTCACTGAACATATCGCAGCAATTTGCCGCAAATACTGGTAGCCGGTCGTTACTAGTTGTTTTGCTAGTTATTTATAAGTTACTAAGGCTTATAGGTTAGTCCCTCGCTCTTGTTATGACATGCTAGCGCGTATCTATACCTCTTATTAAATTACGTTACGGACCGAGCAAGCGAGTTTAATAAGATGTTTGTTATATAACTCAAAAGTATACAAAACAGCTTTGCTTCAATTTTGCGGTCCGTTCAGGAAGTTAAGGCCGCGAACTGACCGATCATAGCTCGCGAAGTTACTTATAATAAATAAATTTAATAAAGAACTTTATTCTGTTTACTTTCCTAGGGAAATGTAGAGGAAGCGCGAAGTTTAATGAAGACACTAACAAAGATGACAGCAAAACGGTACTATTCACCTCCAGATACGTGTTAAATGCATTTGGCATGAAATAACTACGTGTGCGTCAAAGTTCTTTCGACAATAAACAACTCGTGGAGTGCAAATATACTGATATTTGTCCGTCCAAAAAAAGCCAAATGCATATTTTGCGTCGAAGACACAGGAAGCCGTTACCGGGTCTCCCAGGCTAGAGGCTTATATTTAAGTATTCCGACGAACTCCAGGTTAGGTTGGTTTTTGAGGAGGGAAGAAAACCGGAGAACCCGGAGAAAAACCCTCGGAGCAAGGGAGATACGCTAACAAACTCTCACATATGACGCCCGATCCGGGAATCGAAGCCATGAATATTATCCGTGGATATTATCTCTAACGAGAAGTGAACAGTTTCCGAGAGCGAATATCCTCCATCAGATATTTTATTTCACTGGAACTATTGCGCGCGCTACGCTCACATGGAGGTTATGTACTGATGAGTGTCATCTGGCGAGAGAACAAATGTATGATGGATTGTAAAGTTTGGTAGATTCCTTTGACCTTTTATAGTTCTTTGAGCTGATCGGGAACTTTATGTACTCAGATCTCCAGCAGTGAAGGAGAAGAACTGGAAGAACTTGCTAAAGGACTTGTTAACTCTACGGAAACAAACTTACAACTGCGTCGACAAAAGTACTTGCTATGAGGTTCGTCAGTAGAGAATACCTTCCATTGATCATCAGCTTGTTGTGTCGCTGTCTTTATGATTTCTTGTTTCGTTTGTTTTGTTTCTGTTGTTGTAATTAGCAGGTGAGAAAATGAGGTTCGTCAGTAGAGATTACCTTCACTTGATCACCAGTTTGTTATGTCGCTGTCTTCATGGTTTCTTGTTTCGTTTGTTTTGTTTTTTGTTGTAATTAGCAGGTGAGAATATGCAGCATCCTAGCAACTAGAATTTGGGTTGCTTCGAACATTTAACAACATTTTGGACGTGTATTACTGAAACTGGAATTTTTGTGAAAGATGCTTCCAGAATGCGTCCATCAGGTACGTTTTTGTTTCTTCAGATCTACACAGAAACACTACTGTATTCTGGCCTGACGGAGAACCTGTTACTTGCTGGTCAAATGCTCTGCAAATCAGCCTTAGAAGAGGACCACCCTTCCTCAGGGGACTCCCTGTCAGGACCACGAGTGCCATACACCAGGTCAGTGGATCTCGTCCTTGAAGCAAGTAAGGAATACTTCAACTCATCCAACGACTTGTCAGACTCAGCCATGGATTTAGCGAGGTAGGTACACGTCTGTTTCCGTCTGTTAATCGGCTCACTGGTTAGCTCAGTTGGTAGAGCACGGTCTAGAGTGCAGGAGGTCGGGGGTTCGAATCCCGGCTGCGTCGTATAAACCGTTGGCATTGTCTCCTTCCTCTTCTAATCTACACGAGAGGGACGCAAACGAACCTGTTGTGTTATTTCGAGAAAGAGTAGGGGATTGTCTCCCAATACAACAACGTGGCATTCTGAGGTACCACCAATCGCTCGATGGTAAACTGCATGGCAGCACATTGCACCACAATAGCAGTCTATATCACAAGAATAACCTTGTGAAGCGCATTTGAATATACCCATATAGAATGTGCGCTAACAATGTTGTATTTCCTATGAGTGTTGTACATGGATGTGAGCAAAATGACCCGATACGAACCAAATCGCTGTAATTACACCGTTATAGCTCTCAATACTTTGCTGATGACTGCGTGGCAGTAATCTAAAGACTACATACTATACTATATGTGAGTTACAGTGAAAGAAATGTTGCAATCAAAAACGCTGGGTGACATGCGTTCTCTCAACCACTAATGCTCAGTACTAAATATCTAGACTGGATGTTTCAATCCCGAAGAGTTAAAGAATTTAAAACAAAAGTTTTAAGCCTTTAAAAGCATTAGTGTTTTTAAATACATTTTTGAGGTGTTTCCCCTAGTATTGAGTGCTTTTCATTTAGTCATTTGATTGAGATCCTAAAACATTTTAAACCTAAGAACACAAGTGAGAACTACCACTAAATAACAATGTTTGCTCTCAAATAGGATTCCGTTTCCATTGACTTACCATCCGTCTAATCTGTCTATCAAGAAAATTTTCCAGAGGAACTTTAAGATTTTACAGAGTGATCCAGAGACCGCCCCTATTTTCTCGCAGCCTCCTCTCATTTCTTTCAAATGTGACAAGAATCTCCGTGATCCCCTAGTCAAACGATCACTACAACCTGATCTTCAACCAGGCACTTTTAAATGTTCTAGGACACGATGCAATATCTGGCTTGCACTAAGCGTACGACATTTATTTCAGGACCGAAAGGCTCCCTTAAAGTCACTGATCATTTTGATTGTACTTCCAGTAATGTTATTTATTGTATCACCTGCACACTTTGTAACAAACTCTACATCGGAGAAACAGGGCGAAGATTAGGAAATCGATTCCGCGAACACTTGCTGGATGTTAGAACTAACACCAACGATCTCGCCAAACCTGTAGCTCGTCAATTTAACCTTCCTGGTCATTGCATTAATGACATCACTGTATGCGGCATTTCTTTGCATCAAGGTAGTACCGACACTCGTAAACGCAAAGAACAGAACTTTATTTTCAAATTAGGCACTTTGGCACCTCACGGTATTAATGAGCGCTTTTCGTTCATTTAATTTCAGAATTCACGTATTCACTCACACTTAGATCAGTATGTTTCCTTAGTTTGCTCATCAACACTTGCTGTTACAACTATTAGCATTTCTATTGTTGGCGCAATTTTCTTTGATCCCAATTGATCCGAGCACATGTTTCCTCAGCGGTAATCATGCACTCAACACTATATAAACCGTTTCCCCACCCACAATTCCCTCTTTTGCTCTGACGAAGGGCTAGCACTCGAAACGTCAGCTGATACTCGCTTTCCACGGCGGTTAGCATACCTCAATCAATGTTGCTCTCAAATGTTTGTTTTGGTACCTAAATCTAATGCTGTGTTTGTTTTCTGTACATTGTACACTAGATGTCTGATTTACAGGAAACAAACACAGCATTAGATTTAGGTAATAAATATCCAGAGCAAACATTGCTTTTCAGTTGACGTTCCCTTAGACCTACGGCAAACGTCGAGCTTAAGTCGCGCCGATCCTATTAAATAATAGGTTCGGTAGAAGATCGACTTAGGACCGACGTGGCAGCAAAGGTTGAACCTACGTCGATCCGGCTTAATTCACCCGCGCCTACTTGGCACGGGAACTAACACGTGTTCTGGCGCATTTCACTTTTCGCCGGCGGCTAGTGATATGGAGAAATGCAGCACTCGGTCGGATCTAAGAAGGGTCTTTCTGTGGACAATGATTGTCCAAAACAGAAACAGAATAATGGCGTTCTACACAGCCCTCAGTGCCGTGTATAGGAGACGAAGGTTGTTACTGCAAGTGGCGTTATTAGCGGTGTTTCTAGCGGTTTCACACAATAAAACCTCTGTTAATATTCGATCATGTTTTTCTCGCCGGTACAACAATCGCCAGTACTCTGCTCTTCAGTCACTTGTAGACCCGCGCCTTTTTTGCGATCTCTATTCGCAATGGTCAACGCTTTTGCCGGTAGTCCAGCGAGGTGCGTCTTCATATACTTACGAATACTGAGCATTTATTACAAATGGGCATTTCGCATTTAAGGCATATGTATTTTGTGACATTAAAGCACGAACTACAGATTTCCGGCTGAGCGTCATGCGGCAATGACTTCCGATAAGGCCGCCATTTCGCCTTCGAATCGCCTTTGTACAGCGCATGCTCACCAGGGGGAATCAGTGTTTGGGAGATGGGGCCTGGGAGACGTCGGTTTTGGCACAATCCATACGATTTGCATGATTAATTTATTAATTTACATAATTTATGAATTTAGTTCGGCGCGTGTTAAGAACGATTTTTTCCGCAAAGTCGCACCAGAGTCGTAATTCCCGACTTGGCTAGTCGAACGCTAGGATCGTCACGCCATGCGCTGGGATCGTCACGCCATGCGCTAGGATCGTCACGCCATGCGCTATCTCCACTAACGGCTGCTTACACCAGCCAGCCGCATGGCCAATCAGAATTCATTTCTCAGAATCCAAAAACCACTCGTGCCAGAACTCTCGTCTGGCGGGAAATCGTTAGTGGAAATATAGAGGCTAAACTTGAAAATATGGATGTCGAATCGGTTCAAATAGCTTCCTCTGCCGATCCTAAGGATGGCCGCGAAGGTTCTCTTTGAGGTGTAATATTTTGAGGTAAAGAAGCGAATGTCGTCACGAGTCTAAATGTCTGTCACGTTTCTCCTGTGTCCAGGACATGTCTCAACTTGATTGAAGATCGACCACCGAGAATCCAGGATGAGTTCGACCTCATAGGTGCCCTAGCATTACTGGATGACTTTGAGGTGCAAATCCTACCGTTAGAAGGTCAGTAGCTAAGTCCTTTAAAATGCAAAACATAAATAAAAGAACTATGTTACCGTCCTAAATTTCCAGAGTTAATGGACAACGCCTGGGGTTATGTATATACAGCCGAAGATAATATGTTTATTAACTCTTTGTCGTCCGATCGTGTGTGAGCTCAATTGGTGAAATCCTGAGTGCTAACTTAACCCTCCCCCCTCAGTTCAAGTTTGGCTAGCCCGGGGTAGTTAAATACTGCTGACTTTTTAAGCCGAGGGTTCAAACGTTCCCCACAATACCATTCGGGAGAATTCTACGTACTCGTCGACGGTAGGTATTGCAACTTCTGTAGGGTTTCCAATGAAATGTGCACTAATTTTGGAGAAAAATACCACTGTCAGAGAGCTTGAGGACATCATTAAGTCTGAGGACGGCTGAAAATTACTTGGTTTGCTTTTAGTAGGCCTTGAGAGGGGATTTCACAGGGTTTTTCCGTTGTGTTTGTGCTTTCAGACACAGGAAAAAATTCTTCAATTAAATCCTTGAAATCCTGCAGTTGGCAGTCTTTTACCCCTGCTCAACCTATTAGGATTATTTTTTGTCACTTTAAAGCAACGGCTTGAGTCCAAATCACCGCTCTTGGTTGTATAAAAAAATAAATAAAACGGAGTCCCAGAAGGGGGAACCCCTTGTGAAATTTTTGTCCATTACCCAGCATGCAATCGGAGGTGGGAGCAGGAAAATGTGGTCGAGTGAAATGCAGTGCAAACATCGGCGTGGTTCACCGTCGCTTGGTGTGTTTTGTGAAAACAAACCTGCTGCTTGGAAAGATTAAACAAGGTACTGTAACGACTGAGTGGTTATTTTGTGTTTGCTCTTGATTTCAACTGCGAATGGGAAGGTTTTTTTGAGCCGATTTTCAGCTCCTCGAAATTCGTGAAAATCGAAGAAACGAAACAATCGCCAAAACAAATGGGCTTTTCCCCATAGTGAAAGAGTCGAGCGATCCCTGTTATAGCTCTGACTTTGAAGCCATACATCCCTTCGCATAATATCGCAACATCATCTTTCCAGCATGTCTAGACGTGATGCAATAATTTTTCTAGTAACCAACTCATGCGTCTCCTATTTACAGGCTCGGACGGTAAAGAGTTAAGGGCAGAAGTGTCATTTGATGCCTTCAAAATGTACATTTGGATTTGATATACCATTTTCATGCTGTTATTGTAAGATGTAAAGGTACTAGATGACAGACTGTTTACAAACATCCTTGTGACTCATGATGACTTGTGATTTAGCACCAATAGATGTCCTATCGTCGTGTACTAGTAACCACTGCTAATGGAGTTTCAGCGACATTCTGTTCAAGTATTATTGTGTCTTATTTCAGTTCGGTTATTCGATGACAAGCTCGGTTTAGTCAGAAGAGCTCTAGATGGCTCGCCAACAGCTTACCAGAAGAAAGCTAAGGTAAGACAACAAGTGATACATATTGTCATGTCCCATCAACCAACCAGACGACGGCTAAGGTAAGACAACAAGTGATACATATTGTCATGTCCCATCAACCAACCAGACGTCAGCTAAGGTAAGACAATAAGTGATACATATTGTCATTTCCCATCAACCACACCAAGTCTGCATTAGCTCGCCTTTAGAAGTGATCCTAGTTACACGCCACAATCTGCCTAGTGCCCAGGCGCTTTTGGTGGGAATAAGAAAGATGGGGTACAAGGGAGCATGGGAGCATGGAAAGAATGAAGAAGGAACGCAAAGAGCCAAGGGAAGGTGAGCTCCCTTGCACCTCATCCTTCTCCTTCCCATCAAAAGCGCCTGGTCAAAAAATGTCCCCTTGCCGACATCTGCCCTTCATTGCAAATAAATAGAAGAAATTAGAAGTGGAGGCAACTTTGTACGTCAGCTTTTGACAGAATGCCAGAGAAACTACAACGCCCAATGTACATCGCTAGAACTCAATCAGTATCTGCATTTTCTCTTTACTATGTGGAATCTTCCTTAAACTCGTGTTTATGTGTTATTATTTCCCCGTAGATTCTGCGTCTAGCCACTCTTCTCCAAGTTTCAGGCTTAGAAGAAAAGCTACGAAGGGGTCGAGTCCTGATACTGGTAACTAAAGCAGCTCTTCAAGAGAAAGATTACAAATTCGCGTTTGGGACTTGTCAAGAGTTGATCAAAGATGGTTACGAAGCTGCTTGGTCCGTGTGCAGGTAAACGTTCTCCGATATGCCTACTTCATATCTTTCAACAACAACACACTTTATTCGCATTCTCTACAGTTAACAGGTTACAAGTAAAGTATTATCCAAAAAAAAGAGTCGTATAAAAGGTTGCAATTTTTATATTTGTAAGTTAATGTTCCCAACCCATGAACAAAACGCAGACAACGACACTTGTTGTTTGTGGGGAAAAGGGGCAAGGAATGAAGTCCTCCAATTAATGTAGCACACAGGTCTATATAATGGCCATTTTGATATTTATAAGAATGCCTGGAGGCTAAATAAACCGTAGAGAGTTTTCGAGTTAGCCTCTAGCCATATTAGGTTTTAGATTGGCATGTAGGAAATCAATAAAAGAATACATACATCTTATATCTTAAACAGATTACAAACACCATCGTCTCTTTAAATACTTTTCAAAAACTCATGAATAATTAATGAGCAGTTTGTCCAATCAGATGAAGCAAATCAGTCACGTGCATGCTCCTTTATACCTGATAAAATCTCATCATTCTAAAAGGCCCGCGGAGGGATTTGAGTTCTGTCCCAGAGGGAACGGGGTTAATGATTGAGACAATGGCATTTCTATTGATGTTACAGCTTTCTCATTGAATTGCTAATTAGGATGAACCTTTTATATAAAGAATACCAATGAACATGAAATTTTATATAAAGTTTCATCCTAATTAAGAATTCACTGATAAAGACCCAAAGAAAGCAAAAAGTACACGGAACATAAGGTACCTAGATAATAAATTTTGCACTAAATTTACTAATATCAGCAGGCTACCGAGATACACAGATAATATTTTTAAAATGAAGTTATCCAACTACCATTACTTGTTTACCGAGCCACTGTTTAGTTCCAATTATTAAACCAAACTCAAAGCCGCCAAATAATAAAAACGTGCATTAAACTTACATATTTTGTGCCGGAGTCAACAAATTTAGAGTCTGCCGTCATATCAGTCACATCGCCTTCCAAGTCTTTAACTTTATCGAGGTAAACCACGACACCAAATCCTTCAAGTGCAGGTTCAGTTCTTGCATTGCGAAACGCCGCTTCAAACAACATAGTATGGTAATTTCTTCATGTCATTCCCTTGAGATTTTCGTAATTGCAGGCGGTGATTACCTCGAATATTTTGCATGGCGTTGTGAATACAAAGGTTCAATGGTTCATTAAGTGAACCATTCCCTTGAGATGTGCGTCTTTCTTTCATTGCATTCTTAAAGCGTTTTTGAAGCCGTTTAAAACACTCACAGCACGTGTTTTATCAAGTCTAAAAATTCTCGGGCTTCGCCCTCGAATTTTTAAACTTGATAAAACACTGCTGTTCGTGTTTTAAACAGTAAATCATATCTTGATTACAAACACCATCGTCTCTTTAAATACTAATTATATTTTAATTACAAACACCATCGTTTCTTTAGATACTGTTCTGAAATTCTGACTTTTGACATAACGTCACCAAAAAGTGTTAACTGTTATTGTAGTCTTTGAAATCTTGAAACACGCCTAATGCTAAAGGTTGTATAATGAGTACGTTTTATAATTATATTTAATACTTTTCATAGGACTCTTGGGGAAGGTGACGATTATAAAGACCTCAAAGCCAGGTGAGAATGGCATGTGTGACGTCATACGATGACGTCATATGATGTCGTATCTCTTTCATCCAAGATGTCATGCAGTCAAGTTTTAGTATTTAAGATTGCTTGAGGTGTTCTTGTTATCCAAGTCGTCATGTAGTTTGTTCGTGTCCATAATATCTAACATGTTCTATTCTTCTCATATGTCGTGATATGGTCTTGTTTGTTAGATGATATGGTGTGATATGGTCTTGTTTGTTAGATGATATGGTGTGATATGGTTTTGTTTATTAGATGATATGGTGTGATATGACCTTGTTTATTAGATGATATGGTCTGATATGGCCTTGTTTGTTAGATGATATAGTCTGAGAAGGTCTTGTTTATTAGATTATATGGTGTGATATGGTCTTGTTTGTTAGATGATATGGGTGATATGGTCTTGTGAGTTTTATTTTAATAAGTTTTATTGAAGATGTCATGCTAATCTGATGTTACAGGCAGTTGTTGCTGGCGTTCGCTCTGACGCACTGTTCACCTGATGTCATTGAGTCTATAATACACAGTAGAAGTCTGGTAGAGACACAGGTGAGATAGCACAGGGTGCTTCGTCTGCAGCCATCTCTATGGTTACAGGAAAGAAGACGTTCCCGTCACATGGCGGCCATGTTTGCTATCCATTTAATTTACCCCGAGCCTTGTGTTATTGTATGACGAGCCTTGTGTTATTGTATGACGAGCCTTGTGTTATTGTGTGACGAGCCTTGTGTTAGTGTGTGACGAGCCTTGTGTTATTGTATGACGAGCCTTGTGTTATTGTATGACGAGCCTCGTGTTATTGTATGACGAGCCTCGTGTTATTGTATGACGAGCCTTGTGTTATTGTATGACGAGCCTTGTGTTATTGTATGACGAGCCTTGTGTTATTGTATGACGAGCCTTGTGTTATTGTATGACGAGCCTTGTGTTATTGTGTGACGAGCCTTGTGTTATTGTGTGACGAGCCTTGTGTTATTGTATGACGAGCCTCGTGTTGCCTCGTGTTATTGTATGACGAGCCTCGTGTTATTGTATGACGAGCCTCGTGTTATTGTGTGACGAGCCTCGTGTTATTGTATGACGAGCCTTGTGTTATTGTGTGACGAGCCTCGTGTTATTGTATGACGAGCCTCGTGTTATTGTATGACGAGCCTCGTGTTGCCTCATGTTATTGTATGACGAGCCTCGTGTTATTGTATGACGAGCCTCGTGTTATTGTATGACGAGCCTTGTGTTATTGTGTGACGAGCCTCGTGTTATTGTGTGACGAGCCTCGTGTTATTGTATGACGAGCCTCGTGTTATTGTATGACGAGCCTTGTGTTATTGTATGACGAGCCTCGTGTTATTGTGTGACGAGCCTTGTGTTATTGTATGACGAGCCTTGTGTTATTGTGTGACGAGCCTTGTGTTATTGTGTGACGAGCCTTGTGTTATTGTGTGACGAGCCTTGTGCCTTGTGTTATTGTATGACGAGCCTTGTGTTATTGTATGACGAGCCTTGTGTTATTGTGACGAGCCTCGTGACGTTACGATAAGGACGGTTTGTACACGGTGACGTTACGATAAGGGCGGTTTGTACACGGTGACGTTACGATAAGGGCGGTTTGTACACGATGACGTTACGATAAGGGCGGTTTGTACACGATGACGTTACGATAAGGGCGGTTTGAACACGGTGACGCTACGATAAGGACGGTTTGTACACGATGACGTTACGATAAGGGCGGTTTGTACACGGTGACGTTACGATAAGGACGGTTTGTACACGGTGACGTTACGATAAGGACGGTTTGTACACGGTGACGTTACGATAAGGACGGTTTGTACACGGTGACGTTACGATAAGGACGGTTTGTACACGGTGACGTTACGATAAGGGCGGTTTGTACACGGTGACGTTACGATAAGGACGGTTTGAACACGGTGACGCTACGATAAGGGCGGTTTGTACACGGTGACGTTACGATAAGGACGGTTTGTACACGGTGACGTTACGATAAGGACGGTTTGTACACGGTGACGTTACGATAAGGACGGTTTGTACACGGTGACGTTACGATAAGGACGGTTTGTACACGGTGACGTTACGATAAGGGCGGTTTGTACACGGTGACGTTACGATAAGGGCGGTTTGAACACGATGACGTTACGATAAGGGCGGTTTGTACACGGTGACGTTACGATAAGGGCGGTTTGTACACGATGACGTTACGATAAGGGCGGTTTGTACACGATGACGTTACGATAAGGGCGGTTTGTACACGGTGACGTTACGATAAGGGCGGTTTGAACACGGTGACGTTACGATAAGGGCGGTTTGTACACGGTGACGTTACGATAAGGGCGGTTTGTACACGATGACGTTACGATAAGGGCGGTTTGTACACGGTGACGTTACGATAAGAGCGGTTTGTACACGGTGACGTTACGATAAGGGCGGTTTGTACACGATGACGTTACGATAAGGGCGGTTTGAACACGGTGACGTTACGATAAGGGCGGTTTGTACACGGTGACGTTACGATAAGGGCGGTTTGTATACGGTGACGTTACGATAAGGGCGGTTTGTACACGGTGACGTTACGATAAGAGCGGTTTGTACACGGTAACGCTGAGTTATGGATAGAGCTAGTCTCGCCACACATGAAAATGATTTGCCAAAGCCCTAGCCATAAATCATTGTTCTTGATGCAGTAAAGTGTTTTAAATCTTGTTGAACCATTCTTGTGTGATTTATGGTCGTAGTATTGCTATGAAATGCATTACAAATCCTTGAAATGACGTCATTTAAGGGACATTATGCTTATGAGCGATACCATTGAAATTCTTCATTTATACAATTGTGTTTTAGGTGTCAGACATTTGATACATACAATCTGAGCGAAGGATCTTTTGATACATGGAGCTGACATAAAAACAGAGGAAAAACAACTAGAATTAGGTTCGACTTAAATGACGTCATTGAAGTATGACGAAAATGGCAGATGTGAATTATTTTTATTTTTTATGTCAGTAATTTTGTTTTCCAGTTTGATATTCATTAATAATTTCAAAGGCCTGGTAGGTTTACTGATAATCACAGTATGCATAATGTGTAACACCCCCAATCATTGTCAAGAGGGGAGGAGAGGGTGGTGCTTTAATAAGGTTTTGTGTTATCAAACCGCATTTGTCTCTGTTTTCATTTCTTCAGATTCTGTACGAGGAGCTCAGTCGACAAATGGATTTTGCTGAAGAGGTATGTGAATTCTAAATGCTGCTCATAAATATATGTCAGGAAAATTAACTTAAAGAACGTTTAAAAGTTAGGGAGTAGCACAGATGTTGGTTACGGTTGTTTTAAACAGGAATTTCCGGTATAAAGGGTCATGGCCAGGCCACCTTCAGTTGTCACTCAGCCTTTGTGGAGTGAACATCATCTCTGTGTTCATTTGCTTATGATATATATATATATATATATTAAACAGGAAGTTCCGGTATAAAGGGCCATGGCCAGGCCACCTTCAGTTGGCACTCAGCCTTTGTGGAGTGAACATCTCTGTGATGCTCCGCTTGAGTGCTCCCTACTGATTGCTTATCGCGCGAAACTCAAATCAAACACATAAATATTAAACTTTATAGTAAGGGCTACACGGATCGTAAACAGTCAAAATACTACCGAAAGTCTTTAATAAACAACTATCTTCCATATGTTCTCTTTCTGATGGCTTATTTGATTTGAAACTCAAAATTTCGCATTTAAACAGGAGAGGCTGTCACTCGCCACGTCCTTCATTGCTCTGTCATTTGAATGTCGAGTTTGCCATGCGTGACAAGAGGAGGGACTAGAGCTTAATAGTCTGTTCACGAGTCCGTGATATACTTATTACCTTATTAATACTAAGTATCTTTGTGGAATGAGGTCCGTGATATACTTATTACCTTATTAATACTAAGTATCTTTGTGGAATGAGGTCCGTGATATACTTATTACCTTATTAATACTAAGTATCTTTGTGGAATGAGGTCCGTGATATACTTATTACCTTATTAATACTAAGTATCTTTGTGGAATGAGGTCCGTGATATACTTATTACCTTATTAATACTAAGTATCTTTGTGGAATGAGGTCCCTGATATACCTATTACCTTATTAATACTAATTATCTTTGTGGAATGAGGTCCGTGATATACCTATTACCTTATTAATACTAAGTATCTTTGTGGAATGAGATCCGTGATATACTTATTACCTTATTAATACTAAGTATCTTTGTGGAATGAGGTCCGTGATATACTTATTACCTTATTAATACTAAGTATCTTTGTGGAATGAGGTCCCTGATATACCTATTACCTTATTAATACTAAGTATCTTTGTGGAATGAGGTCCGTGATATACTTATTACCTTATTAATACTAAGTATCTTTGTGGAATGAGGTCCGTGATATACCTATTACCTTATTAATACTAAGTATCTTTGTGGAATGAGGTCCGTGATATACTTATTACCTTATTAATACTAAGTATCTTTGTGGAATGAGGTCCCTGATATACCTATTACCTTATTAATACTAATTATCTTTGTGGAATGAGGTCCGTGATATACTTATTACCTTATTAATACTAAGTATCTTTGTGGAATGAGATCCGTGATATACTTATTACCTTATTAATACTAAGTATCTTTGTGGAATGAGGTCCGTGATATACTTATTACCTTATTAATACTAAGTATCTTTGTGGAATGAGGTCCCTGATATACCTATTACCTTATTAATACTAAGTATCTTTGTGGAATGAGGTCCGTGATATACTTATTACCTTATTAATACTAAGTATCTTTGTGGAATGAGGTCCGTGATATACCTATTACCTTATTAATACTAAGTATCTTTGTGGAATGAGGTCCGTGATATACTTATTACCTTATTAATACTAAGTATCTTTGTGGAATGAGGTCCCTGATATACCTATTACCTTATTAATACTAATTATCTTTGTGGAATGAGGTCCGTGATATACTTATTACCTTATTAATACTAAGTATCTTTGTGGAATGAGATCCGTGATATACTTATTACCTTATTAATACTAAGTATCTTTGTGGAATGAGGTCTGTGATATACTTATTACCTTATTAATACTAAGTATCTTTGTGGAATGAGGTCCCTGATATACCTATTACCTTATTAATACTAAGTATCTTTGTGGAATGAGGTCCGTGATATACTTATTACCTTATTAATACTAAGTATCTTTGTGGAATGAGGTCCGTGATATACTTATTACCTTATTAATACTAAGTATCTTTGTGGAATGAGGTCCGTGATATACCTATTACCTTATTAATACTAAGTATCTTTGTGGAATGAGGTCCGTGATATACTTATTACCTTATTGATACTAAGTATCTTTGTGTGTGGAATGAGGTGGACAAAATGATTATTTCATTACAAACACATTGAGAAATTTAAGGGTATGATAGATGCAATTCGTCACTGCGCGACTATAATTAGTTTTAAGACAAATATCAAAACCTATCTTTTTATTCAAGCTTACAATTAGTCATTTTAAATCGATAAGTTTCATTAGATATTTTTATTCATTAGATATTACATATTTTGACACCCATGTAAATCTTACACATCCTATAAATCTTTTTACTTCATATATATATATATATATACATGCATGTAATTTATATTTCTTAATAGTTCTAGTCCTAGACTTATTTTAGTACCACATGAGATTGTAAAGCGCCATTGGGCTAAATGGAAATGGCGCTATATAAATGCTACTTATTATTATTATTATTATTATAGTGTCGTATTCCTAAAAGTAAAAATAGTTTCCTCAGTACCGAAGAAAGAGTATTTGAGATTTTGAAAGGAATTTTGAAATCTCAGAAGTAGTATTTATGCCAAATATCACGTACAAACCATGCTATTAAATGTTTATAGTACGAGCTAAGAAATTTTCTGGGGAATCTCCTTCACTGCTTGATCGTGCTCCCTCAAAAGCCAACGGACTCATGGAGTCATGCTCAGACAGAAAAGGCAAAACAATAAAAAATATCTGAAAGAATAGACAACTTACACATTTATGTGGTCCATTTCCTTGTATTTTTTACGTTCTTCATCAAGTTAAAGAGTGTTTCAGTATTCTTGTGTGATTCCTTACTGGGCATCCCGCCGTGCTGGGTATTTTCTGGTCAAACTTCGGCTTGTTCAAGGACCCGAAAACTAAACTGTGCTCGAGTCTTTCACAAAGATTTTGCGACAGTAACAACATGATTCTACACTTTTGCAAATTGTCAGTTCTGCATATTTGCTTGTTTTACTCTTGCTTTTCCAAGATTTTCCCTTCGCACTTTCGGACCAATCAAATGACAGAAATTTCTTAGCTTGTATTATAACATATGTTAACCAATTTTCCTTGGTGAGGTATTTTCACCTTTCACATGAGCCAGACAGTACCGTTTGAAACGAGCCACAGCATTGGCTTACCCAACAATACAAAACACCCTAACCTTTAGAACGAGCAGTATAAAGACGATAGAGCACAGTATAATGGTCCAATCAGAATACCAGTGTTTAGCGGTACTGTTTTACTTGGTTACCTGCGTGAAGCAAGTACATTGATGTGTTGTTGCCCTCTATTTCCATCATTGAAAGCTGGTGAAATTGATTTTCCAGTCCGAAGACAAGTCCGGAGAGGATTCAAGTATACCAAGGTCGCTGTTGTCTGGTCGTGACTGGTGGAAAAATACTGTTTCTTGGATACGACCCTTAGGAAAAGGGACCCAAAACCATAATGGGGAACACCACACTGAAAGAAAAACGCCCCATGAGGACCTGTCGCTCAGCCAGCATTTCCACCCATTCTACGAGTCCTTGTTGACAAATGGAAGGATTCCTAGTGCAAATGTAAGTTATGTGATAAAGTCACATAGATGTATTTTTTCCTCGAAACTTTGAGTCAATTGCTTTGTCAATTTACTTATTTTGTTTTCAGTTTTTGATGCCCGTTGTTGCACTTTTTCTGTAAGTACAGGCTGGTCTACCATACGAGAAGCTTTTGACACAAAAGAAATTGAATAGCTCGTTCAACATCAGCCACTGCCTTCTGAGAACACAGAAACTCTGTGAGTGCAGAGCAGAAGGCAGTATAGAGGAACCAGCATCGGAAGGTTAGTTGGACTAAAAATAATATGAATAGGAATTTCTAACGAGACCTAAAACAACCATAGGGGCTGATCAAAGTCAGGACCTGGCTAAACCACAGATTGAATTGGAATTTAGTGTGTGGTATCCTGCGCGCTTGCTAGATTAGTACCATGCTCCATTAGTGGCGACTGGGAACGAGTCTGGAGGTGAGAGGCGCCTAACCACTGCACTTCACCCACTATAAGTAATAGCTTTTGTTTGTGCTAGTATTTGTGGTTACGTTGTTGTTGTTGTTGTTGCATTTGATGTTTCATTTGGGAAGATGAAAACGCTAATACGTTTTTGATTCAGATTTCGTGTTTAAGAGTTGTTGTTTCTCTTTTTAGTTTGTCCTCATCCACTCTATTTCCATTCCAGTTTTGCTGCAACTCGCTGAGTCTGTGCTGAAGCATGATACCACCCAGGGACTGGCATACTTGTTGGCATTGCCCAAGGTTTGAAACTCGTATCTTATGTATTGGTGTATTTGATATTAGTCTGAGTCCCTATGGACCGTCATGCTGTGTGATTAAGGGAACGATGTAATTACTTCTCATCAAATGAGGTGTTTGGTTACGATACTTAAGGTGGCGGAAAGGGCTTGGCGCAGCTGTGGGCGTTGGTCTTTCACACTTTGTACACCCACTTTTTTCCCGTTAATTATCTCGTGGTAGCTTTGTTAGACTTTCTGTGAGTGACTGTCTTCTTGCCTGACACGTTGAGCGAACTCAATTACAAAATCCAACAACAGCAATGCCTCTTGTGTCTTCGACAGCTGTCAGAGGCAGGTGAACTGTTCCACAAGTACTCCAGCAACTATTTCTCTCTTCACATGGCAGCCTACTGCTATTCGCTCGAGGTCTACAGCAGGATGTGCCTCGACCTGACCCCAGATCAGGCAGCCGTCTATTACCACCTGCCCGCTGACGTCATAGATCACGTGATGAAGCACGTGACCCATGGTGTGCCATCTGATTGGCCAGAAGATGTTCAAAAATCCAGTGCATGTTTGCTTCAGTGGTACAATCAGATGAGTGACTTTTCTCAAGCTCAGTTGCTGGAAAGCCTTGGAAGAGGTTAGTATGTTGATAATCCAAGAAAACTGGGATTTTAGTCAGCAGGCCTTCACCTCTCAAAACCTTGCATTTTATTGGACCCCATTTGGACTGCACTGACAAAGAATTCCATTGTTTTAGGGTTAGGGTTTGTATTGTTTCAGGGTTAGGCATTGTTTGGATAGCCACTACTATTCCAGGTTCCGAGGAGGTGAATGACGCCCCATTTTAGTCAGAGAGGACTGTGTCCCTGTCATACTGAAGCTTAGTTAACTATAATAGAATATGAGTCACTTCTAGATCGTCAATCAATCAATCAATCATCTTTATTTATACAGGATAGTATTTAAGCGTTGCCGCTTGTGGGGTCGTGTGTAAAAAGTTTAACTAACTAACTAACTAACTAACTAACTGGTCAACCGTGGTATGCCGTGGGGAGTGAGTAGCAGCTGACGTTTCGTTTCGAGCGTTCGTAAGTTCTACTTTAAATTTACTAATTTCACTGTTATGTACTGTTTAAAACACGAACAGCAGTGTTTTATCAAGTTTAAAAATTCGAGGGCGAAGGCCGAGAATTTTTAGACTTGATAAAACACGTGCTGTGAGTGTTTTAAACGGCTTCAAAAACGCTTTAAGAATGCAATGAAAGAAAGACGCACATCTCAAGGGAATGGTTACTTAATGAACCATTGAACCTTTGTATTCACAACGCCATGCAAAATATTCGAGTGATCACCGCCTGTAATTACGAACATCTCAAGGGAATGACATGAAGAAATTACCATACTATGTTGTTTGAAGCGGCGTTTCGCAATGCAAGAAGAACAGTGTACTTGAAGGATTTGGTGTCGTGGTTTACCTCGATAAAGTTCAAGACTTGGAAAGCGATGTGACTGACATGACGGCAGACTCTAAATTTGTGACTCCGGCACAAAATATGTAAGTTTAATGCACGTTTTTATAATTTTACGGCTTTGAGTTTGGTTTAATAATTGGAACTAAACAGTGGCTCGGTAAACAAGTAATGGTAGTTGGATAACTTCATTTTAAAAATATTATCTGTGTATCTCGGTAGTCTGCTGATATTAGTAAATTTAGTGCAAAATTTATTATCTAGGTACCTTATGTTCTGCGTACTTTTTGCTATCTTTGGGTCTTTATCAGTGAATTCTTAATTAGGATGAAACTTTATATAAAATTTCATGTTCATTAGTATTCTTTATATAAAACGTTCATCCTAATTAGCAATTCAATGAGAAAGCTGAAACATCAATAGAAATTCCATTGTCTCAATCATTAACCCCGTTTCCCTCTGGGACAGAATTCAAATCCCTCCGCGGGCCTTTTAGAATGATGATATTTTATCAGGTATAAAGGAGCATGCACGTGACTGATTTGCTTCATCTGATTGGACAAAATGCTCATTAATTATTCATGAGTTTTTGAAAGCTATTTAGTATCCTAGTTTTACTGTACATATTTCTCGCTTATAACTATAGTTTAGGATATATTACTTAGTTAGATAGTCAGTCGGTTTGTTAGTTATGATGGGTGACTAGTTCCTGTAAAAACTAGTGTTGATCTGCGTCGGTGAGGAAGATAAACACTGGTGGTACTAAAAATCTAAAACAAGACAGGAGTACTATAAGAATGCTCTCATAATTATAACGGTATAAAATCATCCATAACATTGTGAATTTACTGAACTGATAAAACATTAAAATCTACCTTATGGAGTACGTCAACTTTCTTTGCTATTTGATTTCACAGTAATGTCATACAGATAGGATAATGCATCGGCATGTACATTGTTTGATTGTGGTGTTACGTCCTCCACCGATTCAGTAATATCATACAGATAGGATAATGCATCGGCATGTACATTGTTTGATTGTGGTGTTACGTCCTCCACCGATTCAGTAATGTCATACAGATAGGATAATGCATCGGCATGTACATTGTTTGATTGTGGTGTTACGTCCTCCACCGATTCAGTAATATCATACAGATAGGATAATGCATCGGCATGTACATTGTTTGATTGTGGTGTTACGTCCTCCACCGATTCAGTAATGTCATACATATAGGATAATGCATCGGCATGTACATTGTTTGATTGTGATGTTACGTCCTCCACCGATTCAGTAATATCATACAGATAGGATAATGCATCGGCATGTACATTGTTTGATTGTGGTGTTACGTCCTCCACCGATTCAGTAATATCATACAGATAGGATAATGCATCGGCATGTACATTGTTTGATTGTGGTGTTACGTCCTCCACCGATTCAGTAATGTCATACAGATAGGATAATGCATCGGCATGTACATTGTTTGATTGTGGTGTTACGTCCTCCACCGATTCAGTAATGTCATACAGATAGGATAATGCATCGGCATGTACATTGTTTGATTGTGGTGTTACGTCCTCCACCGATTCAGTAATGTCATACAGATAGGATAATGCATCGGCATGTACATTGTTTGATTGTGGTGTTACGTCCTCCACCGATTCAGTAATGTCATACAGATAGGATAATGCATCGGCATGTACATTGTTTGATTGTGGTGTTACGTCCTCCACCGATTCAGTAATGTCATACAGATAGGATATTGCATCGGCATGTACATTGTTTGATTGTGGTGTTACGTCCTCCACCGATTCAGTAATGTCATACAGATAGGATAATGCATCGGCATGTACATTGTTTGATTGTGGTGTTACGTCCTCCACCGATTCAGTAATGTCATACAGATAGGATAATGCATCGGCATGTACATTGTTTGATTGTGGTGTTACGTCCTCCACCGATTCAGTAATGTCATACAGATAGGATAATGCATCGGCATGTACATTGTTTGATTGTGGTGTTACGTCCTCCACCGATTTGCTAATTCTTCCTGGTCAACAAACTCGAACTTTTAGGGATTATCCTACAAATTAAATGGAGGAATGGAGGACCACAAAATTGTATAGAATATTTCCCCTAAGAATGAAATCGTCTCAGGTTTCTGGTTCCATGTGAATAAAATTTATACGTAAATTAATGCGGTGTGGCATGGCGTCACAGCCTGCGGCTATCGATGCGTATTGATTAAAATATTTTTATTACACTCAGGTGTTGACATTGGCCGCTTCGCACGGGATCTTCAGTACAAGAGAGAGACGATTCTTGGCCTTACAATGTAAGAGTACTGTAGTAGTGCTACTATCCCATTTCTCTCTACAAAAGAACTCAAAAGGACAACTGAAGCTAAAGTAAACATTAAAATTAAAATGTGTCATGGTTTTGCGCATGTCTGGAATCAATGTTCGATTGGTGGCTGTTAATTGGCTTCAAAAAGTTAAAGTCCCCTCCCTTAATGCTTGATTGAAAGGATATGCAATATTTTCCTTGAAAACTAGATCTACGCACAGTTCGTTAGTCATTTTGGCACATTTACTTTGATTTCATCCATCCCACAAATGTACTAGGATAGTCTGTTTATACGAAAACTATTGAACATTATTTTGTTCTGGCCCGGAACATTAAGGCGTGTCCCTCAGCGTTCCTTTAAGATGATAAAATAAATATCACAATTTTTGACAGTGATGCACCTCGTTTGCAGTAATCCACTTCCACATCGATTATTAAACAGTCATAGTGAATTAAACGTTCAAGTTAGATTATGAGAAGCGTGAACACATTCTTAAGTGCCGCTGACAGTGATGTCTGCCTCTCTCCAGGGCCCTGCAGGAAGAGGTGTTCAACACGGCCATATCACTGGCTCATCGATACGATGTACCACAGTGGGAGGTATTCATGACTCATGTGGAGTGGCTGTTTTCTGATAGTGGGTGAGTTATCTATAGCTGTGAATGCGTGCTGGTGGCACACAGTGGGAGCTATTCATGACTCATGTGGAGTGGCTGTTTTCTGATAGTGGGTGAGTTATCTATAGCTGTGAATGCGTGCTGGTGGCACACAGTGGGAGGTATGCATGACTCGCGTTGAGTGGCTGTTTTCTGATAGTGGGTGAGTTATCTATAGCTGTGAATGCGTGCTGGTGGCACACAGTGGGAGGTATGCATGACTCGCGTTGAGTGGCTGTTTTCTGATAGTGGGTGAGTTATCTATAGCTGTGAATGCGTGCTGGTGGCACACAGTGGGAGGTATGCATGACTCGCGTTGAGTGGCTGTTTTCTGATAGTGGGTGAGTTATCTATAGCTGTGAATGCGTGCTGGTGGCACACAGTGGGAGGTATTCATGACTCATGTGGAGTGGCTGTTTTCTGATAGTGGGTGAGTTATCTATAGCTGTGAATGCGTGCTGGTGGCACACAGTGGGAGGTATGCATGACTCGTGTGGAGTGGCTGTTTTCTGATAGTGGGTGAGTTATCTATAGCTGTGAATGCGTGCTGATGGCACACAGTGGGAGGTATTCATGACTCATGTGGAGTGGCTGTTTTCTGATAGTGGGTGAGTTATCTATAGCTGTGAATGCGTGCTGGTGGCACACAGTGGGAGGTATGCATGACTCGTGTTGAGTGGCTGTTTTTAACTCGTTGATGCGCGCAAGCGCAGAACACGAGTTATTAGGGTTAGTGTGTCCTAGCTAATTTATTCATCGTTTTATGGTATGTAATTCGGGATTTTCTGTGTACATCGGGACTTTCCGATGCCGTTTTGGTATATACTTCATGGTTGTATTCCGTTCCATATATAGTCTCCCTGCAAAATCATTTTCTCTACTGTTTTACAGTATTATTCAGGGAGACTATATGGAACGGAACACTACCATGAAGTATATACCGGCGTTTTGCTTAGCTCAGCTGAACAGAATGGCATGAGTGTAGATAGAGATGGCCAGTTTATAAGTAAAGTGTTTTAAAGTCATGAGTATTCCTGAATTCGAAGTTCTGTATTCGGAATTCTCGAATGAGAAAATGAACTGAATTAACATAATATATTCACATAGGTTCCCTCCTAAAAAAACATGTGTTTTCTTTGATCGATCTTCCAGCCAGTTGACCCCCGGGTCATGCACTGTTTATATTTGATAAAACGTTTGCAAGTTACATTTGGCTAGCGTTAGATTCCCAAAAACTCAATCAGTCTGCGCCGATGTGGACCGGATAAAAACTCGCTTCAACCTCTTCGATATGTGATTTCAAAGTTCAGCGGGGCATTTTGATTTCAAGATCAATTTGATTTAGCTACAACATTATGATCCATGGCTACACTAAATAATTACTTCGTCACACAACCCTTGTTCAGATCGGAAGGTTCCAGAACTACTTAGACTGCATGCCTCAACACAATTAGCCATTATCAAGCGAGGGTTCTAGACGTAATCAAGCTATAAATAGGTCGTTTATTCCACACACAATAGTAATTTAACTCGTGGATGCACGCATGTGCAGAACGAGTTATTGGGTTTAGGTGGATACGAGATAATTTTTTCGTCGTTTTTTTCTGTGACTCGACGACTCGCCGTTGACTTTCCGAATGACCGTCCAAGGTTTCGAAAAGATTTTGTCATGCTGGAGAAGAGGTATTGACGGTGCCCATCTAAGGCCAGACACTTCAAACCTGGACAGACATGGCAGTGGGTCCCTATCGATCACTTAGTGGTGATGACGTAACGATGACGTGTTTTAAGTACATGCCCATGTCTCCCTCATTTCTAATGCCAGACTGTTCAAACTTGGACAGGTATGGTATTATTTTCCCACGATTCACTTAGTGGTGATGACGTAACGATGACATCATCGGTCGCGTGATTTTTAGTATATACCAAAATTGCTCTCTGACCATCCACGAGTTGCCCTTAGGGGCCCTATGTTCTGATAGTGGGTGAGTTATCTATGGGAGGTATTCATGACTCATGTGGAGTGGCTGTTTTCTGATAGTGGGTGAGTTATCTATGGGAGGTACTCATGACTCATGTGGAGTGGCTGTTTTCTGATAGTGGGTGAGTTATCTATGGGAGGTATTCATGACTCATGTGGAGTGGCTGTTTTCTGATAGTGGGTGAGTTATCTATGGGAGGTATTCATGACTCATGTGGAGTGGCTGTTTTCTGATAGTGGGTGAGTTATCTATGGGAGGTACTCATGACTAATGTGGAGTGGCTGTTTTCTGATAGTGGGTGAGTTATCTATGGGAGGTATTCATGACTCATGTGGAGTGGCTGTTTTCTGATAGTGGGTGAGTTATCTATGGGAGGTATTCATGACTCATGTGGAGTGGCTGTTTTCTGATAGTGGGTGAGTTATCTATGGGAGGTATTCATGACTCATGTGGAGTGGCTGTTTTCTGATAGTGGGTGAGTTATCTATGGGAGGTACTCATGACTAATGTGGAGTGGCTGTTTTCTGATAGTGGGTGAGTTATCTATGGGAGGTATTCATGACTCATGTGGAGTGGCTGTTTTCTGATAGTGGGTGAGTTATCTATGGGAGGTACTCATGACTCATGTGGAGTGGCTGTTTTCTGATAGTGGGTGAGTTATCTATGGGAGGTATTCATGACTCATGTGGAGTGGCTGTTTTCTGATAGTGGGTGAGTTATCTATGGGAGGTACTCATGACTCATGTGGAGTGGCTGTTTTCTGATAGTGGGTGAGTTATCTATGGGAGGTATTCATGACTCATGTGGAGTGGCTGTTTTCTGATAGTAGGTGAGTTATCTATAGCTGTGAATGCGTGCTGGTGGCACACAGTGGGAGGTATTCATGACTCATGTGGAGTGGCTGTTTTCTGATAGTAGGTGAGTTATCTATAGCTGTGAATGCGTGCTGGTGGCACACAGTGGGAGGTATTCATGACTCATGTGGAGTGGCTGTTTTCTGATAGTGGGTGAGTTATCTATGGGAGGTATTCATGACTCATGTGGAGTGGCTGTTTTCTGATAGTGGGTGAGTTATCTATGGGAGGTACTCATGACTCATGTGGAGTGGCTGTTTTCTGATAGTGGGTGAGTTATCTATGGGAGGTATTCATGACTCATGTGGAGTGGCTGTTTTCTGATAGTAGGTGAGTTATCTATAACTGAATGCGTGCTAGGGGTCCATTTTGCCAACCCATTGTCTCTCGCGATTGACCAGTCTATGTATTGTTTTGTAAGTGAAGATCTAAGTCATTTTCATTTTGAATTGATTCTCTATCAGTAATAAAACGATATCACAATTTAAGTGGAATGTGTCGATACCTGTAGTTTGTTTTGTGTTGGCCCGACCGTTGTTAAAGCTGTGAACTGGTGTTTTTATAAAAAAGAAGGATTTAATCGATCAAAAGAGGTACAACACCAGACAGTTGATGTTTATGGTGGCACGTTTTACTGCAATGGTAAGGTCAGAGTGTGGATACAACACCAGACAATTGATGTTTGTGGTGGCACGTTTTACTGCTATGGTAAGGTCAGAGTGTGGATACAACACCAGACAGTTGATGTTTGTGGTGGCACGTTTTACTGCTATTGTATGGTCAGAGTGTGGATACAATACCAGACAATTGATGTTTGTGGTGGCACATTTTATTGCAGGTTGGCTACAAAAGAAATCCAGGAACGCGTCAACAGGAAAGCAGTGCTTGACACTCTACTGCAGGATTCTGAAAAGGTTGGGACTTCGTACCATTTTGATATGGCGTGTAGCGAATTTCGCACGTGTTGTTGAAGCATAACTTTCTAGGAGTTAGACGTTTGATGCATCTGTCTTAATAAGTAGATTAATGTTGTCATTTCTATTAGATGTCCGTTAGAATGAGAGAAAACATTTACCCGACAATAGAAGGTACCATGCATGCTCGCCTGATCTACTACTACATGCTACTTCAAGAATGTCAAGACAAGAATGATCCAGTTAAGGTCTGTATTGGTGCACTGTGTTAGATATCGTCCTGGTAGTAGATTAGAAACCTCTTTAGGTAAGACCAGAATGGTCCAGTGAAGGTCTGTATTGGTGCACTGTGTTAGATATCGTCCTGGTAGTAGATTAGAAACCTCTTTAGGAAGACAAGAATGGTCCAGTGAAGGTCTGTATTGGTGCACTGTGTTAGATATCGTCCTGGTAGTAGATTAGAAACCTCTTTAGGTAAGACAAGAATGGTCCAGTGAAGGTCTGTATTGGTGCACTGTGTTAGATATCGTCCTGGTAGTAGATTAGAAACCTCTTTAGGTAAGACAAGAATGGTCCAGTGAAGGTCTGTATTGGTGCACTGTGTTAGATATCTTCCTGGTAGTAGATTAGAAATCTCTTTAGGTAAGACAAGGATGGTCCAGTGAAGGTCGGTATTGGTGCACTGTGTTAGATATCTTCCTGGTAGTAGATTAGAAACCTCTTTAGGTAAGACAAGAATGGTCCAGTGAAGGTCGGTATTGGTGCACTGTGTTAGATATCGTCCTGAGCTTATTAGATTAGAAACCTCTTAGGTTTTTATCGTTAGATTATTGGCAGTGTAACACCTGACACACCCATTGTATAATAAATCCGCCACTGATTACCAATCAGTGAGAGTCGGTGTCGTAGTGGTTAGCGCTTCCGCCTTACACGTCAAAGATCAGATTTCGCACCCCAGTCAAGGCAGTGATTCTTCTCAAGGTGTAAAAACCTGGCTCTCTATGCTATACATTGGAGATTGTGAGTCCCTCGTGGCTCGGATGACCACGTAAAATGGTGGTCCCGTCTCCAGATATGGGGCCGTAAAAGAGCCACTGAGGACGTAAGAGAATCTCTGACGGTGACTTAGCCTGGGTGTCAGATGGTCCTGAGCGGACGACGTCGGGCCGTCTGAACATTAGGCTAGGTGACCACCCTCTGTGTGCCGACTTGTCGTGATATTCGAGGGACCAGAGAATGAACTCCACTTCCTAACCCTAACCACAATACCAACCACAGCTAGTTGGTAGAATGTGAACAAGTGCTGAAACTGAAATCGAATCGCAACTCTTCACACAGGATGTCCTCGACGCTCAGACACACCTTAAGCTTCTCAAGAAAGTCAAGTCTGCTGCCCCAGGTAAGACGAACGTGTGAACATTGTTACTGAACCTAATTAGATCAGAAAAAGCCACCTTATTATCTTGTGTTTCAATCGCACATAAGTGAAATAGCGCCTGAAGCGAGCCTTGTTGCCGCAAGAGGTAGCAGACAATTTCAAGAACAAATTCCTGTCAATTTTGAAAATACAGAAAACAAAGGACAGCATTAATCGATTACGCAGAGGGGTATTTTTGGTAACGAGAAAACGAAAGAATTAATGGTAGATAACGTTGTCCGTTAGCTCACTGTAGCTGGTAGTTACTGTGTAGTCATTAGAGCAGATTTCGTACGAGTGGCACAAACTACAGCACTGACTACGGCACGGTTACCGTACGGCATGCCGTGACGTTGAAATGGTTTCCCATTGTTTTTGTCCTGCTGATCCAATCAAATCACAGAGTTACAGTACAGCAAGGTTACAGCCACACCGCGGCAAAACGTTACGCGCATGCGTATTTGCTATTTCTTGTCGGCGCGCGGCCGCCCCCAGTTTCCCGCGAAACTGAAATGAAACAACAGGCACATACCCGTGATTTTAAAATTTCTGCGTAAAAGTATCCATTTGTGAACTGTTTGTCAAAAAATAAGAAAACTACTTAAAAGCTAAGCCTAAGACTTTAACAGGTTGAAGTTTTCTTAATTTGTAATTCACTGTGAGTTTACTAAGTTATAAAATTATTTACTAAAAAAGTTGAAACCCTCGGTAATTTGTATTTGATAGCAGAGCCTTCGTTCTTTTGGCCAGCGGAGCATACCCGTTTTGCCGCGGTGTGGGTTACAGCACAGTTACGGACATGCCGTAGTTTGCCCTACTCATACGAACTTTGCTCTACTGTACGGCATGCCATGACATTGGAATTGTTTCCCTATTGTTTTTGTCCTGATGATCCAATCACATTACATTACACTCACTCACTCACTCCGTAAGGTGTTAACTTTTCTCATTATTCAATCGATATTTGACAAGTTCACGTTGGATCTTTGTTTACTACATCTACATCCGTCTAATACATGTGGGATATGTGTTTAGAGTCTAGAGAGTTTTCATCACCAACTTCGACAAACCCGTTATTCCAAGCTACAATCCCAAATAAAGCGTGAAAACATAATGATATATTTTTTATGTCAAGTACAATAGATCAAATAAAACATATTTGATGAATGAATTTTACTGTTTTTTAGTTCAAAGCTATCGTGACGTCACAGCCTTTGTTAATCTATTTACCTTTTGACTTTTCCACACGAATTATCACAATGGAGGAAGGAATGTTCAGTGTTGTGTCTTGTGATTTGAGTAAAACACAGTGAGGATAAACAAGCGCGTGTGGGATAAATATTACGTTTGTGCGACGTTTTGATCGGAATATTCCTGTACACGTATGCGGTTTGTAGTAGGACTTTAAAATGCAGGCTTATTAAAATGCAAGTATCTTGATCAGTTTTTTAACTAATCGGAGCAACCTTGATGTGGTGTTTCATTTGAGATCAAGATTCATCTGTCATTTGATTGGAGATGAAGATGCATCCTCAGATCTTCATGTGGAGTTTCATCGTGTAACAAGGTACATGCACCTGATCAAAATGGGATGATCCGATTGGCTGTTGAACTCATTAATAATTCATGAGTTTGAGAACTACACTTCTCAAACCCATGAATAATAATTAACAGCCAATCGGGTCATGCCATTTTGGTCAGCGGATGAAAAGAGGTTATTACACGGAAAGTTGTGAAATACGGCTGGGTCCCAGCCGTATTACACAACTTTTCGTGTAATAAATTGTTTATTATACGAAAGCTAATACGAAAGCTAACACGAAAGCTAACACGAACAATAAAGGTTTGTTTTGGATTACCTTACTGCTCTGTATGAAGAAAATCTTGAGACTAGAAATCTCGAGAGAAAGAAACCTCTCAGTTGAAGTCAAATGTCGGGGGCGGGCGCGCACTGAAAGTTTTTCCCGCGCTAAAAGCTGATTGGCTGTTACTCAAATAGCCCCATTTCGATTGGCTCGCGCGCTTACAAAACCTTTTAAGTGTTGAATAAAACTGTGCAAACCTGTTTGTGACCCGTGTAACACGGTCTCATATTTGCACTCGTTTTAGCCCGTATTTGCACTCGAAAACGCCAAGTCGTATTATAAATCTTGATATCCAAGGAAGCACAGATCAAGATCGCTGCGGTTAGTTCAAACACTGATCAAAACACTTGAATTTTAACTAAGTAACAAGGTTTATATCTTAGGTATTGCTAAGAATAGAAGTGAAGGTAAAGATGGAAATAAAAATCAGTTGCATTCTTTGTGTCACTCGAACCTTCCACGTCCTGAATGCTTCCGACTTTTAGTCTTCTGTCCTGTTCACTACACTGCTAGGCAGGTTTGTTGAAAAGACCAACACAAAATAACAACGAAAAAACTTGTGATCAATAATTGTATACAGCATTATACCAGGCAAACAATACTGACTTCCTAATGATCTAATGATTTATTAATACAGGCATTGTTTGAGAAATCATATCAAAAACTCGTTCTGTACGGCCCCGCAAATGATCCCAGGCCCGCGTTTGCCCGTGGTATCAAAACACCTCGAAAGTAATAAATCTCTAGGGGCTGCGCCTCTCGAGATTCGTTTGTTTTCTCGGTGTTTTGATACCACGATCAAACACTAGAACTCATCTATTATATATAACTTCAAAGTCCGAAGACTTTGAGATTCAAACTGCCAGGGACTTTGAAATGTCTAAGTCCTGTCCATAATAACTAATATGTCAACAGTAAAGAAGTGAAGTGACAGCGAAAGAAAAAAAAACTGCCTTCAACGGGATTCGAACCAACTTCCTTAGAACCCATAGGTTTCTAGCCCACTCCCTAAACTACACTACTGAATCGCTTGTTGAGCTCTCCAGCCCCAAAAAGAAGAATCTATGAGTGGGTAACTATACACAATAGTCCAACAATACTCTTAATTACGAACAATAGAAACAATGCTGACATCAAACATACCTGCATGTAATAATTAATGAGTAGCAGTAGATGTTTATTGTACTCGTTACCAGATTCGACGGGCGCTTCCAAATCCTCGTGAGAATTTCACGCGTCCGGAGACGATAATTATTATTACATCTGCAATTCGAATTTTAAGAAAGATATGCAATTTTTTTATTATTGGTTATTTCTTATCTTTTATCTTCTTTTTTTTTAGTGGAAATTGTATGTTGGTTGTTAATGAATATCTTCATATTTCAATAATACTTTGGATGATTATCATGTCTATTAAAAATGCACTTCTGCGAAATGGTCATTTAATATCCTACGCTTTATTTTAAGTGTAATTCCTCAGGATATTTGTTATTTCCAGTGATTCCTAAGGTACATCAGAACATTGCCAGGTGCAAGCAACTTTTGTGTGTTTATAATATTGAGTGAACTGTATGTAATTTACATTACTACCATCGTCACTATTTCCTGGACTGATCAGGCATCGATACTGTGCAATTCTCACCATAAATCTAAATTGAAAACGTGCTAGGTTATAAATATCTTTATTATACATTACCTCTGCTGTGTTTAAAATTCATAGTATAGGGACAGCCCAGTAATGAAACGAACGAAACAGCATTCAGTCTGACATCTTTATTTTTAAAGCAGACAGAACGTACTTAAAGTGGTTATATCCGCAGGATTTTTCTAATTTTCGGTCATATAATTATCTAGGGATTTTTAATTACACGAAACATTTCTTGGAACCTCGAATACGAATAGCATAATTTGTTAATTTAGTTTAATGTTAATTTAACAATTAATTTTGGAAGAGAGGCCAAGCTAGCTATATAGATTAATATTTAAGTAAGGATACCACTGATCAAAGACACCAGTTTAAAACTTGAAAACGTTGGCCCAACTTTGTAAGTTTTTCATAATACTAATCCATTTTCATCGTCGCCATCCGTATCTCGATAAGCTTTTCTATACTTTCACTTCACTTATGAAGAAGGTTTTAATGAAATTAGTCCACTACTGTTAAGTTCCTGTTAGTTTGTATGTGATTTTGAGCTTTTCGAAGAAATGCTAAAAATAGCTGCCAGTCCCTCTGACGTAAAGAGCATCCTCTATACACAATACGTTACCCATAAAATACTTTAGTACTAGTTTCAGATACGCTTTCAAGTATATTCTGCAATTTGTATTTGAAGAAAAAGGCATGCAAATTGATTATTATCGGTTATTTTCTTATCTTTTTTTATGTACTTTGGTTTTATGTACTTTGGTTTTATGAATATTCATTTTTTAATATGCTTTGGATGATTTTCTTTTTCGATTTTCATATCTTTATTGGAAAACGCTTCTGAGAGATGATCGTTTAATATCTTACCCATTATTTTAAGTGTAATTCCTAACGAGACTACTAGAAATAACGTATCTCCTGAGGTACATCAGCACATTGCCAGGTGCGAGCAACCTTTGTGTACAATATTGAGAGCACTTTCGTGCGACCAAGTCCGCCCCCTTTGCTTTTTAGCTTTTGTATTCAATGGAAATGGTTTTTCACCAATTCTACCCCTTTTTTAGATTTTTCACTGAATATTTTACCATATAGTCCATCATCGATAGTTGTTTTATTTAGTTGGTGACATGTTTTAGATGCGTTGATCATTTGGTGTAAGAAAAGAATTAAGAACAATTCCGTGGGAGCAAATCAATCTTTCCTATAATCATTTCTCCATTAAGTACTTTGCAGCAGTGTTGTCGTTTGTATTTTTGAATGCGTAATATGTCTCTGTATTGGAGGATCAATTGCCAAAAAACGAAGACATCATATTCGTTTTCTCGTAGTTGTATTTTGGAAACCGTTTCGTAATTCACCCCTAGAACTGCCTTAAAAAGATGTGAACCAAAGAGGCGGCCGCTTTTTAACCACACGGAAAACAAACGATTCAATTAGACAATTTGTTGAGGAAGCAGGTTTTATTTGTAAATAAGAAAAACTGTTATATATTTAGCCATAGTTAATAGAGTGGAATGGTTAGGAAACTCAGGGACCTTCTTTGTTATAGGTCTTTGTTAGCTTTTTTCGACCACTACCGTGCGCAAAACACAATAGAAATTCCAACATGTTAGTCAATCAGCCAATAGAAACGTGTGAGTTCAGTCGTTCAGGGAACGCTAATGAACTATGATCGTGCACAATCTTTTGTCTTACCCCCTTCCAACCTAAATCGCAGCGCCTTTGTTAGCCCTTTTGAAGTTTGCCGGGTTTCCTAACCATTCCACTCTATTGACTATGATTTAGCTTACAGCTTGTTGAACTTTGTGTATTCACTTGGCCAAGCTTTATGGAAATAAGACATTACGGAATGTTTGCCATGCGCTTCTCCATAAACTTAACATGTCTCTTCTTGTCACTTTGTTTACTAACCCATACAATATTGGATTCACCACCGATTGTATGCCGGCTAGAGTACGAAACATAACGAAGACCACCTTAGGGATGGATTGGCGATCTTGAGCAAGTGCGAACCATGTCCAAACTATATAAGTTGGTCCACAGCATAGTACATAGACCACGAAGAGAATCAGCAGCATTTGTGTCTTTTCAGATTGCGAATTAGACCTTTGTCCTTTGGCACGTTTTGCAGAGATTTCAGAGCTTTGTGTTGTTTTGATTGTCTTATGGTTTATACCAAGTATTCCTGTTGGGTCGTCCCGTATAACCTCTATACCCTTAGCGTTCAAAAAGTGACTTGTCGTGAAGGCTTCCTTTGACGACGATTGCTCTCCTTCAGTTTTAAGGTTTAGTTTTAAGACTTTGCAATTGCCCTCACAGAGATTCTGTGATTGGACTTTGATGGCGTTTGCTTTTGAGATTGTACTCGTTTTGTTCTGAGAAATCGTTTTTGGATTAATCTCAACAATCTCTTGAGAGCTTTTCTGGCTTCGTACTTCTACTATTTTCACCTCTATAGTACACTCAGTTTGGTCTCTTTTCCCTGACATTTCTCCACACTTTGCGTCGTTTTCAGTGTGACTGCTTTCTTTCAAGTCATGGTCACCTTCAATGGACGAACTTTCTAGTCGTGTGGTATTATTTCGTGTGGGTTTATTCCCTGTCGGTTCTTTTCTTGACGCGTCGACTCTGTTGTACTTTCCTTTAACTCCTAACATGTCCTCAAAGTCACTGCCTTTACCAATAGTCCTTGGTTTGAAAGTATACTCTTCCCCGGCTTTTTGAGCATTCCGAAATCGAGATCTTATCTTCTTTAAGCAGGAAGTTAAAAAGTAAGAATTGAGTGCGACTGGAATAATAAAAGCAAGAATACAAAGTGTGAAGAAGTTTGGTTTGTGCTTGGCGGGGTCGAGTGCGCACCAGCATTGACCTTGTATGGGTTCATACTCACCCCATCCCACAAGGGGAGTAATGGAGAGCGCAAGGCTCAACATCCAGGCACCAGCGCATGGAAGATTCACCCCGGATGGAGTGGCGTGTATGCGATAGTGCATAGGATTAGTGATGCTATAATACCGCTATGCCGCCATCAATGTTAAGAGAAACATGGATGACACTGTTGTGAATCTGTTCAGAAACGCAGCGGTTTTACAAAATCGGACAGAAAATGCCAGCGAGGGATGGAAAACCGTCATGGCTACAAACGGGAAGGTGGCAATGAAAACGAGAAAGTCAGCCGAGGCCAGGTGCAGTATCAAGACGTTGGAGCAGGTCAGATCGGCTGTACTTTTACGGCGAAGAGTCGCTATGAATAGAGACAGGTTCATAAAGCACCCATAAACACTCATTAACAGAGCCAGGCCAAGCTTGACATACTGAGCTTGGCTGTGGCAGGAGAGATTGACCTCAGGTGGAGATGTACAGTTCAGTTGCTGCCCAGCACTGGGAACACACGATGTGTTCTCCATGATTCGTGTAACCCTATTTCTGCCGTCGGAGAAACCTAAATTTGTGGTGCCATTGCAGGATGCGTGAAGCCACTAAAGCTTCCCTCCTTCTGCTTCACGGTTCATATAGAGGTTTCAACGGCTTGTGTTTTGGTGTACCGCCAGGGTCACGTCACTGATCAGTATCGGGCACAACTCATGGTATTGAATGTGATGCCTAACGTTAATGGTGCCTTAACACATTTATCACAACGTGTGATGCAGGAGATTGAGATTTCTATAGGAAAATCAAATAAGTAAACTCGATCATCCGTTATTTGTCATCTTTGACAAAAATAAAACATAAAATATTCTGTTTTTCGTTTTTCCTCGCGCCGTAAAATGAAACTCAATACTAAATGTTTTCATCCCATTAAAGTCCTATTCAGCACAATTGTGAATATTCGATCATTATTGCATGCGTAGGAGTCTCGGTTTTTTTTGCATGAAGGGGAGTGGCCACTAGGGGAGAGGGGTTAGGGGTTAGGGTGGGGTGGCCACTAGGACTAAGAGGGATTATAAGGCACTTCAGATGCTCTAGTGCAAGCTCCTCTTTCACTGTAAGTAGGGCCTAAATTTTAATGTATTTGGCAATACAAGTAGCGTGACTTTGGGAGAAAAGGGGGATCTACAACTGGGGTACGGACAGAAGAAACGAAAATATATTGATTGTATGGCTCAAGAATATACAAAAGCAGCTTTGGTTTGGTTTTGCGGTCAGGACGTTATGGACTGACAACTGACCAATGATAGCTGACGAAATGACCATCATAATAAATCGATTGAATGATGTGATCCCTGTTGTTTAGTGTATGCTTGCATCGCTGAACCACGCCTAAACATGTCAGAATTTTACACTAGAATTCAACAATGTCAGCCGAATCTGAATGTTAGGGTATCATTTGTGCCTGTCTTGTGTCAAATCAGAATACAAACCTAATCCACCGAACCGACAAAGATGGCGTCTGTACATTGGACCAGCATCCCTTGCGAACCTAACAGTACAACACACATCTATCACTCGTACTCGCTTGTTTTTAAGATTTAAAACTCTACAGCGATTCTATAACGGATTTTAAGATGTTCGTGCGCAAAGGACTGTGGGTAAAAGTACAAGCCGCCACATATTGATCATTAGCGGCGCTTATCTCACAAGTACCACTAATAATATATACGGCGCCACTAATAATATATACTATTAGTATAATCTCATTCCCGTGCTCTGATTGGTCGAGAATAACGTCATATGTCGCTATATTCACCTGCAGAGCGCCTGTGAGTAGAACAAGTACCACTATTAATAAATACGGCACTGCGTGTGCGTAAGTTACTTGTACTTATCTCACACCTGTGAGTAGAACAAGTACCACTAATAATAAATACGGCACTACGTCTGCGTATGTTGCTTGTACTTATCTCACACCTGTGAGTAGAACAAGTACCACTAATAATAAATACGGCACTGCGTGTGCGTAAGTTACTTGTACTTATGCTTTTGTCGTGGTGTGAATCAGGATTTAACTCTTGATTCTGAAATCCCAGAATTTCTTTCCTTTATAGAAATTCTTGATTGGATGTATAAACAAAACAAGTTATTGTTTGACACTCATGTCCAACTTTTTTACTTCTCGTCGTCACCGTATAAATTCCTAATCACTCGGGCTCCCTGTGGCATGGCCCGAGTCGCAACATAAATACAGCTTTACAACAACCGGCCATTTTCTCGCAATCTGGTTGGCCAATTTTTATAGACGTCAAGCAGTGCGCGCGCGGCGTTCGAAGCGCTTTGCCTAGAGCCGTACATGTTTGTGAATTCAGATTGTGTAAGGTCTGATCCAAAAACGAAGAAAATGAGGATTTTACAAGCATTCATCACTGGGAAAAGTTAATCGGTGAGTCACACTTCCTTGTGTGTTGCCATTTGTCAAAACTTGAGCTTTCTCTCGAGTTTGTGACTGTTCGACCGATCGTAGAACTAGAACTGAGAAATGGTCTTGAATCAAAGAATAACATTTATTCTATAAACTACCTTGCTTTACAAGGATTCCCAGCACTGCGAAAAATCGTATCTAAACACACGTAAAAATACGATAATTATACGTGTGGATATCGCCTCTCAGCCAATCAGCGATTTCCACGTCACGCGCTTACCCCTGCTTCGAACAACCGGGCCCAGGTCCAAGTATTGTTTATAAAATAAATAAAACAAAACATGGACAATTGGAGAATTTATCGTGTTCCACTCGACATCTCACTGTTGAACATTCGAAGATAAATTCCATATCTCCGCGCGCCCATGTATTATTTTCTATTTATAACATTATATTTATATAACGTTCTTAAGTAGAAACAAACAGTTTAGAGTAGCTTAGATATTTTTTTGTAGAGTTAGGGCCAGCTTAAAGAATCGCGGTTTACGTTTTGGACTTTTCGCCTGGAAGGTAGTTTGTATACACTCGTTTGAAGCTAAAAGTGTTTTGTTGTTGTAAAAAACAAATAGAAGTTAGTTTATGTGTCTGTCGTAATATTGACAACGATTTTAGTTGTAACATGGCCAAAATAGCTGTGAATCCACTCGGCGAAAACGGCAAACGACATTACCAGACCGAAATGCATTGTGGTTATAATTGTGCAGCTGTGCGAAACGGAGAAACAACGGTGTAATTGGAAACTCGATTCTCAGGGGCCATTAATATTCGTGTTCATGTTTCTAACCCCAAAACAAACGAATAATCTCGTTCACAGCTCCCTTCGCCATTTTGAATATTTCATGTCAAGCGCTCATGAAAACGAGGCGAACGGTTACTCGTCCGCGAATATAACAAAACGAGAGGATTATCATTAAGACAAATCGAGAAATTCTACAGTAGTTTGATTCTCGTAGCGTCGCTCGAGCCACCGTTCTCCTCGTTTTCGTGCAGTTTTACAATTTACATAACAATGGCGTCAGGAACTGTGAAGGGAGTATTGACCAAACTCAGCTGCAACCATAATCCATTTCGGTCTGTGAATGTCATTTGTCGTGGACAACCTTATTTGAAATAGCTGTATCGACGTATTTCAGAAAAGGTTGTCACGAAGAAACGGCAAACGATTGTGCTCATATCATTCTGCCCAGCTACGCGGAGCGGAGATAAACTATGGTGTAATTCGAAAATAGATTTGAAGGAAACCATTAATATTCGTCTTAAATCTTTTCACCCCAATGCGAAAACAAACGAATTCACCAGACTTTCACATTCAACCACGAGCCATTTCGGTGGGGTTTGTCATATGTTTTCATTGACGGCTTGGCCAAGTGATGTGCAATGTTCATTTTATATACATCGCAATTCCTCTTCATACTAATGTAGTGAAGTTCGTAAAAAGATGTGAGATATCGAGATAATATAATCTTATGCTTACCCTTACATTTGCAGTAGACCCGTGTACCCATTGGGTACCTGTGTGTAGAGTGCTACGTTGCGCTAGACCTTTCCTTAACTATTGACACAAAGTGTAAATCGTGCAGTTTTTACACAAACTAATATTCCATCTATCGACAGCCTTTCGTAATAATGTAAAGAGACAAAACAATTCACACCTATAAAACGCACTGTCGATAAACATTACCGTTGTTATGTAAATTTGTTAGTAAGGGTTTCATGCATTTTTGCGGTTTCAGCAAGCAATGCACGTCCGGTCGGCGCCAAATCTGTAGGAATTCCTTTCTATTACAATAATTCGGCTCTAAAGATAATCCCAACTGTGGTTTGGTATTACGGCAGGTTTAGATTACAAGAAGTTATTAGAAGACTACTCTCCTCTGCAAGCCCTTGTTCCAGTACTCACGAGTTGTAACGTTCACCTTCTGGCTAAACTGGCTGCTAAAATCCCTACAAAGGTAATGCCTTTTACTGATATGAGAAACACTTGCTAGTAAACAGGGGAGAGATGGTCTCTTCTGCATTGGTGATATTGGCTGAAATCAAAGCTTTCTCCTCTTCTGTCATGTGTTAGATAGGAACGAGGTCTAAAGAAAATCAAGTAATTGGAACTCGAAACAATAGCCCACTTCCGAGATATGCCTCACTTCCTACATACAAAGGAATCAATACGAGGCTCCGTGCATAATGCTCAGTCGTTCGTAACAAGACTACAGCACTTCTGTAGTGGGCTATTGTGTGAAACCCTTTTAACTGGTCGATTAGAGCAGGTTTCAATTGAATGTAGTAAAATCAAAAACCAAAGCAATTACAACGAACCAATCACGAACTAAAGTGAATACCGAGTGGTTTCACTGGCAACCAATCAGGAGGAAAAGTAAACGCAATCGTGGATTGATGGCGTGACGGACGGAGAGATTGGTTCACGATTGGTTTTACTCTGGATTTGATTGGCTGACTGATTACAAAACATGTTCACAGCCAATAGAAAGGCTAAGTAAACGCAAAACAAAAGCAATCACCGGAAACTTTTGACACTCAATTGAAACCTGCTCTATGCGAAGCAAACTGAAAGCAACGGACTGTGACAGCCTGTTTCGGTAGAACAGCACAACTTTGCAGGGGTCTAAAGAAAATGGCGGGAAGCGACAGACTCGGGGAATTTACCGGGAAATCATTGACACCAGTGAAATTTCTTCGGAAAATGCACAATAAATTTGGGACGAAATGAAAATATTGTTGGAGTTCCCGCGGAGAACGCTACTAAAATATCGCAGTGATACGGAGACAGTTGAAAGGGTTAGAAAATGAAAAGGAAAGCTGGCGTAGTGACTGAACATGTTGTAATTAGTTAATTAACAGTTCGGTATTGCACGTGGTGTAGCTGTTGTGTATTGTGTTCTATAGGATGGTGGGTTTGTTCAGCCAAGCGGAGTATTCCGAGTGTTTGTCGAGAAGCTGTTCTGGGAAGGAGATCAAAAGGCAAAGGAGAGTGAAGTGGAGGAAGTGATCGACTGGACGCATCGTTATGAATCGTGCCACAAGTTTCTACCTCGCCTCACTCCCTCGGACCTCATCCGGTTCATAGATGTGGTTGCCTTCAGTGAGCGGGCTGTGGACTTGTTGCAGCTCGAGAGGAGGGTTGACATTGTCAGTAGGGCGCTCAGGTTTACACGACAGCAGGACGCGGCGCGGAAAAAGAAGGGTCTCGAAGAGAACGATGACACAAGGTGAGTAGCGTGGTTAGGTGTCGAAGAGAACGATGACACAAGGTTAGTAGCGTGGTTAGGTGTCGAGGAGAACGATGACACAAGGTGAGTAGCGTGGTTAGGTGTCGAGGAGAACGATGACACAAGGTGAGTAGCGTGGTTAGGTGTTGAGGGGAATGATGACACAAGGTGAGTAGCGTGGTTAGGTGTCGAAGAGAACGATGACACAAGGTTAGTAGCGTGGTTAGGTGTCGAGGGGAATGATGACACAAGGTGAGTAGCGTGGTTAGGTGTCGAAGAGAACGATGACACAAGGTTAGTAGCGTGGTTAGGTGTCGAGGGGAATGATGACACAAGGTTAGTAGCGTGGTTAGGTGTCGAGGAGAATGATGACTCATTTTGGCTTGCTGTCTCCGTTTCTGGCATCCATGTTGTGTCAGCACCATTTTTTGGGATTGACAAAGTCACGTGACCACTTCATGCAAATGTAGGTTCATTTAGATCAGGTGTAAGAGCATCATAAGTAATAGAGACTCTGCCTGGGCCATGTGGGATATGACTCTGCAGTAGATGACAATTCACACGTTAACTGTGGTGTAAAGGTCTGATAGCAGTTCATATGGGAGATGACTGATGTGTTCGATCAGTGCAAGGTTTAAATGAAATTTTGAATGAAGATTAAATCGAATTTAGCACGTCATGTTAAACAGTGAATTGACATCTCTGTTTTCTCTTGTTCTCAGTGGCCAGGAGGGCGTTGGATTGACGTACGAGGGTGCTATTGTCCACTTGGAACAGTCCTCTCGTCATTTAGAGTCCATGACGGATGGACTTGTATATGAACTTATCGAGGCTGATGAGGTATGGTGCCTTGATCTTTTTGGCGGGTGTGCAGAAGCATGCATTGCATTCAGCTATAAGTGTTCGATTGATATCGAATCTCAAAAGTTTCGTATCTCCAAGCACTCATATATATTGTATGTTTGTTATAATACTAGTGAGCTTCAATATTCGAAATTGCCAATTTCGGCGCCCCCCCCTCCCCCCCCCCCCCCCCCCCTTCCCCCGCTCTGATTGGCTGATAGCCATGCACTGACCACGTGCTGATGGGATGCACGCTCATGCCATTTCCACTTCAATTGTCATCGAGTTATGGCCGCACGCGGAAGGTCACTTACAGGTTCTCAACCAGTGTGCATTGCCGCCATTTTGTAGGGCTCTTTTTTTTAATCAAGCGAAAATCTCGTGAAAATCAGAAGGAATGAGACTCATTAGGCTTTAGTTATTGTTGCTTAATAGATATCGTGTGACGTTTGTAACTCAAACGAATGGCACGATGCTACGAAGGGCAGATATTTGAAAGTTTCCGCCACACTGGTTGAGATGGACCACTAGGGTCAAATTTTGAGATAGTGATATTTTTGCGTATTGGTAAAGTAAAGTTGTTGTTTCCTATCCAAACCGTTTTTTGATATGACGACGGGAAGTCTTATTTTTGGGGGTCCGAATCTTGCGTTTTTATGTCAGCCATTACTCGAACCCATTCCTGTGACAGAGCTAGTTTCCAGCGGACGTGACGTCATTTTCTCAACACAACAACACGCGGAGCTACGTTTCACACAAACTTTCGCATGAACTTATAAGAAAAGTACATGTTTTTACTATTTTTTCCAAAAAGGAAAGGAAAGAACGAAGTTTTGAATGGAAATTTGCATTTACAAGAGCGACACGTTGAGAAAATGACTTCACGACAGCAAACCGCTGGTCGAAAATCGCGAAGTATTTGGAACACACTTCAGTAATGGCGGACGTGATTTCGGCGGTAAAGTCTTTGCAAAATTCATAGGTTAATTTGGTCCTTTGGTATAATTTTCAATGATTTGGATATTTTCGACACTGGGTGTCGTTTTGGAAGACACAAAGTAGAAAAGAAAACGTTCGAATTTCGTCGGAATGGCACTTAAACCACCCAAGAATCCCGAGTCGCTTTCGCTTCCACAGTCATCAGCGTAATGTGTTGTATGTCTGACTGGCAGTAACGATTGTTGTCTAGGATAATGGTACTGAATACGCCAGGCTGTACGACCTGTCACGATCTTCACCAGACAGGATCTGTGAGATGGTATCTCGTATGGTTCTGGACGGAGTGCCAATAGAGAGTATCAATGAGTTGCTAAGGCTCGCCTCACGACAAACCCCGCAGACATGGAGAGCTGTAGACGCTGTGCAGGAAACACTTAAACACCTTTTAGACGTCCTTAGGTGAGGGTTTACTGTCGTTTAATTTCTCTCCAGTAGGTTTTAATAGGTTTTTTAAAATCAGTATTCTAGCTTTGTGTAAATCAATTCAGTTAATTTCGGTCTCTATGTATCTTTGCTTGACAGCGAAAGAACGTCCGGTTCCCAAAGCATACTGGTTGGTCAAAAGGATCCGAAAGATGTGCTTGAGACCCTAATACAGCTAGTCAGCAGTCATATCAATGATGGCGGGAAACTGGTGACCCAGGAGGACGTGGTGTCGACCTTACGGCCGTTCTGCGCTGACGCGCGCGTGTCAACCAACGTGAAAACCGCTGTGCTGCAGGTCCTGGAGCGCTCGTTTGACCTGACTGGCGAGGAGACATTCCTGTTATTATTTTACCAGACTGACGCCATTGTTACTGCGACTTGGGAGAGAGAGGTAAGGAAGGAAATGTATGGATAGTTAAAATTTACCATAGGGGATAACATCGAACTGTGCAACCCCTTTCTCTTCTCTGATCTTCTCCGCCCCCTCCAGCCTCTGCTCCCCTCCTCCCTCTGTTCCTCCTCCTCCCTCTGCTCCCCCTCTTCCCTCTGCTCCCCCCTCCTCCCTCTGCTCCCCCTCCTCCCTCTGCTCACCCTCCTCCCTCTGCTTCTCCTGCTCCCTCTGCTTCTCCTGCTCCCTCTGCTTCTCCTGCTCCCTGTCCCAACCCTCCTCCTTTGCCCTTCTACCCATCGCCCACTTGTGCCTGGGTTTCCTAGGATGAAAACTGTATAAGTATCTTCTGTAACTGCTTGTGGCCTCCTTTCGACAGCTCTCTCCAGATGACATCGACAGTGACGAAAAGAGACACGTACTTTTCTTAGAGTTGCTTGAACAGACAACCTCGTTACCAGGACTCCTCGCTCTTGGATCTTTACTCCAAATATGGCCATTACTAGCCGCTACGGAGCTCAGGTACTCGCACTGTGTTATGTTGTCCTCAGGTACTCGTACTGTGCTATGTTGTCCTCAGGTACTCGCACTGTGTTATGTTGTCCTCAGGTACTCGCACTGTGCTATGTTGTCCTCAGGCTATTTTACCAACTACTTTATCGATAAGCAAACATGGTGAAAATAATATCACGACATTGCCAAAGATTAGTGTTCGATCTAATCATAGTTAATAGAGTGGAATGGTTAGGAAACCCGAAAAACTTCAAAGGGGCTAACAAAGGCGCTACGATCGATGTTGGAAGGGGGCAAGACAAAAGATTGTGCACGGTCATAGTTCATTAGCGTCCCCTCAACGACTGAACCCACACGTTTCTATTGGCTGATTGATTAACATATTGGAATTTCTAATTGTGTTTTGTGCACGGTCACGGTTGAAAAAAGCGAACAAAGACATAACAAAGAAGGTCGCTGGGTTTCATAACCATCCACCCTATTAACTATGGAAAAATGGACAAAATGACCGGTAAACGAGTGGCTTAACTAATAAAGAACTGAACCAATAATATGAGCATTTTAATACAATATCTCTGCATTCAACTGGATCTAATAACAATGGCGGCGAAATGAAGTTATGATGGGAAAAACCGGAGCGAGGGCCGATCATTGAAAAGCTGTATTCTCCGTTCAGCTGGAACCTTGAATGTTCTAAAAAACATCTTTGGACAGACGAGAGATACCTTGTAAACAACCTGATGTGCTTTGAAGTCTGTTGTGATGTGCGAAGATTAAAGTGCATTACAGAATCCTCTGTTAGTAACTTGATGTGCTCTAATGTGCTATCTAAAGTAGTATTTTTCATCCACCTCGATCTTCTCCATCTCGAACCAAGATATCCACACTCTGCTAATCTGAGTAGTTATTTTTGTCTTTGCCGAATGAGAAAGTTATTTGCGGGGTGGACAGTGTCTTTTAACTACGTGCTTGTACAACCCGCAGTGAGCACGAGCCGTCAATCAACCCCTGGATACAGCTACTGATTAAAATGGTGGAGTGTGGTAATAATGGAGAACTCTTTCTCGACCTGGTGAGGCACACCAAGATCTCGACAGCACTCGGCCTGCAGGTAATTAACAAGTCTTTTAGGCGCGTATAACGAGTTCAATGTATTGTTAATGGTTCGTTAGCATTAAATTCGGCGCGTGAAAAGTTCGCCACCATAAATAGGCGTAAGCTGAGTTGCCCTGATTATGCGATTAGAGGCAGCCATTATTGAATAGTGTCAACAATTCTTACGTTAAATATTTTCACGTGTTTCTCATTTTAAATTAGTGTTGCCATCACGTGTTCAATGTTCTACTCGGGAAATGCCCGGATGTAGTCGCTCTCAAGTTTGGTTTGATGACAGAGCACGAAGAACTCTACCACGCCGTCATATCCCGGATGAAACACCTACAGGTAAGATGCATGTGAGAACCCCAGCAGCTGTCATATCCCGGATGAAACAGCTTCAGGCATGTGACAACCCCAGCGTCACAGTTAATATTAGAAGATAGTTGTTTTCAATTTGTGGTAGTTTTTTTTCATATAGTTGTCGTATAATGTTTAACAAATAGAAGATGGTTCTCCATGCTTTATAACAATATATATATATATATACAGTGAAGTGCAAAAACTTTGACCCCCCGCTCCTCAACTATATCAATATATCGGGTGCATTATGGGTAGTAGTAAGTTCATTAAAATGCAACTACAGCCAAATATTCGCGCGCGTTTGCAAATCATCACAGCGAAGACTTGTGTAGTTGATTTAAATTTCAAGAATATATCTAGAATACAACACTTTTACTCGGAACAGGCAGGAAAGTTTAAAGTAAAGTAAATGCACTCTCTATTTTCTGTTTGGACAAATATTTTTCCTGATTTTATATTATAAATTAATGTCTACGTTAGCAGAACGTAACGCGGACGGAACTATCATGCCGAATTTCATCTGCGAAGCACGAATTCAACGCTATTTTTGAAACTGTTTCGCGGAAAATTGAAGAGATTAAAATAGCTTAAAGGTTTACACAATTTCATAAATTTATTGACAACAAATTCATAAAACATTTAATTATTTTGATTAAGAAACGGATAGAAATTAACGTATCCCATATCATTGCCATATTTTATGGTATTAAACGGTTCTAAAAAATTCTAATAATCTCTTAGTTATTCCTCTTAAAATTCTCTTATCCAGTTTTATTCAAGGTTCGGAGGGATCCTGTTTTTATGGTTTATTTTTTTTAGTAAAAGCTTTTATGAAAGGTACGTTCGATAGTTCTTGGATTCGCATCGCTGAATGTTCTTATTATTGTTGCACAGTTTTCTTTCATTCTTAAAATGTATTTTGTATGCTATTTAAATCTCATAATTGTGACGAAACTGTTTATTATAGCTTCGTCATTAAACCATAAACGTTAGCAGCTATGGTCCCATTTAACAACATCACTTTATTGTGAATCCTAGTTTACTAATTTCGTAGATAACGAGCCGCGACAAACTTTTGAAAATTTATTTTTCGAAGTTTCATTTTGTAATTATCTTGCAGCTCCAAACAACAGCATTATTTTTATCAGATTGTGAATTTCGTCTCATCAGGATCAGCTAAAAATAAACATTACACAACAGTCAACAGTTAAAGAAAACGATTCGATGTTCAAACTGAAAGAGGTTTCCTTACGTTACACTATAAAGTGTTTATTTTGCTTTGTCGATACGTTTTCCAACTATAAGCCAGGCTCTTGTGCAGTCTGTGCATCCCGTCAGCCCCGATCAGTACATATGAATCCTTTCATTCTGCTCTTTGAAACGTTATATCAGTCTAATAACACTGATCAGTTCAGTCTTCACAGAAGTAGAAGACAGGAACGGAATAACTGCGCTGATATCGAGCTGAATTTTTTCATCGCTCTTAGTTTTGGTTTAGAAGTACTGACAACAAATGTAGAATGTCAAAGTTTCAAACGAATTGATATTGGCCTTGAACCCACAGATCAGGTGGGTTATCTCGACATTTTAGGTCATCAGAAGATATCCTAACAGCTTCACAAATAGCTCTGAATTCACGCTTCGAACCTGAAACTTCGGCATGATCATTTCCCGTTCTCTTTCCGCCGACCAGGGATATGTTCTGTTTTGCAAATATTCGATCTAACAGTAAATATATAGAGTGCATTTAAATACTCAGGTTTATTTAAGCTGCCCTGCCTGTCCCGAGTAAAAATGTTGTATCCTAGATGAAATCTTGAACTTGAAATCAACTGCATAGGTCTTCGCTATGACGATTTGCAAACGCGCGCGGATATCGGCTGTAGTTGCATTTTAATGACTTTACTCCTACCCATAATGCACCCGATATAGTTATATAGTTGAGGTGTGGGGGGGGGGGGTCAAAGTTTTGGCACTTCGCTCTATATATATATATATATATATATAGTATATAAGAATTATTAGCTCTTTATCGTTTTTAATTTTTAATTGAAGAAGGCTGAAAGCCGAAACGTCTTAAAATATATTATTGGACTGTCAGAAGTTGCCTGCCTCCTAAATCCTTAACATTATACGTTCTTACATATTGGAGAGCAGACTGGGAATCCTCTTAAGATCCTTCTACAGGGAGCACATTGATTGGACAATTCACCTGATTTTATTCCACTTATATATATATATTATATTGTATGCTCGAGGTCTTGAAAAGCTGCAGATGCACAAGCAGAATGTGAGGACAGTCTGCAAAGTACTGCGCATGTCCAGTCGGCGGTAGAGATCGCGGAACTATACTGTATAACCTTTTTATGCACTCGTTATTGACCAATAAGAATCCAGGTATTTGTTGAGTATATTATAATGTCTTAATATGGTCTGTATATAAACTAGTACTGTCGACACTGTTGCCCAACAATCCTGCACGACTGTGGCTCTTTATGTGACCGTCCTATTTATCGTATCTCTTGTCGTATTTCAGATTGTTAAAGAAACCTGCGACGACGAGCTCCTTGAAGGTCTTGTGTCCTCCAATCTTGCCGTCGAGGTGGCTAAAACTCCCTTCCTCACCCCCCTTTTCAAATACGTTTTGTTACACCCTGATGGATCGGAGGCTCTCTCTCAAGGCCAGGCAGCGGCTGCTACTAATGGCGCACGCGTCAAGCAAGTGGCTGTGCAGCTCCAGTCTGCAGGCTACTGGTCCGAGGCAGGGACTTTATTGCTGAATCACCACGGGGTGCACCCGGTATTAAGGACCCTTGACAGCGCTATAGGGACGTTATCTGAGTGGCTGAACAGATGACCTTGGAATTTGGTCCATAGTGGCCATACGTGGCTCTAAAAGTGGCCTTTATTTATTTGATATATAAAAAAATTAATCTATTAATGTAGTGCGCGTTGGAACAACACTGGAGGATGTTAAGGATCATTGATTAAGAAAATTATAGCGTGTGTATATTTGAAAGATGTGGATGTACGGTTTTAAAATTATTTTCAATAACTTATAGATGAAGTTTTAAAGAAGAAATGTGAAAATATTTGGAATTGGTAAGAAAGCGAGAAGTGCATGAATATCTTTAATAAATGAAAACAGATAAACTGACTGTGTGGTGTAAGCTGTGACACAGAAACACTTCGAGGTTTTCAACAATACACGAATATCTGTAAGGCCCGACGGTCAAACGGTTTCAACATCGGTCCAACATTTGTTGCATCATATTGAAGGATGTTGAAAGCATGGGTGTCAAACGGTTTGAACATGGGTCCAACATTTGTTGCATGATGTTGAAGGATGTTGAAAGCATGGGTGTCAAACGGTTTCGACATGGGTCCAACATTTGTTGCATGATGTTGAAGGATGTTGAAAGCATGGGTGTCAAACGGTTTGAACATGGGTCCAACATTTGTTGCATGATGTTGAAGGATGTTGAAAGCATGGGTGTCAAACGGTTTCAACATCGGTCCAACATTTGTTGCATCATATTGAAGGATGTTGAAAGCATGGGTGTCAAAAGGTTTCAACATGTGTCCAACATTTGTTGCATGATGTTGAAGGATGTTGAAAGCATGGGTGTCAAACGGTTTGAACATGGGTCCAACATTTGTTGCATGATGTTGAAGGATGTTGAAAGCATGGGTGTCAAAAGGTTTCAACATGTGTCCAACATTTGTTGCATCATATTGAAGGATGTTGAAAGCATGGGTGTCAAACGGTTTGAACATGGGTCCAACATTTGTTACATCATGTTGAAGGATGTTGAAAGCATGGGTGTCAAACGGTTTGAACATGGGTCCAACATTTGTTACATCATGTTGAAGGATATTGAAAGCATGGGTGTCAAAAGGTTTCAACATGTGTCCAACATTTGTTACATCATGTTGAAGGATGTTGAAAGCATGGGTGTCAAACGGTTTTAACATCAATTCAACAATGTTGGGTAAATAAGTTGCGAGAGACCTAGGAATGAGAACCAGTCTCCTCTCGTCCACCTTCCCGCCATAGTTGCGCTTGCGCGTATTCAACAAATGTCGAATGAATCGAAGCGGTGAAACGGTTTCAACATTTCCGAGACAATAGAAGTTAATTAAACATTGAAGACTGACATGCTTTCAACATCTTGTTGACAGGCCATGTTGCAACACGTTTCAACAAATGTTGTATATCTCTTATATTGATGTCACGGCGTTCACAAGTTGGGCTATTTTTAGATTATTTTTCTCACCAATTCGTGGGTTGCACCGTGTACCAGCGGCGGTACTTTTGCTTTACCAACCATTACTGCTACGCTTTGTGATTTTATTCCCCTAGGCCCTGAATATTGCAACCCAAGAATAGCGGGAAACCGTTATAGAAATAAAAATAAGTTGTGACTAGTCTAGTACATAGCCAGTGGAGGAGGATGGGTCAAAAACCCGTGTTGGAGTTTGAGCGGCGTAACTCCGCGAATAAGGCGAAAATTACATGTTTTCTTGGGTAAACATGAGTTTACAAAGAGCGGGAAGCTTACTGAATAACCATAGGCATTTGCTCGCAGATCACCCGACCTTTGCCCACAGCTCGACCATGTGCAAACAACCAATCACATTGTCGAACTAGTCTTGCACGTGGGCATGTGATGTAATCACCGTGTCTCGTGCATAATCAAAACTGATCAAACAAGTCCTGTGCCACCAGTTCGCACAACTCTTGCCTGAGTGAGCTTCCCACCCTCTAAATCCTACAATACTTTATAAGAAGTTACCACTTGTGTACCGAATCCTTTGTTCTCAATAAACGGTGAGGGAAATAATTGTGCTCCGGAGTCACACATACACCCCCCAGTAATAGTGTGCAAATCGTAGCAGAGCTGTTTGTAAATCCAGAGTTTGCCGCTCTCAATAGTTGCGAATCATTACTCCCTCCTAACAAACAAGACGTTCCGGTATAACAGGTTTAGCCCCTCCTCTTTTCACGCCTTTGTGACCGAGGGCGCAGCGTTTGTTTTGTGTAGTGTTATGTTGATGGACTTTGGTGAGTCTTGTGAACATTACAGTGAAAACGTCACTGGTGTTATTGTGATAAACATCATACATGAATAAGCTAGAATGTAAGGCATATATATCTCATAGAGTAAGTAAGTTTAATTTATAAAACGGCGGAGGAGTGTGGCTATTCCAAGGCTCGTTGAGCATAGCTCTAGTAGCTTTCTTTTTGATAACCTTCAATGGTTCAAGATTCGTAGCATATGCATTTCCCCATAAGAGAATTGCATAGCTTAGATGAAGGTAGAAAAAGGAGGAATATATTTGCTTTTGCACAGGTAGTGGGGCATAAATGCCTTATACATAATACCAAGATATATTAATTACTCAATCAAGCTATGACACGAGTTCAAGTCTACTGATTGATATGCTTGGCTGGGACAACGTATATACACATCGAAAAAAACAAAAAGAAATGGCGATGTACAAAATCATGCATAAGCTCACCCCAGGTTACCTTCAGGATCTCTTTACCACTCGCAATACTAACTATGATCTAAGAGATTCTGAAAGTAAATTATTTATACCTAAACCGAGGACTAACTACCTAAAACGTAGCTTCAGCTACAGTGGGGCATTCTTATGGAATAATATCCCACATGACCTAAGAGTGTCTAAACATATAAAGCACTTCAAAAGGGAAATTGATACCCTGTATGCTAAATCGGACTCCCACACGGCAAACATGTAAAACAGTTTTAATGCATTATTACATTTTAATGTACATATTTTACTATTGCAATGGTACACCTTACGTGTACAACTGATGTTTTTAAACCGTGGATAAATAAAGATTGTCTGTCTATATGTTCCTTCCAAGTGAGATGTTATCTATGATTACTCCTAGGTATTTTGTATGTTTTTTCAACTAACTCTTCACCCTCAATTTTTATAGATAAGGTTCTATGTATTTTTCTTGGTCTAGGATAAAAAATTACAAACTTAGATTTTGAGATATTCAAGGACAGTTTATTACTTATAACCATTCTTGAATTTCATTAAGTTCATTATTTCATTATTGTGAATTCTAGTTCATCAAGATTGTTACTGGCATAGAATAGACTTGTGTCATCAGCAAAAATGTAAGGTTTGACGAGTTTTGTAGATTTAGAAATGTCATTGATATATAGGAGAAATAATATAGGGCCAAATGTAGATCTTTGTCGGACCCCACAAGTGACCTCAAGCTTGGAAGATAATGTACTATTTATTGAGACTAATTGATCTCGATGTGAAAGAACATTTTAGGGGTACCCTTCTAATAGCATCATTTTCTAACTTATCTATTAGTATGTCATGGTTTACTGTATCGAAAGCTTTGGCAAAGTCTAAAAAGATCATCGTAGAAAAAGATTTACTTTCCAAGGAGTCTATAATCTTATTTAGTAAATCTAGTACTGCTAGGGTTCTGGTTTTATTTCTCTGCAACCCATATTGATTTTTGTATATAATATTCTTGGTTTCTAGAAAATGTGTCAGTCTTGAATTCATAATTTGTTCCACAATTTTTGAAAAAACTGGTAGGGGTGAGATTGAAGGTACATATTGATTAACATCAGTCTTGCAACCACCCACACGGATAGGTTTTCTTTTTTTTGGAAAACATCCATTTTTAAAAGGAGTCATTTATGAATATCCCATGCGATCCTCGGCAATCCCTTTATGTAGGACGACACGATTTTTTACCAAAAATACAATTCAATACAACAATAGAACGCAACACAATACAATACAATTTGGTAGCAATTCGTGTCGTCCTACATGAAGGGTGACCCGATCCTCCTCCTTAATTCATCGTTTTCCTTCATCATACTATCTGTAATTTTCTTGAACTTGTCAAACTGATTCAGTGTGATTTAACCACATTTTCCAGCTCAGTGAATTCGAAGTCGTCTAGTCATTGATTCAGAGTTATTTTCAGACGATGCCTTTAAGGGTATTCTCAATTGCAAGCAGTCTTTCATTTACATCAGCGTAACTTGCACGCTTGGCACAAATGACCCTAAAATCTATCACTTTGCTATATTTTCAAAAGTTTCCAACGTAGAAGATTGATTTTTTTGTGGGAGGATGAAGACCGATGACCTAAACGAAATCCGATGCTTTGAACTACCGTAGACATTTTGATGACGTCACAGTTACGTCATATATCCATTTATAATAGGTTTCTCGATGTTTTGAATTACCTTTAACATCAGTAAATTTTATATTTTCGATTTCCCATCATGTCGACAACAAAGAAACCGAAAACCCGAGTTCGATTGGTTAAGAGGGAGAAAAGTTATGAAATTTTGAATTTTGGCAATTTTCCCGGCAAAATTTGGCGGGAAATATTCAACACAGAACCATTTACAAAATAACTTCATCTTTTAGAGTTTAAAATATTTGTTTACGACAATCTAGTAATCAAAAGAGTAAATCGGTACCCACAACCGTATGTTTTTAGAATTTTCAATTTTTGAGAGGAAATACTTTAAAATTCACAGTGAAAAAGAGGAAACGTCATTATGACGTCATATATTTTTTTTAATGTCTTTTAAAAATAACTATTAGAGTATTTTTCGGGTTTTAAAGAGGAACTGTACTTACTGTACACTGAATCGCCGCAATTTGGTCTTTTTTATGTTTCTTCATTTAGAAAGCATGACTGATGTCAGACCCATGACGTCAGAAAATGTGACGTCACAGTAAACTTCAGTTCTTAATAACTCAGCAAATATTTATCGTAGAGACTTTAAAATTGCGGCAATCAAAAACACACATTTATGTTGTTATGATAACATGCTTTATTTCAAACGTATAGGTAACGCACAATTTGACCTTAAAAGGAGTCGTTCGTTATGACGTCACACTAACGTCAATATACAAATGTGTTTGATCCTAAAGATGTTATTACATTTTAATATTAACATACGAAAATTTCGTTAAATTTGACAGCGAATTAAACAAGATGTGCTGGTTTATATATTTTTGGCTCGCTTTTAGTGATCGATTTTGAGGTAACTTATGCCAAGCGTGTTGCGCTCCAGCAGTGCTCCTCGGCTTTTAGCGAGCGGTCTTTAATTACTGGGAGGAGGGGAGGAGAGCCGGTAAATTTAGGGGGAGAGCTAAGATTTTTTGGGCTTCGATTTGGGGAGGGTCACAAATTTTTGGGCGCTTGTTTTAACAATGAAACTTTTACAATATTTTTAGCCTACTTCAATCGACCATTCAGCTCCACCTTGGAAATGTCCCTTAACCAGCAATCAGCGCGTGCTGGATGCTGCTAATGGGCAACGTTCGAGACCTCAAACATTCTGCTTGATAACGAGGTTTTCAGGAGTAAACAAAATAAATCCTTTCCTCTTTTGTTAAAAAAGAAGACGTCATTTTTTGATGTTTTGGGGAGGGCCAATATTTTTTGGGTTGATGTTTTGGGGAGGGACAACATTTTTGGGTCCTCGTTTTAGATATTTTACCGTAAGGTGGGTTAAACTGAAATTTTATTAGTTAGAAGATTTTATGATGATGTAAATATTATAATTATTTTTTTATACTTGTATAATAGTATAACTTTTTATTATTACTATATCTACTTATTTTGTTTATATCGTATTTATTTTTATCGTCACAGATGAAGAGCAATTCATTAGAATGGTTAGGCTGTGAATAAACCTTTATTATTATGATGGTGATGAATATTGTCTGATGATTTTCCATTAAAGTTGAGTTGATCTTCAGATAACGGGAAAACACACCGCCATGTTGGGCTAGCGCTTCAGTAGCCACTCGAAACCTATATGCTACTTTGGCTTCTGTACACCTTCTATATTGACTTGTAAATAATAAGAACTTGAACGAACTTGCACTCGAAACGTCAGCTCCTACTCGCTCCCACTAGTGTTTACCAAGGGCACCCAACGAAGTTTTCGGTTAAAAAGCTGTTCGGGAGAGTAAGTTAGCCTAAAACTTTCGGATTTGAAAAAATTATCCCTAGAAAATTGTTTTCTGAAATACTGGCTAGAAAATTTGTTTTCAATCCCTAGAAAATTATAGAAGAAAAGGGAGACTAAAAGGTTTTCCCTAAAATATTCGTACGTCCCAATTCGTCTGATCAATAGAGTCAGAACAGGAAAAAAGAATCCCTCAAAAATTCGTACCTCCACAAAACTTTGCAACATGAAGTTACTTGGGCTAGAACATCCTTGTTATGTTCTAGACTACTAACAAATTCGTAGGCCGGGAATATTTTGCCATAGTATTTTCGATTTTTTACGTTTGTGGACTTTATATACATTTTGTACGAACCAAAAATTACCAAATTCTCCGGTAAAGCTAAACCAAATTGTTCGGCCTAGTGCGAGCAATCAAATAAATTTCTTTATTCCATCATCAGATTACATGTTTACACACATTTCTTTTCGGAGCCCCTTCTTTCTAAGAAAACCCGGCTGAAATCAGCTTAAAATCACCCAACAAAGAGAGAAACATGACACATTAGACATCACAATGGCAAGGTAAGTCATTTTTATTTAAAAAATATATATTCTGGCTAGTAGACGGAGTTCGTTACTCTCCCATGCAAACCCTTATAAAGTTAAATATAATAAATAGATGTGTTAATAGATTATAGTTAGATATCAGTAAAAACCTCCAAGGAGCTAACAGATTTTAGTATAACTAGTAGACTTTTAGTATTGACTAGTAGACTTACAAATCCTGCATTCTGACTGGCTACCCTACTATCGTACTATTTATGTTCTACTATACTGTCCGACTAGTTAGTTTATACTGAAGCAATTAGACCACTCGATTCGGGCTGCGGGTCTAATTACTCGGGCTGCCTGTGGCAGCACCGAGTCTTAAAATGCAAGTCGTTTTTTTGTTGTTTTGTTTTGTTGGGTGTCGCAAAATTTCTGCGCATGCGTTAAAGGTCAAATTCACACCAATCAGATTGCACTGTGCTGGTCACGCAACAATCGCCAGGTTAATTTATTTACATAATTTAATACAGTAAAGCAAGATGGCGGAAGACCCGCGAGGAACTTTCTCTCTAATTTGGAGTCTCATCTCTCAAATGTAAGCGAAAGCCTTCCAACAGGCTCAGGATATTTCAACTGGCGCTATTGACGGAGCCGAAGGACCGCGTTTTTTACCCAGATGGCCAGTGATTTTATTATACGACACGTACGACGACCTGAAGCCAGTGTAGGGGCCAGGATCCGGAAAGCTAAAATTCGAAGAAATACATATTGGAATCTATAAGCCATCGGCTCGCTGTGCTGCATTTAAAACATCCGAGGAGAACATCTTATTTTGGGTGAAGGCACTTCAAGACCAATATTATGAGTCTCTTAAAAACTGTCAGAGATTTAAATTTACCGTAAGTTGGATCAGAGTTATTTCGTTCCAGCGAGGATATTGACCAAGCGGAAACGGTACAAGCTGTCGAAGGATTTTACTTATAATCATCCACGTCTACTTAACAACAGGAATAGTTATGTGCCAAGGCATGGGCAAAGATAGAGTTTCCCAGATTACAGATGAAAGTAGAGAACTTAAATGAACGAAGAAACAGAGGTCACGCGCGACATGCTTGATAACATGAACATGTTCAACACTTTATGTTATACTAAGAAAACAAAACAAATTACAGAGCCTGCAAGTTCACAAGTCAATGAAAACCCCCAAGAGCCTGTAGTTTTGGATCAACATATCCTTGAAACTCCAAAAGCAACATACACATGAGTCAAATTCAAACCGGAAGAGACGGAATTCTTTAGATTCTTCACGAGGATAAAAATATTTGTTAGCCCGCAATAAGAACTCTCTCGCTGCTTTAACGACCTTGATTTGTAACATGGAGGCTGACCTAACTGATATGGGTAATGAATTCTAACTCTCGTCACATCAAAACACGAACTCAGTCATTTGGAAGACAAATTAGTGCAGCAAGATAATATATACAAGACCGAAATCAAGATGCTGTCATCTCGAATATATTATTGACCTAGAAGTTGAAAATGGCGAGTTGAAAGCGGATCTAACTTAAAGCTGAGATCCGACTTTCAAACTTAAAAAAAAAATCAAGAATACAAAAAAGAAGACAATGTTCCGAGACTACCCAACCTACTGAAGCTTATCAGTTTGTTCAAGAGCCATATTTCTTACATGACAACCCGATCCCTATTCATCAGAATACATTTTCTGTGCTAAATGACGAGAGTTTACAATCACCTGACCGACAACCCACTACTAAAGAAAGGGACCATGAAGTACGGTAGTACGGTTAATTCTCGGGTTAAAAACAATGAATATATGCCTGCTCAAATGCAGTGTGTTAAACGAATAAGTAGTGTTTAAATTAAAAGGTCAACATACGAGAAAAAGAAAACTATTAAATTACATATATACTAGGGGAGCAGAGAATGAAAGTCACCGCGCTACTGGCCACTCCTAAAGACTGCTAAATTCAGCTAATAATTCTTCCCTTTGGTTAATATTAGAGGATTAAGAGGATTTCAAATGAAAGTGTATTTCATCTTCAATCTAATGTGGCCCGAGTGAAAGCCCAGATGGGCTCTTGTTGTTAATTAGAATCACTGATCACCGGGGCATAGTAGCGTGCATCTCTAATTTTCGAATAAATCAGATTAAAAGAATCGTGAATTGGGTTACCTGTGACTCCGAGAGAGAAGAGGATGTTGAGTCCGAGGAGAATTAAAACCTTTGTTTTAGCGGGCTAAACTCGTTCTGAATCTGCTCAGTGCGAGGCTAGCCACGTATAGTATAGGAGAGCTAACGCAAAACCACTCATCCGCTCTAAATAAAATAATGCACCCGGTTGTTCGAAGCAGGTTTAATAAACCTGTTGACCTTGACCTTGCACATATGCTCCTGCAATCTGATGACGGAAATAAAGAACTTTATTTGATTATTTGCACTATTAAGATGGTAAGGCGTGCCATGGAGTCTTAGGGCGCTTTTCATTTACACGAACTGACTGGTCTGATCGGCCCGTTCTTAAATGGAACGCGTCAGTTATAGGGTTCGCAGAACTGACACGTTCCATTTAAGAACTCAGGCCAGTTCGTCTAGAAAATTAAACCAGTGCTTCGCTCGAACCAGTTCTACAAGCTTTTAAAAAAACCTGTCATCTGTATCTTGCCTTGCAGGTTAACGCATGGACCAATCACAAGCCGCGATGCGAATTTCAAACTAGTTTGACAGGCCATAAACAAGTGTGTATATACACACACATTAGAAATGAACGTACACGTTGCTCTCAGATCGATCTGTTTCTCGAGTTGTTCCTTCAATTCATTGGTGTTGTAGTTCTGCTCTTCTGATAATTTCTGCGATGCCTTCAGTAAGTCTCGGTAGCAAGGGCGATTTTACGTCTTTTTAAGTTACACTAAAATCACTAGATAGTGAAATGTGTGTTCAGTTATACAGATCAACATGTCGAATTTCACATTTCGTTATCCTTATAATAGTCTTTATAGAGTCGTAATTCTGAATTTCGAATGATTTCTAGTGGTAAACGTGTATATGGAGTCGTAAAACTACACTTATTCTCTCAAACAAACTGAGTTCTTTAAATTTCTATTCCAGGAACGCGGTATTTTACAGAGGCTCGACGCAGGCGAGGTTGTAATAGGCGATGGCGGGTTTGTGTTCGCCTTGGAGAAAAGAGGCTACGTTAAAGCCGGTCCTTGGACTCCAGAAGCCACAATGGAGAATCCAAATGCAGGTGAAATACTGTACACATATCAACTTAAAAGTACTACATCACTACGCTGAATCCAGTGCTAAGAAGTTTTAAAGGCCTTTAGCCTTCATAAGGCCTTTACCGTCGTTTGTATCTAAGCGTGAAAACGATGTCCTAACCCTAACCTGATTCGTCATCAAACTTTTGAAGGTGTGATAGACGAACTTTCGTGCCCAAAATATAAAGTTATGCTCCAGTTGTTATGATATTTACGATAAACGAATACAGCCGTATAACTCGTATTTCGGGAGTTCAGAAGCTGGTTGGAGAACTGGCTGTAGCGCATGCTCAAAGTTGTCCAATCAGAACTCATGGCTTTAGGAAACATTCAGCCCTATTCAAATTAATACAATCAAACCACAAGGTGTGCCACGCCTAAATGGAATGGTAAGCCAAACTTGTCCTGTTTATATTGCTGTAGAAACACTGGCATTACACTGGCAGGGTCCATTAAATCTGCTCTTCAGAACAAGTGCTAAACAACATTGGACAAGTGCTAGATAATCACTTGTCCAGGGACTCGTGATACTCTTTACTGTGCATGTGTGAGAGATTTCAAAAGGGTACATTTATTGCTTGAAAACATTAAAAAAAATTGGACAATGTGCAGTTCCAGAAAATATCCATAACTGCTTTATATAATAGTAATTATTTGTATCTCGTGCATGAGTATTGTATCATCATCATATTTGTTTTATTTATATACAATCATAGCTGGAATTTCCAAAGGGGTGGGGGGTCCATGTGGCAAAAGTCTGAAATTCCAAAGGGGAGGGGGGGGGGGGGGGGGGGGGGGGGGGGGGGTAACAATTTGGGCACCCATTTCAGAAGATCCAGATGGGGAGGGGGGTCAAAGACCAAATCCCTTCTGTGTGTGTATGGATATTTTCTGGAACTACTCATTCTCTAACAATTTATTTTCCCTGGTGGTAAACGTTATTAGGAGTATTGTATTCATCTGTTTTCAGACATTCTCAATCAGTACCACTAGTAATTAACTCACTTATTTATCCCGCTTTGGTTTCCATAACAGTGAAAGAGCTACATCGTGAGTTCCTTCGGGCAGGATCTGATGTTATGCAGACATTTACTTTCTATGCAAGTGATGACAAGTTGGAAAACAGAGGCAACAAGGCTGCAGAGAATTTTGGAGTAAGTTTAGTTTTTGTATTTGCTTTATTATTTGCTAGGTATCTCTTCACATGAGAAGCTTCCAGTGACAAAATGTGCCTTGACATTAATTTGCATAGCTTACTGAATATGTTATACTGACATCACCATAATTTATTCTTACCTGCAGTGTAAATCCATTAATGAGACAGCATGTGATATTGCTCGCGAGGTGGCAAATGAGGGTGATGCCCTTGTTGCTGGAGGTGTCTGTCAGACTCCAGCATACCTCAGCGGCAAAGGCAAAGCTGGCTGCCAGGAGGAGTTTAAGAAACAGGTAGATGTGTTCATCAGAAAGGATGTGGATTTCATCATTGCTGAGGTGGGTTGAAATAATACTTGATTGTATAATTATGTCTTTATACCTTTCCCCTTTTTCACCAACCTCACATTGAAGGCTAAACAAAAATAGTCTAAAAAATAAAGCACAGCTCTACTCAGGATTTTAATTGCTCTGACTGGAACACCCTAGTGGCAGTGTCCCTCCCAGGCTGGGATTTGCACCAAAAAGTGGTCACATTAATGTGCATCAAATTAAGCCTCCAACAAATAATAGGTACAATTTGGGTAGGGGTGTGGCCAGGCTAGGGGTGTGGCCAGGGTAGGGTTTACAAGCCATTGCCCTATTTCAGGCCATGACAATACAAATTGGAACCCTATTATTCCTTATTACCCTAAAACCATACCATTCCCTGTATATAAAACCATAAATACAATAACGTATTCCCTGGTATTTCGTCTGTGGTGTGATCTGTTCCGAGAAGAGAACAGTTCCCAAGAGCGAAGCTAGAGGGAAACTGAGATTCAAGGATCAGATAATGTCCAAGGATAAATAATATCAGGGCATATTTTGACGCCACGAATAGGTTATTGTTGTTATCATCCTTCAAATATTTTCTTTGGCACACACTTATACACTTACAGTGGGTGTATTACCTGATAATTTTATTTCCTGCTCGCAGAGAGAAAATAGCAGGTTACGTGACTCAATCATTCATGCACAAGAGAAACTATTTGATGGGTTATAAACCCTAATATCCCACATACCCAAATAATATGAATATCCTTGTCGTACTATAATTAGTATTATGAACATGTGGAGGAGGCAGTGTGGGCAGTAGAAGTGTTGAAAGAAACTGGGAAGCCCATAGCCTGCAGCCTGTGCATCGGACCAGAAGGTGACATGCATGGCATCTCGGCAGGCGACTGTGCAGTTAAATTGGCTCAAGCAGGTATATATTTTGGCTCTGTCCATCAGGAAAATCACCTTTACAGTACCTGGCCATTAGTCTTTAGTGTTTGTATACATATTTATTTGGGTAATTATACACTCTTTTATATAGATAATATTTTTTTATGGATAAAACAAGAGCAGCTTTGGTAATAATTTATGGACCGCATCAGGCAAAAAGGGCCCGGACAACATAATATGCAAATGTATTTTGAAATTGTACCATGTTTTTATACTTGTGGTGCGATTACAATATGCATCATGAGCACCACATTGTGCTACTAACAAGTAGTGTTGATTTCATGAAATTGACCAATGAAATCGAAGGTTAAATTTACATTATTTTTACAATAGGGTGTGATCACAATTTTAGCAGCCGCAAATGATTCCTTATCATCAGACGATTGTTTCAAGGTGTAACTTGACCTATTGCTAAAATTGCATTATGAGCTACGGGTAGCTAGCAGAATGACTGCAGAAAAGAATTATTTTTGGCCAAAAAGTGATCATCTTGTTCATCTTATTTATTTTTTACTCTTTAATGCCAGCAGGTATAAATGAATGTCACACATCAAAATAATCCCTCTGACAGAATTCCTAATTTTTGTGGTCATATTTGTAACCGGGCCCTTGCATCAAAATCACGTAAATTTCACCCCTGATTTTTGTTGTCAATTTCTTGAAACTGACAGTTATTGTTAGGAATGAAATGTAGTACTTGTCAAGAATACAATACAATCTTCAACCTGTTATTAGGAACACCGTTGTAGGAATTATTTAACTTAAATGTTGACTGGGCCCTTTTTGCCTGACGCGGCCCAATTATTATATGGATTGAAGGGTCATGCAATAGAGTCAGCATTGCTCCAACATCGGTGTTGACGATTTAGTTTAATTAAATTAACTAAATTTAGTTGACATCACCTAATTTGAAATTTAATGTGCCAATGGTCTTAAGATCTGGGGGAGACTTGACTTGTGGAATTGTCTAGACTAGTTTGCCTTTGTATGGGATCAACAGGTTTATTTTCACCTGAAGTTTATGTTCAACCCCCCCCCCCCCCCCCCTGATTTTGCTGTGATCGTTGGTCTTGCGGTTACACTAATTTAGGTGACATCAACTAAATAGTTAACTAATTTAGATAAATATGTTATTTATCTAAATCGCCAACACTGACATTGGAGCTTTCTCTGTCAGCTGGGGTTGAAATTAGTGTACAGTATAGTTATATTATTATGCACCAGTCAATTCCAATAATTCCTCAAAACCCTAGTCTCCTTGGCAGCCGTTCTAAGGGTCGTCATGGAAATGCTAGCCCAACTAACGGCTGCTTAATTACACCAGCCAGACATTACATTCCAACTGCATGCCTGGCCAATCAGAATTCAGAATCCAAAAACCACTTGTGCCAGAACTTTCTGGCGGGAAATCTAGGAAATCAAATATAAATGCTAGATTTGATTTTTTTTATATGAAATCAGTTCAAATAGCTTTGTATATACTGTATTCTGTTCTTAGTTTTTCTCAAGAAAGCAGCTGATAGAGTTTAGAAGAAATCGTTTGTTTTGACGTTGAAAGTGCTAACATAAGTGAACCATTGCTAATTAACTCATATCATGTTACGTTATAACAGTCTTGATTAGCTTACACAAACAATAGGGAATGGAATGTTTGACTGGTATAAGCTGCAGCTGTTAGTAGGGCTAGCATTTGCATGACGACCCTCAGAACAGCTACGAAGGAGACTATCAAAACCCCTGCCTAGTTCCAAAGGCAGAAGGGATCTCACAACATTCCTTTGGGCATATTATTCCCCTGACATGGCCCTTGACATTAATTCCCCTCATACTTTCCTAGTACATGTAAGTTCCACTGAAACTCTACATACAGAAGTAAATGAGAACATGAAAATAATGGCATGTGTCCCAAGTGGAACTCCAACCCTCATCTCTTAATTGGTATTCACTACACTTAATATAAGCTTTCAATTGTTGGTTGAAAGAACCGAGAGAGAAACAACGGTAATGCACCTATCAATGTTAAGCCCGGGGGGGGGGGGGGGGGGGGGGATTTGACAGGCAGGGCTGCCCAGAGGGTGGGGATTTTAATATATTAATCTGTCTGTCTCAGGGTGGGGTTATTTATTGAAACATAGGAAAGTAAGGCAGTGGGGTGGGGAATTATGTCATTATTGACCAAAATTGATCAGTTAGTCAATCAATTAATTGAGCACTCAGTTGATGGAATAGTCTACTAATTAGACAAAACCAAGACAAAAGGTGCTGCAGCTTGCTTGTGTTCAGAAAAGTAAAGCAATTGAGGTATAATTATTGCTGTGCTTTCTCTATTCATACAAAATCAGTACCGTTTGTTGGCAAGAGTATTATCACTGGTTACTGTCATTTTGAGAGTTATAGTCATGGCTATAATTCAGTGATCAGATTGCTAATATATAATCCTGCCCAGCTTAAGAATTTATTATACATGTATGTTGACCTGTATTCACTCCTACATACATTGTATCACAATTAACTACTGGATAAGAACCTGCATGTGATATCATTGCCTTGCCAACCAATTTTTTTTGGAAAAGTAAAAGGATTATGATTGAAAACCAACCACAATTTTTTTGAAGTTAAAAAAAGTTAAAATAAGATTGAAGAACAATTTCATAACCACCACTTTTCCGAGCTCTACATTTAGTTTATTGCTTTTCTCATGCAAATAAGAATCCACAGCAGACCCATTTTGTTTCAACTGGCGGGCCACCATTGTCTAACATCTGGAGCCCGCCAAATAAACAAACCTCATCTCTCTGCTGAGGAAAAGTAGTTGAGGAATACACGAAGAGTCTTCAAGCAGACTTTAATAGTATACAGGCAGGCTTAAATTGGTTCAAGACCTAACATCGATTCTGTGTTTGTTGTTTACCTAACTGACCCACCACAAGACTGAGGGCAATGGTACATGTAAAATAAATATTTTATTGGGATGGCTGCTAATTTTATAACCTGTGAGAAATCCTAACCATATACTTAACATGCAAATTCTTCTAATTAGGCAAACAAAATCCCAGTCATTCGTCAGTTGGTGTTAGTTGTGATATTTTATGCTTGCACTTGTAGGTTGTTCTTTTTTTCAGTTAATTGTCACATGTATTGTTTTCCCCTCATGATGATGGTGGCTATCACAATGAATATGTTAGGTCCTTTGCAGGATTCAGTCACTTGCTGATATAATACTTCATTAACAAATGAATTTAGCTTTATTGCATGGCAAATAAACTTCAAAACGCTGTTTTAGAAAGATTGACAATTGGGCATGATTGGAGGTGAACAAAAGCATTTACAAAAATATTCTGCTACATGTAATAACACTACTGCAGATCTCATATGAGTGCATGTATTATTAAGATCCAATACAATTATGTGATTGCATTCTTGCAAAAGGTCCACTGCTCTTTGACCCCTAAAGCTTTGCAGTTTCTCATAATTCCTCTTTCTCTTAAAGAGTAATGTATAAGAGAACTTTACAGACAATTTGCTGTAACCTTGAATGACAAGAGACCTTATTTAATTTGCACTAGAGAGTAAAATAATGTTGTTGTGTCAACCATAATTATAGAGCCAACATACATTGTTCTATTAAATCATTATCTCAAGCCAGTGTTGTTTTCTTCACCTAAAGGTGCTGATATTATTGGTGTAAACTGTCACTTTGGGCCTGTTGAGTCATTGGAGACCATGCGTTTAATGAAGGCAGGTCTTGATGCTGCAGGCATCAAGCGGCACCTTATGATCCAGCCACTTGGATACCAAACCCCAGACTGTGGTAAACAAGGATTCATTGATCTACCCGAGTTCCCATTTGGTAAGCATCATAGCCACTTTCAGTATAATTATGCTTTACATATAATAATAATAGTTTATTTATATAGTGCTCTTTCCTTCATAGACCAAAAGAGCTTTACAATAATATAAAAAAATATTTACAAGGTATCCTAATGCTAAAAATAATTACCTAATATAAAAAAATAAAAAAATAAAAAAAATAAAAAATAGTGATAATGATAAAATATGTATGAATAAAATAATATTAAAATAATCTTTGATTTGTTTTTTAGATATTACAGTGTGACGACTTCAACCGGGGCCACTTGAGACACGAGAACCAATGACATTTCAGAATGAAAACAAAGAAATCCGACTTTGCAGAAGCCTCAGCCAATCAGGATCAGAGTTGACACAAAGAAAACCAAATTCCGAGAATGAGCAAGTTATAACGGGAAAGCGGGAATTAAGAAAATTAAGCTCGGACGTAAAGGGGAAAGCTAAAACAATTCGTTGGAATTGATACGTGTAACTCAAATATTTCTAAATGGTGCCTCTCTCGCGTCGAAGAAACAGAAACATTGGTCATTATGCTGTAACGGCGGACACTCAGTTAGCCGTGAACATGAACTGAGTCTCGACTTGAACTGCAAGAAATATTATACGGTAACGGTCAATATAAATCAATCTTTGGAGCTACATTCACTGGATAAAGTTTGAGCTGGGATTCTGTTGTCGAGATAAACGTTTTCCTGGTTAGAATTCGAGCTAAGAGGTTAGATTTTGGGCTAGATATTTTGCAGGTTTTTATTTCAAATAATAAACAATTGTTACGCGACTTTATTTTCGAAATATGTTTATTACAAAACAGACATTACAAAGCATGTGTCAGTGTGTATTCAAATCGCGGCTTCAAGCCGAAAAACGTCCTACTCAGACGGCTAGAGCTGTTTAGTACAGCATGCAAACAGCTAGAGATATATTTGGAAGCTTCGAGGTTTCAAATTAGATCTTAATGCAAATTTTCACTGCTGTGCTTGTGTACAGTACAGCCTTGTATTTCTCCTACAAACGCATCTAAATTTAAACAGATGTTCAGTATTTTACACACAAAAGCATTTGAAGCCAAACTCTGCAGATTTCAGATAGTTTACAAACGAGAGCATGAATACATGTAAGTTTATATTTTACTTCAGGAGATGGTGCCGAGTGTTGTTGATTCATCTCTGATCTGCCGTTGGAAAGTTTCAATCCTTTGAAGATGCAACCGTGTACTGCTTCGGTCTGCTTCGTATTAATATAAACTGAAGAATACCCTCATCTCACATTTCAATACAAATTCTCGCGAATGTTTACAGTTGAAACACTATTGTATTCTGATCGCTGCTGATTGGCGGAGGCTTCAGCAAAGTCGGATTTCTTTGTTTTTATTCTGAAATGTCATTGGTTCTCGTGTCTCGGGTGGCCCCGGTTGAAGTCGTCACACTGTAATTAATATAACTTATATTAAGCTACTAATTAAATAACTATATGATGGCTGTAATTGCTCAATAGTAAACTTTCTTATATAAAAATGTTTTTTAAGCTTTTCTTGAAGCACACAATGGTTTCAATCACACACAATGGTTTCAAAATGAGGCTCTGGGTAAATTAATTTTATTCTTTACTCACCAAATGTAATTTAAGTTAACTCAGAGAACCTCTTATTGAAACCTTTGTGTATGATTTATTGCTCATTATAATTCTACATTTTATTTACAATCTTGATTCTGATTGGTTGAGAGGTATGAGTGAATTCTGGATAGCTGCAAACAACAAAACTGTATGTTATACATGCATGTCTGGGTAGTGCAGGAGTTGGTAACTCTCTCCCAATGTATAGAAACAAGGCAGTCTTCTCTACCGTTCAGTTCTACTTAATTAAACCATACAGGATTGCTCCTCCCCTTTTCTCGTCCTTTGGGATTCTAAATTTCCAATTACAATTCAGAACAGTGAAACCAGTTCAGTCCTCTACTGTTACAATACTAAATTGCTGACGCTAAGATATTAGCTAAAAAATAGCAAACAGCACCAAGCTAGTTGCTCGGTTATGCCTGTCAATAATATTTTAGAACCCTTTACAAACTTATTGTTATTTTACACATTCAAGTGCAGGAGGTTGCAGGTTCAAACCCTGGCCGGACCAACAGGGTAGAAGGTGCTTCCTTTGTGAAACAATATCGTTTTCGAACTGCAAATGGCAATAGACATTCATGTCTTCTCGGATAAAGGTTGGCCTCAAGTTTATATCAGCCTCACCAGACTGTCACGAGCATTTCATAGTGTTTTTTCATAGTACTATGAAAAAAGCTATGAAAATTTGTCCCATTCCATAGCCTTGTTTCATAGGTTAATGCTTTGTAACAGGGCTCGAAGAAGCGTAATTTTACGCCCAGCTTAAAAAATTTAGGCATATTAATTCTCCAAAATTTAGGCATAAATAATTGTGCATTAGTAGCTGAAATTTGTATGTCATAGGAAAAGGGTAAACAATTTTTTTTTGTAATAAACATTCGACTTTAAACTCATCGAGTTCAATATCGCTTTTTTAAACAAGACAGAGAAAGACAAAGGCGTGGCAGCCTTTTTTCCATGCGGTCATGCAAAGTTTTGCAGAAAGCCATGCAAGTGTTTAAGTGTCTAGGCTGAGCTAGGCTGTTAAAACAGATCTATCGTGCCGGCTTTGAGACAAATAGAGCGGCAAGCAGAGACGATTTCTCTCATCTTTCTACAATTTTTTTTTTGCATTGTACTACCATTTGCAAGCAAGCGTTTAGTGTAACTTTTTTGTCTGTTGTTTCAAGTTTGAAACGCATAGTCATAGTTTACTAATTACGCGGCGACGTTTGGCGTGTGAAGTCTAGGCTTTAGCACATTCTGCCGGCAGAATTTCGAGCATAATAGGAACTCAGGAGCAGAAAACGTAATTGGGGCATAATCCGGGCAGAATAGGCCATTTTGCATATTTTTGGGCCTGGGAACGAGGAAAAGTGGGGACGAGAGGGAGCTGGGTATGAGCAAAACAAGAATTGTCTCGGATTCTTGGTTTAGTCGGATAATGGATATCTCTGCTTCCATTTCCATGTTATTGTTACCCATGTTAGTTTTAAGGATTAAATTATAAATGCGCATACGTTGGTTGGGTGAAATCATGGCTCATTTTCATGTTTGAATAAATTTGAGCATAATAGTACTTTTGGAGCATAATTTCGAGCAGAATAGTCCTATTTTCGGGTAATTCTTTCGAGCAGAATAGCCTTTTTTTCGAGCAGAATGTGCTAAAGCCTAGTGAAGTCTGAACTTTTAACCGCAAAATGTCAACTTTGACAGCTCCTATCTATAGGTTTTGTCATGCAAAACATAGCCTTTTGTCATGCTTGATAGCAAAACAACTTGTTTCGCGTGGGGAAAATAGTTTACATTACAGGAGCTGTCAAACTTTGACATTTTGCGGTTAAAAGTTCAGACTTCACACGCCAAACGTCACCGCGTAATTAGTAAACTATCTGTTTCAAACTTGAAACAACAGACAAAAAAGTTTACACTAAACGCTTGCTTGCAAATGGTAGTTTTTTTCCCCAAAAAATCAGATAGTTTTAGAGATTTGGAAATAAGACTTGTCTTCCGATAATTTTTACCTATGTAAGAGGATCTGCCTAAGTGGAAAATGTTAGGCGTAAAACGAAAAAATATAGCCGTATTTACGCCCGTATCGGGCGCAATTTCGAGCCCTGTGTAATTTCAAAGATTTTGGAATAACTATAAAGCTATGAAAACCCAGTATGAAATCAAAACCCTATGAAAAAGCTATGAAGCTTGCCATGAAATACCTATGAAATGATGTCCATGAAATCCCTATATCATTTCATAGTAATTACCAATGAAATATTAGAAGTTTCATAGGAATTTCCTTCATTCTCCCTATGAAAACTGAGTTATGAAAATTTGTCCCGTTTCACAGGATCATTTCATAGGAATATTCCATGAAATGTTTTGTATACATACTATAAATTTTTTCATTTCAGGAAAGTCAACCTATGAAAATATTCCATTGAAATAAACACAATTTCTCATGTAAACTTTAAATTATAGAAAAAATATACATATATCCTATTGAGATAGCAGATACATAGCAGGATTGGCAGGTAATAAATTATATAGTGAATGACTTAGGACCTTCTATATATACAGGGTGCAGGCATCCCAGCCACTTTTTGGACAAATTTGACAGGAAATATAGGCTGTGCAAGTTCTAAATATTTTCCAAAATATAGGCACTTTATAGGAGCTAAAATAGCTTTCAAACAATAAATAGTAAACAATAAACACACAATTTTTAAAACATGTGAACTTTTAATGTGTTTTTTTTATTGATAGGAAAGAATTTTGCTTTTGTTAATTCACAACAAAAATGCTAAAAAGTGCAAAATATAAATGTATCACTTGGCATACATCCTATTTATAGGAAATATAGGAGGATTTCTTGAAATATAGGCTCTTTATAGGATCCTATACAAATTATAGGATATATAGGAGGTCTGGGATGCCTGAGGGTGTCTCATAAGTTCATGCCCCTACTTTGAACAGATGAAAAACGTACTTTCCAATCTGTCAGAATTATAGAAGTGTTAGAGTTTATTATTCAATGGCTCTATAGTTTGTGTTTGCAATTTCAGTAGCCTGCATGTCCTCCTTAATTTTTTATAACGTTTCTTAGACGTCGTGGCATCAAATGCGACAGTTTATGCAGTGATGTCAAGGGGATATTTCTCCATGCTTCGGAGAGCCGCCTCTTTAGCTGTACCATGGTTTTCGGGATCGGATCTCTGTATGTAACCAGTAGTCATCCATAATACTTCAGAGAATCTCGACTGGGTTATGATCTGGAGAATTAGGAGGTTCACAAAAGTGTGAGGCAGCGAAGCAAAAAAAATCACTTACATGAAAAATGGGTATGTATGTGAGGCCAAGAGGCTCAAACCCTGACCCTGTTTGACCCAATCCGAGCTCCAAAACCCTGATTGCACCCTTTTTGAAAAAAATGGAAAAAAACAAAACATGATTGCCCCTTCCGCCTTTAAATTGTTTTAAAAACACTGTCGGATATATGTCCCGGCCGGTAGCAAAATACGGGACATTTCAAGTCGGGACGTGGTATTGGATAAACAAATCAGCAGATGAAGTACATAGATAAGTACAGAAGTACGAATTAGCGGCGTCAAGATGTATGGGAACCTCAGCTAGTGCTTGCATGTGGGCAGGCAATCAAAATGCGGCAACAGAATGTCTTTTTTTGACATAGTAGCTAAAAAAAAAACCCTAACTGCCTAAAAAATACTGAATCCCGACCCTGACTGCACCCAAATTATACTCAAATCCTGACCCTAATCTGCCCAAATCAGGTCGAAACCCTGATCCTACCTGCCAAACTGAGCTCAAAGCCCTGACCCAGGCAGATGTGCGGCATTTGGCAGTTGCCATGCCCACGCACCTTAAAAGCACCGCCTGCGGTGTCTACCGCTGATTTGTGGACCGATTCAATCTGCAAATCGTATAGCGATGGATATATTTTGAATTCGGGATTTATTTTCCAAGCCATTTTCACGTCTTTTGGCCTGAAACGTGGATGAAAAGTGCTTACACATTTCTGGATTTGTGTGCCGAAAGCAGAGGCGAAATCGATTTGAATTTCTTGTCGAATTTCGGCGGCGAGTGAGGTGACATCGTTGAAAAGCGCCTCGAAGCTGCATACCTTATGTATATTTGTAGCTATGAGGTAGACACGCGGCCAACCGTCAAAACCTCGAGGCCTAATAAACTGCTTTAGAAGTCCCCAAATCACCCCAAAACCACTCGCCAAACTTCATTAAGTATCAATCTTTTATTATTGAAGATTTATTTCGTAGGAATCGGAAAAGAGAATTCACAAGGAGCAATTCTGTAAACTCTTCCGAGATCGCTTATGAAACATACCACAGGTAACCCAACAGACTAATAAGCGGGAAATATATGTCGAGTCTGGGCTGCCTGTGATATGAAAGGCACGTCGCAATCTCATTTTACGCTCTGGTGACGTCTATTCAGAATATGATAATTAACGGCAATCTACGAAAAACAGTAGTCAATGAAAAACAAAGGATAAGATACAACTACAAGCAGACCACGTGCATGATCGAACCCGTTCAAACAGCTGAACTAAAAGTATGATAACAAAGCGCTAATATTCCCTTTTCTTGTTACAATCCAGAACAATTGAATGATAACATCTTACCTTTATAGTTTTCTTATCTCCCATGTGTTTTGAAAACCTTTTGCTCAGTCTGGAAGCCATATTATACAAGAGATCGCATGATGTGCCGCCGAATCGCAACCTCGTGACCAGGGTCTTCTCGGTCAGATCCAAGATGGCGGCTACTTGGATCTGACCGAGAAGGCCCTGGTCACGAGCAGCCGAGTTTTGAAAATGGCGCGATGTCTGCGCGTGCGTATTACGATCAGTGGTCTTTAGATAAGCAATGCATCCTGGTATCACTGACTATCAGTTCACGGCCGCCATCTTTGTTTGTTGTTGCGTGCTTCATTCATCTGAGGATTAATTTTCGAAATAGTCTGGCTATATATTCAAGGAATCTAAACACTAATGAACTGGTCAACCAACTCCTCATCTGTTTTGCTGTGTCTGCCTGGGAAAGCATGTAAGTCGTAAGGCCATTTTAACGGGCCCGGATGTTAACACCCAAGGCTGCATGTTGCTGGGCCTGTCAGAACTCAGAACTGGTTCTCGCTTTTATATTAGTTTTACACAAACACCAACCTAAATGTTTTATTCTCCTTTTCTGGTTGCATGAAGCCTTAACCTATAAGTGCAGCCAGCAATGAGTTGTATCAGGACTTTGCTGTTTCTAACGGAAATTATTATACATGTAATTGTAAGTCGAGTACACTTGATCGATCGCTGAGCATGTACCTCGTAGACATCAAGTTTAAATAAACTGCCAACTCATGCAACTTGTACTTCATTTCTGTATAATGTTTCAGCCAGTCATAAACGTTCCTCTTTTCCGGAGAAAGTTATGAAATCTGCGCTTCTGTAAGCCTCTGGCTTCGGCTATGTAAAAAATCAATAAGTGAAACTGAGGGATATCATTAAAACTAATTTAGATCGTTTGAAAGCCAATTTATTATGGTTGGAGTTCTAATTTGTTCTATCAATAATTGTTTGGGTGTATGTTTCCTCTGGACATGGATCTGTCAGGTGCCAAACAAACTCCACAACAATTTTTACCATGTGATGGTAATAAGGGTGTTCATGAATGTTCTAGCTGCATGCAAATTTGGAAGTGCTCCATATAACTTTGCATATGTATATCCTATGAAAATATTTAGTATTTACACAGTCTGTAACATACAGTTTTCATAGTATTTTCATAGTACCTTAATTTCATAGCCTCTTGTTATACTGATTTCATAGTCATTTTATAGGATGTAAAATTCGAAGCTAAAAAATTCATAGGGTACTGTATTTTTCATAGGATATAATTTCCCTTTATAGAATTTCATAGCCTTTCAATCTTTCATAGGTTGGCCTAGTTTCATAGCCTTTTCATGTGGTCTTCATAGGATATTGCACTAGTAGATCCTGTTCTAAGGCAAATCATTACTTGAGTGTTTGATTTGAATTTCACATGATAACAAAAGTTTGATTACTCATGTGGAGCATCACATGTTGCAGAGCTATGATTTTGAATAGAGATGTTCACTTGACAAAGGCTGAGTGACAACTGAAGGTGTGAGAGTGCCTGGTAGAGGTCTTTAATAGAGATGTTCACTTGACAAAGGCTGAGTGACAACTGAAGGTGTGAGAGTGCCTGGTAGAGGTCTTTAATAGAGATGTTCACTTGACAAAGACCGAGTGACAACTGAAGGTGTGAGCATGCCTGGTAGAGACCTTTAATAGAGATGTTCACTTGACAAAGACCGAGTGACAACTGAAGGTGTGAGCATGCCTGGTAGAGACCTTTAATAGAGATGTTCACTTGACAAAGACCGAGTGACAACTGAAGGTGTGAGCATGCCTGGTAGAGACCTTTAATAGAGCTGTTCACTTGACAAAGACCGAGTGACAACTGAAGGTGTGAGCATGCCTGGTAGAGACCTTTAATAGAGATGTTCACTTTACAAAGACTGAGTGACAACTGAAGGTGTGAGCGTGCATGGTAGAGGTCTTTAATAGAGATGTTCACTTGACAAAGACCGAGTGACAACTGAAGGTGTGAACATGCCTGGTAGAGACCTTTAATAGAGATGTTCACTTGACAAAGACCGAGTGACAACTGAAGGTGTGAACATGCCTGGTAGAGACCTTTAATAGAGATGTTCACTTGACAAAGGCTGAGTGACAACTGAAGGTGTGAGAGTGCCTGGTAGAGGTCTTTAATAGAGATGTTCACTTGACAAAGACCGAGTGACAACTGAAGGTGTGAGAGTACCTGGTAGAGGCCTTTTATAGAGATGTTCACTTGACAAAGGCTGAGTGACAACTGAAGGTGTGAGCATGCCTGGTTGAGGCCTTTTTTAGTGCATGTCCTTGTTAACAGTAAAATCACTTGTGTCAAATCGGTTACAACTGGTTTTAGTTTCCATGTTATTTGCAGAGATTTACATTTGGCCTTGTTGAATAATGTAGATCACAATTTTTTAAGTAGATATAGACATTGATCTAGAATGACAATTTAAAAAACTTTACTTGTTCTTAAGGTCTTGAACCTCGTATCTGTACCCGCTGGGATATGCATAAGTTTGCTCGAGAGTCTTACGACATGGGCATACGATTCATTGGTGGGTGTTGTGGATTTGAAGCCTATCACATTCGTGCTGTTGCTGAAGAGGTGAGCCTAATAATGACTAGCAGTATGACTAAATACTCCCATCTGTTACTGAAGTAGTGTACTAAATTTTGCATGCATGAAATTCCACTGAAGCTTGAACTGAGTTTATAGACTTACCACACCCTTTTCATTTGTTTCCAAGCGGTCTTGGTACCTTGGTAAAAACCTCATTCTAAAAGCAGGGGGTGGCTTTGAATAGCAGCAGGGGAGATTGGGGCTGACTAGAAGTTTTTTATTACTCGGGCCAGCGAAGGCTGGGCCCGAGTCAAGTTTTGCAAGTGTATGTATGGCTATTTTCTGGAACTACACATTTGATTCCCTTAGGAATAATTGCAACTCAACAATTGTGGGAAACCATTATAAAAATACCTAACTTGTAAAAATGCTGTGACATAGGCCTAGTATGTGGGATGGATGTTCCTAGTTATGGGCTCCTGTAGAAGTATAGTATTATGGGTGCAATCAGAATACATGTCTTGAGAGGTCTCGAGAGGTTCCGTGCTACTCGGAGATGAGAAACCTCGCTCACAGGGTAGGAGGGCCACACATTTCTCTGTGTATACTAGTTAGTGTTACCCTCTTTAAATAGTTATTTTCCAAGTGGTGTATATGCATGAAATCAACATACCATATTTTATTAAACATTAGGGAGTAGTAAAAAATTAGCAGGGGAGATGCAATGGGGAGGGGGGGGGGGGGGTCAAGATGAAATCGAAAAGTCTAAAATATATATAACCCTCCCTGGACAATAAGTATGAGATATTTTGACCCTTTCTCCTCTATAACCACCCCTTTTTCAGTTCCCCATGATTTATGACCCTCCATTTTTGGGGATTCAAAAAAATATGACCCTCCATCTCAACCCCCTGACTGATGATGCCGTGAGGGACTTTTACAGATCCTCCCGAGACTCTAATGACCCTGGCTACCCCTGGGGACAAGCGTGTTGTTTTTGAGAAGAATAACACTAAAATACAATGTAATTGTGTGGTTCACTAAATACTCAAAGCGCATGCATGGAGTTTAATTACGTCACGTTTATGGTTTTACGTATTCCACATGGAAGAAGCGGGTTTGAGAAATGAAGATAAGAACGTGCAGATTGAAATACGTGCTCCCACATGGATTACGTTGAAGGTTATGATGAAGGCAGGTCAGTTTGGATTCATTTTTCCACCCGGGAGCATAGGACTAGTCATATGCCAGAGGGGAGAGTGGATGCTTTTGATCCTCCACGTCCAGCCTGCATATCCATCTGCATTGTCTTACAAAATTTTCCGGCGGAAAAATTAGAAGACAACGGACTTCGAACTAAATATCCCTCAATGAGGGAGATTTAGTGGTTTGTATGTCCCTCGGAGAACAAAAGAATCCGAGGCGATCGTGGTATTAGGTAAGTTCATTTGGACCTGGATGGCAAAAATCTTCAAAAACGCAGTTTTGGAAAGATCGACAATCGATTGAAGGTAGAAAATAGCATTTACAAACAGGTTTTCCTAATAATATATACCATAGAGGACAAATTAATCCCTAATTTCAAACGTCGTATATGTACGCTTAAAATAATGTTTTTCTGGATCGTAATTTTCCCTCCATAATATTTTAAAATGGTTAATCAAATAGTGACTCGTGAAATTAGGGATAAATTTCACTTGTGTTTGTCAAAATCTACGCGATTTTGACAAACACATAAAATTTATCCCTAATTTCACTCGTGCCCATTTGTTTACCTATACTAACACGTACTACCGATCTCGTGCCTTTTTAAATAGACGAAGTCAGATATTTTGTGTCACTCAGTACAACCACGTGATCGTATCCTACAAAAGGTCAATTCTTAACAATCCTGTAGTTGCTGCACACTTTCTCACAGTTTTCATTACGATTATTCCACAGCTCGCTAAGGAACGTGGAAAGCTTCCCAAAGCCAGTGAGAAGCACGGAATGTGGGGAGACGGTCTCCGCCAACACACCAAGCCCTGGGTGAGGTCAAGGTACGTGTTGTCTTCAATAAAACGTTGGTGTCGTCCCAGGAAGGTGTGCCCTGTATTCCAGAGGCTCTCCAGGCGATATTTTATGCCGTGAGGGAGTAAAGAAATGAAATAGAACCTCTAGTACACCCAGGGTAACAAAAGGTGGTGCGTGGGAGGCCTGTTGGCACTACTGTATATACCCTGTGGTTATAGCCGACACGTCGCCAGCTCATAATGCCCCCTCGCTGCTCGGTCTTCTCAGGCTAAGCAGTACTGTTAGATGATCTCCTATTTACTAATGCTGTTAAACAAGCAAAATCAATTCGGCTTCTATAGTTGTGTTGTCTTTACGCGTTTACTCCCGATATTAGGGAGGAACCGTGAAAATGTTCTTAATGGCCTAAATCTGTTGCTGTGTTTGTAACGTTTTCACTAGATATCACTTATGGACCGATTTCCTGTCAATAGAACTCGTGACTTTCCAGCTGCCGTCATAGCCGACGTCATCCTGATTGCTTCAGGTTTTTCAAATGCAAGACGAAATAGTTGATAAAAATGTGACTGTCTTTGATCTCTCACCAGAGCTCGGCGCGAGTACTGGGAAAACCTGCACCCGGCGAGTGGCAGACCTTTCTCCTCATCAATGTCCAAACCCGACGCATGGGGGATAACACGGGGCGACAAAATGTTGAAACAGCACGCCGACATCACAAGTGATGGTGAAATGAAGGAATTGTTTGAACGTGTTGGCGCTGAATAACCAGTCGAACATGAACCGAGGCCGACGTCTTTTTATTAATTGGAAATATAATTGTCATATTGCTTTTTTTTTCTCAATCGTTGTGCGAGCTATTGGCCGTGTTTATACTAGAGACTCATAATGCTTGGAGTCGAACTTGATGATAAATCCTGCCATACTTTTTAGAGGGTTAGGGTTCTACTTGTTGTTCTTCTGCGTCTTCTTAGTTCGTCTAGTATAGAAACGACACAATACGCATTATGCGACTGGACGAACTAAGTTTGATAGTGCGTCGTTTTGGACGGATTACCAAAGACGCACTCAGTTTTCTTTGCCCCAATACGTGTACATACATACATGTACATACTTTATTTATACACGTAAGAAACTATCAGTAATAGCATAGCATTAAAAATAAAATAAAAAATCGTAAAAAGAATGCCTACTGCTTTACATGTTTGACGTGTCTTATCAGATTGTAATTACAATATTGTATGTTTACGTAGTTTAGTTCTAAAAATATTAACTGATATCCTCAGGCAATGAATTCCCCGTTGAAGCAAATTCGTTTTTTGCCCAAGTTAGTCCGGGGTTGTGGCATAGATATTTTGGAACTCGCACCTCTCAGATCATATTTTAAGGCTGAGTTTTGTCTTTCAAACTTCTTAGACAAGTATGCAGGAGCCAGACCGTGCAGACCGTACATTAGGTTAGCCTTTTGGGTGGCTCTCTCTGTCGAGCCTTTTCCAACTGAGGGTGCCCAAGAGATCATCGATATGAGTCTGGAATGGGAGATTTGTCAGTATGCAGGCTGCACGATTTTGTAGTTTCTGAAGTTTAAACATGCATTATGCGTCTCTATAGCATAAAAACGGCCATTTCAGCCTGTTGTTGTTTGGAAAAGAAGCTGTGTTTTGGCAAAGGGTTTATCGCTATACCAACCCTTGTTGTGTAAGCTGTATATTGCTGGCTCATCGCTTCACTAGTGTACCGAACTCTCTAGATAAATTAAGTACCCAAATTGATTCATACGTGTCTCACGCTGGCGTTGATTCAAACGCTGCTCTTCGCGTGTGCCGAACTAAATGCATCAATAGCCCACTTACGAGATATGCTCACTTACTACGTACAAATGAATCAATACGAGGCTCCGTGCATAATGCTCAATCGTTCGTGACACTACAGAAGTGCTGTAGTCTTGTCATGAACGACTGAGCGTTATGCACGGAGCCTCATATTGATTCCTTTGTATGTAGGAAGTGAGGTACATTGTATATCTCGGAAGTGGGCTATTATGCTATCTTGAATTTAAGTTTTCACGACCGAGAATCCCCTGACCGCTAAAATCGGTTCAGTGTTTGCCGTCTGAATCAACCAGTCGCTCCGTCTGAATTTGTATAAAGTTCGGTGCATGAAAAGACTGGTATAAGTGTACGAAAACGTGTATAATAAAATGTGAAGCCTGATGATCGTCTCTTCTTCCATAGACCTTTTTTACACGAGCTCCTTAGGAGAGGAATAGGCCTACCCCGGGTCCTAAAGTTGCCGTAATTTTGGGTAACTTAAGGCGACTTTAGGCGACTTAAGCAAAATCGAGGTAAAAAATGTGGAAACTTAAGGCGACTTGATGCGATTTAAGGCAATTTTGGGCGACTTAAGGCAACTTAAGGCCAACTTAAGGCCAACTTAAGGCCAACTTAAGGGCAACTTAAGGCAACTTAAGGCCAACTTAAGGCCAACTTAAGGCCAACTTAAGGCCAACTTAAGGCCAACTTAAGGCAACTTAAGGCCAACTTAAGGCCAACTTAAGGCCAACTTAAGGCCAACTTAAGGCCACTTAAGGGCAATTTAAGGCAATTTAAGGCAACTTAAGGCGACTTAAGGCAACTTTAGGACCCGGGGTAGGCCTAGGAATCGCTCACTTAATTAATTCATGAAATGACAATATATACTAACTAAAACCCTACCCTGAAGCGTAAACAAAACCCTAACCGGTCAGTAAACAAGGTCTTGTCCACCTAGAGATAGGGTTCTCAAGAAAAACTTACCAAGAAAATGGTGAGGTAAAACATTTGAGAGATTTTCTGGAATTCGAACCCCGCTCCTACTCGTAAGGCAAACCGTTCTATGAATGATTTGGAGTAGAAAATGGTTAGGTTTTTTTTAAATTTCAGGGTTAGGTTTTTAGAACGTTTGTATGAAAATTTGAAAAAGATATTTATTAATGATCCAAGTTGCGGGGTATTCTATAATTGCTCCCAAACGTCGCAACCACTTCATTAAACAACCATCATCACTCAATTGCTGTCAGATTTTAAAACCACTGCTAATCTATTTTTAGCCAATCAGAATGAGTGAACGATTCCTCAGGAACTCTGCTTTTTTACGTAGTGACCATGTTGAGCCACAGGTGAATAAAAACCGTTGTTTTCCCCGTCAAAGTCCCGTGCGAGGCTAGACGTGGGATATGAGTGCTGTGAGAAAGGCGTATTATTGTCAGTCATGGTATATGTTCCTGTGCAATTGTAAGTGCTGTCAGCTTGTACCCGAATATCAGAAACATTAGGGTGTATGTCGTATTCCTTCAACGTTTTAAACTTAATCGATTTTCATCTCACTTCGGTTACTACGTGAATTCCTGCGTGTTGTACGTTTTCTTAATCAGATTTTCAAGTACTGCATATATTTTGGCTTTGTCAACTTTCATCGGTTCGCAGTTTAGCTCTAGATTTTTGACCACAAATATCTTCTTGAATAAAATACTTATTGAAGAAAGAACTATATTTCTAGTTTCTACAGGCAGAGAAGAAAGTGTCTGATATCGCTATTTTACAACGCGAGAAAATCACCCTTCGGAAAAAGGTGTAGGGGGTATTACCTACCACCTCCCCTGACAAAATTGGGCCCCATTCGAAATCCAGTGTTTTGACCTCTTCCCTAACTGTCCTGCAAGCATTGGTTGGGCGCCCATCTGCTCTGTTTGATGCATATGCTGGTATTGCGGCTCTAGAGGAGGTGGTGTACGCAGCACAGAAGATTTTTTGTTCGGGAACATGCATTGTCAGTCTGTAAAATGTTGCAATTTGGCCAGTCCAACCAGCCCAAAGGGGGGTGGCTAGCCACCCAACCCACCCCCCTAAATCCGCCCATGCAAACCCCGTATTTAAAACCAGAAAATCGAATATGTCCAACATGCGACAAAGAAATGAAGACGAAATACACTCTAATAAAACAGTACGGAGCCGTATGTCAGAAAAATATCGTTTCCTGTAACTGTTATCAACCCCCCGAGGGAAGTTGCAACTACAGCCATAAACTAATACGTGTATGAGTGCATGAATGCCCGATCTCTCGCGATACAGGACTCTTTTTTTTTGTAATTTAAATGTATGTATCTCTTTATTTACCCACGGAGTCTCTTCATATAATGATGCTCTTCCAAAGAGCCGTGTCTAATATATAAATTACAATATAGCTAAAAACCTATTCTAAATATTAAGTACTTATACTGTAAAAAAAAAAGCGATAAAATTGATAAAACTAAATAAATTATCCTACATAGACATAACTATGGCAGCGATTTCATAAATTTAGTATAGGTCAGTGTACCTTGGCACGCCCGAGGAAGTGAATTCCACAGCACTGCACCCCTATAGGAAAAGCTCCTTTTCCCTGCCTCACTATTTGGTCTCGGTACAAACAGAGCTGAATCCGAATTTCTAAGATTGTATTGGTGGATAGAGTTTGTTTGTGTAAAAATGTTACTGAGAGTCTGGCACGCTATCATGAGTGCATTTGTAAACCACTGAAGCAAGTTTAGACTGCCATCTCTCATATAGCTTCTTCCAACCCAGTTCAGCTAAAATGTGATCAGACCTGATATCGTAATTTGAACTAGTGATGATCCTGGCAGCTCTCTTTTGCATTTTTTGGAGTTTAACTGACAGTGTTAACTCTTTCTTTCAATTTGCTTTCCATCTACATTGTAGGTTTATGTTAAGATTACTTGGCAATGATCTCTAATAGCATGTATTTAGTTTTAGTTACATTTAAACTAAGCTTATTTGCATTTAACTATTCATGAACGGTTTCAAGATCACGGTTCATTAATAGTAGGATCTCTTCTTGGTGATCCGAGGCATATGTAAAACTCATGTCATCTGCATACATACGTACGCTAGATGATAAATTACAGTTGGGCAAATAATTTATGTATAACAGAGGACCAAGAATATATCCTTGTGGAATACCACACTTGACACTGAGTACAAGTCTCTGACAAAATTCCGTGTACTCGTGTCATTTGTGTGCGATTTGTAAGGTAATTTGTGAACCATGCCAATGCTTTCGGTTGAACCCCGTAGAATTTTAATTTCGTTATGAGAACTGTTGTATCAAAAGCCTTTTTAAGGTCGAGAAACAAGGCTGCGTTTATTAAGCCATTGTCAATATTTAGTGTAGGCGCGAAACTTAGCTAGATTTTGTTTTATATTTGTTTGCAATGTTTGTTTTATGTCATTACAGTTCGCATTATTCGTAGCGTCCTTGTTTGCGTGCCAGTTCTTTTGTTTTGTACCTCCGCGTGTCTATTTTGTTTGTGCATAGTCTTTGTTTCTTCTGGCTGGTATGTACACTATTACGTAATTTCTCAAGTTTGTGTATATTTATATGACTGTAAACTGTTGTGAATTTGCACTAGTTTGTCAGAAGTCAGTCAACGCGTTATGATCGAATGTTCACCGTTAAGGTAAATATACTTCTGTTTGTTTTGTGTCCAGCTTGTTCGCATTTTATGTTTATGCATATGGGAGTATTGACGTAGTTTTCTTTTCTTTTAGAACCGTAGGTTTGTAATAAATGATGTGGTATAAACAGACTAGCCTACGCGTGTCTTTTGGATACACACAGCTCTTAACGACTCAATGGAAGTTGACTGGCTGTAGCTGGGTCGCTCAGCGAACGCTTCAAGTTGTTGGTTTTATCATGTCAATGGACAGTGGAAAAGGCGATTTGAAGAGATCGATTGCAGCTTATCGTGGACATCTGACCAGGATTTTAAATGAAATAGAGCCGATATTATAACTACGGGTTGCGTCCGAGGAAGTTATGAAGAAGCGGGATACATTAGAAGAAATCTTTGAAAGATTCAAAGAGACTAGTTTACAATATTACCAAGGAATCCAGCAGTCGGCAGACCGAGGACGTGTAGCCCGAGATTATAACAGGGAAATTGAACGAAAGGAGGATTTTGACAAGAAATACGAGGAGTGGTATAGCAATGTTTACACGCCGAAAGTAGGTGGAGTTAATACCCAGAGGAATTCACCAATTGAATTGGCCTACAAGAAGTCCAGACTTGGTTCAACAGGAGATGGAGAGCCGCCGTTATCTGTTGCTACACATATTACGGATGGAGAACATGCAGAAATTTCGGGAACTAGTGAAAAAAGGCAGTCAAAACATGGGAGCAGTTCTTCCATATGATATGAAGCGTGCAATGAAGCAGCTGAAATTGAAGAAACTCGAGGCCGAACAAAAGTTGGAAACGAAAATAGCGTTACAACTCGAAGAGGAACAGACACGCCTTCTTGCCGAGAGGAAGCGCTTGAAAATGAAAACGGAACTGCTTAACGCCCGGATAGAAGCAGAGCAAGCGGAGATCGAGGCGAAGTTGGGAGAAGAGGTCGATAGTGTGTCAAATATCTTGCCTGGTATTGAACAGCAAAGTAGTACCCATGAGGCAGTGCGCAAATACTTACAGTATCAGACACCCTTTCAAGCATTCTCACCCCCTCCATCCATAGGGTTACCAGAACAGAAAGCCATGTGCGCAAGTGACGTAAACCCTCTTGAACGAGTTGCTTCTAAAGTGAGAGCAGATAACTGACGTGAAGCCTGTGCAAGTAAACAGTGGACAAACACCTACTGTGCTAGACACGCAGATACCTGTGTTAATAAAAACCACTTCTACAAATCAAGAGAACCCTCATTTCCAGCAGATGATTGAACACCAACAAAAGACCATACAACGGGTTGTATCTGGACTAGAGAAATTAGATATGCCAAAACGGGAGTTCCTGTACTTCGATGGCAGTCCGACCAAATATCTCAGATTTATCAAGAACTTTGAGCTGAATGTAGAAAGTGTAGTTTTTTACCACAACTGCCGGTAATCTCGCGATCTGATTGGTTGAAGTACGATGGTAAATGAGAGTCCAGACAACGGTGCTGACGCGAGAAAGTTATAGACAACGCTGGCTCTTTCAAAGCTGTCACGCTTTGTAACGAAACTTCCTTGTACGTTTTCTAATATTGTTGTAAAAAACTAATTTCCTCTGGTTTTCCGTGGTGTGGACTCTTATTTACCACGATTTACGTCATCACATCGTCAAAATTTGTTGTGGACTCACTCGGCTTTGGTCAAAGGCATATTATAGTGCGTGCTTTCATAGATAAAGTTGTGAACGGACCGCAATTGAAATCCTCAGAATCGGAGAAGCTTATGCAACTTGCAAGAGATATGCGAAACTGCGAGTTGAACTCGGCAGAGATGAAGTATAAGGCAGATATCAATTCAATGGATACTCTGAAGAAGATTGTAATGCGTTTGCCGTTACACGCGCAAGCTAAATGGGCCGAAGATTCGGGACGGCTACTTGAGATAGGAGTTGAACCAGACTTTGCAAATCTGACAGACTTTGTTGAGAAGAGAGCTGCGATAGCAAACACTGAGTTTGGAATGCTAGTTAGTTCGAAGTCAGAAGATACGAGAGAGAGACCTAGAAGATCTGGAAACTACAGTGCAGGAAAGGCTACGACTCTGGCAACCCAGGGTGAAAGCGACAAAGAGAGTGTCGGTGGCAAGGACGCGACAGCCAACAGGAAACCATCAGAACGATGGACAGCAGCAGAAGCTCAACTCAAATGTAAATTCTGCGATGGAAAACGTGAGTTAGAAAAGTGTTTCAAGCTCAGAGACAAATCCTACTCTGAGAGGAAGGACTTTGTGAGAAAGGAGAGGCTTTGCGACAACTGTTTAAGACCTAACCACGTGGCTATAGACGATGCAGGGATTACAGAGCATGTCTGTTCAGCGACTGTGTAGTACGACACCACTCTTTACTACATCCACCATTTTCCAGTAGTAAGCAAGTGGAACTACCAGTGGAACTACCAGTGGAACTACCAGTGGAACTACCAGTGGAACTACCTGAAGAGCCCCCTAATGGAAACTCTAACCACATCACCGAGGCCGGAAGTTGCGGTACAACTAAATCAGGCAAATCAAGAATAAGCTTAAGGATAGTACCAGTTAAAGTTACAGGCGAAGGCGGTCGTGAAATAGAAACTTATGCCTTTCTTGATGATGGATCAGACACTACCTTGTGTCATCAGAGTCTGGTGGAAGAGCTAGCACTTCTCGGTAAACCAACTAGTTTTTCTCTGACAACGGTTAACTCTGAAAAGTGTCGAAGAAACGGTCTAGAAGTCAAACTTAATGTGAAGGCATTAACGTCCAACGGGAGTATTCACTTAGACCGCGTCTGGACAGTAGATCGTTTGCCAGTATCCAAAGGCAGCATACCAACCACAGAAGATGTACAGAATTGGCCACATCTGAAAGGGATAAGCTTTCCCAAGCTGGATAAAGAAGTGACTATACTGATAGGTAACGACGTACCAGAGGCACACTGGGTTATAGAAGAAAGACGAGGTCATCGTAAGCAGCCTTGTGCTGCCGGCCGGACCATTAATTGGTCCGATTGGACATGACTGAAGTCCTAAAGCTAATGTCAACTTCTTGCACGAAGATCAAGAAATGCTGTCTGTTAAGATCGAAAGGATGTATAACGCAGATTTCAGCGATGTCTATAGATGATCGTCGTGCTTTGGCCATCATGGAAAGTTCAGTTCAAAAGGTTGATGGACATTACCAGCTCTCGTTACCTTGGAAGTACGACACACCCTGTCTATCAGATAATCGAGTCACTGCAGAAAGAAGGCTACGCCTCCTAAAGAACCGATTGCTGAAAGATGAGACCCTTCTCGACAAATACAAGTCAACCGTACAAGACTACATCGAGCAAGGCCATGCGAGGAAAGTACCTGAAGATCAAATCAAGTGCAAGGGTAAACCTGGTTGGTATCTTCCACACCACCCGCAAAAACCTGGGAATGTCAGGGTGGTGTTTGACTGCGCAGCTAAGTACCGGAACACATCGTTGAACGAACAGTTACTTAAAGGTCCAGACCTAACCAATAATGTTATTGGAGTTCTTCTGCGATTCCGTCAAGATCCTGTAGCTTTGATTGCAGACGTTGATAAAATGTTCCACCAAGTGAGAGTCACTCCAGAAGATTGTAACGCGTTGAGGTTCTTGTGGTGGCCAGATAGCGACCTGTCTCAGCAACCAGAAGATCATCAGATGCTGGTTCACTTATTTGGAGCTACATCATCCCCTAGCTGCGCTTAGAAGGACTGCAGAAGATCACAAGACGGACTTTGATGTGCAAACAGTGGAAACAGTAAATATGAACTTTTACGTTGATGATTGCGTTAAATCTGTTGCTACCACAGAAGGAGGCGATGAGACTGGTGGAACAGCTTCCACAGTTGTTGATGAGAGGTGGTTTCCGTCTTACGAAATGGACGTCGTGAGGTATTGGCCACCATTCCTGAAAGTGAGCGAGCTCCAACGATGAAATACCTAGACCTGGATCTAGAGGAATTACCAATTGATCGAGCTCTAGGCATGCAGTGGAACGTCGAGCAAGCCGGATACGTTCAGTTTCCGAACCATCCGAGAGATCAAGACTAATACAAGAAGAGGTATTCTTCAGTTCCATCCTATTATCAATGTATGGTCCAGTTGGGTTTGCTGCACCCTTGATACTACCGGCGAAAAGGCTAGTACAAGAACTGTGTAAGAAAGAATATGGATGGGATGATGTCATCCAAGATGAAGAACTTTTGCATTGGCAAGAGTGGGCCAGTATTATCAATCTAAGTGATATTACGGTGCCGCGTTGTGTAAGACCACAAGAGTTTGGTGAAATAGAATCAATCCAGCTTCATCACTTCTCAGATGCCTCCACGGAAGGATACGGTGCTGTGTCATACTTACGCCTGACTAGTGTGGATGGCAACATCAGTTGCGGTATCCTGTTAGGCAAAGCAAGAGTTGCCCCCCTAAAGACGGTAACAATCAAATAAAAGATCTGAGCCTACCCATCCATGGAGTGACATTCTGGACAGATTCCATGCACCATTGTGTTACAGTACATTCAAAACTGTCACAGACGATTCCAAACGTTTATTGCCAACCGGCTAGCAATAATACACGACATTTCATCCCCAGCGCAATGGCGTTATGTGAGCTCAGAATTGAATCCTGCCGACTATGCATCCCGTAGCCTGAGAACAGACGAACGTGTGAAACTAAAGCGCTGGCTCGAAGGACCGGAGGTTCTGCAACAAGACGAACGCTGTTGGCCAGCGCAACCAGCACAACTACCGCTGTTGTCTGAAGACGATCAAGGTATCAAAGGGTCAACTGAAGAAAGCGCAAGCACACGCAATTACGCAAGACGTTAGCTTGGACTCACTGCTCCAGCGCTACTCAACATGGCATGGTCTACAGAAAGCGGTTGCCTGGTTACTGCGCTTTAAGAATTATTTGCTGTACCGAGCTGGCAAGTTACCGTTTGAAGAGATGACAGGAGAACTGACCGTCAAAGAGGTCTCTAACGCAGCTGACGAAATCGTGAGATACTTACAACGACAGTATTTCCCGAAAGAGCTGGCCCTTCTCGAAGCTGAGGGACAGCAGCACAGTTCAAATGATCGCCCAGATGACAAGTCACCAGTGCTTTTGAGGGTATCTGGAAGAAGATTGAGCGACGCCACGTATGTAAGTCCTCTCCGCAAGCTTGGCCCAGTCATCGTTAATGATATAATTCGAGTTGGTGGTCGCCTTGACAGAGCTACTACAATTAGCTACAGCGCCAAACATCCAATCATTCTACCGAGCAAGCATAATATATAATATATAATATAATAATAATATAATATATTTATATAGCGCATATAGCGTATCTGTTCTATGCGCTTTACAATATTGTATAAATAACAAATTAATTAAGTCTTATCTACTAACGTAACGAGCAGTAAGTAAACTATGTAGCTATGTAGCTATGTAGCAATGTAGTACATATGGGTAATAATAATTAATAACTAGTTCAGATTATAAGCAGAGCAAAAAAGATAAGATTTAAAGATGTTCACATTCGGGCTGCATCTTATTTGTACAGGTAGGCTATTCCAGATTTGAGGTGCTGATATAGAAAACGCGCGTTGACCATAGGTTTTAGGTCTAGGCATTGGTTGAGTTAAGCGAAGTGTGTCAGATGACGAGCGGAGCATTCTGTTAGGTTTGTAGATGTGTAGTAAATTTCTTAAGTAGACAGGTGCTTGGTTATTAAGGGACTTATAAGTAAGTAGAATAATCTTAAATGTGATGCGCTCGTTTACAGGTAGCCAGTGCAGTTCCTTTAAAGTAGGAGTGACATGCTCGTATTTACGCGTGTATGATATAATGCGAGCGGCAGCATTTTGGACATATTGCAGCTTCTGGATTAGTTGTTTTGGTAGGCCATATAATAGGGAGTTACAGTTATCTAACTTAGTAGTAACGAATGCGTGTAGGATAATTTCTGTAGTACTAACAGACAAATATTTTCTTACTCTAGAAATATTCCTTAGTTGGTAGAACGCCGACTTACAAATAGAGCTGACCTGGCGAGACATAGACATAGTGTCATCGAAGATTACTCCAATGTTTCTGGCATAACTAGAGGGGTATATAATGTCATTACCGACAGCAAGAGATGATAAAAGAGCATATGAACGATGGCGGGAGTGTAAAATTAAAAGTTCAGATTTATCATTGTTAAGTTTAAGACAGATACAATTATACGGCATTACCACCAGCTAGAAGGTCACATTGGAGCAAGCCAAGTCTTAGCTACGATCAGGAAAAAGTACTGGATCTTGAGAGGAGCTATGGCAGTAAGGCGAGTAGTGAAGGAATGCATTAAGTGCAGACGATGGAACTCCAAGCCAGGGGAACAGATCATGGCTCCGCTGCCCCTGGCCTGTGTCACACCTGGAAATGCTCCATTCTCGTCGGTAGGCATAGACTACTTTGGTCCCATACTTGTCAAGGTGAAGCGAAGTCAAGTTAAACGCTATGGATGCGTGTTTACCTGTTTATCCATGCGTGCAGTTCACATTGAAATCGCCCATGATTTGTCTACCGACTCCTTCCTGAAGGCATTCTCGCGATTCGTGAGTAGACGCGGTCCACCCTTTGAAGAGTATTGTGATAATGGCACCAACTTTAGAGGCGCAGAGTTTGAAGTGAAAAAAGGTCTTGAGACGTGGAACCAGACCCGAATAACAGACAGTCTGCGAAAGCGCGGAATTCAGTGGTACTTTAACCCGCCTAAGGCAAGCCATGCTGGTGGAGTGTGGGAGAGAATAATAAGTTCCATTCGCAAGATGCTAGGCGCTCTTCTTGGAAGTCAAATCGTTGACGATGAGACCCTTCTAACCGTGATGGCTGAAGTGGAGAAAATCCTGAATGACCGGCCGCTCACACAGGTCAGTGATGACCCGAAACGACTTAGAGCCGTTGACGCCGAGCAAGCTCCTGCTAGTCCGCCATAACTCGTGTGTAGCTCCAGGTGATTTCTCGACATCAGAAACAGATAAGTACACCAGACGCTGGAGGCAAGCGCAATATCTAAGCAACATATTTTGGAGAAGATGGGTCAAAGAGTACTGGCCAACACTCCAAGAACGTCAGAAGTGGTGGCGTCCGCGCCGCAATATCGCTGTCGGAGATCTGGTACTGATTATGGATGAGCACAGCCCCCGCGGAAAATGGCCGATGGGTATTGTCAAGGAAACCGTTACCGACCGCTATGGAGCTGTTCGTCAAACGACCATTAAGACAGCAAACTCGCTCTTGCGTCGAGACATAAGAAAGATATGGCTGCTGGAGGTTGTGAGTGCCAAGCAAGAAGAGGACTCGAAAGAAACGTGAAGACGTAGAGATGTAGAAGTCTGTGACGTGAAGAAAGAGAACAGACTATTGCTGGTTTGCACGTGACGTCCCGGCGGCCATGTTGGTGTACCTTTAACAATAGATTCTTTATTAGCTTCTTTTGTTAGGTACACCAACATGGCCGCCATGCCCTTTGTCATTTGAATCTCTGGGGATTGAGTGAAAACCAGCAATATGTACTTTATTGGGTGTTCCCAATATAACAATTAGCATACTCATTTCGCTTAGCTTCCAGGAAAGGCTGGGCTTTCCGTGCCTTGTTTGCGTTCCAGTTCTTTTATTTTGTACCTCCGCGTGTCTATTTTGTTTGTGCATAGTCTTTATGTTTCTTCTGGCTGGTATGTACACTATTACGTAATTTCTCAAGTTTGTGTATATTTATATGGCTGTAAACTGTTGTGAATTTGCACTAGTTTGTCAGAAGTCAGTCAACGCGTTATGATCGAATGTTCACGGCCGTTAAGGTAAATATACTTCTGTTTGTTTTGTGTCCAGCTTGTTCGCATTTTATGTTTATGCATATGTATTAACGTAGTTTTCTTTTCTTTTAGAACCGTAGGTTTGTAATAAATGATGTGGTATAAACAGACTAGCCTACGCGTGTCTTTGGGTACATTTCGAAACCATTCATTTGTGGCGTCTAAGAGTGCTGTTATACAGTTGAATGCAAAGGCCTATAAAACCTGACTGGAACTTTGCCAGTATATTATTTTGAGTTAGGTAATCACATAACTGATTAAATATAGCTCTCTCAAATACCTTGATTACAACTGAAAGCACAGAAATAGGACGCTAATTATTAGGGTCTGTCTTTGTAACTCCTGGTCGCAATTAAGAGCTTCGGCCCAGGTGTTTTTACTAATAACGGCGGCGACGCATGCAGTTTGACCACTTGGTTTATTTCGTTACCGTTAACGTAAAACAATTGTCCTCTAGGAAGCTCTATAGTTTTCGCATTCGCATCTCGCATTTAGTCAGTCACATCTCGCATTTAGTCAGTCGCATCTGTAAAAACTAAGTTCCTTCGCCAACTAATGACGTGTATTAATAGGCTAGGTTACGTAACTAACGGGTGACTAAATGATGTAATGTTTACTTAACGGACAACGAAAAAAGAAAACTATGCCATGGTGGCTAATGAACTCGGGAATGCGCAAATTAATTACGCATACATTTACATGGCTCTCCTAAATTTACTTGAAATTTATAATACTATATGGACTATTTAATTAACAGTTCTTTGAGATCATGATCAGTTCGTTGTAGAAATGCGTGGCTCTCCTTGGCTTTACGTTGCTGTAGCTCTGTGGCTCTCTTTGGCCTCTGACGTTGCTGCAACTCTGTGGCTCTCCATGCATCTAAATGACTACCATGCATTTACGAGGGACGAGGAGTACAAGCTTCTGGACCGGTCTTTCGAGATACGAGGTTGCGTTGAGTCTTCGATCCTTCGCATCTAAGGAGCTGTCGCCAAGTACTAATCTGACTTTACGGGTGTGTCCGTCTTCGTCTACCGGCGCATCCTCTACTTTCGCTAAGTGCCACTTGTTTCGAGGTAGATTGTCGTCCTTGATAATGACGATATCGTCCACTTGTACGTCGCGACCCGGACGAGTCCACTTCTGACGTTCTTGCAAGGTGTGTAAAAACTCTTTCTTCCAACGTGACCAAAACTCATTGGCTAAGTGCTGCACTCGACGCCATCTCTTCCTTGAATAGAGATCTGCATGCTGGAATTCTCCAGGCGGTGGCAAGACGACTTGTGATTTCATGGTAAGAAGATGATTGGGGGGGTTAAGGCTTCTGGGCAATCTGGTAAACACAAGTTCTGCACAGTAAGTGGACGACTGTTCACAATCGCTTCTGTCTCGCACATAAGAGTACGTATAGGGATTCATCGTCTAACTGCTGTCCTGTTTCGTCTAGTAGAGTAGCTAGGACGCTGCGTACTGTACATATTTGCCTTTCCCAAACTCCGCCCACATGGCTTGCCGAGGGAACGTTCATTTCAAACTTGAACCAATCGCAGTTTCTTTTCAGCAAGAAGTCTTGGATCTTCGTCTGGTCCATCTCTGCAAGGGCTTGTTGCAGTTCTCTCTTTGCGAGTCTGTCTATCGGCAAGTCTGCCATTTTTTGCTCTTGGACTGTACCACGAAGCTTTCGACAAGTTACACAACTCGAGATGAAACTGGAAACTGCGAAGCTGCCACCAATGATCCAATATCCACTAGAACGTAGTTCGTTCAGAGTCATTCCCCGTCCTTGGTGTTTCGTCTTCTGGTGGTAGTGTTTCATCACTATTCCAGTAACGTGACTCTTTCTAGGTAGGATGGCTGGATGTTTGACATCGTAGGGGATATTTGATCGTCTGATACGTCCTCCAACTCTCAGAATTCCATGCTCATCAAGGAATGGATCCAGTCGAAAGAGTGAGCTGATTCTTCTCATCGACGTGTTGCGTTCTCTCGCGAATGGGGTTTTGCAGGGGTCTTCTCCGTCTAAAGTGTGAAGTATCTTTATTTCCTTCGCGAAGGCGTCTTCTTGGACAAGTTTAATTATTACTTCTTCAGCTTGACGAAGTTCTTCTACGGTTACAGACTGGCTAGATTTCGTCACTGAGCGAGTCTTGAGTTTCAACTTGAGTTTGAGGCATGTAGCGAAGGCCTTTCTAGCACGATACCAATCAGAAAAATAGCTTACACGTTCAAGCATTGATGCCATCTTTATTTCAGCAGTTTTCAGAGTGAAGACTTGCACTTTCTTGACTTCTGGGTCGTCCGTTGAGATAGGGCGATAGAAATTTTCTTCATCCTCTATCTGCAGCTCTGATTTCCATAAGAAATTTGGACCTGTTAGCCAGCGGCTATCTTTAAGGTCTTGCGCACTAAGGCCACGTGAGGCTTCGTCAGCTGGATTGTCATTCGATCTGACGTACCTCCACTGGACGGGAGAACTGTGATCTCTAATTTGCTGCACTCGATTCGCAACGAAGACATGAAATCTCCGTGAATCATTGCGAATGTATCCTAGGACGACTTGGCTGTCCGTCCAAAATGTCTCGGTGATCTTGACGTATTCAAGTTCCCGCTGTAACATCGTACTAACTCTGGTTGAGACAACTGCTGCGGTCAGTTCCAAACGAGGGACAGTGATTGTTTTCAGTGGCGTCACACGAGCCTTTCCCATAACAAATGAACAGTGAACTTGATCTTGATTGTTGGTTAGTCGAAGGTAAGAGCATTGTCCATAACCTTGACTACTTGCATCTGAAAAGTGATGAAGTTCTACTGCCTTTAATTCCCCAAAGTTGTCCGGCTTGTATAACATCTCTTAATGTTCAGATCTTCTAGGGATATGAGGCTTGTTCTTCACCTTTCCCAACGATGTCTTATAGATTCCGATACAAGATCGTCCCAATCAGCCTTGTCTCGGCAGAGTTCTTGAAGGATCTGCTTACCAACCAGGATTACTGGTGCTACGAATCCTAAAGGGTCATATACAGAGCTCACAGTGGAGAGGTTTGTCTCGTGAGAGGTTTGTCTTGGAGAACTATTCTGAACTGAAATGTATCAGACTCTACGCACCACTGTATTCCAAGAGTTCTCTCCAAAGACAAAGCACTATGATGCAGGTCAAGGTCTTTAAGGCCTTTCGCGCGGTCCTCAGGTGGAATAGTTTCAATCACTTCCTTTGAGTTGGAGATGAACTTATGGAGTCTCAAACCACCTCTCGCACACAACTGCTTGCTTTTTTTATCAGTATTGCGGCTTTGTCTTCTGAAGGAAGTGACTTCAGCCCATCGTCTACGTAAAAGTCGTTACTTATAAAGTTTGCTGCCTCCGTGCCAAATTCTTCTTTATAATCATTGGCGATCTTCTTAAGTCCAAACTTAGAACATCCAGGGGAAGACGTTGCACCAAACAAGTGGACCGTCATTCTGGATTCTTCTGGATTCTTCTTAGTGTCACCATTCTCCCACCAATAGAATCTCAGGAAGTCTCTATGTTCGCTGTTTACCTTGAACTGGTGGAACATTCCCTCTATGTCACACATGAGGGCAAACTGTTCTTGTCTGAAGCGGCATAGTACGCCAACTAGGGTGTTAGTTAGATCAGGCCCAGACAATAGATGTTCATTCAGCGATTCACCTCTGTATCTGGCACTACAGTCATACACAACACGGAGTTTCTCGGGTTTGTTTGGATGGAATACTCCATGATGGGGGATATACCACACTTTCCCATCTTCACAAATAAGTTGGTTCTCTGGTTCCTCCGTTATAGCTTCAGAAAAGTCCTGTTCAAACATCCTAGTAACCAGTTGGAAGGGGTTGATAATCTCTTTGACGTCGCTCTTGTAAGAGAAATGGCAGGTTCTTTTCGACGGTGTAGCTTCATGCCATATTTCTCGAGCCACAATTCGATTGGTTACACCGATGGTATCTTCATCATCGTCATCATCATCAGAGTCTTCTTTGACCTTGCCGATTATACCCCAGCCAAGATCCGTTCTTAGAGCGTAAGGTTTGTCGTAATCACTTGAAATCACCTCACGAGGGATAATTGCACGAGAACAGTTTGAGCCAATCAGCAGCCCTATGTCGATATCGTCCCGATATGGCATAAGCTTGTCAGATATTCGTGCGACATGAGGCCACTGTCTTGCTATCTCTGGTTTCGGAATTTGGCTTCGTTTGGCCGGAATAAACTCTCTTGGGTATGTCTTGGGCAGTTTAATGGTTACTTCACGCTTGAAATCTTGAACAACCAAGTGTTTGATCTTGCTGCTGTCTATTCTTTCGCTTTCGGCGTGCATGGTTGTCAACAGCAGCTGGGTTTCTTGTCCTTTAATACCAAGTTGTTCCAACGTTCTTGCCTTCACAAAGGTTGTATCGGATTGATCGTCAAGCAGGGCGTAAACCAATTTCTCCTTTTTTGGATTTTCTTCATGATGCAGCCAGACTGGAACGATCATTGAATAAGAAACGCTCTTGCATTCACCTTTCGCGTTTGTACAATTTGTCGTTGCTTCCTTTTCTTCGCCCGCATTACTGTCCTTAGTATCTCTGGGCTTGGCCTTTTTCTTGAAATCGCCGTGAAGGGAAGTCGGATGTGACTTGTTACACGTCCCGCATGTTATTCTTTCAGTACAGTCCTTCGATCGATGTCCTTGCTTCAAACAGCCAAAGCAAAGTCTTTCGGACATGGCCAACGCCTTCCTTTCTTGCACAGTCCTCTTTAGAAATTCCTCACAAGTATCTAATTCGTGCGGCTTGTTGCATACCAAACATGCTTGAGGCTGTCACAAAGGAACTTCCGCCTTGAAACCGTCTTTGCTTGATGGACTTGTCAGCAGTCTCCTTCGCTGTTTTCTTGTATTCTTCAGTCTTGGAAGTTTGGAGCGAAAATACGGAGTCACAGGCGATGTCTGCCTCCTTAACCAAAAACTTCACAAACTCGGTGAAGGGTGTTGTCCTCCTCGTAATGGTATACCGCTCGACTCCAGCGACTGACAATCCATCTTGGAAGTTTGGTTAGCATCTTGCGGTTTTCTTGATTGTCATCAAGGGACTTAAGGGCATCAATCTTTACCATGGCCTTCTCGCAGTGTGTGAGGAAGTCTGCGTACTTTCGGAGTCCCTTTGCATCACCTGGAGTGATCTTCGGCCACGTCTCAAGTTTTTGACGGTATGCGGCGGCGACAGCAAACGGGTGCCCAAAGCGCTTAGACAGCATCTCTTTAGCTCTCTCGTAAGAATCTTCTCCATTGATAAATATGAAGCCATCTACAGCTTCCCTTGCTTCTTTGTCGACGTATTTCCTTAAGAAGTGTAGCTTCTCGGATGGCTTGACGGTCCTACTTTCGATCAAACTTTCAAAAGCTTGAATCCAGGTTGGATATTGTAACAAGTCTCCGCCAAATACTCCCGGTTAATTCTGGAAGAGGGAGACGTGATTGTCCTTGACTCTCTGCCATCAACTTGAGGATTTCCAATAACTTCGTTGTGGTGTTTGGAGGAGGAGCAGGAGTTACGCACTCTTGGTATAAAGGCGTAAAGACGTCAGCCGAGGGATTCAGCTGAACTCGGCTTTCTTGTGGCACATGCTGCACTTGAGCTGCAAGGACTTGCGGCACCTGAGGAGCCGCAATGATCCGCTGCTCCCGAGGAGCCGCAAGGACCTGCGGCACTTGCTGCACTTGAATAGCTGTAAGGACTTGCGGCACTTGAGAACCTGTAAGTTCCTGTGGTCTCACCGGAAGACGTGCTGGAGGAGTGTTTCCGGTATATTCTAATTGAGTTTCGAGGTACCTGTGTAGATGCTCACTCAATCCAATTTCTGTTGGCGGACCTTCTGAGATCAAGTTCATATCCTCACGCTGATACCTGGAACACACCTCTATTCTCGCTTCAGTCTGAACAAGCTCTTCTCTTATCTGGAAATTTTCCTCACATTCTTTGATAGCTTCTAGAATGTTTTCTTCATCCATGAGCACATCGGTCTTTCTTTTCTCTATTTGCTCTAATCGTTGTTTCATCATTCTAGTCATCTCCCTCTTTTCTAGCACCAGAGCCATCTTTGCCTTTAAAGCAGCTGCGTCACTTTCCAGATCGCTTCTTTTCTGGGTTGACCTATGTGAGCCTTTCTTCGAAGTCTTTGAACTTCTCGAGCTTCTTGAACTCCTTGAACTCCTAGAACTCCTAGAACTCTTGTCACTTTCAGCTCTGAGCTCCAATTCCAACTCTCTCAGTCTTCCACTCAATTACCGGAGCATTTCTGTATTCTCTCTTGCCACAGTTTCGTGATTGTTGAAGAACTCGTTCTTTTCTTCCTCAGTAATTAATGCAGACTCCGTAAGGATTCTTGGGCAGTAGCAAGTTCATTCATTTGTATCTCCAAAATGTTGCCCTGATCTTGCAAGGCGGGAATATCCCTCTCCGTTATCATCAACGACTGTAATAAATTCATCTGGGATCTCCCCTTTCGCTTCGTTGATCTGTAGTTTGCTCTCAGACGCTCAAGAGAATATTCCCTCCCTCTTGAAGTTTGCACTCTCCTACGCACACTGTTCACTATTTCACGTGTTATCTCGTTGGCTGGTGAAGCAGCGGCTGGCTGGTTGATGCTTGGGTTAGAAGAATCCGTTAATCCAGATAATCCGTCTTGGCTCGCCATTTCGGCCGAGGAAATGTTTTACTGTAACTCCTGGTCGCAATTAAGAGCTTCGGCTCATGCAGGTGTTTTTACTAATAACGGCGGCGACGCATGCAGTTTGACCACTTGGTTTATTTCGTTACCGTTAACGTAAAACAATTGTCCTCTAGGAAGCTCTATAGTTTTCGCATTCGCATCTCGCATTTAGTCAGTCGCATCTCGCATTTAGTCAGTCGCATCTGTAAAAACTAAGTTCCTTCGCCAACTAATGACGTGTATTAATAGGCTAGGTTACGTAACTAACGGGTGACTAAATGATGTAATGTTTACTTAACGGACAACGAAAAAAGAAAACTATGCCATGGTGGCTAATGAACTCGGGAATGCGCAAATTAATTACGCATACATTTACAGTCTTGGAATCATCTTTAAAAATTGGAGATACTCTAGCATTTTGCCAGTCAGAAGGTAAAATGCCAGTATCAAGAGACAGATTAAAAATATGTGTTAAAGATTTAGAGGTAAAGCTACCGCTAGCCTTTAAGGGAATAGCATCAAGGCCACTGGCCTTGTTAGTCTGCAATTTATTCATTATTTCAAGTACTTCGGTCTGAGATAGATTTCTTAATTCAAAAGTGGAACTCACTCAATTATTATAATTTCTAAAATCAGAATTTGGAGATGGAACTTAGGCCCAATATTGATAAAAGAGTTATAAAAAAAAAAGCATTGCTAATATCAACAAGGTTTTGTATATCAGCATCATTTACTACCAATTTGGTAGGCTCAACGCAGGACCTATCTTCTTAGGACAAAATTGAATTAATTCCACTCCAAGTTCTGCGCATATTACTAGTGGTATTTGTGGAAAAGAAATTATTGTAGTAATGAGCCTTGCTACTTTTTATAGCCATATTTACTTGATTCCTAGCATGTCTGTAAGCCGTCCAGTGGCATTCAGCATTTTTAATTACAGCTATTCGTTTCAGTCTGTCCCTCTCATGAATTAGGCTTTTGATGTTAGCTGTTAGCCAGGGCGCAGCCGAATTCCTAACCCGTTTGGACTTAATAGGGGCGTGCCAGTTAGCAATTTCTAAGAACTTGCATTTCCACAGCTCCCAAGCCTGCATGGGGTCATAATAAGACTCAATATGATCCCATGGAGCTTGGGCAATTATCTAGGAAAATGCTTATAACTCCATATCAAAATGCTTATAACTCCTAAATTTTAATTAACACTGCCTTCCCTTTTAATAGCCACTTTAAAGTTTATTAGCAACAATCTGATGTACCTATGCAGTACAAAGAGCTAATAGAAATATGTCTGTCTATGCCGGTCAGAAAAAACTTTCCAGCCCCCGGCCCCGTTTATTAAAGATACATTTTCAAGACCCAAAAAAAGTTGTTCCTATACACATACTATATATTATCAGAAGCACGATATCATATATATATATTCGACTTCTGATATAATGTATATCAAGAGAAAATGCCTTAAACCAAGGACTCTCTGACAAGTTACAAAAACTACAAAACAGAGCAGCCCGCATACTAACTGGTCTACCATTCCATACCCATGTTGACGAGCTACTGAGTAACCTAGGGTGGAAAAGACTAGAATCTCAAAGGGCCATTCAAAAAGCAGTCATGGTTTATAAAGCACTGCACGGCCTTGCACCCGAGTATATGACCAAAATGTTTGAAAGAAGAACCGAAGCTATACAATATAATCTCAGAGGCTCGTCGACTAAAATCTCCTTTCCTCGTCCGCGCACAAACTTCGGTAAAAAATGCTTTCGTTTTGACGGGGCAAAGATATGGAATGCACTGCCCGAGGATGTTAGAGCCTCCGATAAAATAAGTAATTTTAAGAAAAGATTATCTATATTGTAACCTAACTTCCCTATTTTTAACTACCATACTTCAACACACGACATTCATGTAAAACAGTAGGCATATTTTATTTTTTACAATCTCTGTATTTTGTAATTGTTTTATGCTACTACTGATGTTTACTCGTGTATAAATAAAGTGTATGTATGTATGTACATGTATGTAGTCGTGTCTCCCTCATCAGCGGCCCAGTAAATTAACCCCCCTTATGGCATTCTGCCTCCCTCACAGTACAGAAACTAGAAGAAAAAACATCAACCACCTCCAAAGCTACACAGACTTGGAACTGGATGTTTTAGAACTTGCACAGATTTTACTAAAGAAATCAATTCCCTGAAGGTGTTTTGCAACAATATTACAATGCATGTAACTCTTTATTATGTATTACAATGTAACTCTTTATGATGTATACCTTGTTCGCGTTCATTGTCCCAAAACTTTTTGTAGTGAGCGAAAAAATCGAAACAAATGAATGTTCCCTTTCAAGCGTTACAGAAATACTGAAACCTTGCAAGATTTTGCTTTATAATCTTTACTTTCTCACTCACTAAAAGACAACAAAAATATTTGGAGTACAAATTTGCTATACGTTGCGGCGGTACCGTATTTCATGTCAAAAGCCATAATGACGTATCATGACGTAGTCGATGGCTTTGATTCAATTCACTGGATATTGCAGAGCACGGACAGTGCTGTGGTGGTTTTTGGATTTTCAGAACACTGCTAGAGATAAAGGCCGAGAAAATCAAAGTTAAGACAGGCAAGAGGTTTGGCTTGGTTTGCCAGCGATTCTGGGAGATACTGGAGAAATTACCAAAATCACAGCGATCGAGTCAAACCGAAGTTGAGATTTCTGATGTGCTATCAATATCATAACATTTTCTCACTTCAGTCTTCAGTGTACATAAATTGATAATGAAGCAACTAGGCATCCTAATGGGGGTTCTTTTGCTTCTCAATTATTGCCTGTGTAGACCCCAAGAAACTGATTACCAATGTAAGTAATTCGTGTTAATTTTGAAGCGGAAAATCGAACTATTTACGCGCTTTGAAAATACGTTTGGGCATGATTGGAGTCGAACAGTCAATTCAACATGGCGCTTAGAAAATGATGTTCTCCTTCCGGAACTTTGCCATTGTTCTCCATTATTTAACTGCTTAATTCTTGGTATTTCTTTCAGTGTGTAAACCTAAGAGTCGTGGTTTTGCAGTTGGACACAGGACACGAGTACACGTCTTGGATTCCAAAGGACCGGGAGGACGATGTAGAGGTTGCGCTGAACTAAAAAACTGCACAACCATGGATGGCGCGATTGAAATCCAAGGTTTTCGAATGATCAGTGAAGAAACAGCAAACGACTTAAATTTTCCAAAGCTAACTGAAATTACGGGATATTTGTTAGTGTCTCTGTTGTATAATATCAAAGACCTTAAAAGGATTTTCCCGAATTTAGCGGTTATCCGTGGTGGGTCGTTATTTCTCGACTACGCGCTTGTGATATATCAAAATAATGGGTTGGAGCAGATTAATCTGCCGTCGTTAACTACCATTCTAAGCGGGGGAATTCGGATCGAGAAAAACATCAATCTCTGCTACATTAAGACAATAAGATGGAGATCTATCATGAGAGCGAATTCGGACGATCCTTATTCTCTCGTTATAGCCTCAAACAATAACGATTGCTATGATTTATGCTACAAGGGAAAATGTCTTCCACCAGCTGGACACGGAGCATCGGGACAACAGTACTGCTGGAGCTCAGGACAAACTAATGATTACTCCTGCTTAAAACGTAAGTATTCCTATCAATTTGCCTAATTAATATTAAGAGTAATCTTTAAACTCGATCTGGATCAATCCAAAATGACCAATTGTTGCGTCAAATTGTTCTAAAGTTTGATCGCTTGTGGTATAAAAACAGAGCTGTGTTTAATTGTTTGGCAAGTATTATGACTACAAACGACGAGAAAGTACGATGCTTATTTCTTAGTTTAACGGCTGGTTGTAAAATTAATTTCTAAATACCATGTATAGACAATACAACAGCTGGACATCGACAGCCGGCATATGGCGATGCGATGTACGTGCAAATTATACATTTTGGTGTTCGAAGCTGATAATGGTCTCGATATTTTAAGTCTTGGACCGTATTTTCCCCATTTATTGGCAGTTTCTCACAGAATTTTTAAATGGTCAATGATATGCTCTTCATTAAATAAATGTTTTTAGTATGTGTTCTTTCATAGCGTGAATGACCGAATGTCCCACACAGGCCCGTTTACGTCTCTTATTTTAATTTGCTAAACCCCCTCGGAATGTATAAACCTTCTTCAGTTCTTGTCTATCTAAATCACACCATCGATTTTATATTGCTTGTATATTTCAGGGAACTGACAGTACCGCAGTATAACTTAGACAGTGCATTTTCTCAATAGGACTGGATTTATTTATCAGATGCTCTACTGCCTCATATATACGTTGATAGGAGCTTGTTCGTGATTAGAAAAGAGTTAATTACTATTCTTATAGCAATTAATTATCATTAATCATCCATATAATCATCTATATTGCCTTTACTTATAAGTGGCTATATCTTTTGTGTTGTACGTGCTGTCATATCCATAACAAAGAAATCAATTTAATTGAGTCTTCACAGGGCCCACAATGTTGCAAGACAGAAGCGATTTTTTGAGTCGTATTATTCCCAAAAAATATTTTGGTTTTGGAGGTGTAAAAGTGCAAAGGAACACATTGAATGTGATATTTCAAGTTAAGTTACAATGCAGTCTTACTGCATTCATCAGATAAAACTCTCTCAGAAGTTATAATGCATTTATTCTTCGATTAGTATAAAAATATATACACATTTGTGTTCAGAGGACTCAATAAAAACATATATATACCAATGTTGAACTGGAGCTTTACTTACAAAAGGTCATACTTACATATAATTTATGTACATATGTATATTATGCCAGCATTCATATTCATATAATTCTTTCTATCTATTATGTATACATACATGTGTTCATATGTATGCATGAATGTATATCAGTAAACATTTAAAGAGTTTTTACAAAAAGCCCAAAGGAAGTGAACGTTTATGCAATCTGCAGATGACTTTTACTTTGGGAAATTTTGACTTCCCCTGATGTGATAAACCCTAGAACAACATTTGCACATTAGCATAAGCCTTTGTGTCATTAAGGTAATGGCTGGTGGGACACAAATACAAATAATGAGTCAGGACATATGTCAAATAATGATAATAATAGCATCACTTCTAACCTGTTCTTATTCCCTGTCATATGAAAGTTTACCAATATCATCTCTGCTTTACTATAAAAATAGCATGCATTTCCTGGCTGTATTTTCAGTTGAATAATCTTGCTGCTATTTTTAGTGTGTTAGATATAGAGAACAATACATGGGCCCACAGAGATATGGAATTTATCTTTGAGTTATCAACTTGATATCTAATGAGCGAGTGCATGTTTCATTTGGTCCATGTATATTACGCGGGCCAGGCCTTTGGCCGGGTCGAGTCAGAAATCGCAAGTCTTTTTTATTTTTATTTTTTGTGTCGAGATATTTTGCCGTCAACCAATCAGAAAGCACTGTGCATGTGGACAGAAAGCACTGTGTACATGGACACTGATAGACTTCGGCAATACGAAGAGTTTGAATGCGAGCAAAGACAAAAGTGTTTTGTGCCATTTGTAGCTGTTATTTGGCTAAAACCAAAAGTTTCTTCAACTGAAATGCTAAGATGTTGAGTTTTTCTTGGGTATAATAAAAATGAGTCCACACATGACATCACATAATTAGCATATCAGAAATATAAACCTTTTATAACTCACAGACACAACACTCAAATCAAGAAGTATTTTACAGTTCAATTATTTACTTGATGGAGAATCGATTTAAATGATAAAACAAAATTGGTCTCCACTTTAAGATGAGAGAGTTTGAAGATCTTTATTGCTGCATCTTTCAACAAAATAAATCTGTAGAAGCTTGTAAATTTTAATATTCAGTACCGCCCGCCGGTGAAATCTGGCACAGTTTTGGTGCCACCACGACAGCAGCGATTCCTGCGTACTTCAAAATGTTTTTCAATAATGCTGTGACCTTTCAGTAGTGGTGAAAATGCCTGTCACTGTCTACTAATTGTTTAGCTATTTTGACAGGTAGCCTTCATTGCTGTCAAAAGTTGAGAAGTAAAAAAGTGTATGCATTACAACCTCAAAATTGAAGTTTTCATTTTTAGAATTTTTTTGGCTACCTAAAACAAAAGTTGCCAATAATGTATGAACATGTAAGAGCAAAAACGTCACCGTTCAAAGTCTTATTTTCAACTAACATGTAGCACGTACATCAATTCCAGTGCAAAATAAGAGACTGTGTGTGGAAACATTTAGCTTTTTTCAGACCCCATTTACTCTGGTTCTGTAATGTGACATGAAACTTTAAACATTCACTGATCTGATGGTTTTCTTATCTGATAATGCAAGATTCCAGAAACAGATGATGTTCAATGACATTTTGTTTTGTTATCTAAAACCAGTGCATGCATATGATTACATGTACAAATGTATGCGCATCTCTAGCTCTCAGGGTCTTCTCACGGTCCCCAAGTCCACTTCTGTTACTTATGGGGACCATGCATTTTCGATAGCTGCTCCTAGGTTATGGAATGCTCTACCAGCCAGTATTTAGAAGTGTAGAGACAGTTGCTGGATTTAAATCTCACTTAAAAACATTTTTTTTCAGTTCATATAGAATGGAATAATTTTATGTATAAACTTTATGTATTCATGTTTTCTTTCATGCTTTTTATCCTTTTTGATATCCTAACTGTAAACGCATTGAGGTATTGTATAATGCATACTAAGAATTATAATTATTATAACTATTATTATTATCCCACATTAAATTTGTTGCAATAAATCAAAAGTTGAGTTTAAAAAGCTGGCTGTACGTAAGTTGTTGATAACCACTAGACAGACAGGTTCTAAGTGAGTGCATACATTGAAATGGGAGGGAGGGGTAGTCAGAATAATAAATAAATTATTGAATAAATTAAAATGTGTATAAAGTTCACAACTGAGTGAGTGAGTGAGTGACAGAACTTCCCCATCCTGATTACTCATTCCTACGCATGCGTGCATCCACAAGTTAAAAACGTATCTGCAAGGTCATGTAAGATCCCCTCTATAAATTATGGTACTCGTTCACTGCACTCATTCATGTATGATAAAAAAAAAACATTTCTCTGTGAGGTCATGTAAGATCCCCTCTATAAATTATGGTACTCGTTCACTGCACTCATTCATGTATGATAAAAAAAAAACATTTCTCTGTGAGGTCATGTAAGATCCCCTCTATAAATTATGGTACTCGTTCACTACACTCATTCATGTATGATAAAAAAAAACATTTCTCTGTGAGGTCATGTAAGATCCCCTCTATAAATTATGGTACTCGTTCACTGCACTCATTCATGTATGATAAAAAAAAAACATTTCTCTGTGAGGTCATGTAAGATCCCCTCTATATTACATAAACATGTACACATAAATTATGATATGTAAGTTAATTGCAATGACAACATACTTTTACTGCAGTGTGCGATATGAAGTGTGGAGGTGCTGGTTGTGTAAAAGGACAAGACAGTGTCTGCTGTCACTCTCAGTGCCTTGGAGGGTGTTTCCAGCATAACTCTCCTAGACATTGTTATGCATGTAAAAGGTTACGTTTATCAAATGGAGAATGTGTTGATAAATGTCCTGGAGGAAGTCTTGAGGTAAGTTCATTTTTAAAACTTAATAAAATAATCTAAAACGTTATAGAAAATTTGAGGTCCTGAAAATAATCTATGATGAGTGAAGTATTTTCCTTTTAATAATTATTATTATTAGCTGCCATATATTGGCAAATTCGCCATCTGATTGACTAGCCAGGGCTGTCTATTGATTGATAATCAACTGTGGTCATGCTGTAGACAAAAAGCATGTAGAAGAAAAAAAACATTTTGCCAGTTTTTTGCTGTTTTCTCAATCATTAAGTTGATAGAATGGTGGCTTGGTTTTGCTAAAACAATAAAACTTTTCCAGGCCTGTCATCAGAAGCCAGCTACCTGCAATTATCGCCAGCAACTATGATGATGATCATTGGCTAAAGGTTGTGTAAAATAATATGAAATGTAAAAATAAGCCATAGTTGTAGTTTATGGCACATTAAAACAACCAGCCATTTTTCACAGTTGTTGAGGAACTGCTGCTTGCTCTTGGTTGCTATCAACTTTGATAGTTGACTTGGGGCTAGGCTGTGCCACTCACCAAATATCTGCCATTATAGTTCACCAATTCTCTACGATTCTAATTGGATGAAATTGATCGTGTGACATGATAGTTGTCGTTCGCGTGACATGATAGTTTGATGTTCTTAAAACTAGTATATAAGCCCTTGAACTTCGTTCTCGGGCTTATATTTGTTTTAAGAACATAAAATTTCCGTGGGCAACTATCAGCCGATAGTTCCTCGACAGACACAGTCTATTTGTATAATAGTGCCTGCTGAGGACAAAAGACAATTTTGTGTTGAACAAAAATGCAAATAGACTGTGTTTGTCTCGGACCTATCGGTTGATAGTTTCCCTTGGAAATTTGATGTTCTTAAAACTAGCATATCGGGCTTATATTTGTTTTAAGAACATCAAATTTCAGTGGGCAAGTATCAGCTGATAGTTCCTCGACGGACACACTCTATTTGTATAATAGTGCCCGCTGAGAGCGGAAGATAATTTTGTGATGAACAATAATGAGAAATAGAGTGTGTTTGTCTTGGAACTATCGGCTGATAGTTGCCCTTGGAAATTTGATGTTCTTAAAACTATATAGCATATAAGCCCTCAGACTACCATTTGTTGTAGTAAGCTATAATAGACTGTTGTAGTAAGCTATAAATAATGTCATTGTATTTGACCGTATTTGACCGTATTTGACCGCGTACAAGCCGCACCCTGCGTATAAGCCGCACCCCCACTTTTTGGTTTCAATCTACCCTCAAGTTCAAATTGAAAACTTAAATGAAATATACCGCGTATAAGGCGCACCCCGAGTTTAGAACATCACAGCAAAAAAAATTATCTGAGTTTCTCTCAAAACTTAAAACAACTGATTCTTTTTATCTAAAATACAAATGTTGTTAAAATAAAATCGCCGTGTCGAATTCAAAACAAAGTTTATTCTGACACTTTAGATTTGTAACAGTTATCGCTGTAACAGTTATCGCTGCTGTGGTATCAAGTTGATTTATAGTATAAAGTGTGACTTCAGTTCGACATGTGAAATTCTACGTGACTTTTTGCTATTAAAGTGTAATTCAAACTATCTAAATTCACAAAGAATGTTCAAGGAAAATGCTTACCTGTTATACTATAATAATCGTTTTCATCGGTTTTATACGTGGTTTAAGATAGATAATTTTTATACATGGTCCAAAAAAGGCTCGGGGAACTTTCAAAAACATTTCTATGGATGTTTGTCTTACTGAGCACGCAAATGTGAGCCGATCGTAATATGCTAATTTACATCTCTTGTGCATTTGTTGACGTCGTGAATTGACGTAGATTCAGAACTGCTCGGTTAAGCTTGGTAGAATATTCAAAACATGTCTCTGTTAAACAAGTTTTAAAAAATGTTTTAAAAGTTATGTTTTTTAGATTGTTAGGATCTTAAAACTATTCTACTGTAAAGCAATTAAAACACCCGAGGTAGACGAGATTGCACCATTCTTGCGAGTCATGTCGGTTTCTGTCTCCCGGCTGCGTAGTCTCGTGGGAAAATTTCTCTGTAACATCAAAATGTCAGAGTATCGGAAGTCAAATCAATCAAACTCAAAGAAATAAGCATTCTGTCTTATGGAACAATGTCCTTAGACAAAAGCTTACGGATTAACACGGTTTTCCGTCTTAGGGAACAGGTCTTTAGAAGGCAGTGAAGCGTTCAGATCAAAACTTAAAGACAAAGTGTAATAACATGATTCATTTGATGGGAAATTTTGGCTGATTATTTTATTTTATTTTACTCGAACTTAAATCTGAAAAAGCCCGCTTATAAGCCGCACCAGGATTTCAGGGAGGAATTTTTTACTTTTTTCCAAAATGAAAACGAAAATACCCCGCGGCTTATACGCGGTCAAATACGGTAATAGACTTGTAGTAAGCTATTATAGACTTGTTGTAGTAAGCTATAAGAGACTGTTGTTGTAGTAAGCTATAAGATAAAGTTTGTTGTAGTACGTAGTAAGCTATAAGATCCTGTTTGTTGTTGTAGTAAGCTATGAGAGACTTGTTGTAGTAAGCTATAATAATTATACTGTTTGTTGTTGTAGTAAGCTATAAGAGACTTGTTGTAGTAAGCTATAAGAGACTTGTTGTAGTAAGCTATAAGATACTGTTTGTTGTTGTAGTAAGCTATAAGAGACTGTTTGTTGTTGTAGTAAGCTATAAGAGACTGTTGTTGTAGTACGCTATAATATTCTGTTTGTTGTTGTAGTAAGCAATAAGAGATTGTTTGTTGTTGTAGATTGATGATTTCCGCTGCATACCACGTGCATGTCCGTGGCCCTACTATATAATAGAGCCAGGCAGATGTGTGAAGGAGTGCCCTGCAGGATATGCTCCAGTAAGAAGTATATTCATAATGAGATGTGAAAAGTGTGTTGCTAAGCGTTGCCCAAGAGGTTGGTACCTTTATGCTGTGTCACTGCTGTGTCTTAGAATCAGGCTATAAATGTACATTTCACTCTACATTGGATACTGCTGGTTGTTTATCTTAAGTGTAATAACTGGTAAGGTACTTGATATGATTAAGAGGTTCAAGATTTTTTGTGGACCAGTGCCCCAGGAGGTGGGGGGTGGGTGGGTGACACTGGTACAATTTTTTTAACTGGCTCAAATTGTTATTTACCTAAGCACTTGTCATTTACCATAAACCTGATGTTTACTCTAAATCCTAGCCACAAATTAGGCTGAAAAACCTGTTGTTTACCTGTGAACCCTAGTTACAAATTTATATCAACAGTATTAATGTATCAAAAACTGTAATTTTTAAATCTCTAAATAGTTTGCAGAGGGTGAAGTGAGTGTTATTATTTCCAAAAGCTTTGATGCAAATTATGGATGGATGCCTGTTATTATTATTAGGCATTAGCTTTAGTATCTATTTTGTTTTGTTAGTTATGGATGGCCTATTATCAATATTAGCTTTGGTATTTATCTCGTAGTAATCTTATAGAACAGGAGCATGGGCTCATGTTTTATAATTAAGCAATAGACCACACATTTCAATGTGTTTACATGCGAAACAAAGCACACGGGATGTTGGGAGAACACAAGAAATGCTTGAAAATCACAAGCCGAAGGTGCATGATTTTCAAGCATTTCAAGTGTTCTCCCAACATCCCAAGTGCTTTATTTCGCCAGTAAACACATTGAAATGTGTGGTCTATTGCTGCTTGTATTGTGTTGTAGTTATATCATAAAAGGCGTGCCGATTTCTATGTGTTTACTGGCACAATAGACCATAGATTTTTGAGTCTATAAGCCAATCAGAGTGCTCGTACTATCTGGGTTATATTATAATATTTGTTAGTCTTTTTTTTCTTTTTTGGGGTTTGTAGTCCTGCTCCAATGTATCTTTTGTATATTTATTGTAAATTAATTTAGTTTATCAAATGAATTTCCATGTTTTGTACATTTTATATGTACTTGTAATTATGGCAGTGAAAATGGATTAAATTAAATTACAGTTTCTGACTTTGATCAGCCGCTATAGTTGTTTCAGGTCTCATTAGAAATTCATTCAGAGTTTCAGATTTTAATTTTACAATGTTTAATTTCCAATGGAGCTTGTGGTATGACTGTTTGTTGAATGACACAGTGTGATTTTCAATGATTGTTCTAAAATTGGTGTGTTGTGTGCTTCATTGCAGTGTGTCGTGTGGGTGGTACTGCCCGTCCAGCAATCATTGACTCTCTCAGTTCACTCAGAAATTACAAAGGATGCACTGAAATAACTGGCAACCTAGAAATAAGGATTCGAGGTGGTGGAAGTGAGTAGAACTTTGTTATTTCCATCTTAATGCATGTATTAGGCTATTTTGACGATGTTGCACATGCATCAGTAGAACAATAGACACAAGTTGCCAAGACTTGTTCTGGTTCACCAGCCTTTTGTTATTTCAAACAGATAGCCATTGTTCTGCTGCATGTTCAATATCATCAAAATGGACTCTTGGTGTTCTGTAGTTAAGTCACTTTAAAACTTAGCTGTCCTTGTGAAAAATTTAATATAAAAGGAGCTGTGTCACGGTCAGTGGCCTGCATTTTTGTTCTGGGTCAGAACAAAGTTATTTGCATTGATTTTCATATGAACTGACGAGGCTAGCACACATGTGGGATGGTTGAAATCAAAGTAAATGTGCAAAAATGACTAACAAACTGTGCGTAGATCTAGTCTTCATGGAAAATAATATTGTGTATCCTTGCAATCAAGCATTAAGGGAGGGAACTTAACTGTTTGTAGCCAGTTCACTACCCTGCGAGCAGAACCCTCTTCAACTCAACGAAAAGCGAGAAGAAAATAAGGCTCTGCAGCATTACGTGTGTGTTGTTTTCATATATCGAGCATACTCAGTGAGTCACTCAGTCATGTCACCTTTGTCTGCCATTGGTGCAGTGGGCTCAGGTTTGGTCATCAGTTAAAAAATTTTTTTAGCCCTGTGCTGATATAAACCGATTTTAACAGGCTTGACAAGTCCAGAATCTTGGACAAAAAAACATGAATGCTGCAGAACTTTCTTTTCTTCTCTATTTTCGTGGAGTTGAAGAAAGCTCTGCTCGCTGGGTACCATTTTACACACACCAATAATATTACACACTGATTCTACGCATGCGTATCACATGGGCAATACCATGACACTTCAAACATTTGGACCTGTGCAATGCATTCTTTAAAAATACTTGGGAAGATATCTCCGTCCTTGTCTGTTTTTGCGAAACCTACATGTCCAAGAAGGAGGATACTTTTAGACTTCTTGGTGATAATATTAGCATCATTTAAATGAGAGGAAGAAGTTAGCTGTGGCATATATAAGCTGCAAACGATCATATAAATTGGTCAAAAACTGAAGTTTGCAACTAACTGAAGCAGCAGAATTATAAGCACATTTATGTGAACTTTACGGCTTAGGACCCAGCGACAGTAAGACCTGCCAAACTGACCATGTATAACTGCTTCTTGTTGCACTGATTCTAAAATGTGCTCTTTTTTTCTCATAGAAACGATAGCAAAGGCCCTGGAAGACAACCTTGGAATGATTGAAGAAGTGAATGGTTATGTTGCAATCAGAGAATCGATGTCTATCATGTCACTGAAATTCCTGAAGAATCTTAGGTTCATCAAGCCACAGAAGAGATTTGACCTTAACTCCAGGACATGGCCTCATATTCTGTATAACGACAGGTCAGTCAGTATTGTTTTCAGTGTGCTTATTCCTGAATGTGTGCATATAATTATACTAGTGTACCAAATGTGTTGTGTTCCTATTTATGTTCTTCATAGCATTACGCTACATTGTACGTAAATCTGTGTCACCAGTTTGTTTCCTGTGTGTTTCTGTAACATTGGAAGACATATCTTGTGTGCTCTCTATTTTTCTTTGTTTGTTTTTCTTTTAGAATGTTTTGCAGTTGCAGAGCATTTCTGGGGCTGTCATACTTTATATGGACATTTAATGGCGACCCATTGTAAATCCCATACAGTTTGGACGCGAATATTGTACATTTATATAATAACTCCCAGTCCGAAACGCACGCTCTGATTGGTCAAGAGCTGTGTGTTATTAGAGGACACACACATGGATGGTGTCATGAGCACGCACAACCAATTTCTCAACTTGTTTTGATTGGATATTTTCATAGTTTTTAGTTTGCATTTAATTAATAATATAAAACAAATAGATTCCATTCTGCTGTGCATCTGTCCTCTTATAGATGCACAGATGACGCCAAAACGTGAATAGAATATCAGTTACTGCGTCTCGTGGCGCACTTGGTCTCTTCACGTTGTAATGCCATCTGTGCATCTACATGTATGGCAGAATGAAATCTATTTGTAAAGTATCTTACTTGTGACATGAAACAATATCAGATTTAACAATTTATGACATTTTGATGGAAAAGGAAAGTTACAGTTCAGCGTTGTAGATTCGTCATGAACATGTGCAGTGTACACAAAAACAGGTGACAAATAGTGATGTGATCGGCATCAAGACAGGAGTTTTACTTTGATGTTGTACCCTGGTTTGGGGGTGGTCAGTGATCGGTTGTGTTAGTGACACAGAATACTAAATAGCTTAGTATTCTGTTGCTGATATTGTATTTGGGGATTACTTAGCTATCCATATGACTCGAATGCTGTGTTTGGATTGGTTAATATCCTTATGAATTATTTGTTGCATTTTACAATAGTATTTTCAATGGGAATTTGTATTTCCAAATCACCCAAAATGTTGCTGTCTTAATGTTTGGAAAGTCTGCTTTTACGGTGAGTCCACATGTCTTGTAATGATTTTCTGACCACTGGACGACAAGGTGTAGAAAGCATTATACACTGGTAAATTTGCATCTTACTTTAATGCTACGCGTGTTCAGTAAAGTTGTACCTACATGTACATGTAGCTTTGCCAAATTGTACTTCATTAGGTATGCTTTAACGATTATGGAAAACCCCAAGCTTGAAGCGTTGTGGGACTTCCACCCAAACCTGACTATTACTGTTGGTGGCGTCATCGTGCGTATGAACCCGAGGTTGTGTCCCAAGAAGATCAACCCGCTGATAAATGATGTCTTAAAATGGAAAAACTCCAGCACAGAAAGACACATTGATGTTTCTCAGACTTCTAATGGAAATGCAGTAGCGTGTAAGTATAGGGTTCTTTTGAAAGCACTGAAGACATCATCAAAGGAGGCAATAGTTGGCGATTTTCATCCAGCAGTTTGCTGTTGTGATGTCATTTTCTCAACACCTCGCTCTTCTAAAGGCTATTTAAAACTTTGTTCTTTTCTTTCCTTTGTGGAAACATTGTAAAAAAAGTACTTTACTTATAAGTTTGAGCGAAGGCTTGTGTGAAAAGTAGCTCCGTGTGTTGTTGAGTTGAGCAAAATGACGTCACTTCCGCTGAAAATTAGCTCTGTCGCAGGAACGGGTTCAGGTAATGGTGGACATAAAAACTCAAGATTCAGACAACAAAAAATAAGACTTCCCGGCATCATATAAAAAAAAAAACGGTGTCGTAGGGATTTCACCCCCCCCCTTAGGGATCTCGCCCCCCCCCCCCCAGTGAAAACAGACTAAGCTGGGGATTTCGCCCCCCCTCCAATTCTCTCGTACTAAAAGCAAGCTCGTTCGATGTTGCTTTAGCTAGAAACAGCTTTCGTGATCCAGTTGATGTCATGCATACTCGTACTCGTTCGCTGTTTCACTCGTTGGATATCGAGTCTTGCAATTGCAGTAATTCTCAATGGCGACGCTTTTGTGTGCTCTTTCAATCACTCTAGCCTTGCGGGACTATAATGGTTTGGTTTTTAATACAGGCACAAGCACGACTTGATCAAAAGCCAATTAACAGCTCTTAGCCAAAAATAGTGTAACAGAAGAACGGCAACATTTGTGGCTTGCTCTACAGATTTGTTCTAATAAGTCGAATATCCCAAAATCGCTAGAAATGCCTCTTTAGTATAGAAAGCAACTAGTAACTGATGCCGCGTGGGTTTACAAATGAGTGACTAGGAAACATTGCGGAGTCACTAAAACTGAAAGCTCTGCATAAAACTGAGATAGAACTATGAATAATTATGATTTGTTTGCTATTTAAACAGATGAGTTAGTTGCTCTTTTAATTCTGCAATTAGACTGTGAGCTTTGTGAAAAATAAACGAGTCAGGCCCAGGATAATAAATGTTTGAGATAGCTTGTTTAGACAGCTTTTTGTCAATCCAAAGAAATCCTGCCTCTTTGTTTTGGGCGCGCTTGGTTTTTAATACAGGCACAAGCATGACTTGTAAAATAGTGTAACAGATGAACAGCAACATTTTCGGCCTTCCTCTACAGATTTGTTCTAATAAGACGAATACCATTGCCTCTCTTTAGTATAGAAAGCGAAAAAAAGACTCCAGAGGCAAAGAATGTCAACAGCGCTAGCTTTTGTTTTAATGAAGCGGCGTGATTATTACGTTTTTCAAGCGCTGTAATATAGTCAACAATCGTATTTCAAGAGTTCACTTTAGTCTGGTTCCCAATGGTTCGCAGTGAAGAGGACCGCGATCGATCAATCGTAAGTTCGTTTTATAGACGGTTTTATTGATTAAGTAATCAAGTGTTGCAACATTTATTAAAGTTCATGTTCACTCATCAAATCGTTAGGGGGGGGGGGGGGGGGGCGAAATCCCTGAGGGGGGACCAGTGAGGGGGGGGGACGAAATCCCTAGTGATCTCGCCCCCTCGTGAGATTACGGGGGGGGGGGGGGGGGGAATTCCTGGGACACCAGTTTGGACAGGAAAATATATAGCAACTTTACTTTACAAATACACAAAAATACCACTATCTCAAAATGTCATTGTTGGAGCACTTTAACATGTACCAACCCAACATAACTGATGCGCTGTAGATTATACCAGGAGCATCCATCTCCCATACTTCATCTTTGAGTATTTACACCTTGGGCGCTATTTATAGAACCAGGTTCCATTGTTTTATAGACAATGTACCTTCATTTGCTAGGGTTCCAACACTGAACGCATGAACGAACGGTACAGGCTATTATCTTCGCCAGTATTGTTTTTCTTTCGAACAAAGAAAAAAATTATTTGTGGAAAAAAACATTTAGGAAGCACATTTATTCGTTAAAAAAAAAAAACTAAAAATAGCCGAAGGTGTAAGTACGCCAACTCAGATATAGAGCAGATTTTGTTTGAGTGGGACAAACTACAGCACGGTTACTGTACGGCATGCCGTGGCGTTGAAATGGTTTCCCATTGTTTTTGTCTTGCTCATCCAATCAAATTACAGAAATACGGTACAGCACGGTTACGGACATGCCGTAGTTTGCTCTAGTACATATGGATACTCTGGGTAATGGACTCCTGGTTGTTATCAACTGAGAGTTGATCAGATATCCTCACTATATATTGTGGGGAGGGGATGTGACTCGCTCTGACTAAAGGCGTCAGTAGGTCCTTGCATCCCACAGAGGTTTGCATGTCATCAATACTCATTTAAAACATTGTGCCACCTCCGTGCCGAACTCAACTCGACACGGCACTGGTTCGACATTTGAAACAGGCCTTGGCTGATACAACCAGTGTTCGTCTTCCCGCACGCTGACGCAGACCTGCAATAATTTTACAGGATCTAATTAAAGCTTGATGTCAAGTATGACACCAACAGGAGTGTGAACATATTTGTTTAGGTCACGTGAAGGATATCAACATGACGGTGACCGAGATCCTACACCCAGCATCCAGCAGGTGTCTCCATGTGTGTGTTCAAGTCAGCTGGGATGAAGTACTAATCAAAAATGACTACAGAAACGTGTTGTTCTATACACTCTCGTACCGAGAAGCGTAAGTCACCCAAACTAAACCTTACACTGTGCTAGAGAGTAGGGAAAGTTGAGTTACAATCCACATTACAATCACAAAATCAATATCATCACATGGTGGCCATGCTGGGTGGGTTAATGAGGTATCTTGTTCAGTGCCTACCAGCATGGCAGCTTTGCAATCCACCAGTTGAAATAGCTTAGTTTTGAATAGGTGTTTAGAGAAAGGTAGTTTGATAGGCTACTATATTTTCCTCGTTTGACGCACCAGCTGAACGTGTGACGTAAAGCCTGAAAAAAAGGGGGGGATTTGAAAGGTATGGCTTACCCGAGAGTGAGGATTTTAACGTATGCAGCTGCATCTCCCAGGGTGGGGTTATTTATAGGAAACATAAGGTAGGGCGCAGTGGGGTGGAGAATTTTGACATTATTTACCAAACTTGTTGTCCCAAGGGTGGGGAATTTGATTTTTTTGGGAGAACATGTCAAATCCCCACCCCTTGCCCCTCCCCCTCGGGCTTAACATTGATAAATTTATGTGCATAACTGAGACATATAAGGGGTAAGGTCAAAGCACATGCCCTCAATATGGACCCATTTTTGGGCAGGAGGGTGGGGGCTGCTGCCAGCCATCCCCTTTGGAAAAAAACTCAATATAAAAAAAAGAGGAATGGCATCATCATGTTTTGTCTTACGCTATCAATTAAAATTGTCCATATGCCTCCCAGAATGGAAATAGAAGGTCAAAAATGGGGGAGGTACCCTGCTGTGTCTGGTAAAAAAATGGGTCCCTATCTGGGGCATGTGTTTTGATCTGCTTCCTAACAACAACTACAGCGTGGCAAAAAGTTACATGTATGTTCCTTGGCCAAAAGAAGAAAGACAAATACAAGTTCCGAGAGCTTGTTTTAGTAAATAATTTCAAACTTAGTTAGTAAACTCACAGTCTTAGGCTTAGCTTTAAAGTAGTTTTCTTGTTTTTGGCGAAAGAGTTCCCATACGCACCTAAAACAAAAACAGGTAGTTGCCTTTGTTTTCTTTCAGTTTTGGCGGGAAACTGGCGGGACGCGGACGCGCTGGGCTCATCAAGCGCATGCGCGTGACGTTTTTCTACGGTGTAAAGAGAATACGCAAACCTCGAGAAATACGTAATGTTTGATATAAAAGAGACTGGTACTATTCATTTTGTGTAGGCTGCCAAGTGCGTCCAAGTTTTGTTCGTCTCGTTTTTATAGGAGACCGTGTAATAGACACATTTTACACTTAGTCAAATGAGAAATTACATGTAGTGTTCCAGGAGAAGTACTAATATGGCTGTGTTTTGATGTATCTTTTCCATAGACCTCATACAGGAATCAACGAGTTTGATGACGTAGATGCGTGCAGTAGCGAAATAGTGTAAGTACTGCGCACTGCTCCCTCAGTGTCATGTGATGCTGCACGGGGCTAGAATGGGTTTAGTATAAGTGAACAAGTTACAGCTGCAATACAGCACAGTTACTCTACGTGACATTGAAATGGTTTCCCCATTGTTTTTTACTTCTGATCCAATCAAATTACAGAGTTACGGTACGGCAAAGTTACGGTACGGCAAAGTTACCGTACGGTTACGGTACGGCATAGTTACTGTACGGTTACGGTACGGCATAGTTACTGTACGGTTACGGTAAGGCTACAGTACGGGGTGCTGTATTTTCTCCACCCATACGAAATCTGCCCTAGTGAAACAGTACAGACGAAGTGATGCCATTCATTTAAAAACCATCAAACCCACAGGGAGCGCATAGTCTTTGTGAAGTTTGGCATTATTGCATGCCGGCTAACATGTTCGCATGACAGGGAAGGCTTCAGGAAAGAAAGTCAGTTAAATGCGAATTCGAGTTGAATGTCATGGCAGCACCTTAACTGTGCCATCTGCTGTTTCTGAGAATAAAATTATGAATTAATCTTTCACAGATGGCAGAGGGTCGATGTACCAACAGGAGATCCCAGACCGTAAGTCGTTCACATTAGCCACTTAAATAACACCAAATAATAAAGCATACATGAATACAATACAAGCTAGAGGCTGCCATATAAAGGTATCAGTACCCCAGCTAAAGACAAAATTCTTAAAATGTAGCCTTGCCTCCAGTGGTGTAGTTGCCTGGAATTCTCTTCCTTTGGGAATAAAGAAATCAGAAACTCGATAGAATAACCTGCCTAGTTAAAACTAGTTAGATTACAATATTCATGTATTTAGCATATTTTTTATTTACATATTGTTATTATTATTACTGATTAATGTTTTATAGTTACTTGTACACGGCTCTCTGAAAGAGCATTTTTATGAAGAAAACTGTGTTTAAATAAAGATAACTAACTAGCAGGATAGGTAAACTACTGAAGATTGCTTTGGAGATTCTCCTACTTCGATGATTGACGGAAACCCATTGCCATGTTTCGGCGGGAAAGTATCAAAAGCTCACGCTTGTCCCAGCTTCTCTGATCGAGTGCTTCGCACATGTGAATATCCAATTCTAAAACTACAATCAAGGGTTTTTTACGCGCTTGGAAAAAAAATGCATAACAAAATTGATGAGAGCTTCAATCCAGTTAATTTAATTTGTTTTAATGTTTAAAATATCCAGGGACAGATAAGACACACCTCGGTTTCATATCATACTCTTCATCAGTTAACATGAATATCGCTCCGAAATTCAGCCAGCTCGCACGCAGGCTCTTGTCTAATGCTAAATAGCTTAATTTTAACGAATTCCCCCGCATGAAGGGCTTGTTCCAGCTCGTCTGTGAGAATACGCATATGTTTAAACTGAGCAAACGTGTACTCTGTGATCATAGAGCTATGCTCAGTGATGTTTTCTCCGATAGTATTAACATATCGAGTATCTTCTCTTCCGATCTGTAAAATAGTTCTAAAACCTTATGATGATGATAAAACATGTTTTTTTTTCAGAGTAAATACCAGCGGTGGACACAACGTTGGCCCAGTAAAGTTGCTGAGTAAATTTATCATGAAACTCAAGCCTTTCACTCTGTATGCATTTTACGTTGAGGCGGCAACGCTGAACAACACTGGAGCCAAGAGTGCAATCAAGTTCATCAGGACCAGAGAAATGGGTACAGGCTGTCATCAAATTTAAATCAAATATGTTGTTTCCCCAGGAGGCTTACAGGCCTCACTGGAAATACCAGTTAGAGACTTTGGAGGACTACATGTATGTAACATGTTTGTAACATGTTTGTAAAAATGACCGTGAATTTGTACTCGAAATCTGTAAAATGCTCACATTTTACAATCATTTTTGTAAAATAATGGTGCTAGTGATCCGAGCATTCTCCATACTTTTCACTCCGTTCAGTACGTGCATCTCGCATGTTGATTTTACGGAGAGAGGAATACCGGAGAACTCTCATAAGTGAGAATCAACAATCATGATCTACACACACATACACATTCGTAGGCTGATACATATTTGCATGACATGAGATGCGTGACATTCCTTTCTGTTACAGTCCTATACTATATTTGCGTGACATGAAGTGCGTGATATTCCCGTCACAGTCCCATCTACCCATTCATACACATACATATACTGATACATATTTGCGTGACGTGAGGTGCGTGACATTTCTGTTTGTTACAGTCCCATCTGCAGTGGTTGGCCTCGAGGTAAGCTACCTGGATTCCAAGGCCCTTCTTGTGAAATGGCAGCCACCTCTTTACCCTAATGGCAACATAACAAAGTACAGAGTGGAGTATGAGTTGAGCCAGTACTCAGTCTGGACACAGGACATCGACTGGTGTGTCCGTCAGATTCTACCGAGCAGGACTAAGACGAGTGATAAGGACAGTAACAAGGACAGAGATCCAAACGGTACATAATAAACACTGAATGACTGGCCCTGAGGGAAACTGTGAGTTTTGTTTCCTCAAGATCCTCGATGTTCCCCGAGACGGAGTCGAGACGGAGTTGAGACGGAGTTGAGACGGAGTTGAGACGGAGTTGAGACGGAGTTGAGGAGAACATCGAGAGTTTTGTTTCCCCGAGGGGGCAGTCAGTAACTGCTCATTAGAATTTGATCAATTTAGCAAATTTCGTCTGGTTTTGCGCCTTGTGAGTCCACAACAAATTTTGACCATGTGATGACGTAAATCGTGGTAAATAAGAGTCCACACCACGGAAAACCAGAGGAAATTTGTTTTTTACAACGATATTAGAAAACGTACAAGGAAGTTTCGTTACAAAGCGTGACGCTGCGTCGTACCCTTTATCTTACGCTAGTTCGTTCCATTCTGTGCTACGGTAGTCAGGTTTGGGCCCCCGCAGTCAAGCTCTAGAGATATCCAACTTCTCGAACTTATTCAGCGCCCGCGCAACCAAATTCATGTTAAAAGTAGACTTACCCTATAAAGATAGGCTACTTAAACTTAATCTACTGCCACTTTCATACTGGCTAGAATATCTAGACCTCATATATTTGTTTAAGTGTCGCCTTAAGCTTAACAATACCGATCTATCTAGTTATGTAACTCCATGCTCGCTTTCATCAAGATCTACAAGAAGCACTACTGGTTCAGACTACAAGCTTAACCCATGCAAAACATCTACTTATAGGGATTCTTTCTTTAATCGCATAGTTATTCTATGGAACTCGCTGCCTTAAATATTAAGTCCTGTAGTTCAATTTCGTCTTTCAAAACATTGCTACGAGCTCACTATCTTGCGCTTTTGCTTTCCACTTTTGACCCTGATCGCATTAGAACCTATAAAACTATCTGTTCTAAATGCCGATCTACTAACACATCTACTATTTGTTGCCGCTAACTTTTTTCTGCGCTTATTTACTTGTACTTGGCCGGCGCGACCAAATGTACAAATGTACACTATTATTATATTTTTTTTTGCATCATATATTTTACATTTCATGCTTAATACATTATTCATAGTTCTATCTGTAATGTATTGTCAGTGTATTCGTATTTGTCTCAGGCTGAGCTCGTTTGGACCTAGAGTCTGTTTCTCAGCCTGAGTTAAGCTATTAAATAAAAAAAAAAAAAAAAAAAAAAAAGAGCCAGCGTTGTCTATAACTTTCTCGCGTCAGCACCGTTGTCTGGACTCTCATTTACCACCGTACTTCAACCAATCAGATCGCGAGATTACCGGCAGTTGTGGTAAAATGGATGATTGAGTGATGAAAAAGATATAATAAAGTTCTGTAAACTGCATTTCATTGAGATCTTGGCATCTTTCCAATAGCTCTCATCACTGGGCACCATCTGTCTGTATGTCTTTCGCCAGGATTCCAAACAAACACTTGTAATTTTTAACTGTTTATTTCAGGGAACTGTCGAGTTAACATCACCTGTGACTGCAAAAAAGACAAAGAAGTGGACAAACCGGAAAAGCAAGCTGCACGCTTTGCCAAGGAGTTCCAAGATGCACTGTTCAAAACTCTATTCACCAAAGACAAAGATGATATCAATTTGCCAACAAACCAAACTATAACAGCTCCAACTACAGCTACCGCTGTGTACACCAACACCACCAACTGTTCCAGTCAGGATCAGGTATATCTTCTCATCCCCCTTGTCACCCTACGGGAGCTAAATGTCTTACTGTCTTTCAGGAGAGAAATTTGTCTTAATATCTTTCAATAGAAAAATATTTCTTAATATCTTTCAGGAGAAAAGTATGTCTTACTGTCTTTCAGGAGAAGCATCTGTGTTACTGCAAACAGTCGCATTAGTGCATCTTTTTGGACCTGGAGAGGAGTGCTTGTTTTCTTTTTCTAATAAAAACTGTTACTGCATATCAGGAGAACACTGCAGAGAAGTGTTGACCTCTATATTTGCTCTCCCGAAAGCATCTGTAACGAGACCTGTTTGGTGTGCGATTCAAATACAACACGACAAACTACAGCTGTTTGTTTATATAACAAGTTTTCAGGGGTGTTTATCAGAATGGGGTAGTTAGTTAGAATAGTTTGTTGATATAATTGTATTCCTAGAGTCCTCTTTTCGCTTTTATTGTTTTAGCTAGGACGTAGATAAAATTACCTAACCTAACCATTCTCCACTAACTTGCAAATACCATGCGAGTAGGGAGTAGCTTGCGGCTGTATACCTAACCTATTTCAAAGGTTGTCCCGGAAAACGACATTCCCAGACCGCAATGGATTGTGGTTGTAGTCTGGTGAATTAATTTGTTTTTGGGGTCAGAACTTTAAGCGAATGTGCGAATCGATTTTGCGTATTACACCGTAGTTTATCCGTTTAGCAGAGCTGGACAGCTGTAATCCATATCGGTCTGGAAATTTCTTTTGACCGGGACAACCTTGCAATAGCTATATACCAGTATACAGGATACCCATATTATCAGCATCACTAATTAATCATTATTTTCGTTGACTTTTAAGCTAAATGGGGTCTGCAATCCGTCAACATCCATCACCATCACCAGTATTGGCTCTTCACCAAGAAGCACCGAGACAACTACCACAGAGAACAACAGTACAGCTAATGCCACCGTCCCTACACCAACCACGCCCACACTGATCCTTGAAGCGAATGGCACCATGGGGAGCATGCGCATTACACACCTCGAGCACTTCGCAGACTACACAATAACGGTACGTGGAACAGATTGATTAGTTCGCACAAAAGGCCTCGCACCACATTTATTACTACCTCATTTTGCTAAAACACAGCATGCGCGTAAATGAAGGGAACATATCACCTGAGAAATTGGACCATTTTCATAGCATGGAAGTACCTTGGAAATATCCTAGAAAAACGTTATGGGACAAAACTATGGAAATGATCATGGAAATGTTCTGGAATTGTAATAGAAATACGGATTTCTATGCTGCGGAAGAGGTCCAGTTTATGCTGTGCGCCTCGAGCGTTCCTAAAGCGCCTCGTGCGTTCCTATCGCGCCTCGTGCATTCCTATAGCGCCTCGTGCGTTCCTATAGCGCCTCGTGCGTTCCTATAGCGCCTCGAGCGTTCCTATAGTGCCTCGTGCGTTCCTATAGTGCCTCGCGCGTTCCTATAGCGCCTCGTGCGTTCCTATAGTGCCTCGTGCGTTCCTATAGTGCCTCTCGCGTTCCTAGAGCGCATCGTCCATGCGTTCCTATAACACATCGTGTACCAAGCAAGTTAAGAGCCTCTGCAGTACAAGAATGGAATACCCACAGGCTTGTGGTCTTCACAATCTTATCTTGTATTTGTAGAACAATTCAGTTAAACCCGTAGAGGTAAGGCTCATTTGCTGGGTAGAGATGTGGTGTTGGGAGTTCTATTTTGTGTAGAGATAGTTGACAATAAACGGCTGTTGGCACTTATGCATAAGGATCAACAATAAACGGTTTTGGAAAAGGCTGAGACCAAGGGCTTAGTAATTTTATGTCATCCGAAAGCCGAACCAGATACTAGTTTTATTATCCTTCAACTCGCCTGATAAAAATACATAGATGACTTGTAAAAGTAAAATCAAATACCACTACGGTGATAGTTAACATTGGAGATCAGACGAAGCACCGATAGATCCTTGAGCATGATAAGCTACTATCACTGAAATAATAACAACTTCACTGGTAATAGCATATCACTGAATATCTGTACACGTACCTTTTAGCCAATTAGAAACGAGATAATATAGTTTATTTCGCTCTTGATCGTTCTTTAGGTGTGTGCGTGCACTAAAGCAGGTTGTGCATTTGGCACTGGGTGTTCCGGTACCAAGGGACGCACAGACAAGAAAGGTAACTACAAAGTTGTTAATGTTCTTACACTAAAATTCGTAGTACGGTTTGGACATGGAGACGAGACAAGAAAGGTAACTACAAAGTGGTTAATGTTCTTACACTAAAATTCGTAGTACGGTTTGGACATGGAGACGAGACAAGAAAGGTAACTACAAAGTTGTTAATGTTCTTACACTAAAATTCGTAGTACGGTTTGGACATGGAGACGAGACAAGAAAGGTAACTACAAAGTGGTTAATGTTCTTACACTAAAATTCGTAGTACGGTTTGGACATGGAGACGAGACAAGAAAGGTAACTACAAAGTTGTTAATGTTCTTACACTAAAATTCGTAGTACGGTTTGGACATGGAGACGAGACAAGAAAGGTAACTACAAAGTTGTTAATGTTCTTACACTAAAATTCGTAGTACGGTTTGGACATGGAGACAAGCCGAGAAAGGTAACTACAAATTAGTTCTTACACTAAAACTCGTAGTAGCAGAAACGGTTTGGACATGGAGACGAGTCGAGAAAGGTAACTACAAAGTGGGTAATGTTCTTACACTAAACCTCGTAGTAGCAGAAGCGGTTTGGACATGGAGACGAGTCGAGAAAGGTAACTACAAAGTGGGTAATGTTCTTATACTAAAACTCGTAGTAGCAGAAGCGGTTTGGACATGGAGATGAGTCGAGAAAGGTAACTACAAAGTGGGTAATGTTCTTACACTAAAACTCGTAGTAGCAGAAGCGGTTTGGACATGGAGATGAGTCGAGAAAGGTAACTACAAAGTGGGTAATGTTCTTACACTAAAACTCGTAGTAGCAGAAGCGGTTTGGACATGGAGATGAGTCGAGAAAGGTAACTACAAAGTGGGTAATGTTCTTACACTAAAACTCGTAGTAGCAGAAGCGGTTTGGACATGGAGACGAGTCGAGAAAGGTAACTACAAAGTGGGTAATGTTCTTACACTAAAACTTGTAGTAGCAGAAGCGGTTTGGACATGGAGATCAGTCGAATGGGAACATTTAGTCCCGGATTCCAAAGAGTAGACTTTGATTACAGTTAATTAAGAGATTTCCCGGGGAGCTTTCAATTCCACGCAGCTGACACGTAATCACTTGTAATGGAGCTTTGTATGCTTGTTTGATAAGCTCTTTAGTAAACAATATTGAAAGGCTACACGGTATTCAAATGGTCCGCACAGCTGCTTCAAATTAGTGAAAATACCACTGACCAATGTTGCTAGTAGCAACAACATTTAGGGGTCTTTATTAGCAAAATTGCTAGGTGTGTGCTCAAAATATTATCCACCCCCCCCCCCCCCCCCCCCTTCCATGATACTTAAAACATTTCACAACCCCCTTGTCTTCATGTGAGATTTTGTAACCCCGTTCTTTCCATTACTACCATGCACCATCATTCTACCCCAGCATACCTCTTAGTGTGCTGCAACGAACAAAGCTTTAATTCATGCTATTAAAACATATGTAAAGTGACACACTTTCGTACTAAATAACCCCCCCCCCCCCCCCCCCCCCCCATAAGCCTTCTGTGAATTTCAACCCCTCCCCACCAAGCTTCTCAAAACAACATAACCTACCCCCAACAATCTTACCGACCCTCCCCCTGCTCTAATAAATGAAAGCCCCCTTAGTTCAGCAAGGTTGTACTAGCAACAGTTGCGAGGTTGTGCGAGACCTGGACGACACGTCTGCAACACGCTTGCGCATGCGTGAATTTCACGCGGGAAATCACGCTCGCGCGCATCATTTTGGTTGAATTTTCACCCGACATTTGGACTTCAAAGCATTGTTACAGAAAAGTACAAGCTTCGATTCCTTTCATGGACCAGTCCCAACTAAACTCTTGTGATTTTCCCCTTAACCCCCAGTCTTTTTTGCGATGTGTCGAGTTTCTGAAGATTTTCTGAGCAGAAACCATTTAGGACTGTGCCCGCGATTTCTACTGCTGACTTGACATGCGCACATTGTGCAGACCTGTCTAGAGTAAAGTAAAGGAGCACGAAGTGACAAGAATTTATGATGTTTATAAAGAAAATAAATTAATTCCAATCGAGCTGTTGAAAACAATGTAATTCCACTGGACTTCTCACACGACATTTGCATGAAGGGTACCACCGCAACACGATCTCGAACTTAAAGTAATGATTATCATTACTTTAAACCTCGAGAACGCGTTGGCCACCATACCACCATTGGTTTAAATGTTGTCTGTAGTGTCCAGTTCACTCATTTGTTAAACAATCTGAGCCATATTGTATGGTATTGTTTTCAGCCAGGGCAGATGATCTCGGTGGACCACTGAGAGTGCAAGTTAACAATGCTACAAAATCGGTATGTAAGCCTTGGGATTTTACAATTTGTACTGTAGGCCTACTTTATATTTTTTATATTGCTTATATACCCCGGTCTCCCTCGGATAAGTGCATCAGTAATCTTTTTGAATTGGGACAGAAACATTAAGGCGATTATTAAGTCCTATCCAGATGCGGCCATTAAATAATAATATTTATTCACTCTTTTCACCTGGTGGCCATCTTGGATTCAAAGCGAGGCAATCCTTTGTTTTTGCCAAGTTAGCCTCGTAGTGAGGGCTAGTCAAAACGAGGCTAACCTGGTAAAAACAAAGGATTGCCTCGCTTTGAATCCAAGCTGTCCACGGGTGAAAAAGAGTGAATTAAAATAACAATAATCATATTTAATGCCATGAAGCTCTCTCTCGCGTGAGGTGGGATGTGTTCAAGTAAAAGTTCATTTTCCAAATACTTTGGGTCATCTTACATGTATTTCAGTATTTTACCAAAAGCAACTCGAAATGCACCGAATTTTCCACGGCCTTGCAACAACTACGCAGGCATAACAATGAAACTGTCAGGTTTTGTCCCCCCGCGGAGAGAAACCGTTTTTCTGACCTCGGACAATGTAAGAGACCCCATGTTTACCAGCCCTAGCCTTGAGTGCATCAACTTTTGGCGGGTTTGGTTCGACAAGGATTAGGATTTAGACTCACAGGCAAATTTGCCTCCTCAGTTCAACCTATCTTGGATCAAGCCTCCGAATCCCAACGGCATCGTCCTGAAATACGAAGTGAAAATAAGACATGTAAGTATGGGGTGATGTCACATGATGCTAGTAAGGCAGACGAATGTCCAATACCGTATTTCCTCGATTAAGCACTCTGGGCCAAGGGGGGGCGCTTATTTGAGGGGGGTGGGCGCTTAAAATAGAACCCTTATCAGCCAAAAAAAACTTTAGTTATACGTATATTCTGTTATCTTTTACTGTACCGTACGGTACCGGGAAAAGGGGGGGGGGGGGGGGGGGGGGGTTGGTGCTTATTTTGAATATCGTGCACGGAGGGGGGGGGGGGGGGGCACTTAATCGAGGGGGGCGCTTATTTGAGGGAGTCCGCTTAATCGAGGAAATACGATAGTTCAGCATCTGCTGTCAGCTGAGGTTAATTATATGACCTTACATATTCCCTTGCAAATTCACTCTTCTTAATATTTATGCGCATATCTAATTCACTACTTGAAAACGAGGCTATCCCCGCATCGAGGATGCTGCAACGTGCATCCGAGTTCGAAAGGACAATTCAGGATTTTTCCTTTTGTCTCCAACGCATAGAGGAACACAGCAATATTCCGTCCGCGATGCCATTTTGCTTTTCAGCTGAGCTACGATGCGGGGATAGCCTCGTTTTCGAGTAGCTAATTATGAAACCCGGCAAACTTCAAAGGGGCTAACAAAGGTGCTGCGACTGATGTTGGAAGGGAGTAAGACAAAAGATTGTGCACGATCATAGTTCATTAGCGTCCCCTGAACGACTGAACACACACGTTTCTATTGGCTGATTGATTAACGTATTGGAATTTCTATTGTGTTTTATGCACGGTAATGGTTGAAACCATATAGTAAACTGAGAGGTATGGAACACGTGTCACAGCAATTAAATATGCTGTTTCACATTTCATTGACAGTTAATTTCGCGGGCTCGTACCCTGGGTTCCAGAGGTTAAATGTTTTGCCTTTTGTTGGTAAATATCGTTGGCGAGCGCAAAAGGCGCGAGGATCGTCGAGTGCGCGGACGGCAAAATTTAACCTCTGGGCCAGGTCTGGATTTGACAGGGATGAGTTACCGCCTTGTTCAGTTTTAGCCCCATTGTGGAATAGCAGTCCCCATTCCGGTTCTGCAGCTTATAAAGTCAAAGGCTACTTAAAATCAAGAGTAAGCCGATATCCAAATTCGGTCTCTACTTTTCAAATCACTCTTCTGCTTATCAGTGGAGATATCTCTAAGAATCCTGGACCTATAATCGGCCTGAAGAAACAGAGCTGTCCTGAGTGCTCAAGGACTATTGCACGAAACCATCGGTCACTTGTGTGTAGCGTGTGCGGTGTCGCTTATGATAACTCAGAGAAATAACTCGAAGATCTGGAGCTGCCCTTCATGTTTGCGGGGGACTATGATGGACACAGATTTTCTGTCGACGCTACCGTTTGGTTCTGTGTCTGATGAATCGTTTTTGTCTATAGCGGGAACGGATCCATCACACAATGTATATCAACATATAAAAGAGGTAGGGATGCTCGTCGGACATTTTTGATTTGACCCCTAAGAGGTACTAAAATGGGCGTGGCTCAAGCTTATTTTGACCCCTAAAAGATAATAAAAATGTAAATTGATAACAGCTTTTTTGTTCAATTGACACCCGACCCCTAAAAGGTACCGCTTTACATAGAAATGTCTGTGTTTGATAGTGGATACCCTAAGTGGTACCAAACTCCTGATTTTGACCCCTAAAAGGTACGACGAGCATCCATGTACCCCTCACATAAAGGAGTCCCCCCCCGGGCCTACAACCTACAGCAACCACACTTGAGAAGGCCTGGATGAAGTCAAACAATATATTCCTTTTAGGCGATTTTAATTGTGATCTATTAGATGCAAATGAAGACGGCATAGAGCACATGGATATACAATCGAAAACGAAAAATCTACTAAACCTATTTGACTTATTTAGTATGCAGAACGTTGTCAAAGAACCGACCCGTATCACAGTATCAACAAAGACCTTAATTGACCTGATCGTGACAACCAATGTAAACTCAGTTCGCAAAACTGGAGTATTACCGCTTGGCATATCGGATCACAACCTAATCTATGCAACCCTCAAGCTAAATAGTAAAAGACCCCCACCTAAAGTTATACGAATTAGAAATTTTAAGCACTTTAACGAGAAAGATTATAAGTCTGATATTGAGCGAACACCATTTCACGTTTCCACCGTATTTGAGGACAATGATGACACCCTTTGGGCCTGGGAACAATTGTTTAAAAGCGTATGTGATCTCCACGCTCCTTATAAGGACGTGAAAGTGCGTAGCGTGTCGTCGCCATGGATCAATAACACAATAAAGCTCAAAATGAATCGAAGATACAAAACGTTCAAGAAAGCCATCGAAACAAAGGATGCTGAGAAGTGGGCTGATTACAAAAAACTGAGAAATGAAATCATATCGGACATCAGGAACGCTAAAGCAGCTTATTTCAAGGAGAAACTTGATGAAGTAAAGACCACAGCTGCCTATTGGAATCTACTGTCCAGAGCCACAAATCCTAAAGTCCGAAAAGTAATCGGACCACTAAAACGCGATAATGAAAGCCTTGCAGTTGAAGATAAAGAGAAGGCTAACCTAATGAACAGTTTCTTTTCTACTATTGGAGAGAAATTGGCAGACACCATCGAGCCACAACAGGTACCCAGACATGTAAAAGAAAAGCCAATCCCTTGCATATACGATGCGCGATTATCATATAGGGAGGTCGAGAAGAAACTTATTGAACTGAAATCAAATAAAGCGACGGGCCCTGATGGTATTTCGCCCAGGCTACTTAAAGCGGCTGGGTTGTCTCTTGCCGCTCCATTGACTAACTTATATTTACGTAGCCTTAGAGATGCCAGAGTTTACAGCGACTGGAAGGTAGCCAGATTAAATCCCGTATTCAAGAAAGACGATGAGTCGGACAGGGGGAACTACCGCCCTCTGTCTATGCTAAGTGTACCGAGTAAAATTCTAGAGTCGTGCATCACCGATACAATTGTAGATCATACCTTCACGCAAAACCATCTTGTAACCGACTATCAGTGGGCTTATCGCAAGGACACTCTACCGACTTACTATTGGTGCACCTTACGGAGACCTGGAGACGAGCTATCGACTCCAAACTTGTCTTAGTGAGAGAAAACAGTTCACGGTTATTAACGGAGAATCGTCCGAGTACGCCAACGTAACGTATGGAATTCCTCAAGGGTCTGTGCTGGGCCCGACACTTTTCACTCTCTACACAAGTGACTTACCTAAGGCAGTGGTCTCTGGATCTCTTTATATGTATGCAGACGATACGACTATCTATTGTGTAGGCGAGTCGGTGGACTCCGTCACTAATATGCTCAACAAGGCGCTAAAGGAACTCGTGGATTGGAGTTCGAAAAATTACCTCATACCTCATCCCAAAAAGTGCGAGGCTATGATCTTACATCGAGGCAGCTTCATTGGCCCGATTAACGCCCTGTCTCTTGGGAACCACAATATAAAATGGGTGACCCACTCAAGGCTGCTAGGTGTCACCATCGATAACAAACTTACATGGACCCGTCATATACTGGAGGTCAAGAAAGGATTTGCCAATAAGTTAAATTTGTTAAAACGCAGCCGGTTTCTACCGCGCTATACGCTTTTGGATTTGTATTCTAAGATAATTTTACCTTCCGTAATATATGCGTTGCCGATATGGGGTAGTTTCACCAATAAGGATGGCTTCAGCGCCTTAGAATCGTTACATTGTAGAGCTGCAAGGCTAATATACGGCCTTACGCGAGATATGCCTTCCGTAGACGTACTCAAGCAAGCAAAATGGGACCCTTTATGCTCAATGTACAAAGTAAGGTTAGCTACACTAGCATATAAAATTTTCTATGAGTGCACCCCCGCTTCTATGGACCATATTGTAGTTAAGAATGACAGAACGCATAATTTACGTAACAGAAACAGGGGTTATAGTGCCACGCTTCAATAGTTATTACATGAAGAATTCGATAGCACATAGAGCGGCAATTGTGTGGAACCTGCTCACTCCTGACTTACCGGAGACCTCAAATGTAAAGAACTTTACCAGTATGGCTAGTAAATCACAGGCCCTGCATAATTGAGATTTTGGAGCTGAATCACTGCAAACTGCTCCTCACAAGAACGATTATTATAAATATTACTGAATTATTAGTTTTAAAATAGATGATTAATAACAATGATATGGTCACAACCAATTTTGATTTTTACCAATATATCAGTGTAATTTAAAATAGTTAGTTTCTAACAACATTATATATAGTTAGCATTTTAATGTGAAATTTGTATATAGTTAACTAATTTATTTTAGTATTATACACGACCCCACAAGCGGCAACGCTTTAATCTTTTATGTAATGTTTAAAGTCCGACAATGAGGACTGGACGGGGATTTCAAGTCCGCGCAATTTGTTCCAGTCCGAGGCGCAGCCGAGGACTGGAACTAATTGCAAGGACTTGAAATCCCCGTCCAGTCCGAAATTGGAGGACTTTGAACGACTTCAACTCCTCATTAATTATTCGGGAGGAATCAAAGACAAATAAAAGTTGCTGGTAGTTTAGTATTTTGCAAGGAAAACTAAAAAATATCGAGAAAATAATGCACTTGGATGATAATCTAACTTAGTAAAAGAGGTGTATCCACCTCATAATGATAATGAATGGAATTTGAAAGGAAATTGTTTAATCTGATCAATAAAAGAGTAATTATGCATGCCATGATGTTTTTCAATAATTTATTCGTAGTAACTGGAAAAATTTCCAGTTACTGGAACAACTTGTTCCAGTAACTAGAAACTTTTCCAGTTACTGCTAGGAGGACTAGACCAGGTATCCAGTGTCCTCAAGGGATTAAAATCAGACCATTGGATTGGCTGAATACCTCGTGAATAATTAATGAGGACTTGAATAAAAGTTATTGTATTGTATTGTATTGTATTGTTTGAACTTAATTTATTCATCCAAAATATGGAGACCGATAGCCATTGGCTAACGCTCACAACAACCTGTAATTGGATAATAACCATCGCATGTCCAAAACCGCCCACGTCGAGCGCGCGCTCGATGTTCGAAATGGCGTGCAGTGATGATTGCGTCAGCAGCGCGCGCGAACTAAAATTGAAAACTTTTCACCCGAAACTTCCCCTTTCTCTGCAGTTTTCTTTATCAACTACGTGCAAGAAATATGTGTGTACAAAGCTAGGTTACATTTAACGTCAGAATCTTTGGTTTCGAGACTTTGTGAAAGGTAGTGTAATTTGAATTGGTGTTTCAAATTTTTTCACTGGTCTTTCAATTTTCAAATATAACTTGCGCTGCTCTTAGCCAATCAAAATCTAGACCTTTTTTGCTGACGCATTATTCTGCATGAAAACGAGATTCAAACAGACCTGGCCCATATGCCCAGAGTCTGCTGGTACTGACCAAAATAATCCACATGTGAACGAAAAAGGAGTGTTCGGACAGAGCTGAATGAAAATTTAGCTTTTACAAGACTCTGTCCGCTCAAAACTGCCTTTTCAAGTTTTAGTACCTATTGTCTAGTATGTTTCAGATACTTGGAAAGTCAGCAAGGACTCTTTTGGAGGAAAATTGGCCGAAGCGTTGGGAAAATCAGGATTTTCCCTCGTGTCAGCCGTGGGATCTTGAAAAGAAAATGCCTTTGTTTACAACTAAAAATCAGTCAGAAATCAAACAATTAAGCACGAGAAATGTCCTGATCAACTTGTTACCTCTGTTGATATTTTCCCTTTCTTAAAAAATTCATTTTGGAGTGATTCTTGCGAATTTTAATAGTAAAATGCACTCAATTGGACGTCCTATCACGAGTAATTGAATTTGGCGCGAACTGGAAGTTGTCTGCCTGACAGGATTGCTGTTTCTGAGCTGTGTGGTCAACGTCACGATAAATGGTAAGTAAAAGTTTGGAGTTTATATGCAGGAGATATAAAATGTGGCAACTGATTTTTTCCAACATAAGTGTATCGTGAAATATGTGAAGAGTTTGTAAAGGTTAACTTTATACACCCGAATGTGAAGTCTCCACTAACCAAAAAACGTTCATCTTCATGTAGCTAAAAATCTAGCCGGACCCACCAAAATATTATTGACATTTTCTTATCTTTTCAACTTTATTCTTCACATTTCAGAGAAATTCAACTCTCTCAAAATTGCCGCACGTATGGTAAAGTCGTATTATATTTCATTGCCACACAAAATTTAAGTTGCGACCTGGTTTAGTTCATCTAGGATAAACACAAGTACTTGAAAACACCACACGGATGCTTGTTGTTTTATAATTTCAGTTCCAGAGAATCAGTCATTCAAGTCCAGTATAAATCTTTGAAATCGAATTATTTTCCTGGAGTGTATTTCTAATTGAACGTTTTGCTTTTTTACGTGCTTGTTCGAGAAACGGGATAGAAAACGGTAGAGCATTTATCTCGAAATCTAGCCGAACCCACCAGAATGAAAACTATCCGAGTGCACTCTATATGCTTCAAAATATATTTAGTTACGAGGTTTTGTCTTTAAAAATTGCGTAAATAGTGTTTTTAGTTTACTGAAAACGTGCGACAGCGACCGTGCGAGCTCGAAACTTATCTGGGCTAATAGATTCGAACGAAATGAAATAAATTGATAAGCGCTTCGATTGAAGTGCGTTGGCAAGGAACCCGAAGTTTATATATTAAAAGTACTGCCATTTCTTAGAAGAATAGTACCTCATCTATTTATCGTTAACTTGTTAAATTTGTGAATGCAAGAATATTCTGCCATAATTTGCAAATATGTGACTGTACAGGAAACTTTATAAAGGTGTCGATTTTGCACATACATGTACTGTAATTTTGTTATAACGTGACTTACCTCAATTTAAACTACTGAGTATTATAAAGTACCATTCATATTTACAAGTCTTTCAAACTAATTTTGTGTCATTTTTGGTTACAAAATCTCATGATATCAGAGTACAAATTACTAATTTTGACCCTTCAGAAGTGCAGAGTTTAATTATTATCTTGTCCATTGTCAATATTTACATGTGCAATGGATAATCACATTCCTTACTACCTCCCCTACCACTAATTATTTTACTTTATTTTGCAGAGTTGACTGTGGCACTGAATAACACAATTTATAAATAATGGACACTGTTCCCTTTCTTGTTCAAGTTAATACGGTCATATATAACTGGTCGGGAGTGTCATTCACTAGTCATATATAGCAATTAGAATGTGGTCAAAAATCTTAACAACCCTGCAGAGTTACAAAATTCCTTGAACTATAGTCAGGGTCATAAATTGGGGAATTCTTTCCCACTTAATGCCCTAGCTTAGACAAAATACAAATGTAGAAGTTTTGTTAGTTAAGGATATAATCTTCAAGTATGTGGGGTTAAGGTTGTAAACAGGCTAGGAAGAAGCCTGTAGAATTATTTATCTATGTACATGTAGAAATTATAAATAAAGATTGCCTGATCTCATATTAAACTGCATGTCATGTTTAATAGTCTGTTCTTTTGTCCATCTGTGTCTACAGAATATATTTCTTTTTATAATATTAAAGAGCCCTCACTTAAGCTATATAATTAATTTTTTTAGTTTTCAGACAGGGTTTAGATTGGTAGAATTAGGAATAACCTTCCCATTTGTTCCTCTTAAATGTAGCCAAAAAGTGTTTATTCTGCTTTCTCTTTTTGAGGTTACTCTTTCTGGTTGTTCTTGCATGGCTAACGGTAAACATATGACTCGGCCTTTTTAGTGGTCTTTCAACTTTTTTCTGTTCAGTACTTACAAGCTGTTATTAAAAGGGACATGAGGAAAACATTGATATAACAAAAAGCCGGTATCCTGAGGACTTTCCAGGATGTTTTGTTACATTTTTTTGCAATATATGATACAAATTTAGCAGGGCTCTCCTCGGTACCGAAGCAGCTCGGATAGACATTTAAATTGAACCTCAATTTCGAGTATATTCAACATCTTTTTCACACCTCCGACAACAAACTCTACAAGTACTCCCAGGAAAAATTCGTGTTGAACAAATTGAATAAAATACAGATAGGGAAAAAAGGAAACAAAATCGTACGAAGCACGCCGCCATATGTGTTTTATTTCTAGCGCATGCGTAGACAGAATTCCCTGCTGCTGCCCAGAGGTTGAATTTGTTTTGCCTTCTGCGCGGCTCGCCGAATTTACCAACAAAAGGCAAAACATTTAACCTCTGGAACCCAGGATAGCGGGCTCGCGACAAAAGTTCCTTTTTTTACGTGGAAAAGAAGCCATTTTTCGTTTCTCAGACAAACAAAATCACCAGTCACGGCTCACGAGAATAGAGTAAATCACGTACGACGATTTCAAAAAGGGTTTTCTCGTTTCCTGAGCAAGAGAGATCAAACCACAGGGAGCCCACCCATAACGTTTGTATTTGATATTTTATAAGGGGATGTATGAGGATTAAGTTAAAGGATCGAAGTATTGCAAAAACATGCATAGTTGAACATAAAATAAACGTTAATTTACCTTATCTGTTGTGTTTTGTCGTCCTGGTGGCTTTAAAACCTCACATTTTGGCGATTTATTAGGGTCTTGAGTTCGCTGTTCCCTTGTATACTAATACAGAGACAAGGGAGGAAACACGCTTTTCGACAGGTCCAAACTCCGAGGCACTTTTCACCCGGAAAATCGCATTGCCCGGCCTTCCAAATCCATCACGAGGAAAGAGGATAGATTTTCCCTTCTTTTCATACCAACCACACGAAAATCCATGTCCATGGCCAAGCGCTAGGCGATCGAATGGGAATGAAAGTTTAGCTTTCGAAGCTATTTTATGCGTAGCTGGTTTTCTGTGTGCAGGCGATTAACGGTCACGCTGATTGCTCCATTATGATTGGACGCGGCTCAACAATGCCCTTTCAAAAATCCATGCCGTGGATGGGGAGGTACAGTAAAATAGCACTGTCGATCAGAACACTCACTACTCACTAGCCTCGGGTGGGTGTAAATTGTTCATGGTTCCTGTATCTGTTCTTCAATTCATTGGGTTCTGTATGCAATTTCTGCGAATTCTGTTGACATTTCTCCACCTAAGAAAGAAGGCATATATTAGGATGGTCGCAGCCGCCAATTTCCTCGATCCTTGAATCACTCGAAGTCACCACTCGAACAAAGCAATGCCGACCGCATTTACTAAACCTCAAATAATAGCACAACAGTACTCATTTAACTGAAATAATCCCCATTTCTCGAGCCTAAATCGAACACAACGCTTGTAACGACGGCTAGTTCCCAAAGTTCACGGGCTCAGAACTTATACATATATACTTATTTTGAAACCGACAATTAAATGAATTGGTTCTATGGTAAAGTGGTTTAGAGTTCGCGCTTTTGAATCCAACGAGCGGAGTTTGATCCCACACTGGTCAACCACAAAAAAAAAATTACTCTGTTTTATTTAATCTTTTCCTCTATTTGAATTTAGAGCTGCCTTCTACACTAAAAATAGAGGAAAAGATTAAATAAAACTGAGAAAGGAGTGAAAGAAGTATTAAACAAAGAATTAACATTTGTTTTAGTATTGAAGGCGGCTCTAATAGCTTTTATAAAACTCAGAAAGGATAAAAAATTTTTGTGATTGACCAGTGTGGGTTCGAACTCCGCTCGTTGGATTCAAAAGCGCGAACTCTAAACCACTTTACCATAGAACCAATTCATTTAATTGTCGGTTTCAAAATAAGGTATATACGTATAAGTTCTGAGCCCGTTAACTTTGGGAACTAGCCGTCGTTACAAGCGTTGTGTTCGATTTAGGCTCGAGAAATGGGGATTATTTCAGTTAAATGAGTACTGTTGTGCTATTATTTGAGGTTTAGTAAATGCGGTCGGCATTGCTTTGTTCGAGTGGTGACTTCGAGTGATTCAAGGATCGAGGAAATTGGCGGCTGCGACCATCCTAATATATGCCTTCTTTCTTAGGTAGAGAAATTTCAACAGAATTCGCAGAAATTGCATACAGAGCCCAATGAATTGAAGAACAGATACAGGAACCATGAGCAATTTACACCCACCCGAGGCTAGTGAGTAGTGAGTGTTCTGATCGACAGTGCTATTTTACTGTACCTCCCCATCCACGGCAGGGATTTTTGAAAGGGCATTGTTGAGCCGCGTCCAATCATAATGGAGCAATCAGCGTGACCGTTAATCGCCTGCACAGAAAACCAGCTACGCATAAAACAGCTTCGAAAGCTAAACTTTCATTCCCGTTCGAGCGCTTGGCCATGGACATGGATTTTCGTGTGGTTGGTATGAAAAGAAGGGAAAAATCTATCATCTTTCCTCGTGATGGATTTGGAAGGCCGGGTAATGCGATTTTCCGGGTGAAAAGTGCCTCGGAATTTGGACCTGTCGAAAAGCGTGTTTCCTCCCTTGTCTCTGTATTAGTATACATGGGAACAACGAACTCAAGACCCTAATAAATCGCCAAAATTTGAGGTTTTAAGCCACCCGGATGACAAAACACAACAGATAAGGTAAATTAACGTTTATTTTATGTTCAACTATGCATGTTTTTGCAATACGTCGATCCTTTAACTTAATCCTCATATGCGTGGGCTCCCTGTGATCAAACATGGCTCACGAAAATACCCTATTAGCCCCCTTTTATGGACACGTTTAACCTGCAGTGTTAGCCTCGTTTTCTGTGCGTTAGATTTATCCTTTGGCTTTCTTCTATGGTGTCTTGCAGGCACTACGATCGACTCCTGAAGTGGTGTGCCAGCGTGGACGTTACCACACGTGGATAGTTCAAGAAAGGCCCCATGGCAACTACACTGTCAGTGTACGTGCCATCACTCCCGCAGGCAACGGCTCGTGGAGTCAACCGATAGTCTTTGTTATCGCTGAGGAAAAGGATGACAATGGTGAGTGGAAATACTGTTGAATAAACCATCATTGTTATGGTTAAATTTAATGTAATCATCACAATCATCTTCTTCATATATTGTTACTAGATTAGTAGGCAAGTGATGCTATTATTGGACAGCACCTATTCTCTGGCAATCTAAAAAAATTCTCCTCAGCGAAATCATTGGGACGATATTCTTAATCCCTCCGAGATACAACGTTTCATAGCGAACGTTTCGTTTCGTTTCACTAATTTCTACGAAATACTGAAGATTTTCATAGCCCAAAGAGGAAATGGCGCTTTCACGTGGCATAAAGTTTTCCTTGCAACGAAGACGAGATTACCGAAAAGTTTGGCTTAACTCGGACCAAAAATATTTGCACTTCGTCCCAAAACAACTTCAGACAATTGCGATTTTGTTGTGGTTTCCGTTGCCCAGAGACCAAGTTTCAAGAAGGTTTCCACTAAATCTATTATCGGATGCCACAAAACGTAAATGGTAGGTGAAGTAGGCACAAAAATGAAACGCTGTTTGGAACGGTGCAACTGCTGTTAAACGGTAGAACCAGGATTTATTGGCTAACAAAGACCTCTGTCGATGGTATCCAGGCCAAAAGAGCTGTGAAATAAATCATTTATGGTGTCCGATAATAGGTTTGGAAACCGTAACTTTTCCAGTCCGAATTTTTTCGGGAGTAAATCACTTTTTGAACTTGTATGACGGTACACACATTTTTACAGAAGAGGCTAAAGTTTATAAAGGAAGAAACGTTTTGGCGAGAGTCTACTTCATTTTGCAATCACGAGCAGTACAAGATAAACATTATAATAGGTTCATTGTCACGAGCAGTACAAGATAAACATTATAATAGGTTCATTGTCACGAGCAGCACAAGATAAACTGTCCAATAATAGGTTCATTGTCACGAGCAGTACAAGATAAACTGTCCAATAATAGGTTCATTGTCACGAGCAGTACAAGATAAACTGTCCAATAATAGGTTCATTGTCACGAGCAGTACAAGATAAACTGTCCAATAATAGGTTCATTGTCACGAGCAGTACAAGATAAACTGTCCAATAATAGGTTCATTGTCACGAGCAGTACAAGATAAACTGTCCAATAATAGGTTCATTGTCACGAGCAGTACAAGATAAACTGTCCAATAATAGGTTCACTTACCAAAACAATATTTTAGTAAATCTCTTCATCGATGGTTCACCCTCGTTAAGTTTTGAAAATAATGTCAAACTTAATTGAACCATGAACTACACAATGTCAACTAAAGACTTTTCATGTGATGCCCCAGATTAGATATTTGGCCAAGAATTCTGTTTAGATATTTTTTGGTAACCGAAATGCTTATCAAATTTTTGGGCTTGCTCATCAAATTGCTTTTATTACATCTCGCATAATTTGAACTTATTATCTCATATTTTTAAGATTTTCTTTACTCTTTACTTTTCTTTAATATGAGGATGATCATTATAGCAGTAGTTGCTCCAGCTCCTCTGTACCATAATTAAGTCATTTGTATTATTTTCGTACGATTCAGGTGGCAAGGAGAAAATCTCCCAAGAACGCCGCAAAATTGGTATAATTGTTGGTTTAAGCCTAGCTACGTGTAGTGTCATCATACTAACATGTGGTTTGGTCGTGTGGTATATTGCAAGGAAGAGGTATGTCAGTTATGCATCAACTAGATATATGTATGTGTAAACTATAGTATCTGTATGTTATTGTAACCTAGATTTCTTTATAAAATTATGTTTTGTGTAAACTATAGATATCTGTATATGTTATGTGTACACTAGATATCTGTGTGTTATATAGATATATGTATGTGTTATGTGTACACTAGATATCTGTGTGTTATATAGATATATGTATGTGTTATGTGTACACTAGATATCTGTGTAAACTAGGTATCTGTTATGTGTTATGTGTACACTAGATATGTGTATGTGTTGTGTGTAAACTAGATATCTGTATGTGTTGTGTGTACACTAGATGCCTGTATGTTATGTGTACACTAGATATCTTGAATTTTAGATTTAACGTTGAAATATCTCTAAAACTATTTGACTCACTAATAAAGCCCATTCTTCTTTACGGAAGCGACGTCTGGGGAATTGATAAAACTCTACCAGATAGCCGTAATCCGATAGAACTAGTGTAGAGTAAGTTTTGTAAACAGCTGTTAGGAGTTTGTAGGGAGGGAAGTTTAGCTTAAAATCGGATTGCCAAACTAATAGCATAAAATTCTGGGTAAGACTTCTTGCTCGTGACAATAACTCGCTGCTCTCAAAAGCTTATAAGTAAATGAAAAGCACCAATGATAATCATAACTTGGATACACAAAATACGTAATATTTATAGAACCAAAGGTATTTTTCAACAGAGCCCGAGATATGAAAAGACAAGAATGCCTCTCTAGCTTCTTTAACGACAATATAAATAACTCTAACCAGCAAAACAAATTAAGAACCTTCTGTACCTTTGAAACAGAGGTCACGCTGGAGGATGATCTCTTACAAATGAAGAACATAAAACACCGAATTTCACTAACTAAGTAAGTTAATAATAAGCAATCATATTTTAATGATTGAAAAGGGGAGACATGTACGCCCTTACATCCCCCCCGAAGAGAGGCGGTGTCCTTTTTGTACCATTGAAAAGGAAGATGAAAAACATTTTCTCACCAATTGTGGATTTTACACGAACCTAAAAAGGCCATTGACTAAAGATCTGAGAGAACAGAACAACCTCCAATTTCAACACCTAACTGCTGACAAGTAATTTTGCGGCTACTAATAAATCCACCAAGTAAATTATTTATGATTGCTTCCAAAAGAGAAAAAAAGGCACTGCCTTAGATAGCTAGCTTTTCGTTTTTATTCAGCCTACTATTATTATTGGACTCACCACTCATGTAGAAGTCTTTTTACAAAGTGCCAATAAACAATCGCTGTCTGTCTGTCAGTCATTACGGCATCCAGCATACTTACCACAAGGCCCACTGCTCAACTAGTAGTCTACTGTCTTGTGGTGCTAATATAGAGTTGATAGCTAATCTATCCTGATATGGTGTTCCTATTGTAACGATGTGTCCGTTTTGTATTGCAGATATCGGGATAAGCAGATCCCCACGGTCCTGTATGCTTCTGTCAACCCTGAGTACATGAACTCCACGGACGGTAAACAATAATAATAATAAACCTTTATTTAGACACGATGATGATATAAGCAGATCCCCACGGTCCTGTATGCTTCTGTAAACCCTGAGTACATGAACTCCACGGACGGTTTACAATAATAATAATAATATCGGGATAAGCAGATCCCCACGGTCCTGTATGCTTCTGTCAACCCTGAGTACAAGAACTCCACGGACGGTAAACAAACACTTGGTTTATACATCAGTGCGTTGCATGTGTGAAGCCCAAGGGGATGTTTCTGTATTTATAATACATGAACTCCACGGACGGTAAACAAACACTTGGTTTATACATCAGTGCGTTGCATGTGTGAAGCCCAAGGGGATGTTTCTGTATTTATAATACATGAACTCCACGGACGGTAAACAAACCCTTGGTTTATACATCAGTGCGTTGCATGTGTGAAGCCCAAGGGGATGTTTCTGTATTTATAATACATGAACTCCACGGACGGTAAACAAACACTTGGTTTATACATCAGTGCGTTGCATGTGTGAAGCCCAAGGGGATGTTTCTGTATTTATAATACATGAACTCCACGGACGGTAAACAAACCCTTGGTTTATACATCAGTGCGTTGCATGTGTGAAGCCCAAGGGGATGTTTCTGTATTTATAATACATGAACTCCACGGACGGTAAACAAACCCTTGGTTTATACATCAGTGCGTTGCATGTGTGAAGCCCAAGGGGATGTTTCTGTATTTATAATACATGAACTCCACGGACGGTAAACAAACACTTGGTTTATACATCAGTGCGTTGCATGTGTGAAGCCCAAGGGGATGTTTCTATAACTGAACTAGGCGGGCCCACTTTTCACAAACTTAGTTTTGAACTGATTAAGTAAGTAAATATAGTCGTGTCCACTGTTTTTCTAACTTAAACAAGAGACTGGCAACTGCCAACCAAACTTGGGCCAGTTGATATTGTTAGAAGGCAGCTTTGCCAAAATAATAATAAAACAGCAAACGTTTAATAGTCACTGCACCTGACAGACCTAGTTGAGTTCCCTGTAGCCTCCGGCGGTTTAAGCCACATTCTCATCCGACACCCAAGTTAAGCTCAGAATCTCTGATTTTTTTGGGAGAGGTGACCGCCTGGGAATACCTCGTGCTGAAGCCATTTCTTTTTAGTTCTTTTTTTCTGATAGCATAATATTATACTAACACATTAAAAAGGGAATTGGAAGTCCTGAATTTTATTTAGTTAGGAAAATTGAAATCATAATCGCTGGCCTTGGAATAGAATGCACAAAAATTCAAAGTGCTGCTGAAATAATATCTCAGTAAACATATTTTCAATCCTGTCATACCTTTGTGTACAGTATCGAAGCTCTTCTTGACCATGGAAACTAAAACCGTTTCAAAATCTTGGCATTTTTATATAGCCGTCTTGGCGCTTGAAGAGAGTGCAGATCTGCAATTGCATGGAACAACAAAGCCCGTAGCGGTGCGAGATGTGGAGCACATTAGTACACCTGTGCATGCCCTCTTTTACTCTTCTCCTCCTTTAGAAGAAGAGAAGCTCTTATGTTGTTGCTTTGCTTCTCGATTGTTTTTCTCAGTGTTCTGCCTACGGCACAGCGACTGGTCTCGCTACATCCTATTCCAGGCCCTGATATCTTGTAGTACAGCGACTGGTCTCGCTACATCCTATTCCAGGCCCTGATATCTTGTAGTACAGCGACTGGTCTCGCTACATCCTATTCCAGGCCCTCATATCTTGTAGTACAGCGACTGGTCTCGCTACATCCTATTCCAGGCCCTGATATCTTGTAGTACAGCGACTGGTCTCGCTACATCCTATTCCAGGCCCTGATATCTTGTAGTACAGCGACTGGTCTCGCTACATCCTATTCCAGGCCCTGATATCTTGTAGTACAGCGACTGGTCTCGCTACATCCTATTCCAGGCCCTCATATCTTGTAGTCATTTCAGGGAAGACCAAAGGAAGATTTCTGTAAAAAGCTGATTTGAAGAGTAGTTGATATTCTTCTTGTTCTCTGGTGGCGAGTTAAAGCGAATTCGACGAATTTTAACTTGCTCTTGCCCCGCCGACTGCTTTATGGTTGATCTAAGATAGGAAAAAAATGGGGACAGATGTCCCGCGAGTGTCCCGAGCGGTATCGAATCTGATTGGTTGACCCTGTCACGTGAGCGACGACAAAAAAAATTATGATAATAAACACCTCGGGTGGGCAAAGGCCTGGCCCGAGTAAAAATAGCGGCATTTGATTCGTTAGGCCGGCCGGAATAGCAAGACATCGGGAGAATATTATGGGATGTGGTGGGAAAGGTTGGGGGTTAATGGAGTGAAAATTTAAATTGACAAACTTGAGGACAATATTTTTCATGCCAGAATGTCATACATTTCCTAAGTAATGATACTTTATCACGTGGGATCACAATCTCTCTGTGTGTTGCATGTCTACTCTTCAGGGTTGATCGTGGTGACTTTGATCTCTGTCTTTGTGTTTCAGTTTATATCGCGGACGAGTGGGAAGTACCTCGAGAAAATATCAAGCTCATCAGGGAACTCGGTAACGGCTCGTTTGGCATGGTGTACGAGGGCGAGGCTATGGGCATAGTGCTGGGCCAGCCTAAATGTCGAGTGGCGGTGAAGGTAAACTAGCTGAACATATTTAATGTAGTAGTAGAATATTTATTTATGGAGGGTGACAAACATTATTACCGGTTTCCCGGTAGTTTACATAATATGACTAGAATGTGGAACATGCTGTAGTACAAATTGAATACAAAATACAAAAATGTTTACTATGTGAACCCATGTGGTGTTTCCTTCCAACAGAGAGACAACGGTTGGGACATTTTCAACTTTTTCCTCAGCTTTCGAAATTCTTGCGATTTTTTGTTGTTATTAATTAAAGTACGCTGTTGGGGTAATGATTATTAGCATATTGGAAATAGAAACCTCTTTATAGGCACTAAGTTTTCCATTCAGTATTTGTTCTATTTTAACACAGACTGTGAGCGAGAATGCATCCATCAGAGACCGCATAGAGTTCTTACAAGAAGCCTCCATAATGAAGTAAGTTGATACTATCTGTTTTGACTGTGGATGGTAGGGTCCCGCTTTATTTGCATCAACTCAGTTTACCGTTTTCAAAATAAGGTGTGTATTAAATTAATTCGATGAATGTATTATAAAAAAAATCTGATGTAAAGTTTTGGAATCTCCCGATTAAGAGGAATTATCGTTAACGTTTTCACGGTACGTTACTTTATCTCACGGTGTGAGCGCTAGCAAGTTTAACTGTTAGTTGTTCTTCAGGGCCTTCGAGTGTCGTCATGTGGTGTTGAGCGCTAGCAAGTTTAACTGTTAGTTGTTCTACAGGGCCTTCGGTTGTCGTCATGTGGTGTTGAGCGCTAGCAAGTTTAACTGTTAGTTGTTCTACAGAGCCTTCGAGTGTCGTCATGTGGTGTTGAGCGCTAGCAAGTTTAACTGTTGGTTGTTCTACATGTGGTGTTGAGCGCTAGCAAGTTTAACTGTTAGTTGTTCTTCAGGGCCTTCGAGTGTCGTCATGTGGTGTTGAGCGCTAGCAAGTTTAACTGTTAGTTGTTCTACAGGGCCTTCGGTTGTCGTCATGTGGTGTTGAGCGCTAGCAAGTTTAACTGTTAGTTGTTCTACAGGGCCTTCGAGTGTCGTCATCTGGTGTTGAGCGCTAGCAAGTTTAACTGTTAGTTGTTCTACAGGGCCTTCGAGTGTCGTCATGTGGTGTTGAGCGCTAGCAAGTTTAACTGTTGGTTGTTCTACATGTGGTGTTGAGCGCTAGCAATTTAACTGTTAGTTGTTTTCCAGGGCCTTCGAGTGTCATCATGTGGTTCAACTGAGGGGCGTGGTGTCAGATGGCCAACCTACTCTGGTCATCATGGAGTTGATGGAAAACGGAGATCTGAAAAACTTCCTGCGATCTCGGCGTCCAGGGGTAAGTCTTCTGTTTCGTTTTGAGTGTAAACAAAACTCTTTGTTGGTTGTACAGTGTTTATCTTCCCCGCCGACGTAGACCTACACTAAGCAGTAACTGGTTTGGGTCTTAAATTGATCTTTTCTAGTAACATATTGTAAACATATTGTAACCAAACGAACCAAACGTCTTTTAAATCTTAAAATCTTTTAAATCTTAAATCTTAAAGATTTAACATGAAATAGGATTATTCGACGATATTCGGATCGACGATGATTCGAAGGTAATTTTGAACGAAAACTAAACTAGATTCATCTTTCCTTATTGTTGACAGGCAACACAACATTATATATGAAGAGATCGTATGAACGTGAAATTAACAAAACGCGGCATGCATTGATGCAATAACAACAATTTATTTACCCAATTCAAGAATTATATATATACATTTTGTTTCGACATGAATCATTAAAATTCCATCCAGAATAACTGTATAGGAAGCTAATCGAGCTGGATGTGTAAATTGCAAAAAAGATATCGGTCGAAATGTTCAAATTACACAAACACAGACGTAGAGGAAACTAAATAAACAAGAGGCCCTGAGTGGCCTTAACTCGGGCCATAATAATAATAATTATTATAGTATTTATATAGCGCTAAAACTATAAATATTCTAAAGCGCTGTTAAAATCGTTAATATATATATATATACATGTATATCAATACTAAAAAATACTAATGGTAAACACTATAATAAAATAACTATAAAATACTAACAAAATTCTAAAATATAGTAATAAATTACTATACTAATACTCTGCCTGCAGAAGGTAAAACTTGTAAGAATGTATAAATCAAAAACGACCAATAGTTAAGCAGCTATGGAAGCGACACTATGTAATATAAGCATTCTTGAACAAGTATGTCTTAAGGCGACTTTTAAAACAATCTATACTAGATGCGCTGCAGATCTGCTGTGGGAGGGGGTGGTTGGAAATGATAGAGCCATAATACACACACAACACACACATATATACATGCTGTGTATGTATATTTCAGCCACAATTTCCTTCAATTCTGTAGTTTAATATTACTTTCTTTTCAATATTATTGTTCCTTGAGGGTCGTTAGAATTATAAAAAAACTTGGTATGGGTGTTGTTGATTGAAGTGCAATGGTTATTTGAGTAGTCTGCACGATATCGAGTCACTCAAATTTGATGCATTATATCAGGTGCAGTACGACTATGAGAAATCAAGCAATTTAGAACAACAAATTCCACACTGTTGCTATTGATTGTGAATAGTTGGGTAATGTTGTTCTACATGTGAAATAAAGTCATCTATTTGTAATTCCCAATAACAAACCAGTGGAGACGGCTGAAATTCAGGCTAAATTCTCAATACAATATTTTGGATTGAGGTGGTAAACTACAGACCACCATTTTCTAGTATTAGTGAGCTGCCACTGTGCTAGTGCTCATTTTCTACATCTTGAAGAAGACTGAAACTTATGGCAGGCCACAAAGAAACATGCAATGTCCACTCATATTTTTCTATCATCGGGGTCGCAGTAAGATTAATTTTCATTCCCAAATAATTCTTTAAAGTACTTGTACTCCTGATCATGTCCAAGTGAAAGTGGCGATGGTGACGCTAAGAACTGAGGAACAACAACAACAATTACATTTATTTTCTCATAAGATGATGGAAATGTATACCAGTAATAAGGCATAATAAGAAATACAATGATGAGAAGGTAGGTCCTCAAGGTAACCTTAGGGTTATCTTAAGCCAGGACCACCTCAGATGGAAAACACTTTAAGTATACTCTCTCAGTTCTGGACCAAATTTATTTTATAAACTTGCAATAATGATAAATACACTACTCTATGCATAATATCATTATGTCAGTTCTAAAAAAACATTAAGATAATACACTGTAGAATGCCTGAACCAAGAGATAATAATCAAATACAAAGAGGTACAGGCCAGATGTAAATAGACCCGGGAAATAGAACAAAATAAAAAGTCCATAATTGTGTTAGGTGGTAACTGTCCCTTGTTCTTGTGTTTAGGAAATATTGTTTTTTACCAGTGTGAATAACACGCCACAGATAAATATGCGATTTCCACATCAGAGTCATTTATCGTTCGTTTGAAAAAATCTTAATTTCGGATTACTTACTAAGTTTATACTCACTGCATGCTAGATTTTCGTTCCCCAATTTATAAACATTTAAATACATGTGCATATAATATTTTAAAAGGCCCTTGTCAGTCAGAGAACTGAGAAATTGGGTCATTTCTACTATACTTTCGAGAGGTTAATAACAATAAATAACAACACAACGACAGTCAATTGGTGTAAAGGTTATCATGTTCAGATTAGCGGCTACTTACATTTACAAGCAGTTGTCTTTATAGTCACTAAGTCAGTGTTGAACGCCGTGAAACACCTCTCAGCTTTAGAAAATACAAAAATCTTGGTATTGCAGTTGAAGGAACCTTTGGTTTACACAAAAAAAACAGCTGATATGAAAGGTTTTGCTAAGTCAAGACTCCCACTCGCCGCCATCTTGAAAAACCTGGAAATTTGTCCACTGTTCACGTGACCAGCACATTGCAATCTGATTGGTACGGTGGTGAAAAGAACTTCCAAAGTAGGCGCAATCTGATTGGTTGACGGCGCCAAATCTCGACACAAATATAAATTAAAGGAAAAACACTTGCGATTTAAGACTAGTGCCGGCCTAAGGCCTGGCCCGAGTAATAAACACACTCATGGTATTTAAGCTATTTATATTGTATCTTAAAAAGTTTAGGTGGCAATATATGGCAATATATTGAGGTTGTCAAATTAGTACTAGTGAAGAACTTCAATCTGTTAAAGCCTGCCTAGGTTTAGAATGTGAATGAGATCTTTGCCATTATAACGTTCCGTTCTTGTTTTACAGGAGGGAACACTTCCTCCACCCACACTGGAAGAAATGTTACAGATGGCCGGAGAGATTGCGGATGGCATGGCCTACCTCGCGGCAAGAAAATTTGTGCACAGGTAAAACTTGGTTTCTTTACATTACGTGAATGCGATGGACTATGTTTGATATTCACCTGCCTTTCAACAGCCAACCCTATTGCCTTGGATTTAATCATTCTTTTGTCGGTATTTCTTAGGGACCTTGCGGCCCGTAATTGTATGGTTAATGCCGAATTCGGCGTCAAAATTGGAGGTAAGATTGTTTTCAGCAGAATAATCAGTTGATCAGTTTTTAAGTGTTGAAATGTTTTATCATATCTAATTATTTTCCTTATTATTTTATTGAAATTTGAAGCTAATCCGAGTAATATATTATAGATTGTTGTTTTCTGCATCCTTACCTTTGTGAATTTTGTTCCTTGTTTTCCAGATTTCGGTATGACGCGAGATATCTATGAAACTGATTACTACAGGAAAGGTGGCAAAGGTACAACATGGCTCTGTTGATTTAAAACTGATTGTCAATTTGTTAAATTAATCCTTCCATTTTGTACTTTTTAATACATCTTGAGAACGGACATCGTTTTGTCTCGTGAATATTGCTGAGTGTGTTTGGTGTTCAGGTCTCCTCCCAGTCCGCTGGATGGCTCCTGAATCATTAAAAGATGGAGTTTTCACCTCGCCATCAGATGTCTGGTTAGTTGTCATACACATGTTTATTTAACGTGCTACTAATATCTCCCTGAGCGTCACATGAGCCCGCCATCACTAAAGCCCACCGCACACGATAACTGTCGTGTGCGGCAAATTTCAGCGAGTTTTTCGCCTCAATTGAGCGTGAGGAATATATATATCGTGTTTGATACTTTTAGTCTCTTGAGGAGAGAAACTCACTGTGTGCGCTGAAGGGTGGTCCCTTCATGTAGGCAACACATGAATTGCTATGAAAATACAATAGAATTAACACAATAAATACAGAACAATAGAACGACATACACAATACAATAGAACACAATACACAATACAATTTGGTAGTAATTCATGTCTGCCTACATGAAGGGAGAACCGCGCTGAAGAGAACTAACAGCTTAACTTGGCATAATCTATTGACCAATGAAAACGTACAGCGCTCTCACGTGATTTCAAAATGGCGACGTCCAGCGAAGTAATAAATAGTGACATAGGTATTTTAATATTCTGTTTTTCGTACTGATAACTCGTCAACCCTTAAATGATAAATTTCTGAAATCAAATCCACTGAAACTGTGTTTTAAAGTGAAATTAATTTTGAGTAATTTTATAATTATTTTGTTATAATTAAATGAATAGTGTAAAATAAAGAAACGTAAAACCACATTCATTTTGTGTGAAAACAATTCGTCCAATCAGGAGAGTCTAAAACAATAACCAAGAAAGCTTTGAATTTTCGTCAAATATGTTTAAAAACTGAGAAAGTGATACTCTTCTTCAAGTTGATAGATTTTGATGTTTAACCCAATGAGTTGGACGATTTTAACAAAACCAAAAAACAATTAGCATTCTTTGCTGTTGGACTGCCTAGTTCTTAGCCGAACTATTACTTAATGCTAAGTCAGCATGCTTTTAAGCTCAATCTAAAAAAGCAGCACTTAAATTCATATTAATGAGCAGTAATTAAAATTAATACATTAACATGCCATCTAGCCTAACTTATATTCAATCTAAATGTACTCTGATACCTCTGCTTGTTCTTTTGCTTAATAATTATTGCATGTCATTCTTTTTTCTCTCGTGTTTTACAACCGACTTCAGTGTTATGTGCATTCGACACACTTATTCCGTACAAATTTCCGCCATTTATAGTCTGTAACGCACGTTAGCGAAGCCTGTCGAGTAATCGAATATGAAAAAACACCTAAATTATTGGATTCAGTACCTCAAAACTACGATAACCCAGGGAGTCTGGTTACAAAGCATGTCGCATGATTGTGTTGAATGACTACATGTATGTCGAATGATTGCTCAATGCACGCAACACTGAAATCGGTTGTATAGAATTATGTATCAATAACTTTGTAATGCCATCCAGTTAGATTAATTAGCTTCTTAGTTATTCTGGATGTCAATTACCTATTACATATACTAGAATGCTTATAATTTTAAGATTTTTAGGTAATAAAGTATTGTTGTTGTTGATTGGTTCAAATAAAACTAATCATGACTTCAGTACGTGATTGGCTCATTTAGTTTTCGTTTGATTGGTTCAATTAAAACTAATCACGACTTCAGTACGTGATTGGCTCATTTAGTTTTCGTTTGATTGGTTCAATTAAAACTAATCACGACTTCAGTACGTGATTGGCTCATTTAGTTTTCATTTGATTGGTTCAAGTAAAACTAATCACGACTTCAGTACGCGATTGGCTCATTTAGTTTTCGTTTGATTGGTTCAATTAAAACTAATCACGACTTCAGTACGTGATTGGCTCATTTAGTTTTAATTTGATTGGTTCAAGTAAAACTAATCACGACTTCAGTACGTGATTGGCTCATTTAGTTTTAATTTGATTGGTTCAAGTAAAACTAATCACGACTTCAGTACGTGATTGGCTTATTTAGTTTTAATTTGATTGGTTCAAGTAAAACTAATCACGACTTCAGTACGTGATTGGCTCATTTAGTTTTCATTTGATTGGTTCAAGTAAAACTAATCACGACTTCAGTACGTGATTGGCTCATTTAGTTTTAATTTGATTGGTTCAAGTAAAACTAATCACGACTTCAGTACGTGATTGGCTCATTTAGTTTTCATTTGATTGGTTCAAGTAAAACTAATCACGACTTCAGTACGTGATTGGCTCATTTAGTTTTCGTTTGATTGGTTCAATTAAAACTAATCACGACTTCAGTACGTGATTGGCTCATTTAGTTTTCGTTTGATTGGTTCAATTAAAACTAATCACGACTTCAGTACGTGATTGGCTCATTTAGTTTTCGTTTGATTGGTTCAAGTAAAACTAATCACGACTTCAGTACGCGATTGGCTCATTTAGTTTTCGTTTGATTGGTTCAAGTAAAACTAATCACGACTTCAGTACGTGATTGGCTCATTTAGTTTTCATTTCATTGGTTCAAGTAAAACTAATCACGACTTCAGTACGTGATTGGCTCATTTAGTTTTCATTTCATTGGTTCAAGTAAAACTAATCACGACTTCAGTACGTGATTGGCTCATTTAGTTTTCGTTTGATTGGTTCAAGTAAAACTAATCACGACTTCAGTACGCGATTGGCTCATTTAGTTTTCGTTTGATTGGTTCAAGTAAAACTAATCACGACTTCAGTACGCGATTGGCTCATTTAGTTTTCGTTTGATTGGTTCAAGTAAAACTAATCACGACTTCAGTACGCGATTGGCTCATTTAGTTTTCGTTTGATTGGTTCAAGTAAAACTAATCACGACTTCAGTACGCGATTGGCTCATTTAGTTTTCATTTGATTGGTTCAAGTAAAACTAATCACGACTTCAGTACGCGATTGGCTCATTTAGTTTTAATTTGATTGGTTCAAGTAAAACTAATCACGACTTCAGTACGCGATTGGCTCATTTAGTTTTAATTTGATTGGTTCAAGTAAAACTAATCACGACTTCAGTACGTGATTGGCTCATTTAGTTTTAATTTGATTGGTTCAAGTAAAACTAATCACGACTTCAGTACGCGATTGGCTCATTTAGTTTTCATTTGATTGGTTCAAGTAAAACTAATCACGACTTCAGTACGTGATTGGCTCATTTAGTTTTAATTTGATTGGTTCAAGTAAAACTAATCACGACTTCAGTACGCGATTGGCTCATTTAGTTTTAATTTGATTGGTTCAAGTAAAACTAATCACGACTTCAGTACGTGATTGGCTCATTTAGTTTTAATTTGATTGGTTCAAGTAAAACTAATCACGACTTCAGTACGCGATTGGCTCATTTAGTTTTAATTTGATTGGTTCAAGTAAAACTAATCACGACTTCAGTACGTGATTGGCTCATTTAGTTTTCATTTGATTGGTTCAAGTAAAACTAATCACGACTTCAGTACGTGATTGGCTCATTTAGTTTTCATTTCATTGGTTCAAGTAAAACTAATCACGACTTCAGTACGTGATTGGCTCATTTAGTTTTCATTTCATTGGTTCAAGTAAAACTAATCACGACTTCAGTACGTAATTGGCTCAAGTAAAACTAATCACGACTTCATTACGCGATTGGCTCATTTAGTTTTCATTTGATTGGATCAAGTAAAACTAATCACGACTTCAGTACGTGATTGACTCATTTAGTTTCCATTTACTCCCATGGTTGGCTCATTTAGTTTCCATTTGCTCCCATGGTTGGCTCATGTAGTTTTCATTTGCTCCCATGGTTGGCTCATGTAGTTTTCATTTGCCCCCATTTAGTTTCCATTTGCTCCCATGGTTGGCTCATGTAGTTTTCATTTGCTCCCATGGTTGGCTCATGTAGTTTTCATTTGCTCCCATGGTTGGCTCATTTAGTTTCCATTTGCTCCCATGGTTGGCTCATGTAGTTTCCATTTGCTCCCATGGTTGGCTCATTTAGTTTCCATTTGCTCCCATGGTTGGCTCATGTAGTTTTCATTTGCCCCCATGGTTGGCTCATTTAGTTTCCATTTGCTCCCATGGTTGGCTCATTTAATTTCCATTTGCTCCCATGGTTGGCTCATGTAGTTTTCATTTGCTCCCATGGTTGGCTCATGTAGTTTTCATTTGCTCCCATGGTTGGCTCATTTAGTTTCCATTTGCTCCCATGGTTGGCTCATGTAGTTTTCATTTGCCCCCATGGTTGGCTCATTTAGTTTCCATTTGCTCCCATGGTTGGCTCATGTAGTTTTCATTTGCTCCCATGGTTGGCTCATGTAGTTTCCATTTGCTCCCATGGTTGGCTCATGTAGTTTTCATTTGCTCCCATGGTTGGCTCATTTAGTTTCCATTTGCTCCCATGGTTGGCTCATGTAGTTTCCATTTGCTCCCATGGTTGGCTCATTTAGTTTCCATTTGCTCCCATGGTTGGCTCATGTAGTTTCCATTTGCCCCCATGGTTGGCTCATTTAGTTTCCATTTGCTCCCATGGTTGGCTCATGAAGTTAAATAAAACATTAAACTGCTTACATTTGAGAGATGGGACTCCAAATTAGAGAGAAAGTTCCTCGCGGGTCCTCCACCATCTTGATTTACTGTTTTAAATTATGTAAATAAGTTAACCTGGCGATTGTTGCGTGACCAGCACAGTGCAATCTGATTGGTGTGAACTTTCACGCATGCGCATATATTTTGTTGCACGAAACAAAAAACAAAACAGAAAATAACGGCTTGCAGATTAAGACTCGGTGCTGCCACAGGCAGCCCGAGTAACAAGTGTTGTAAAGAAGCTTTAGTTCATAACTTTGAGCTTTTAGGTTAGCTCTAATTTCGGCAACTGTCATGCTTTACAACACTTAACACGCGGCTTTAGTTCACAACCTTGAGCGAGACGTTTAAAACCATCGTGGCTTCTAGAAGACCGAGAAACTTGAATATAGCTCATTTGAAAGGTGAAAGCGTGTATAATCTGTTTTCATACTTGTTCTCGATGCGATTTGAACATTACCGTGAGATATTCTTACTTTAACTAAAGCGTCCTAGTTTGAAAGTAGCCGCTTCAGGTGTCACTTCATGTTGTTGACGTTTACATAAATTTTGGTGTTTTTCCAATTTGAATTTCCCGCTCGGCTGATTAGGCCCATACCGCGGCAAAACGGTATGCTCCGATGTCCAAAAGAACGAAGGCTCTGCTATCAAATACAAATTACCGAGGGTTTCAACTTTTTTAGTAAATAATTTTATAACTTAGTAAACTCACAATGAATTACAAATTAAGAAAACTTCAACCTGTTAAAGTCTTAGGCTTAGCTTTTAAGTAGTTTTCTTAGTTTTTGACAAAACAGTTCACAAATGAATACTTTTAAGCAGAAACGTTAAAATCACGGCATGTGCCTGTTGTTTCTTTTCAGTTTTCGCGGGAAACTGGGGGCGGCCGCGCGCGGACAAGAAATAGCAAATACGCATGCGCGTAACGTTTTGCCGCGGTGTGGATTAGGCCGGGCCCGACAATCGTACATTTGAGGTCGGTCCACTGGGATTACGGAAGGCTAGCCTGCTTACAGGCTCTCGGTTTTTTTCGTAAATGTTAGTTTTCGGGTCGGGCTTGGGTTACCTGTGGGCCTCGCTCGGGTCCGGGCCTCGCTCGGGTTCGGGCCTCGCTCGGCCCACAGGTAACCCAACATTTCCACCCAACCCGAAAACTAATATTTCCGAAAAAACCTGAGAGCCTGTAAGCAGGCTAACGGAAGGCCGAGGAGGCGGAGCTTATCACTGAGTGCTCGTGATCTTCACCATTGTGTAAAGGAAATATCTTTGGCTAGCCCCTCATTACGGGAAAAAGTCAAAACCGATACAACTTGGAATGCTAAGTTCAAGTTAATTTTTTTACCGAGACTGATTGTTGACTTATATCTTTCATTTGCCGAGTTAAACTTGAAACATTTTCCAACACAGACCGAGAAATAGCCACCCAGAACTTCACTTCAAGATAACTTCAGTCAAATTGTGGTCATATTTACCCAATATTTGACGGCAAAGCGATACTACTTAGTGAGCTGACCTTCGTAATACTTTCCAAAAAGCTTCGTTGGCCCTTTATCTCACATAAGTCCAGTGAACCTTTAATACTTTCCAAATCTGAGTGCCGAAAAAGGATAAAATGAAGGAGACCTCGCTCACATTTGGCCCATTCTGTAAATCTGATCAAAGTTTTGAATTACCGCGCGCTTGAGTGAACACTTCATATGCAAATTAGCCCTCGTTAATGAGATATGTCCATTCATTCTGCTCGGCGGGCGGCGGGCGGCGGGCGGGTACCCTGGTTGCCAGGGGTTCGAGTTCGAGGAGCGGCCCCTCTTAACTCTCTTTCGAGCCTCTGGAACCCAGGGTAGCGGACGGACGGTGGAGTGATTAATAGTAGGATCTCTTATTTGGCATCCGAGGCATATGTAAATCTCGTATCATCTGCATACATATGTAAGCTAGATGATAAATTACAGTTGGGCAAATCATTTATGTATAACAAAAACAACAGAGGACCAAGAATAGATCCTTGTGGAATACCACACATGCCAGTGCAAGACTCTGACAAAATTTCGTGTACTCGTGTCATTTGTGTGCGATTTGTAAGGTAATTTGTGAACCATGCCAATGGTTTCGGTTGAACCCCGTAGAATTTTAATTTTGTTATGAGAATATTGTGATCAATAGTATCAAAAGCTTTTTATTGTCAATATTTAGAAACCATTCATTTGTGGCGTCTAAGAGAGCTGTTACAGTTGAATGCAAAGGCCTAAAACCTGACTGGAACTTTGCCAGTATATTATTTTGAGTTGGGTAATCATAGAACTGATTAAATATAGCTCTCTCAAATACCTTGATTACAACTGAAAGCACAGAAATATGACGATAATTATTAGGGTCTGTCTTGGAATCATCTTTAAAAATTGGGGATACTCTAGCATTTTGCCAGTGAGAAGGTAAAATGCCAGTATCAAGAGACAAAATAAAAATATGCGTTAACGATTTAGAGGTAAAGCTACCGCTAGCCTTTAAGAGGCTTGCGGGAATAGCATCAAGGCCACTGGCCTTGTTAGTCTGCAATTTACTCATTATTTCAAGTATTTCGGTCTGAGATAGATTTCTTAATTCAAAAGTGGAACTCACTCGATTAATATAATTTCTAAAATCAGAATTTGGAGATGGAACTGCAGAGGCCAACTTAGGCCCAATATTGATAAAATGATTATTAAAAGCATTGCTAACATCAACAAGGTTTTGTATATCAGCATCATTGCTTTGTATCAACAATGTTTTCTTACGGCCAATCAAGTCGACTGTTCTTAGGATGTTTGTCGCTGTTGCAGGTCATTCGGCGTTGTTCTGTGGGAGATGGCGACGCTAGCATCCCAACCCTACCCTGGCAAGTCTAACGAGGAGGTTTTGAAACATGTGGTTGATGGTAACGTCATGCCAAAACCGGATGACGGATGTCCAGATAAACTGTAAGTCTGATATCTATTGAAAGTGTCGGCTGTTTAGGGGCCGACCATTTGACTTTTGAGGGGGGGGGGGGGGGGGGGGGGTGTGTAGGTGTTTTTGAAAAAAAATAACCTGCAAGCCAACGGTGGCGAAAAAAAATATCCTGCAAGCGGAAAAGCTTTGTTCTGGCTCCGCTTTTTTCGCAAAAAAAAATGCGTGCAACAACACTGCTAAAGAAAAAAAAATCGAGCACAGACAAGAACACCCACCCCCCCCCCCCCCCTCAAAAGTCAAATGGTCGGCCCCTTACTTCAAATGTTTTTCTGACCTAAATATTTTCCACAATAAGATCCTCTAATAACCGCGCTGGCGTTATGGCGGGTGGTTGGGTAGATTTGTTTCGTGACGCAGGTAGCCCAAGCCGAGATTTGTGTTGCGTTCTCCTTCGTCATCACATCTTACATCCAGTACTAACCTAAAACCAAGTGGGTTGGGGCCCAAAAAGGTGGTGGGTCTCGGATACCATTAACTCCCAGCTGCTGCTGCGCATGTGCGGAAGAACACCATCACTTTTATCTTAGATTAAAATAATGAACGAGCTTGTGCTATGTCAATCGAATTGAACCAAGATACTACAAGATAACACCCCGAGGTAGAGGAGAAATACCACGTAAATGTCATAATAATATGCTTTCCAAACTTTTGGGATAGAGGATGGCAAAGATTAAAGTGTATTACGAAAGCTTATTCTAGAAACTTGATTTCTGTTTTCAGTGAACCGATTTCAAGTTGCTCTAAATTTCTCTTAAACAGTATTTTACATCCACTCGAATCTTTGCCATCCTTCATCATAATTATCTCATATTTTCGCCAGTATACCTGGAAAGTATAATTTGTTAATCTGAGTAGTTATTTGTTTCTTTTGTCACGAGAAAGTTTATCATTTGGGGGTCGACAATGCCCTTAGTATAGTTGGTTTCCGTAATACATTAGGTTCACAGAGCAACAACTTACTTGTTTCTAGGTTCACTTTGATGACACTTTGCTGGCAGTTCAACCCGAAGTCGAGGCCAACATTCCTGTCACTCATCAACATACTGGAGCCGGAGTTATCTGACAAGTTCGCTGAACGATCATTCTACCACAATCTACCACGAGACCAGCTACGAGAGATGCTCAAGACCAAATGCCATCACATTCCTAGACAGAGGGCAGAGACTGTGCAGTCAGAAATGGACTCCAGTACTAGTGCATAGGAGATGGGCAGAAAATACACCTCACACAAAACATGGGAGAATTTGATTCAAGCGTAACTTCAGACGGGTGTGCTTAATTATCATCATTCTGTTGGAGATGTGGGATCAAATAGGGTTTCTTGGAAACCCCCACCCCACCCCCCTGTTTCACCCTAAATTTAATGGTTAATCATTAATTACACATGTATACCCGAGGGAGGGGTGGGTGGATCTTGTTTGTGCTTGTAGGTAGACAAGTGCCGTTTTGTTACTCATTTACCATAACAACAGTATTACCACAATCACGTAAATAGTACAACTGAATGTTGATAATTTATTGTTGATTGAGTGGTGCTTGTGCTGTTTTCGTTATAGCAATATAAAGTAGACGAGTGGTGTATACGTGTACATACGGTATATTACTCGCACCAAAACATCATCAAAACAGAATAAATATTAGTTAGCTTCATCGGAAGTAATTTTATAAAAAATTGAAGGCACAAATGTTTTTTTCCGTGAAGTTCAAGAAAATGGAGAAGGGGTGAAAAAAGCAAGCATTCTTGTAAATAGGAAATAAGAAACCGCCGAATCGCGGCTTCAGAGTCTAAAACACTGATTGTCTCATCTAGAGTGAAGTCGGTAAATGAATAGAGCTTAATTATTATAATAGACATTCAAGTCGTAAAAATCGTGGAATTAATATTTGCTTTCATAAGAGGCATCAAACACTGCCGAGTATTTGCATTTAACTTCTGATTTCCATGATGTGCGACCGGTAACAAGGTTCGCACCAGACGTCAGTCAAAACTGCACTCGACTGGGTTCTGCACGTACGCGCCTTTTTGTCCAATCACAGCAGCTTTTTACGAAAGCCAACCAACAGTCGCTCCTACGTCACAACCTGCAGTGAACTGACTTTCCTTTCACTGGGGCAAACAAAAGGAATGCAAAAAGTGTGATGCTGTTATTTGATTGGCTGTGAAACTGGGACAGTCGACCAATCGCCAAAGGCTTGTCTTGCAACGTAAAGGGAGGAAAGATTACAAACAGAAGGGACACTGTCATGAAATGTTAGTTCTATTTCTGAATCTCATAATCATTTGTGATTATGTTTGGCAAGTAATATTCGGCGAGATTTATACAACAGCCTTGCTAAAATATATTAGTAACTATTTAGGTAGCTAAAGAAATTGCTACTGTAATGTTTTAGAGTATCCATAACATGAAATGTTTGGTCCGTCAAAGTTGAACGGCTGAAGCCGGTCGTTTTGGAAAGCGGGCCCAATTGTGTATATATTTTAATATTTTTAACCATATAATTAGTCGAAGCACCGCGTGTTGTTTTGCAGCAGTAGAACAATTTTCGTGGTAAAATTCGCCATTTTGAAAATGAGGCAAACTTGAGAATTTCAGCAAATGTTTGATCAACTGTGATCTTGCTTATCTCTTTCCCAACTCCTCAGGTTCGTTCCTCCCGAGAGAGACGTGGTAGTAAGAGTTCGTGAGAAATTATTTGAGATTATGCCGGCCAAAATAAAAGCCTTTCCTAGATATATATATATCCATCCATTTGCTTCTCAAGTGCCTCTTATGTTGTGAAAGCCTTTCCGAAGCAACAAATCGTTATAATATATTTGGAGGCAAAGTACAGTTGATCTTTGTCTTTCCGTTGATCTCTGTACATGTGTCGCGATCTGCCGTTCGAATCGACACAGCTACGAGATATTACCTATGTAAATGATGCAACAGAAAGGTAGAAAAACATGAAAGGATTATGAAGAATTTTCGAAGAAATACGAAGACTCTTTTACGGGAAAGAACAGTTCCTTGAAGAGAGTAGCGACATTCTTTACAACCCCGCGGACGCGACGCGATAAAATGTACATGTTTACAGGTTAGTCGGCCGGTTATTGTGCAGGACACTTTCAACCATTTCCAGATGTTTTCCTTACAAATTCAAGGTATTTGCCAAAGACAATCACTCCACTGAAACTCAACAATCAACAATCGCGAGTCCAAAGTGAATCCTGCCGTCTTCTCGGCTGATAATTATGCGAAATTATAGAATATGAACCAATCAAAGATCACTACCAGGTTTTCTGGTAGTGACGTCACTGGACGGCATTATCGGCTATTGGATTCAGACGTCTTTCTCGGGAGGAACGAACCGGAGGAGACGGCTGAAATTCGCTACTCCTCAGAGCCAAAATCAAAACATTTTTCTGAAGCGATACTAGGTCTATCCTGATTTTCAGACGGTACGAGGTAGTCCGCTCACTTCCTCCCCCGTCCCGTCTGAAAATCAGGCTATACTAGCTCTGACATTCGTTCGACTACAAATTAGTGTTATACGGACCGGTAGTAAATTCACATTTCACTTATTTGCTACTTGCCCCGAGGGTTTTACTCCCTCCGCAAAAACCAATGCGCTAAATTCCAATTAGCCGAGTCCTGACATTGATCAGCCCCTAACCCTAACCTAACCCCTATGGTTGTTTCAGGTCTCGTTAGAAATTCAAGTATGATTTTTAGACTGATTAATTGCAGAGAAAGCATCTGCTTGAGAAAATTTACATTTTGGCTATCCGATGATTTTGAGCCCGAGTACATTTGCCGTAATTCTCGTCGTTTTTTCCCCATTTTCAAAATGGCGGATTTTACTGCGAAAAGGTCTCGCACACCTGACGTATAACTCCATTGTTCATTTCATTTTCAGTTTATTTCTGATATATTTTTTAGATAACAATCGAGGTTTGTAACTAGTTCTTTCTGTGAAAGTTTCCTGTTACAGTGCGACTACTGAAACCAGGGCCACTTAGACAACAATAACTAAACACATTAATTGCAAATCGAAAATAAACTATTCCAAAGTAATTACATATCCAAGCATATCCATGATTTTGTTCATTAAATACGAGTATGAACAGTCCGCTATCGGAGTTTAGTGTTATCGCTTACTTGCTGTCGCTTGTTCCACGATCCATCCCATGATTCTTCGCGCGCTTTTCTTTGCACGTTTTACCGTCCCATTGCAAATCAGTTAAGTAATGATTCGTATAAGAACTGGAACAAGATATTTTGTTCCACGGCAATGAATGTGATTTCATTAATCCCAAATAGAAAATGGTTCAATTATATACTAAAGTATCTCTTGACTAGTGATAAAATTAGATAAAATTAGCGATCGAGCTGTATTTGGAAACTATTTCTAAATACTCGTCATGGTCATGATTTCTATTGTATTCACCTCATGAATTATTAATGAGTTTGAGAATCGCAGTTTTTTTAAATATACATGCTTTGTTCTTCGTCTGTTTTGTCAAATGCAAGAACAGAACATCAAACATTGTAGTGACATAAGATGTATTTTTGTTTAAAGATGTAAATTATTAAAGTGAATAAAACCTTTGAAATGAATTATTAACCTGTGTTTACTGTAGCCTGTTGATTTGCTCTGTATGCCTTAATTGCCAAAGTCAAATGATTTTTTTTGCAGATATTTAACCACGACTCTTTCACAAATCTTACCATACAAGAGGGCGTACATGGAGGAAGAGGAGGGGGAGAGGGGAGGGGGAGAGGGGAAGGGAGGGTCTCAGCACCGTTCACGAAGAATATAAATAACGGATCACAAATATAAATGTCCCCCCCCCCCCCGAATCATGAAATTAGTATAGGTAATCAAATGGGACGAGTGAAATTAGGGATAAATTTCTCGCGTTTGTCAAATCGGAGTAAAAATGTCACGCGAGTGCTGACGGTCACGAAGAATATTATTTTAAAATCACGAGTCGCGGAAAATAAAAACGTTCGATCACGCGTCACGAGAAACCGCCCCTCGTGGAGCGAGGAGGTATGGGCCTTATTCGTCGAGGGTTCAAATCTTGTATATGATCCGTACACGATTCTTTGACTCGTGTCACGTGAAAGAGAACCAATCGGTAACAAGTTTCATTTTCAACCCTAAATGGGACCACCATATAATGGGCCCTTTGCAGGAATGCAATCACGTGGTTGTACTGCACGGCAAAAAATATTTATAGGTAGGAGATCGGGAGTGTTTAATATTAGCAAAACCTGTTTGTAAATGCTATTTTTCGCCTCCAATCGATTGTCGATCTTTCAAAAACAACATTTTTAAAGATAGCTTGCCATGCAGCATCCATAGCAACGCCTTTCCCATGGATTCATTCGTTAATATTATCAGCACGTGACTGTATCCTGCAGCGGTCCTATTAAGCAGTATGTTATCTGTAATCTTGTAAATAAAGATAGCTTGCCATGCAGCATCCATAGCAACGCCTTTCCCATGGATTCATTCGTTAATATTATCAGCACGTGACTGTATCCTGCAGCGGTCCTATTAAGCAGTATGTTATCTCTTGTAAATAACAGACGACACCCTAAAAAGGTACCGCGTTTTGTTACGTAATTGCCTTTTGTCAAGACCCCCTAAATGGGACCATCGCTGAAATTTTACACCTTAAAAGGGACGGCCGAGCACCCCTGTCAGGTCAGTAGGAGAGTCCCCCCCCCCCCCTCCCCTCCCCCGGCAGGGTATTCTGTAGTCTAGCCCCTGAAACCACAAGAAAAAAAATTATATAGCGATACTTAGTGTTGATAAACTGCAACTGTTATGCTAGTGGATGGCTGTAGATGCTGTGGATTGGTGGAAAATGCTGCTGATGGCTGTCATGCTGTTGATGGCTGTCATGCTATTGATGGCTGTCATGCTGTAGATGGCTGTTGATCGGGCTATGATAAGATCAACTTGATTTATCCACGCTGACCTAATTCAACATATATAAAGCTGGTTTCCAATAGGGGCGTGCTTAAAACAAAATAAAAATACAATGATGATAAATAACCGTATGTTCCAAAGCTAATTCCTAAAATAAGTGCTGCATTAAAATATATAATGAATTTAATTACCCTAACTATCAAATACTATTTAATAGTATACTTAGTCTACGTGTCTAATACATTAATCTACTGAATTCTATAATTAAGATCATAGGAAATAATTAATGCCTAAGGCCAAGGGATAACATTTTGTTGCTAAACGAAGCCAGCGACCCACAACCACTTCATTGGGTACGGAGTTCCAACTTCAAAACGAAAAAGATGGAAAAAAAAATTTCCACACAGAAATGTAGTTTTAGTAGTAGTGTCTCATATACCAAAAACTCCGTTCAAAAAAAATTATATTGACGGAGAAATAACAAAAGGAAGTTTTTAACCGGAAGTAAAAGGTTCTTTTTGATTGACAGCAGACCAATAAACACACGACAAGTGCTCACTCGCCCGTAACGACGGTGTGGGAAATCGGAAAATATTAAATTCATTTCATATACCAATGTTTACGTTTATTGAGAAAAGTTTTTATACGATTCCACGATTCCACAATTCCATCGGATGTTGGCCTTATATCTTACAAAAAGCAAGCAGGATGCCCTAACCCTAAACCCTTAGCTTGAAAAAGAAAGAAAAAAGAAAAGCAAAACGAGGCCAAACAATGCATACTCGCAAAACCCGACAAGCGTTCGTATTTTCCCTTTCAGACAGAGTGCCGAGTGGTCCACATCTGAACATAAAGTAGAATTGATAAGAGCCAGCCGAGAGAATATTTGTTTCCAAGGGCGGCGACCATGAATCGGTTGAACCACGATCTCGCTATTGCCGTGCTGTTTCAGACGCCTGCAAATCGCTGTCTCCTCTACTAACTATGCTGGCATTCAAGGTGTTCACCTTGGCTTTGCCCCTCGAGGTCTTTTTGTCTTTCCCATTTTTCTAGGGAAACCAGCCGACTCTTACCGGTCACACAAAACATTTTCTCGATGCGGCGCGTTGCTTTGATCCGAAATCAACATTGGCGGGAAATCTTGACAGATAGTTGAACTGTGATGAGAAATGATTGGCCAAGAGCTTGCTAATTGTTGGGGAGGCGGGGCTTCAGATTCACGCACGACAGACGGGTATATTTTTTGAAGTGCTATTTTCTCGCTTTCGATTTTCAATCAAAATAGAGTTTTAAAAAAGCTCCCACTCAAGGGGAATTTATTCGATTTGTGCGAAATTTTCACAAAATGTTAATTGATATCTCAGCTGCAAAACCCGTGTCGGGGAATTGGGAAATTCTAAAAAGAGAGCTCTTGACGACGTTTCCCGCATATCTACTCGGATTATTTTTCGCTTTTTCACGGAAAGGATGATAACTTTTGAACTAAATCGAATTTTGAAATTTCCCGACACGGGTTTTGTAATACGATTCCTCAGAAATACGACAAAGCAAACAGCAAACAGAGTCGGAACTTCTGAAAGCCATCTCCGACTTTCAAAGAACTCAAAACTTTTTATGTTTTCTTGTAGCCAATTTTATAAGCTTTAAAACGATACATGAATGATTTATCTACGATGTTTCCTCGAGGCGCTACATAATTTAGACTGGAAACGCACCCTGAAGGTATCCGGTAACCGTAATCTATTTTTTAGGAATTCTGCTCTTGGTAGGGAAAGAGCAACCTTTTTGGTAGAATTTCGTAAATTGTAATTACTATTGGTTGCATACGATCCCCTAAATATATTAGACAATCTACTTGGTGCTAAGTTATGAAGAATCTTAAACATTAATCTAGCCTTAATTTGATTTCTACGTTCAGCCAGAGTAATCCAGCCAAGAGAGCGAAGGGCTATTTCTGACTGGCCAGTTTCGTTTTTGCAGCGCATAATTACCCAAGCGCACCTGTTTTGAAACTTTTGCAAACCGGTTGGGCATCATCATGCTGTAGATGCTGTTGATGGCTGTTGATGGCTGTTGATGGCTGTAGATGCTGTTGATGGCTGTCGATGGCTGTCGATGGCTGTCGATGGCTGTCGATGGCTGTCGATGGCTGTCGATGGCTGTCGATGGCTGTCGATGGCTGTCGATAGCTGTCGATGGCTGTCGATGGCTGTCGATGGCTGTCGATGGCTGTCGATGGCTGTCGATGGCTGTCGATGGCTGTCAATGGCTGTCGATGGCTGTCGATGGCTGTCGATGGCTGTCGATGGCTGTCGATGCTGTCGATGGCTGTCGATGGCTGTCGATGGCTGTCGATGGCTGTCGATGGCTATCGATGGCTGTCGATGGCTGTCGATGGCTGTCGATGGCTGTCGATGGCTGTCGATGGCTGTCGATGCTGTCGATGGCTGTCCATATCATGCTGTGGATCGTAGGTGCTGTATCTGTAGATGCCGTGATACCTCATAACCAGTACCAGGAGCCCATTACCAGGAGCCCATTACCAGGAGCCCATTACTAGGAGCGTCAATCTACCCCATTGGGTTTATACGACAGCACACTCGTTTTGTGCTAAAAATAGGCAGAATTTCGCGGGAGCAACACGATGCTTAAAGTGCAAGTATCGCCATAAAACAACATGAACTCTTTTTGCCCCAAATTCTATTTCTGATATACTTCAGTTTTCTTTGAGGCTTGAGCAGAAATTAAATAGAATGAACGCTACCGAATTGCGGGATTAATTCATCTTGTAACGTCACAATGAAAACCTACGGGATTTTATTGTAATAGTTTTCTCTAGGGAGGGAGTTGATTCATCTTATGACGTCACAGGATCCATGAAAAGTAACCACGGCCCAGTTTTTCGAAGCCCGATTAGCGATAATCCTGGATTAAGGCTTAACCCATTGTTTTGGTTCTCTCGGTAGAAGGTACTAGCAAGATAAGTGGCAACGTACTTGTTGTTTCTCCTCTAGGAATGAGTTTTTAACCTCAAAGAGGTCGTTCGCAAGTTAGCAAATCGAACTAAAGTTTTCCCTTAATCCTGGATTAGCCTAATCGAGCTTCGAACAACCGGGCCCAGAAGTATAGCCCGCGAAAACAGCCGCTTCTATTCGCGGGCCGAATGGAGCACCACGAGATGACATTCTCGTGAGGCTCTGGTTCGGTCCGCGAATAGATAGAGGCGGCTGTTTTCGCAGACTAACACTCTCCCTCCTTAAAATCAAATTTGTATTAGCATAATTATGGTTGAACGAGGGCCCGGTTGTTCAAAGCTAGGGTAAGTGCTAACCCGAAGTTAAACTGTACAGATTACAATTACACAAGGGATAAAGGGACCCTTGCTTCGAAAAACCGGACCCACAAAGGTATCCAGCATCAATTGCACATTAAAATTTGAAGCCCTTTTATTTATTCTTCAAACCAGATTACTACAAACGTATAACTCACTGCAGTGCAGTTCTACAGCCCTAGTATAAAGAATGCAGTGTTATCCTGGCAAACAGGGACTATCAGATAAAGGCACCAACTGGCTTGTTGTCTAAGGGACCGTCAACATTACCATGGGTAATGGTCCTGCGTCACTTAGAGCCCCGCTTAACGCCTCCCCGTCCATATTTTTGCTCCAATCTCGTTCCCATATCTGTTTTTGTCTTTTAATGCCCCACACTAACGTCCACGCCTAGACTCCCTCCCCCTAATCATCCAGTGGTTAAGCAGGGCACTAAACATATGTAGATGGTCCCTAAATATGAATACACAAATCCAGCTCCTTTGCTAACAGTAGCTATAATACTGTGCTATAACATATTGGATTTTCTTTAATACAATTTCTTCTCCCCTTTACCTTCAAGATTTTTCAAATGGAGGTTATGAAAGCTCCGTAATGTTATTATGCTTCAAGCTTTTTAAAATGTTTCATGTCAACAGTACTTGTTTTGACATGGCGTACCATATACATGTACACTAACAACACGCTGATTGGTTGATAGCCATGTGTTATTCGAGTACAGATGACGTCACGTTTACACAATAAACAGTGTGAAACACATGCTCTGATTGGTTGGTAGCTGTGTGTTATTAAAGTACAGATGCACACATGACGTCACTTTTGCATATTCTGCCATGCGTCTGTCCTCTTATTGATGCACATATGACGTCACAATGTGACAAGAACAAGTCACAGCACTCGACTACATCTCATGGCACACTTAATTTTCTCGCCACATTTTGATATTGTTGTATCTCTAAGAGTACAGACCCATGACAGAATGACACAAGAGATCGAGGATTGTCTGGTTAACGTGGAGAAATACACAAATACAACTAATTTTAATAGCATGACAAATAAATAAATGTTTTACCATCTGAGAAATTGCAACCAAAAAAATATTTTTGGGGCAGATTTATTGATAACTTATTGATGAACCGATCAACCGAATGGCTATTCTTTCTAACATGCTATCAATATTTGCCAACACCTTTCAACAATGTTTCAACAACGTTTTGGTTAGTCCATGTGGTTACTCCAGGTACATATACTCCGTACCTGAATTGCCTTATATCATTATGACGTCAATTCAAAACGCTAAGGATCACGGTCGTGGGAGGGGGACAAAACAGCAACACAAAGGAAATCGCTATCAAATGCATTTTGTAGAACGTAGAATAGCGGTAACAGCCACCAAATACGGTAAATATTGTAGGATAAACATTTATACAGCTGATATCTGGAAACCAGACAATTCGAAGTTAAATTTTCCTCAGCAGAGCAGATTTAGTTCGAAATTTTATTGTTCATGTCGATTCTGTGCCCCTCATAAACAAGCCGTGACGTCATAATGATATAGGGCAATTAGCTTAATTTATTTTCTAAGTAAAGTTCTTTGTTTTATATCTTTGGTACAAATAAATGTAAACGTTGTTGTTGTTTTCAGGCCATATTCAAATGGTTCCAAGCACAGCTGCAACAGCTGTTCACCATTGGACTGCAGGGGCACTTGTGTGTTGAAAGTCTGACGGGGGTAATTAAGTTTGCAAAAACAACAAAAGGATATACATGTAATTCAGTCATGAGTGTTGTCTAATTTATTTAGTCTTGTAAAACCTTAGTGAAATCAATGATAGGGAGATGATGAAACATTTACCTGTTATCCTTAAAGAGAATTACAAGAAACTTTTAACGTTAAAGTACTATATAAATATCAAATAACACTTGGATTAGCTATTGGCCTGCAGTAGCTTCCAAGAAAACACAATGGTATTAACCATAATACAAATCTGAATATACCATGAATAAGACTTCAAAAGAACATATCATTATCACCCTCAAACAGCACTCATGCCACTTAATTGGAATGAGTTTTGTTATGTTTTGTTATTGCAAGTGCCACATGGGCCATATGTCATGTGAAGAGGACAATATCAAATGTAAGTATCTCTTGATATAGGCCTTACGCATGATGATGTCATGCTTTTGTGATCACCACCAAGTGACATCATGGTGCATAATGGCTACCGTATTCTTCTATTGTTTTGTATACCTGTGGTACTATTAGAATCTGCATCATTAGCGCCACATTGTGTTACTAATGTGGTGTTGATTTCATGAAATTGACAAGTTTAATTTAAGACAAAATTTACGATATTTTTACACAGGGGCTTAATTATTGATTGCAATTGTAACAGATGCAAATGATATGAGCTACATGTACATGTACAATGAGCGGTATCACTGCAGAAAAGAGACTTTTTGACGAAAAAGTGATCATCTTGTTCTTTTTATATTTTTACTCTTCAATGTCATACATCAAAATCATTCCATAACAGCATTCCTAAATCTTGGTAATCATATCTGTAATCGGTCATTTACATCAAAATCACTTAAATTTCACACCTGATTTTTGTTGTCAATTTTTTTAAACTAACATGTAATTTTAGAAAATAATTCTTCTTTTCAATGTTACCTTAGTCTACAATATGATAATAAAATTTATCATAAAAGGTTTTGTTGGTAAAGAAAATATCAATACAAATCATTCAGCTTTGAAGGATATCTTTGATATGTTCTTTTGAAGTATCTCTCATACGTTGACCTTATAGCTAATTGAATTTTCCTTCATTCTCATTACATGTATATATTAACAAAGGTGTTACGTAATGAGTCAAATAATGTACAGATCATCTGAATATGCTGGGTCTAGCCCATTATTTATAACTTACTGAAATGTAAACATGGGGAATAGAGCTAGTTTATTGTAAACTACATGATCAATCATGTGATCAACCATGCTTACTTTAATTTCAAAATCAAAATGGTGGATAAGATTTGGGAAGTGGAAGGGTTATAATGAATTTGAAAGCTTGTGACAAGTTAAAACGTAATAAAATAAGTTTATAAAAGCCCATTTTTATCATTAACATTAATTGATTCTACATGTATTTCAAGTACATAGTTCAACAGTAGAATGTTTTCTAGTGTTGTGTCTGAGTTATAAGGGTTTATATTTCAAATAAAAATTATGCTAATGAAGTAGTGTTAAAACTACCTGTTTTTATACATGTACCATATCATTAGTATATTTGAAATGGTACAACACTCAAATCAAGAAATATTATACCACAATGATTATTCAACTAGTTACTTTTAGAAATATTATTTTAATTTCTACTAATATACAATGTAGCAGGGCTCGAAATTAAGAAATTAAGGCATAATTTTACACCCAGCTTAAAAAATTTAGGCGTAATTCTCCAAAATTTTACGCCTAAGTGGAAAACGTTAGGCGTAAAACAAAAAAATCTAGGCGTATTTACGCCCGTATCGGGCGCAATTTCGAGCCCTGTGTAGTTAAACTGGCAGTGAAGCATGAGTACATTGAGTACATTTTTACAAGTTCAAAAACATGCCACAAGAAATGGAAAAGAAAAGTGAGTAAAATAACTGTTTTAACTCGGTACACACTACATACAAAAATAATTATGTACTAGGCAGTTTACTAAATGAAAACTATGGAGAACCTAACTGTGAATCGATGTAGAATTGATTTTAATAATAATAAAATGGGCTTATATACACTTTAAAACGTATGATAAAAAGAGAAGATACATTTCCATAAGAAGGAAGATGGATGTGAATTAAAGCTACAATAAATCTACAATCATAACATGCTTGGCACATGAGGTTGGTTGACAATGCAGCTACACTAAACACTTTCTTTATGTGCATTCACTGTTCATTCAAAAGAACCAGCTTATCAATGTCAACTAGACCTTACACTCCTCAATGTACAGAAACTACAACATTCGTAAGAACTTTTGTAAAATTTCACATAACAATAATTATTATTATTATTAGTATTACATAACTGATATTAAACTAGTTTCTTTGACTTAATTATTATATTAACAAAACTTATTAATTCATGTGATTGTTAGACTTTTAAAGGCCAACCAGGCCAACAAACTGCAGCATTCAGGGCTATTAACAACCCTAGTTGCAGTAACATCTGGCATAAATACTTACAAGTATTACACTCAAGGTGCAATCGCCTCACTGGCAGCAGCTGATAGTTTACAACTGCTTCCTATTTGCACCCACTACATTGTATATTGGTAATATTAAGGTAAACTATTCTATTTTATGGCTAGTCAGTCTGAGGACCTGATAGCATGCCATATGGACAACAAATTGAAGGGATCAGAATGAAAACAACCAATGGTAAGTGACAATTTGAAAATCTTGAAAGTCAACTTCGCTTTTTTATTAAGAAAACCTGTAATTTCTCCTCTAGAATGTTAGGTAATATCAATTGAAATTTAAAAGAAACGAAATAGTGCTCAAAATAAGCAAGTTATCAAGCCATTTCTACAGCGAAAATATGTATTATATTGTTTTGTTGTTCTATTACGTGCAAGGGGGAGGGAAGACATCAAGAAACAACATTGTCACGCATGTGCTCACTATAGGCTCACTACTAAGGCAGACTTTTGCTCTCTCTAAAGTCGCACACCAAGCTGGAGAGATGAACTGCGTCAGTGTAGATTCTTGTTGGAATATGGTGGGCTAACATTTCAAAAGAGTGACTTTGTGTAAAGTGCTGTTGGACATCATTAAAGTGCCTATGAAGTGAAAAAATCGACCCCTTTATTTTATTTTAATTATATAATTTTAGTCTTTTGTAAAAATATGGCCCACAGCAAGGCTTCTTTGAGAAAAAAATCAGATGGCAAGGCCCCTCAAGTAAGACATATTTAGAATGAGAATTAGACAAAAAAACGCACTGTATTTTGTATTATTTACGAAGACGAATTAGATGTGCAAACCAACTGACGTCACGGATGTGATTAGCACATCTTTAACAGCATAAAAATTGTCACATGATTTTGACAATTATGCATAATTTCAACAAGGAGAAACATAATGTTCGCACTCTCCAAATGTATTTTTAATTGTACAAAATGTCTACGGAAGACTAAAATTTAATAAAGTAAAATAAAAACGATCAGGTAAAATAAACAAACAAAATAAGGAATGACCAGACACTGATAATCAATTTTTGACTCTGCTCTCTGGTAAAAGAGCTCATAAAATTTTATTAGTAGCAGTAGGAGGTGTTTTTTCTATAATCATCATTTTCACATACACAAATTGTCACGATCTTCGTAAAATTAGAAGTGACCGTAAAAACAAAAGAGTGATGCTAAGCAAAATTATCACTTAGCCGTTTTCATTTCCACCCCTTCAATTTGAAGCAAAGCTGGTTTTGAACACTTTTGAGCCATTAATTATTACGATAAATATCTTATTAAACTCGCTGGCTTGGTCCAGATGCTTGGGTCACAAAGCAGGGAAAATCTTGGTTCATACATGTACTACTCAAATCACTAAACTGTTTACAGTGGCAACCCCAAAATAACAATCGATCATTTATATGTAACTACTTTGGATTCACAGCTCACTTGACCATTTGGGGTGCCCCAAATGATCACGAGCAATCAAAACTAGCCCAAAAATAACGACTGATGATTTGACTGCCAACAGTTTGTGTCTCACCGAGTTCAAGACCAGTTTCATCAGCATTCAGAACTCACTGCCCAGATATTTAGTACCTGTTTGAAGCAGCAAGAATGAAGCAGAGTGTGCATGTGCTAGGAGTCTGAAATGTTCAAGCCATGAACTTTCATTCAATCATATTCTTTCTCCAAAGACAGCAGCAACATTGCAGTCAAATCTCTAAACGAAATGTGTGTGAAAATGTCTGCTCTTGGTCTACCACACAATAGTAATGTCATGTCAGGTAATCATTTGGAGCACCTCAAATGGTCACATGAGCGAATCAAAAATAGTCAAACGATCTATTGTTATTTTGGGACTGCAGTTTAGTGATTTTGGTGGTCTTTATTACTAGGTTAAGGATGAAAAATGGATAACCTATCATACACATTAACTGAAACCTCAGAAATAACATAGCCTCTCAATGTTATATGAAGCTCCTATTGATTATGCAGAACTAATCTAAACAAAAATCCATATAATTATTTTATAGTCGGAAGTAAACAGACCTTTGTGCCCTTGAAAAAAAAACAACATTGGAGTTCCATTGTACAAGCAAAATGTGCATAACCTAAAATACCTACCTTAAATTTCTCTGGAACTTTCAACCTGCTCAGACAGTTTCTGAAGCAACAGTAAACAGCATGTGCATTAAACACAACAGTAAACAGCATATTAAAAACTACACAACTACTTATGTGAACTATCTAAGTACATGTACATTGTACATATCAAGTATTAATCTACAAATGGAAGAAATCTAGCACAATATTACAGATAACATCAGTGACTTGACTACACATGTGTGTGTCAAAGCATAGGTTCTAGGATAATATGCACCAATAGTCTACTCTTGTTACATTCTTACACATTTTACATGTACAGTTCTTACAGCTGAGTTTTCAAGCAGTTTTCACATAACTGCAGGCACAATCTGAGCAGCTGGCAGAATAACAAAACCACCTTTTCGTACTCTTTTCAACAGAGATCCTTACTTTGTCTGGGTAAAGCAGCCAGCACATAATATATTCAGAGTATAGACTGCAATATTTGCTGGCTGCTAGCTCTCTGGCAAATCCACCCTGTACTGTTCGTAAGACCACACTGGCGAAAAGAGGGGTAAAAACGAACCTTGAAACTTATTTTCACCTTCTTTATAAAATTATCATTTGTTGTAAAACTTTGAAAATGAGCTGTCAGACAATTAGGCAAAACATTTTTACTGAAATTTTGGAAAAAAACTATATTCTTTACAATCAACGACACATCAGTACATATCCATTTTACAAAGTTACAGTTACATATATATACATAAATTGTATAGCAGCTTTTAAAGAGCTGCCACAAACTGCTTTTCAATAATTATAACAAAAATTCATTAAGATATTATGTGTTGAGAAAATTACAAGTGTGTGAAGAAGACTTACAGTTAAATCATGCCCATTGGTTGAAATTTTGTTATGTTTGTTTAAGTTAAGCAAACTGATTGGCTCTTAATTATGTGTGGAAATCTATCATTTTCGATTTTTGAATTTCAACTTCATAACATAAGCGACTGTTTATATTATGACCTCATGCTGCACGACATCACGTCAGTTTTGCCGTATTTTTCAGGACTGCAATAAGTTTGAGGGAGAAATCTGTTTCTACTTATTTCTAGTCAACTTGGAGATCTACCTGACAACATCATTATTGGTACAATCCAGCAGGAAAAATATCAAATATATAATTATATTATTTTAATTCCTAAAATCTGGGGATATAACTTAAATTCCTCTTCACAGCAGGTCAATATCAACTTCAGTTTTATTTTCATTCCTAATAAGATTTTAAGGCAGCACTAACCCACAAATAGCAATGGCTAATCGAGGCGGGTAGTGGTAATAATCAACTCAAGACAGTATTTAAAATAACTACTAAGATTACTGAGAGAAAAGATGATTGTACAAAACTATATAATTTAAGAAAAAGAAAACAGAATGATTTAACTGTATAATAATTATAAGTGCAAGACTCGGAAATATCTATAGTTACAAAGTACAGATGGTGCCAGAATATGAGTACTATTATAGTAACTTTTGATGGGCGATTTTTTGGATAAGAGTGGAATAGTCTCTTCATTACAAGACCCAACACCGAAGCCCTAAAAAAGAGTTTTTCATACACACGTTGGGCTAGGATGGGTGTAAAATGTGTCATTTGAGCATATCTTCACCGTCTTTAAGTCATTCTTCGTGAAAATTGGCATCTGAGCTGGGACAATTAAAGCAAATATTTTGATATTCATTTTGTGATAAAATTTAAATTGATGACGTCACAATCGACGATGTCATAATATTGATGTTTTCTTAAATGTCGTATTTCTTAAATATCGACTTCCTTTACATAGGGGTATTGATAGATATACTCGAGACGTTTTCAACACTGAAAACCGTTTGTCGCTACGACGTAAATTAGCTGAGATATGATTTTTTTTTATATTATATATAATTCTGTCAAAAACCTGCTGTCGAAGGGTAAGTTCCCCCGAATTTCAGTAACTTAAATCTAATCAATAATTGTCACATGTGTGGTACCAAATTGTACCGATACCTTGTCAGAAATATCACCAAGCTATCGGATAATAAGGAGAATCAATTTTTTTCACTCAAACCTTTTTCAATCCTAAGTTAATGCACAAAACTTGTCTGTGACGTCATCCAATGTGTGACGTCATAATTTAACAATCGCAAATATTTTCGTTATGAGGTTGAAATCCAAAAATCGAAAACGATAGCATTTTGCCCTACCGGCTAGCCTTCAATACCAAACAAGAGTTAACTTAATCCAATCAAACATAGAACAAAGTGTACCAACGGGTATTTCCATGTCTGTTTGTACTATAATTCTGGTTCAGGGGGGGCATGTATAATTCACTAAACATGTGATATCTCGATGAATTTTGCTCGTATCAAGAAACGGTTTGCGGCTTTCATCATCTCTTGAGAAGCTCCTTCAAATCAGCTATAGAAATTATACATATGTTAAACTTTTTAATACGGCGATGTATTGACGTCATCGATTGTGACGTCATCATTTTAAATTTTCTCACAAAATGAATATAAAAATAGTTGCCTTAATTGTCCCAGCCTAGATGCCAATCTTCAAGACGAATGACTTAAAGACGGTGAAGATATGCTCAAATGACACATTTTACACCCATCCTAGCCCAACGTGTACAGAGGGGCATCTCTATGGAACAGTCTACCTAAAGTAGCACAAGAGTCTACAAGTATTAAACAGTTTTCTAAATACTTGTAGCCTCTTTTTTAATTCTACCGCATCATTTTTTAGTATTTAAGAAGCCAACATATTTAAATAGAATATTCTTATTTTTTATTACCTAATTATTATTAATCTTGTCAATATTATTATTGTTATCATTAACTTAGAACTAAACACACGGCTCTCTGGAAGAGCATCTTTGTAATTTTCATGATGAATGAGACTCCGTGTATAAATAAAGAGTATGTATGTATGTATGAATGTCAACATAGATATCCTCATCCTTGATAAGTACAGTATACCGTGAATTGTTTTCTTAAAATTTGTTTTCTCAAGACAGGGGATACCATTCCATATCACTATTAAAAAGATCATAATAAAATCTCAGCTTATGTACATGTATGTCATAACAACAAATGGTTTTCAGCATTGACAACTTTCCAAAATAATGTCTCTATCAAATTCCCTATATTAAGGAAGCAAATGCAATGGAAAGCAAATGGATTATAAATCATGTTTAAAAGTTCATTATATTTCTACCCCTTTTTTCACCAGTGTGAACTATCTGGTACATTCACATGTCATGTTACCTCTCTGATAGTGTTCTACAGACATTTGTTACCAACACATTATCTATGCTCAATATAAGTAATTAACCGTTAAATATACTACTGTTGTCAATTTAAATAACTAGTGAATTGAGTACACAGTTTGCAAAAATGCCAGCTGCTGTCACTTGTAGAAAACACTTGTTTGTTTTCCTTAAAAGTTCAATCCTATCTTTCTATTGTGCACAGCTTAATTTGTTTGTTTTGCTAAACAACTGTAGAGGTGGTAATTAACATAACAATAAATTCAATTAGAGGTGGTAATTAACATGATAATAAATTCAATTATTGTTTCCAAAATGTTTTACACAGCCAATTTCATGTTATATGCTTAACAACTAAGAAGTTTGCTCTAGATGTTAAGAATATAATATACATGTCTTAATTATTACACCTAACCTTAGGAACCCAATAATATACATGCAAGTATCAACACACAGCAGAGTAATAATCCACATTATCCTAGCACTTGTGGTCTCAGAGAAATATAACTTACATAATGTTTTACAAATACGACAGTTAGTACCACCATATATTATAAGTATTGGTAATTAATTTGACAAGATATTCTATTATAGTCTTATAAGTGTGCAAGATAATTTTTAAGAAAAAGATACAGTAATAAATACATGAAAGACTTTTCATTGTGACTTATAGCAAGTATATAGACACACGTATGCATAGAACATGTATTCCTTCTCATCTTGTGTATACCAAGGCTGCCAGTGTCCCAAGTCCCAGTGTTGTTATGAACAAACCCTTCCACCATGTACTGTCATTTGTTTTGTCCCGGAACTGTTTGTTAAGTCCATCCTATTTGAGATCCACAAATAGAAAAACATTTTATTAAAGAGGGCAGTCATAATAAATATTTCCAAAAACAATTAATACATATATACATAAATGCCACTTTTTTAAATTATAACTTTTTCTTTTGCCAATCCATAAGGAGGCCTTGGTTTTCAAAATAAGATTTAGTAATTAATGGAAACAAGACCCAGTGTTGATATTATGTCTGGGAATAGCTGTTATTACAGTGGCATCTACTAATAGCAGTTTCAGCGCTATTGACCCAAACGCCTCACTTCAATGCAACAAGCACTATTCAAACTGTGTATCTAAATTAGTTGTGCTTGTTTAAGAGGGTGTTGGTATCATGCAATAATGATGGTTTGAGTGGCACAACATTACATTGAAGTGAGGCATTCGGGTCAATTACCGTTGAAACTGCTATTCGTATATGTTGTTTCTCAATTCAGGTTGTTTTTCAAACAACCTAGGTTATTTTCAAACAACCGAGCTTAACTATAAATTACAGTTTATTTTATTAATCAATATTCAAGTTTTAGACTGCTTTTCATTTTTTGCTTTTGGAGTTTTGACAGTTTTGTTTGTACCAATGGAGCTGAATGAAGGAATCGGTTAAAATCTCTGCTCAGACAATTAAAATCCCTGCTCAAACATTCACCTTAAATCCATGACTATGCAAGCGCTTCACTTGATCCTTCATGAGGGCAACAAGCGGAGTAACTTCAATGACATATGCATTTTTCTTCCAAAAGCCCGAACCTGGCCGCAAGTTGGTTTGAAGGGGCCGCCAGTTGAAATTATCAGTGACCTTCCTGAGCCTGTTGGAAGGCTCACGAACACATCTTTCCCACGAATAAAGTTACATAAAACATTAAGCTGTTCACATTTGAGAGATGGGATTCCAAATTTGAGAAATTTTCTCTGCGACAGACTTTACACTTTGAAATTTCATTTCAATCGCCTTTTTGTTTAGACTTCGTTATGCATAAATAGCTAATTACCAAAAATTTGGAAGTGACATCACAGACACGGTTTTGGGCTCCGAGTCGCAGACCCTACATTGTACATGGGGAGAAACGGAAACAATGAAATCGCCATTCTCCCTCAGGTAGGGGATGCTGTACGCAGGCTAACAGTAGGCAGGTTTTTTTCTTTTGATGTCACTTCACTTCTTTACTGTTGACAGGTCAGTTTTCCAGTTATACACGTATTATTATTTTTATGGAGAGGACGTACCCTAGTACTTTCAATTTTGGAAGTCCTCGGACTTTGGAGTGTAGTAACGTTGAACTATTCATGAGAATACTCAACGGGGGTTTCAAAGTATGTCACGTGGTACAAATAGAGACCACTGGTTGGTAATGACCCTCATGAATAATTAATGAGTAGTAGAAGGTACATACTACCAATTTACTTAAAACTAAAATACCTTGATGTCTGAGAAAATATAAAGTATTATGAATTCAATATTAGTAAAAAAAACTAATTTATTAGAACTATTTTGATTTAAAAACCACAGCTATGGTTTCAGAGCTATTTATATCATTTCAAATAACTGAGTCAGACATAAAAACAAATACTATTCAAATAGATTGAAAATTACTGAATTGACAAATATATTTCTACTGTGAACAAAGCACACCCACTAATGAATAAATAATGTCTAGTTATTACTTTGGTTCAATCCACATTCCAGGCATTCTTGTGCTCTGATGTAATGCTGAGATATATTCTCGCACACTGATGACTACATTTGTATATAAAATCTCAGAAAAAATTTTTGCGACAAAATTCCTATGCACAACACTGTACATGCCATTTCACAGAAGTGGCACTTGCAAAAATACTGCCTACCAAATGTAACACTCAGAAATATTGTCTAATATCAGTAACAGTACAATTTCAGAAGTAACATTATCACAGCAAACAGATGTTGCTACTTCCTTGAACTGGTTTCCTTTTAGTTCACCCATTTTCTAGGTGGGGAATAATGCTAAAATAGCAAAAAGTCATATTGTATTCATAGACAAGTAAGTCTTGTCATATTTTCTTCAACTGTCTCAACCAGTGGCTTTTTCAACATTCCTGGATGTCAGCCAAACAGCAGCTCTGGAAAACTGTCAAACAGTAGCTGATATATTTCAAATTTAGACAAAAGTCTGCAATAGATCAATACTTCTTGTATTGTCTGTGTTTCACACTTGTTTGTGGTTTTGTTAGATTATTTGACAGGCCATTATACTACATGATTGAATGATTGCAACGAAAGTATGCAATTAATTACATTAAAAGTGGTCATGCATACAAATCCATGTACATTTGGTCATATTTTTGTCAACTGTCTCAACCAGTGGCTTTTTCAACATTCCTGGATGTCAGCCAAACAGCAGCTCTGGAAAACTGTCAAACAGTAGCTGATATATTTCAAATTTAGACAAAAGTCTGCAATAGATCAAGACTTCTTGTATTGTCTGTGTTTCACACTTGTTTGTGGTTTTGTTAGATTATTTGACAGGCCATTTTACTACATGATTGAATGATTGCGACGAAAGTATGCAATTAATTACATTAAAAGTGGTCATGCATACAAATTCATGTACATTGTTGCTGCAACCAATTTTTGAGAAAAAAGAATAATCATTTATTTTCATTACATTAATTTACCAAAACAAATTTATTTGAAAATGCTTTTAATTTTGTTTTCAATAAGAATTCTTCTAAATTGAACATTTAAGGACAAACCAATATTATTGTCAGTGGGGCCAACAAACTGTAGCCTCTAGTCATGACCTTTGGAATAAATTTTAAAATTTCAGCAAATTTAAGACTACCTTAGAGAAGCCTGTATGAAGTATCCACTAGACCAGCATTGGAAAAAAAATGGTGTTGCTGTTTTTTTCATGTAGCTATGTATCGAAAAAACATATTGTACTGGTACAGTGTACTGGCTGACAGAAGAGGCTTAGTAGTGGAATCTCTGCTGTATAAAATGAATGTTACCTAAACACACATGGTCTTAAATGTATGATAAAATCCTGCTTATATAAGCTCTAGGCGTATACAACTTCATGAGGGGAGGGATTTAATAACTAAGGTACATGTAGCTTGTATCCAGGAGCTTCCTACACCTAATCTACACACTATTTCTTAGTGTTTATGGAAAGTTTGCATTACTCATTCAAGCATGATACAACTATAATAAACCATCATTGTTCATTCAGCCAAATTAAAGAGGTGAGGAGATGATTGGGAGGGGGGCTTATATCATCAGCTTAATGGGCTTACAGATGAGTGGAGCTTATAACCAGGCATGGTATATGAACACACACTGTTCCTGTATGTTGCTCACATATTTTATATAATTTTATTTATTTCCATTTTTTCAAAATATATTTTAGACTTACATTATCAGTGCATTAAGCAGCTCCCATTAAGAACAGTACTGTACAGGTATATACGTCACACAATTTACAGTACGACTACTGAAACTAAGGGCCACTAACACAACAAGAACTAAACACATTGCAAAACAAAAATAAAGCATTTCAAACTATAAATCCTAGCATATCCATGCAATTTTCTTCATTCGAAAAACTTCAGAACTAGTTGATGAAATTTGCCTTTTACCAGATTGAAGCGCAACCAAGTCGAAATATCATTGTCTTGTAATCGACTCTGATTGGCTCAAGTAACCATAAGTTGGAATGCTTTGTTTTCATTCTGCAATGTGATTGGTTCTTGTTGTATAAGTGGTGCAAGTTTCAGTAGTTGCACTGTGAAGATAATTTCTTATCATAGTACTATTATAATTATGTGACATTGCATTATTTACATAATTTTTAAATGAATTCATTAAACAGTTATCAAACTGTACGATGTACTTGAAAAGTAGAAATTAATAAAGAAATTTTAAAAGTACAGAATAATATGTCATCTAAAATTTAGCTTCAATACACCAATAGTACTGTGTTGGCCACTCTTCCATGCCTAACCATAATAGCTGCATTGGTATGTATTAAAGGACTAACGTCACACACAGCATCTTACTATTGTACTAAATAAACCATCATGTTTTCAACCTATGACTCTTATTGTATACTCTTATATCCTGCTAGTACAATGAAGGACTGAGAAATACCTCAAATTCTTTTTCAACTTAGCTTGAAAAACCTACAAGAGATCTGAAAATTTGGCATGTTTGGGCAAACAATATCCCTTCATTAGCATGACAACACCTCAAAAAGAACTTCTGAAAACTCCGATGGCCAGTTGGCTGTCGTGGATCACTGGAATTCTAGTTTAAATTTCTCTGAAGTACGAAGTACCCATCTGGAGATGTAGATTTTTTGATTTATTTAGAACAAAAAATCTTGAATATATAAAGTTGTAAAATATTTGTAGGGTAAAGGGAGAAGAGCTTTGACATTTTGACCTGTAGAAGAGCACATGACAATAATGTGATAATATTTCTGCCAGTTGAGACATGATCATTAAAACTATGCCAAAACTTTCAACAGGAATCTAAGAATTTTTTGCTTGTAATCCTGATAATCATTACAACTTGTCAAACACCCAATGGAGTTTCAAGTTACTCAAATTCAAAGACCATTTCAAATAAAATCCTCAAAAAAATATGATATCGTAATAATACTTACACGTTTATCCTAGATAATGTGCGATTCAGTTTTTCACATATTCTAACTTTTTACAATTTTTTCCCTTTTTTTTTGTATTATTTTTCATAATTGTTTTATTTTTCTGGACGCTGTTGTTACATACGTTTGCAAATTACTTAAAAAAAAAAAAAAAATTCACTACATAATTCTAAATGGAAAATCGCTGGGTTTTCAATCAGACAATAGTATTTTAGAAAACACCAGAACTTGACAACCCCTTTTCTAATGATGGGTTTTGAGCTTTTCAAAAAATTCTAAAAATTCCAAGGAAAATCCCTGTCATCATATTGTGCAAGAAAGCAGATTGCTTTTGTTAATTTGTTTTCGCTTTCAGGACTTGCACCGTTATATTAAAGAATACTGGTATTTTCCTAACTTAAAAACCAATGATTTTTCACCAGCTTTGTTCGTGAATCACATCCAGAACTGAAAATAGAAAATTATTCTTCAAACAATTCTGTGTTTACGAATGACTTGCAAATTTTATCAACCACAGTTGTTAGGATATGGAAAATTATCGCTTGGCTCGGATGATCGAAAAAGGGAGCCAAAATAGATACGAAAAATCAATAAAATCGAACTTCATTAGCTGAGACTTTAGAATTAAAGTTCAACTCACCCATCCGCCTTCGCCGTCGATCCATTCGCTCAGACCACCGACGTATTTTCCAACCCACTCGGTTACTAACTCGACCAAGTCTTTCATGTTGTGATGTTCGCAGTAAACAGCAAGTCTTCCACCGAAAGCATACAAAACAACGATTCTTCCCCAGTTAATTTCATCAGCAAAGACTTCGCCAGCAATATCCACGAAAGTGCTATAAGCAGTGCTTCTAGAAATGTTCAATTTATGACACAAATGGTTCAGCAGAGCCGGGTATTGTTCCTCTATTTTGTCAGCCAGCTTTCGCAAAGTTTCCGCGGCCGTGTTCGGTGGTTTGGGGTCCTTGCCGAGTCGATAAGAGATGAAGTCCTTAGCCAGTAGTTCAGCCTGTTGTACTAGCTCAGGATAGCAAATTCTTGGGTCATTTGGAGGGAATTCCATGGGCTTTTTCAAATCACCGTATTTGATCAAACTCAAAGACCACACGCAACTGTTACTCGTAAATGCAATCACACGGCCATCTTTGGTGAAGCTGGAATTGCGGACGAAAAGAGAAATTCTCAGAGTTTAAAGTAACATCCGGGGGGGAAAGAAGAAAAAATAATCATTGCTGCTCAGCTGAAGGCAAGATTGGAAGCAAAAAGCGGCGAAGTTTTGGCACGAAACGTTCTACCAGCCCACCCGCTTCGACTCGATTCAAGGACGACTACCCAAGGGCTATTCATGCGGTAATCCTGCGCTCTGATTGGTCAATTTCTACTACAATATAAAAGTTCACACTATGCTGGTGCCAGCCTTTTTAAAGCAGCGATTAACAGCAGATTTTCTGAAGTGAAATAAAATGAATATTTTTTGGTAAGCTATTTAAATGAGGGGCAAATATGTTGTGATACAATACAATACGATACGATACTTTATTTAACCACGTGTCACCTAGGAGCTAATACAACTTGTTTAAACGTGAACGTGAACAAAAGATAGGCAAATAAAAATACATACAAACTTATAATTTTAAAACGTTTAGATACACTTGATGTTTAAGAGTATTAAAAAGTCTTAAAATATTACGAAGTCTTGAAATATTACAATATTAAACATGTATATTAAACTATGCATATATACTCATTATAATAAATTTATATTAGAAATTTAGAGGTAATTATTTATAACGATAACATATGTGATGATCACAGTAAAGGAGTCAATAAACAATACAATACCATCAACAACTTTATTATACACGGTAGCCATCATTATACAGAAATTAATACTCTTCCAGGGAACCGTGTGAAAATATGTAAGTAATATAAGATAAGTTAATAATAATAATAAATACACTATCTGCAGTTATAAATTTTGATAATACATGTAGGTGATAAAAATGGGCTCTAAATAAATCTTTAATGTACAATGCTAGGTAAAATTACTTTAACAGAAATCGCAAGTTTTTATCTTTTATTTTTTGTGTCGAGATTTTGCGCCGTCAACCAATCAGATTTCGACTGGTCACGTGACACGTACGTTGCGCCAGCATTTTATGGCGGCGAGTGGGAGTTTAGTTTTGACTTAGCAAAACCTTTACTATCAGCTGTTTTGTGTGTAAACCAAAGGTTCCTTTAAGTGCAATACCAAGATTTTTGTCTTTTCTAAAGCTGAGAGGTGTTTCACGGGCTTTGGACGGGAATTTATCACATATCCAGATCCACTCAAGTCCACTCGTGACATAGATGGCTAAGATCTGATCACTGAACACTAATAGGACTGAGACAACAGTTTGTAAATGTAAGTAGCTAAACTGAACATGATAACTTTTATACCAATTGACTGTGGTTGTGTTGTTATTCATTGTTATTAACCTCTTGGAAAGTGTAGTAGAAATGACCCGATTTCTCGCGATTTCTCAGTTCTCGATCTGACAGGGTCCTTTTAAAATATTATATGCACATGTTTTTATAAATTCGGGAACGAAAATCTAGCAGGATATGGCGTGAACTCTACCCTGGGTACCAGAGGTTCTCACTTCGCAAAGCTTAGGCACGAAGCTTTTCCACCGACGAGCGAAGCGACGCTTGCTCCTCGACACTTTATCCTCGCTTCGCGTCACGCAGTTTTTTGTTTGCCGACGATTTGATACAAACGGGCTTCAAACTCCGGCTTTGTCTTCATCTTATTTTTCTGGACAGCACAGAAGACCTTGAAATTACCGTTCAATAAATCTACCTTATTTATCCTAAAGAAACTTTGATTTTATATACCCTCGAAGAAGGAATTTATTTTACTTTCTTCACTTCGCCTTCTCTTTTCCGTTAACAATAGGAAATGGACAATCTGAAATCTACAATCTGAAATCTACAATGAACCTAAAATGTTTACCGTCTCGTTTTTCTCGGCCAATGGAAATCGAGATACCGTGGTGCTGTAATCGTTTCGGCAGCAGAGGTAAGGAGTCGGGTTAAACTTTCGAAACGAGCGATAGTATTGGCCTACCCAACAATAGAAAACAGCCTAGTGTTACCCTCTTTAAATAGTTATTTTCCAAGTGGTTTACATGCATGAAATCAACACACAATATTTTATTAAACATTAGGGACTAGTCAAAAACTAGCAGGGGAGATGCAGGGGGGGGTCTTGCCAGTCAGCAAAAAACAGCCTCACAAACTCTGTTAAAGTAAGCTAAATTATAGAGTTTTCAAAAATTTGCCATTCCTTCAGTTTTAAAGATATGAACCTAAAACTTGGGCTTTTTACTAATTTTGGCTTGCTCTTGTCCTGCAAAGGGCCTATTATCAGTAAAACTTCGTAATTAGAAGCTCCCGCAAGGGACCATGACCACCTTTGGAGGTTGAGAATTGGAAGAAGGTGGAAAATAGCATTTACAAACAGGTTTTGTTAATAACACTACCATGCAATCTCATACATGTGCCTTTAAATATATGAATTAAGATTTGTTTGCCATCTAGTACAACCATGTGATAGCAATCATGTAAATTATCACAAGCATGAGTAGTGAATCAATTATCCTGCTCCCTAGCACAAACCATTAGGGCACCCAACAAAGTTTTCAGTTAAAAAGCTGTTCGGGAGAGTAAGTTAGCCTAAAGCTTTCGGGTTGAAAAAGATGTCCCTATAAATTGTTTTCTGAAATACTGGCTAGAAAATTTGTTTTCAATCCCTAGAAAATTATAGAATACAAGCATATATGTGAGTTAAACTAGAAGTAATCATAGATTATCAAAGTGCGTTCAACATATTTTTACAAGAGAAAGGACTGGGCTTCCTGTGGTAACACAAAAGGCTGAAAGATTGCTGCAATGATGTGGACAGTGTAAATAATCCTGATTAAAAATGCTTGTTTTTAACTAATTTGAATGTATTGACTTATATGTTAATATAAAAGTAATTATCTTGTGTAACATTAAATCATCGGATGCAATGCTTATGTGGCTATATGTACATGACTTGTGTGTTTCATGTGGTTATCATTCATTTGAGCATTCGTAGCACATTTTGCAGTGTGGTATACAGTGTTAAAGCAATAGTTGGAGTTAGTGTAGAACACAATCAACCCTATAGCTAGCTACAGCTATTCAGATGTGTATAAACTGCATTCAATTAATCATTCATGTTCACTATTTATCACTGGTCTTGTGTTGCCACATGTATATTTTCTCAAACACATGTAACAAACATGGCTTGCAATTTGCTTTCTGCTTTCCATGGAAGTTCTCATCACAGGCACCGTGTAAAATAGGATTCTTTTTACATGACTAATATTATATTCTTATTATATGGCTTCTCTGGAGACAAAGAATCACAATTCTTCTTCAAAAGAATTTATATATGTAACTCTTGTAAAAGAATCTAAAGTAATTTATTCTTCTCTCAAAGCCAGGCTAAAAATATTGCAAGTGTAAATACTTTTTTTAATCGAACCTGCAAAGTTGTACCAACTATTCTTGTTGAAATTCCATATGGCCCGAGTAAAGGCTGGTACAGCCTCTTGTTTATTATCAAAGATAGCTTGCGTACAAGTCTTTTAAAAAACATTAGTATTTTGTTGGTTATTGCCTCGTTTAATAGTTAGATTGTTCCAGAGAGCTGCCCCTCCATAATGAGCTGTTGGCAGCTTCAGTTACGAGTCTCTGGATAAAAAGGTTAGTAGATGATTCCTAAGATTGTGGGGATGTATGTTGGAAATTTTAGTAAAGATATTTTTTTAGATAGGGTGGGAGAGAGCCCTACATCAATTTATGCATAGTAATTGCCAACTGTTGGGCTCTTCTGGTCACGAGATCAGACCAATTTAAACTCTAGAAGTAACTCCGCAGATCTTTTATCATAATGAGAAAAAGGGATTACTCTAGAAGCTTGATTTTCGTAAGTCTTTCGAGTTTGTCGGATAGCCCCTTGCCAATATATAGTTTTATATAAAAAATATTTAGACATGTAGCGCCAAGGAGCTTAAAGACCCTGTGTCCGAGCCCATGGTGCTTTGCGCCAATGTTATGATTAGTTTGTTTATCAACGGCCGCATAAATTAAAGGCCAGCTTTTAGGCGAACTAAAATGCTCTCGATTGTTTATAAGTTTCATAAAAGAAGTACACATACACTTTGGATAACGAATTTCATAATTTCTACCAGATTAAAAACCCAATCGAGCCACGAATTTTCCCCGGATGCTTCGAATATAATTTTAACAGTACTCGGCAGGAAGCCAGTTTGTTCTGTCTTAGATTCTAATTCGGTTTACGAGTGCGACTTTTTCACAACTCTACAAGCAAACACATACTCGTGTTACCTTGTTTTCATGTCTCCAGTATTGCTTAGCTGTATTTGAAGATCTCTACTTTCCTTGCGAATGATATATTTTGAGTGCAAAATGAAATGTCGTACTCGCACTCGAGTCAAACTCACAGCGAAGTAACAGCTGAACTCGGCAGATTGGAGTTTGACCCGCGATCGTAGTTTTGGTAGCAAGACTTTCTGGACGTACCGGAGGATGAAAAACAAAGGTTAAGAACATTGCTTTCTCTGCTAATAAAAATGAAAAACATATACAGATAAGTCATAACACCTCGTGGAGCTTAGCCGTGCGAAATTATAATTACGAATGTTCTTAATGCCAGAAGTGGTTGCTTTGTGCTTTGTATTTCCAACGAAGCCCGCCGGTCCCTTAGTGCAGCAAATCCCCGGGAAACTCACGTAGTAGTCCTTTTGACTTGTAGACCTAGAGAAAGTAAAATGTGGACTGCTGAAGGATTATTTGTCGAGTTGCTTCGCCTCGCTGTCTCGGTCCTTTCACCGGCATTCCTCTACTCGCCACTCTAGACCGGGATTCGAAGAAATATTCGAACTAAAGTTTCATTTTAAAAAGTATATATACAAAAGTTAAGTTAAAAGAAAGTCAGTTAAGCATATATACCTATGAATAATTGCACGATGGTCCAAACTAGGGATGGATTTCGAAAGATTCGAGAGTCACATAACAACAACAACGATCTTTCTGATTTTCGAAGCCTACGAAAATGATTTGCGCGCGCAAGCACCATGGGCTCGGACACAGGGGTCGTGTATAGCCGATACTATTAAATTACAATTGTATACAAAAGGCTAAAACGACTTGCATGTAAAAACTGCTTACTATAAGTTAAATATATCTACAACTAGAAGTAATCATAGATTATCAAAGTGCGTTCGACTTATTTTTTTTGTATGAGAACTAACGCCTTTCTCAACATTTGTAAATACCACTCCAATTAATGTTTTAAATAGTACATAGGAGTTAGTATAAAACACAATCAACCCTATTCAGATGTGTATAAACTGCATCCCATTTTTCATGACCAAGGCTGTCTCCATAATACTGACGAAGTGTCAGTGATTACACTCCAGTGTAGAACATAATGTATGTGCATGTGCGTAAACTACCACCTTCAGACTGATTCAAATTATTCTTCAAGTGAGACCAAGGCTGGCTGCAGAATATTGAGTGTCCACTGTTATTGCAGAATAATTTCTGATCATATTAGGGCTTAGCCTCCTCCGCAGGCAACTCTCTTCGGAAAAAATGTCGGAAATTTTTCGGGTTGGGATCCCTGTGGCGAGTGAGACGAAGGCGGAGACCCAATCCGAAAAGAATCCGATTTTTTTTACCGAAGAGAGTTGCCTGCGGAGGAGGCTAGAGGACATACACAATCTCGATTTCTTTCGCCTGGGGAAGCACAGGTAGCCCACACATGACCACAGGGAGTCCACTGCAAGATTAGTATGCGTTCTCCTTCGTCGAACGCAATAAACCTTTCCACGGTTTTTTTTTACTTTTGATATATACGTATAACAGCAAAACCGTCGATACTGCTGAAAAGAGCACCTCGACGTTAGTCAATCCCAAATTTGAGAGTTATATCTTGAAAAGGAGCAAAGTTATAGGCCCGCAAACTGGAAAAAGTTTGTATGGAACTTTTGACTGGGGGCAAACCCCGGGGGGGCAAACGTCTGTAAAATTTCCCGACATTTCCGAGTTTGCGGGCCTGTATATTTGCTCCTATTGAAGATATTACTCTCAAATTTGGGATTTTGACTAACGTTGAGGTGCTCTTTTCAGCAGTATCGACGGTTTGCTGTTATACGTATATATCAAAAGTTCAAAAAACCGTGGAAGGGTCTATCGGAGACGTATATAATGAGACCCCCAACCACGGCAAGTATAAAGCAAATTTAGGGCTAAAAATATCAGATGATCACAGGTACTGTCTTAATACCGTTGCCATAATCCAATTGATATTCACTTTTTTTACAGCTTGTAATGTGTTTTGCACCTGAAGTAAAATTGATTAGAATTTCAAAATAAACCCCGTGAATCCACCCCCTGGATCCAGTAAGGAGAACAGCTAGAATAGACTAATAATGGTTTGCAATTATGTTGTGGTTTGCAATTATGTTGTGCTTTCCTTGGCAAATTTGTGATGTGAAGCATCTAATATTTTCAAAATCTTGTGAAGCAAGTCTAGACTGTGCTGTAAATAAATTGCTTTAGTATATATACAACACAGTGGGATATGATTTGTGAACAGGAGTCCATTACCACTCCTGTTGTTAACCATTCACTGTTTTCGGTCTCGTGCGCAAATACTTCACTTGTTAATGGCTTTTTTGATTTTATGAACTAATTTGAGGTCTTTGAGGTTATTTTACTAGTGAAACATACGGTAAATATCAAGTCACCTGCACTTCAGGAAATAAATATTGTTAAACTGATGCAGAGCTTGGTTGCCTGTGGTATAAATTGCGATAATTCCCCTCCCATCGACTTAACTGAAAAATGCTAGATAGATAGATAGATAGTTTGATAGATAGATAGTTTTATTTGGAGTCGTATACATCTGTACAAAGACATATTAATCCAAATAAATATGCACTTCACTGGGCTACAAGTATTTGGGGCTTTCAAATGGTAAGGGTCGCGTCAGAATAGATCAGTGTTCTTTGAGATGAATTGCTGTACGTTCTATTGTTGGGGCTTAACATTATTTTTAGCCGACTTTCCTTGGAGCACTTTTCTATGTTTATCTGAAAATAATTTTGCATTGAAGCATGGAACGCATTTCGTAAATGGTTATATTTATTGCATTTTACGAGGAAACTGGAGCTTCATCCTCAATCTCTTTTCTAGGCAGAATTTGCAAAGTCTTTCATCGACCTTTTTAAATGACCTAGCATGTCTGCCTTTTTCAATTTCTAAATCATGGTTGCTTATCCTAAGCTTTGTTAGAGTCGTTCTAGTGCTTCAAGGTTTTTTTGCATAGATAGTCTTCAAACTCGTAAATTTACTTTAAAGTTTCTGTAGGTCCTTAGCTTATTTCTCTGATTGGCATTTTTTCTTTTATCATTGTAAATATCACTTTGCCAATTTTGGAACTCTATGTCGCATAGCCTTTGCTTAAGTTTCTTGCAAATTATTGGATGTGTTATCGGCGATAGTGTTTGGGGGGACTAAGATATTTCCAAATCCGAGCTTGAGGACTATCTCACTTATGTTTTGCACCAACTTGCAGGGTTATTTAAGAGCTAGGCTGAGTCCAAAAAAGCCGGCGTCCACTGGAAGTTAGTCGATATCGCAGACTTGCAGTCTCAGCCAGAACTTGAAACTCCTCAGTGGATATTGCTTCGGAAATCTTCCTAATTCGGCTCGGCATGCATTGTTTGTTGCGTGTTTGGACACTCCTAAAATCAATTTACAGAATTTAATTTGTACTAGTTCGATAGGGTCTCTGTCTAATTTGTCGTTGGACTCAACTTATTGCTGAATTAAGGAGTTGAAAAGTTTGAGCGTTAGCTCAGTTTATATCTGTTCTGAAGTGATCTCCCATTTCTTTGGCGGAGTTTGAATAAGGCTTTTAACGCAATTTTTTTCAACTCCTGTTTGGCTAAATTGAAGTTTCCGAATGCACTGAAGGTTAGGCCCAGGTACTTATATGAGGTCACGTTTTCCAGAGTTACATTATTAAATTTAAAAGTATAATTATTCATGCTTTCTCCGTGTTCTTAAAAATCAAAATTTTAGTTTTATCCATATTAACTGTCATGCAGATTATTGAGGCTGCAGTAATCGCCTAAATTATCTAGGTATTGCTGAATGCCTTGAGCAGAATTTGCAAGTATCACTAGATCATCGGCATATAGCAGGCAACTAACTGGTCTGTTTTGTATGTTAATTTGATCTGGTACTTTGGTTTGATCCATAAAGGCTGGTAGGTCACTGGCTAGTAGGGGATTGTCTCCCGACACAGACAGCCAGGTATTCCGAGGTACTATATAACAATAACTCATAATTGTAAACTGCGCGACAGCACATTGCGCCACAATAGCAGTCTGTATCACAAAATATAACCTTGTGAAGCGCATTTGAACATATTCATATAGAATTTGCACTATATAAATGAATACTTTTTTAGCAAGTTCCTTCTGGCCTAAATCCCCCCCTCTCCCCCCCCCCCCCCCCCCCCCCCCCCCCCCCCCCCCCCCCCCCCCAAGAAAAGGGGGGTTACTTAAGGTTACCGGATACCTTCAGGGTGCATTTCCAGTCTAAATTATGTAGCGCCTCGAAGAAACATCGTAGATAAGTCATCCATATATCATTTTAAAGCTTATAAAATTGGCTACAAGAATACATAAAATGTTTTGAGTTCTTTGAAAATCTCGAATTTTCCGCGATCCCGTTTCTCGGATCTAGTGAGATGGCTTTCAGAAGCTCCGACTCCGAAAATATTTTAAAGTTTTAAAATCTGTTTGCTTTGTCGCATTTCAGAGGAATCGTATTACAAAACCGTGTCGGGGAATTTCAAAATTCGATTTAGTTCAAAAGTTATCATGCTCTCCGTGAAAAGGCGAAAAATAATCAGAGTAGATTTGCGGAAAACGGCGTCAAGAGCTCAATTTTTAGAATTTTCCAATTCCCCGACACCGTTTTGCAGCGGAGTTATCAATTGACATTTTGTGAAAATTTCAAACAAATCGACTAAATTTCTCTTGATTGGGAGCTTTTTTTAAACTCTATTTTGGTTGAAAATCGAAAGCGTAGAAAATAGCATTTTAGAAAATCTAGCCGTCTGTCGTGCGTGAATCTGAAGCCCCGCCTCTCCAAACAATTAGCGAGCTCTTGGCCAATCATTTCTCATCACAGTTCAACTATCTGTCAAGATTTCACGCCAATGTTGATTTCCGATCAGATCAAAGCTTCGCGCCGCATCGAGAAAATGTTAATATAGTTGGTTGTTCTAGTTCTTGTGTGACTTGAAAAATGGGAAAGACAAAAAGACCTGGAGGCACAAAGCCAAGGTGAACACTAGAGACGCCTTGAATGCCAGCATAGTTAGTAGAGGAGACAGCGATTTGCAGGCGGCTGAAACAGCACGCAATAGCGAGCTAAGATCGTGTGTTTAATAGTTTCAAGTGATTCAGAGTCACCGTCAGGCTTTACGTTTCCATCTAAGCTTTCTTGGAAACAAATATTTTCTCGGCTGGCTCCTATCAATTCTCATGTTCAGATGTGGGCCACTCGGCACTCTGTCTGAAAGTGAAAATACGAACCCTTGTCGGGTTTTTAAACGAGGACTCCTATTTGGCTTTGTAGACGTATGCATTGTTTGGCTTGTTTTGCTTTTCTTTTTTCTTTGTTTTCCAAGCTAAGGGCATCCTGCTTGCTCTTTTGAAGGCATAAGGCCAACAACCGATGGAATTATGGAATCATGTGTGGAAATACGTTTCTCAATAAACGTAAACATTGGTATATGAAATAAATTTAATATTATATCTTCACACCGTCGTTACGGGCGAGTGAGCACTTGTCATGTGTTTATATTGATCTGCTGTCAATCAAACGGAACCTTTTACTTCCGGTCAAAAACTTCCTTTTGGTATTTCTCCGTCAACATTAATTTTTATTAAACGGAGTTTTTGGTATATGAGACACTACTACTAAAACTACATTTCTGTGCGAAAATAATATTTTTCCATCTTTTTCGCTTTGAAGGTATCCGGTAACCTTAAAATGGTACTGGGTACCATGTGTGACTACGAGGTTCAAACCTGGACCCAAGGAACTCCAAAACCCTGATTGTACTGTTCTTTACCCAAATTAGGTCCAAACTCTGACCCACCCCCGCTGCACATATATCATTATTACGTCATAAACAGGGGTTTCCCCCCCCCCCCCCCCCCCCTAAAAAAACGGGCTAATTTCACTCTGACTATTTCGTTTGGTTCACTGCACACAAATCGACTAGAATACGAGCTAAAGGTGTTGATAATTTAATTTTTACTATAAACCGTATTAGATTCAATCGTCAATAATGTATGAACACTAAATTAAACGCGGTTGGTTTGTTTGTACTGCTGAAATAACCAATCAGAGATGAGAAGAGTAATTGACCCAATCGCGAAGCTTGTTATATCGACTTGCCACAGTCCACGTTGTTTACATGCCTGATCAGGTTCCCTGCTCACTAATTCTGATTGGCTGATGACCATGACGTATCTTCTATTTTAAGACGCACGCATACTTCGAGCCAAAAATTTGTCTCGCTTTTCGAAACAAAACACAAGGCATCCCCGGTCAGTTTGAACGACGCAAATGTTAGACTGGCTAGAGAACTGAATCATTTCTACAGCACAAGCACAACAGCTGCTATAGCCTTTCAAAGTTCATCTAAACTGTGGATTCCTCGCACAATTTTACCAACTGGCACGACTCCAAGTGCAATATTTTCTTCTAAAGTTTCATCTTGCCTCTTGGCTTTGATCTTGTACTTGCTTGTGTTTTCTCTTCGATTGGATCGAGCAAGTGGGCTAATCACAAACGAATCTAATTTGTGGTGGTTGCTTCTGAACTGAGCTTAGACTTGGCGAAGTTTCCAAGAGTTGAGGTATATTTAGACAAGAACTTGGTCGTTAGTGGCGAGACAGAAGTCTTATTAGTCCTCAACTTCCAATTTGGGGTTAGGAAATCCGAAGGGCCGTTTCCCGTTTCAACTTTGATTAAGACAAACTTGTGTTAGGAGTACTTTCTTCGACTGAAATGGAGAATTATATAGTCAGACCAGATCGTGGACGGCGTTTGCTTCAATTAACACAAGAAACAAGAAATGTGAGAGACAGAATTATAAATCAAAATACGGAACAAGCAGGATCAACTGAGAGCGTCGCGTTTCAAGGCACTGGTCCTCTTGTGACGCATCCGAATTTGGCAGAACTTGTAGGGATCACAAACAATAACAATGATCTGAGTCCTCGCGAAGTTGGGCCAAATCTTGAGGGCAATCGGAGACGAACTCAACTTTCGAGCATTCGTACGACACAGCCCTACTGGCTAGGCAGTTCTGTACGAGGGAATTTCAAGGCGTGAAAGTCGGCTGTAGATTACCATGCTCGCTCCGTCATTCAGTGTTCATGTGCCGAGCGATCAACTTTTTTGTGGCACGATTGAAGATCTCAGCAAAGTTGTCCTCGCTGCATGTAAATCGCGGAACAGTGAAAGCATTCCAAATGGTCCTCAGGCATCTAGGTGCTCCATTATGTGTGAAATCCTTGCCTAAAAAGAACTTTGAGGACACCAGTTCAGTCAGGTGTACTATAATATTAACTCGCTTCTTTAGGGAGAGAAAACTTTATTCGATTCCAATGGAATTAATAATCTTTGAGCAATTTTATGCTTGAAATATTCTATTAACTGCTTGCTGAATGTATAGAGAACGCAATTGAAAGAGCTATTGAGAAATATTAAAGAGTTTTGTTAATGTAGATATAAATATAGTTAATCGGTATCGTATTGTACATAGTTACTGGAAGAAGGAAGAACATGGCATGTTTATAAAGGCACAAAGCATTAATTTAAAGAAGAGCATTAAAAAGTCCTTATAAGAGCATCTATTTATACATCTTCATTCAAAAACAATAAAGTAAACAACTGCAGCTTGTTCTCTGTTAATGTTTATTGCTCAGAGCGGATGGATTGTTTTGTGCCGTATAACATTACCAGGCTTATTTGGAAAAGTTCATAACATAACATATATTTTGGCGGATAAGATTCCGTCTAAAAGGCAAATCCCAATTATGTAACCAAAACAAATGTGTTACTGTGTATTTAGATCGGAAACGGCTATCAAATGCTGGTGCCTCACATCATCAGCTAGCTAACAACATCACCCTGACCTTTGGCTTTGCTTATTTTTGGCCAACTGACAAAGGTTGTATATATGGGATTAGTTTCTATTTACTATCACTGTCCTAAACTGTCATTTTCGAATTGTTGTCGTTTTGTGTTTATGTAGGTTTATCTTTTTGTTTAATACAATAACATTTTCACTCTTAAGCTAGCTTCCGGTTGCCCAAGTAATTTGGTTGCTCCCGAATTTTACATTCTGGCGGGTTTATATTTCATATATATTTTTTGGAAGGAAGAAAAAGTGTTAAATATTGGTTTCTGCCAACAGATGCCTGTTTATTTCGCCAACGTGTTTCTGGTGACAAAGTCATTCTCCACAATTGCTAATTCTGACATAACATGTTTACAAATGGAATTTGCCTTATCTTTTGATTGCCGCAGGACCACATCGAACAAAGAAATAACTTTAACACCTTTCGAGATAAAACAAATTAACCAGTTTAGAAATGCTATAGGCAAAATAATATTTTTGTTTACTTTGGTATTCTCGCTAAATTTCTACTAAATAAGCAGCAGCTAAGTGTTGCTTTGGAAATTTTCCATTTTCTTTTCACAATAAACTTAGCGATAACTCGGTTGATAAAATCCTGTGTGGTAGGCTGAAATGAATATTAAATAGTTGTAGACGACAAAGGACTCGATGAGCACACGGTTCTCTAGAGCTTTGCACACGCGAGAGCCCTGGGAGAGCGAGCGAGCGATTAAAAAGTTGTACCCAGAACACGCGATAAACACATGGCTTAGCGTGACGAGAAGCGTGGCAAATAAACTATTAAATAGAATGTATCTTGGTGAGATGTCGCATGCTAAAATATTGGTGATATTAATCACATTCTCAAGCCAAGCCACGCTAAAACCACGCGGTGTGCTGCCTGCCTCCATGGAGACTGAAAAATATTTGGTAGTTTTAATAATAACATTTGTTATATTTGGGGAAGTGTTGTTTACGAGTTTGTGGCGCTGTTTGAAGCCGTGTGATAGCTCTGAAAAAAATTGGATTAATATACCCGAGAAAAATAATATATAACTGCCTACAGGAGTAGTAAACAGTAATACTGTGAACGTGAACAAGCATAATCTACGGAGTTTTAACGGAAAAAAGGACCAATGCAATATGAAAGAGAACCCCCCTCCCCCCCAAATTATTTTTTCACTGAGTAAACATAAAAAAGGAATGATTATTAAAACTCGACAACAAAAACCATATAGGACAGTGAGATGTGATCAGCCCCCGGCCAAAAAATAATGAAACAGCTGAATAGTAGAAGTCCAAGTAATGCACCAGTCTTCTTCAGGTATCTTCTTCAGGTATAAATAAAGGTGGTTTCACAAATTAAACGGAAAAGGAAATGACGTAAATAAAATATGCAGATAGAGATTACAATACATTTTTTTAAATGAAAAAAAACGAGGTATATAAATTAAATATTTACACAACTAAGTTCAACACGCTTGTTGATGCCCGGCGAGGGGTTCGAGAGATTTAGCCGTTTGTCAATAATGTAAGATAACCGACATGAATATATATATATTAGATTTTTAAGATTACAGACCAATCTATCCATCATTCACCATCTCCTGTTAGCAGTCATCTGATGCACCAATGTAGGTCAAAGAGCTAAAGTCTGGCGGACTGTCATTGGAGGGAGGGGGAGGAGTAAGGGAGGGGAGCAGAGTAAGGGAGGGGGAGGAGTAAGGGAGGGGGGGCGGAGTAAGGGAGGAGGAGGGAGTAAGGGAGGGGAGGAGTAAGGGAGGGGAGGAGTAAGGGAGGGGGGAGGAGTAAGGGAGGGGGAGTAGGGAGGGGGAGAGAGTAAGGGAGGGGGAGGAGTAAGGGAGCATCCCCGTCACTTATATATGGGAGGCCACACTGTTCCGTTTCACCACCTCCCATTGCGCCGACTGCGCCTAACCAATAGCTGGTATTAAAGTGGCGTCTACGAATAGCAGTTTCAGCGGTATTGACCCGAACACCTCACTTCAATGTAATGAAGCACGATTGAGGGTGTCGTGCAAGAATGATGGTTCAATGGCGCTTCATTACATCGAAGTGAGGCGTTCGGGTCAATACCGCTGACACTGCTGTTCGTAGACGCCACTGTAATATCAGCTATTCCTTCCCCTAAATGTTTCAGCATAAGTACAGTTACAGAAAAAAAAAAAAAATCTGATAATTTTATTTTTGTACAAACGCCATCACCCAAGGGTTCTTCGCGTGTATAAAGCGACTCGTACGTGCTGTTGGTTCACGTGGAGAATACCGTTAAATAATTCGAAGTACCACAAGACATCCCAGCAGACGTCTCCGCCACCTGTTACATGAAGTCACGTAAACCAACCCAATAACATGTGATGTAATCATATAGCCATCTAAACAGATCTTCCTTGCCACGAGACAGGACTCAGTGTAAGAAGCACGGAAGTATTGCCGTAACGTTAAAGGCTCTTTATATTCACTGTCCGGGCCAGAGACAGTTATATTCTGCGATACGAATTGACTTACCTCGCGCAAACGTGGGATGGTTAATATCAAAGTAAATATGCAAAAAATGGCTATCAAACTGTGCATAGAGGTAGAATTCACAAAAAATAATGAATATCATTTCAATCTAGCATTGAGGAGGAGACTGTCTAGCCAATGAACAGCCACCAATCGATATTCGTATTTGCGCAACACCATGACAATCATAACATATCATGTCTCCCATCCATGCCTGGATCAACAATGAAACGAGTGAGGGGACAAAGAAACAGTCCAGGTGATAAGAATTTATTCAAATTCAAAGAAATACTGTTGTAGGTCCAAGCATTTTGGCAACGATTGAAGCTTACTATGACATAGCCCGTTAAACCTTGAAGTGACTCACTTTTAATGGCATTCAAGAGACGGTGCGGCTAACTAGGCTAGAGTACGAACTTCCCAACAGCGTTTTCATCAAGTGTACATGAAAATGGAGGACGAAAGAAAAAGAAAAAGTTAAAACGAAGTAATTCCAGATTTTTGAATCGTGAGTAAAGTCCCATACATTTTGTTTCAAGACCGCGCAGTTTGAGGTCTTGGTTCGAGTAGGTAATTGGTCGAGTAGGTAATTGGTCGAGTAGGTAATTGGTCGAGTAGGTAATTGGTCGAGTAGGTAATTGGTCGAGTAGGTAATTGGTCGAGTAGGTAATTGGTCGAGTAGGTAATTGGTCGAGTAGGTAATTGGTGGAACCGCAGTAATTGGGGTGTCCCTGCCATTAATATGCTTTAACAATTGAGTATTTGTCTGCATGTAATTATCACTTTTCCTTTATTTTGTCTTGTAATTTATAATATTGTATGAATATGGCGAAGCTAAATAAATAAATGAGTGACGAAAGATCAGATCACGGTGTACCAGGCCAACGCACGGTGTACCAGGCCAACGCACGGTGTACCAGGCCAACGCACGGTGTACCAGGCCAAAGCTCCGAATGGGCCTTTTGCAGCTAGGCATTCACGCGCACGTGGTTGTACAGGATTGTGCTGGATGGCAAAACAATCTTAATTCATATATTTAACGGAACTTGTACGAGATCAGTATTGTTATTAGCAAAACCGGTTTGTAAATGCTATTTTTCACCTCCGATCGATTGTCGATGTTTCTAAAACAGCGTTTTTAAAGATGGCTTGCCATCCAGCATCCATGGCAACGCCTTTCCCATGGGGATTACGACCTCAATTCATTCGTTAACGAAGTATTATATCAGCACGCGACTCTATTATATCAGTATATGTAGTTATGATATTGAATCATGTTTGCCGCGTAGCACTAAAGTGTAAAGAATGTGATATAGAGTGGTAAGCTGTAGTGCTAAGTGTGCACGCCCTACGAGGGAAAGAGAAAAAATCTCTGACCCAAGTGGGACTCGAACCCAACGACCTCCAGGTTACATGTCTGGCGCTCTACCAACTGAGCTATCAAGTCAGATGAGAGCAATCGTGGGTATTGGTGCGTTATATGGGGTCACGGCGATTACATATGTATATGTAGTTATGATATTGAATCATGTTTGCCTACAGCACTACAGCTTACCACTCTATATCACATTCTCTATTATATCAGCACGCGACTCTATTATATCCGCACGCGACTCTATTATATCCGCACGCGACTCTATTATACCAGCAGGTGACTCTATTATATCAGCACGGGACTGTATTATATCAGCACGGGACTGATTTTTCTGTCCACAAATGTCATTTGAATTGCCTGCGCGCCACCATCTTAGATATTACGACGGGAAGTCGGGGTGGCGCAGTGGTTAAGCGCTTCGCCTCTCACCTCTGTGGCCCGGGTTCGATTCCCGGACCCGGCGCATATGCGAGTTGACTTTGTTGGAATCTCGCAGAGGGTTTTTCTACGGGTTCTCCGGTTTTCCTCCCTCCACAAAAACCAACACGCTAAATTCCAATTCGATCTGTGATTTAGCCGGGTCCTGGCTTTGATCAGCTCCTTGGTTGTTTCACGTGCCGTTAGAAACTCAGTGCGTTTTTTTTTTGTGCAACAATAGGGCAACACTGACGTCATGAGATCCAAGATGGCGTCGCGCGTGAAATTCAAATGAAAATCGGTCCATAACTGACAGCGAGAATTTACAGAAAACAAACACAGCAATAGATTTAGGCATCCATAAGGATAATTTGGAAGCAAGGATTGTTTTCTGGAAATTTGCCAACACGGTTGAGCGCACGTGAACTCAGGGTTGCTTGCCATCTTCATGTTTCATCATATCATTGGTTTATTCAATATCACATGACAATAGCTCTGACGACCTCTTTACAAGTTGTTTCCAAGTTTGACTAATGCACTATAAAGGAAGCAGTCGTAAACATTCCTTTCGAGTGTTGAATCGTAGCTAGAAGCGCAGCCAGTGAGCTAGAACTCGACAGGCAATCGCTAACGAGACAAACGAAAGCACATGGGATCACTAGACTTTCTCAAAGTCCTTCTTAGCCCCCCGCCTCTCGCTTGATTCTCGCGCTTGCTTTTTGAGCCAGTGACTCAGCGAGTTCGACTTGGAGCAAGTCTAATAGATCACGTGCGTACAGGGCTCTTGCGATTCACAGGGTATGCAATAGCTCCTTATTTCTACCATGCAAACAACAAAAGTATAATCACCACTTTATTCGAATGACTATTAGATTTTAATGGGGTCTGCTCGATTGCTTAATTCTGTTATTGGTAATGTTACGCTCATAACCTCTTCTGGTGTTTAAAGATTTGAAAACTTAGCTTTAGGAAAGAAAGAGTTATTAACTCTACTAATAAAAAGAGTTTCTCCTCTTTGTTAATGACTACAGCTAAAATATCATATTTACAGTCTTAGTTACAATCTCCGAGGAGGGAACGAATTTCTTAAAACAGTCTTCCTTTGTCGTAACAATAAATTAGTTACTTTATAGACAATCTACATTGACTGTGTATCGAATAACTGTCATAGAAAGACATAGCAATACTCGTGGACAAGGTGTTGAGTGAGCTGTGACAAGTGTTCCAGGTAATTTCCATATTAAAAAAACATCCCAGCTATGCTTTCTTTACAGATAACAGCAGTTCTTCAAATTGCTTTGTTTGGTAAATTTGCTGAAACGCTGGCGATTTGCGACGAGCCTCTTCAATGGTAAACCACGCACATTCTTCATGCAGACCGCCACGCACCGCGGGAGACTGGTACTGAGATGACCACACGTCACGGTCACGTGTCGGTGTCTCCGCGGGAGACTGGTACTGAGGTGACAACACGTCACGGTCACGTGTCGGTGTCTCTGCGGGAGACTGGTACTGAGGTGACAACACGTCACGGTCACGTGTCGGTGTCTCTGCGGGAGACTGGTACTGAGGTGACAACACGTCACGGTCACGTGTCGGTGTCTCCGCGGGAGACTGGTACTGAGGTGACAACACGTCACGGTCACATGTCGGTGTCTCCGCGGGAGACTGGTACTGAGGTGACGACACGTAACAGCCAGGTGGTAGGTCACGTGTCGGTGTCATTACTGGAGTACTTGTTTCCATTGCTCGTGATGTTTCTGTGATTGAAGAAGGTTTACATATCAATCAATTAACTTTATTTATACACGGTAAACGGCTCAGCAGGGCTGCTTTACAGACATGCCGTGTTTACAATGTAATTTCTACTCATTACAATACTAATTAAGATAATAATAACTAATAGTTAATTTAAAACTTTACTTAGAACAATAATATTTAAGTATAATGATAAATCTAGCAATTGTGATAAACGTAATAATAACAATGCCACTTAATAATTTTAAAAGATCCCTTTGTAATAATAAGAGGCACTACTCACACCTATCATATTTGTCAGATCTGAACAAGTGGCCACAAGTTTCAACGTTTTTCAACTGTCTCAACCGTCATCAACAACATACAGTTGTATGTGTACTGAGAGCAAAATAGAACGACAACAAAGCAACGCCGAGAAACATTTGGTGCAACGTGAAATCACTTGAAAGGAAGAGTCAGTCGGAGAGATGTCTCTTGTGACATAGGTTATTTGTTATTATAAATAGTATTTGGACAGTGAACTGATTGTTATTATAAGTAGTATTTGGACAGTGAGCTGATTATCTAGCACCGTTGTATGACTGCTATTATTTAATTATGAGTTATGTAACAATCTAGTAGATCATTGGTTGAGAAGGACAATGCTAAGTTGCCTAAGGTGACTCAGAAAAATTACCATTTTGTGTTCTACGAACGTTGTGAACGAACAAGAAAGGCGAACACAAGTTTACTATACAATACAATACAATACAATACTTTATTTCACATTTCACAATGATTTTTTTCAGTTACATTTTCTATATTTAGTTATTATTTTTATTATTTTTATTATTATTATTACAAAAATATACTAAATATAGTAACACAGAAGGAAATGCCTAGAGTCTAAATAAACCGTGAGGTTATCGAGTTAGACACTAGACTGTTATGTTATATTTGAAATGTAGCACACACACACATTAATCTCAATTTGAATAACAATAGAAAAGAATTTTTTTTGATGTACATACATACGTATATATACACACACAGCATGCTAATCATGCTATATCTAACACACTAATTAGTAAATACGAAGGAGAAAAGTTGAAGATTCAAAAAATTTTAGTAGAGAAAAATAGATGGAGGAAATTTAACAAAGAAATTCAATTAAGTTGATCGAAGCAATTAATGTTGCTTAAGGAACAGTTGTTGTTTATTTTTTTTGGCGAAACTGAGTTTATTGAGCTGTAGGGAAGTTGTTGCCATAAGTCAGTTGCCATGGCGGAAATAGTTTGTTTGCCAGCGTTTGTTTAATCCATATAGGTTATCATTATTAGGTAATACAGCTGTGTATTTTTGCGAGCCATGTGTGTATTAGCGAGCTTTTAGTGGTTTATCATTTGTAAATCGACAAAAAACCTGCACTATGCGTGTGACTGGGAAGCCATGCTATGTTTTACTAACACGGCCTCAGATTTCTTGCGTTCCGTTGCATATGGACCCTTTGCACTTTACGTCATAGCCGCCATGTTGGTGTACAGTTAACAATAGATTCTTCGTTAGCTTCTTTTGTTCTGTACACCAACCTTTGTCATTTGATCTCTGGGGATTGAGTGCGTTTTCAGGTGACGTCATCGCCGCCATCTTAAATTCCAATTCGATCTGTCGTTTAGCCGGAGCCTGGCTTTGGTCAGGTTGTTTCAGGTCCCGTTTGAAATTCAGAGTTTTATCTTGGTTGAACGTTAACTAAAGATTGGTTATCTCTGACAGCAAACTAACCGAAAAAGATAGCGGCTTCTACTTTTACCCATAAACCTATGCGCGCGAACAAAATTGAAAAGATTTTTTTTTTTTTTCCATAAAAATTGACACGAAAATGAGCCATGGGCGCCGCCATTTTGGATCTATTGACGTTTTATGGCGGTTCCTATAGAGCGTTTGCACTTAATCCCCAGAGATTCAAACGACAAAGGGCATGGCGGCCATGTTGGTGTACCTAACAAAAGAAGCTAACAAAGTATCTATTGTCAAAGGTACACCAACATGGCGGCTATGACGTCACGTGAAAACACTCTATTGTAGAAAACAATAGCTTATCGTATAACGATAGGGCCCGCCAAAACACGTCATCACATCCAAGATGGCGGCGTACATGGCTCATATTCGTGGCAATTTTTTTCCAAAATATATTTTCCATTTTTTCCAACATATTTTCAACTTAGATCATATTGCCAACAATTTAACGGCAACTTGTTCAGCCAGGGTTTCCTTTAAAATAGGTGTATTTAAACTTTACCTCCATGGTTAGCCATATACTACATATATAGAGTAGTAAATGTAGTTATGACTAAAATAATGGCTAGTTTAGAACAAGCTCATTCACTGGTAACACAATGAGTTTCTGCCGCAAGAAATATCCTACAATTCAATAAGGTAACTATTGTACGATCTTGTTATATCAAGAAAACACTAATAAAAACAAGTCTGGTAAATTACCTCGCTCCTCATTTGCTTCCTCGACATCATCAGTGCTTGCACTTCTCTTTCTTTTCGTTCCTTGTTTATGATCTCCAAACCTGTTAAATTCTACCGAGCTTCCAGCTTCTTGCAATGACAATAAACCACTTTCTTTGCTTGCGCGTTTAGAGTTAAACTTGCTCAGTATGTTAACATCTTGAGTAGTTTGTTTACGGATATTATGTATTGACGGCGGTGATGATTTCGTTGTTGCCGATGTCGAATCTATTCCATCAAATGATGATTGCGTTGTTGTTGTTACTTGTAGGTGTGTGTTTAATGGCGATAATGTTGTTGTTATTGTTGTAGTGGTTACTAGTTGTGGTGGTGTGTTTAATGGCGATAATGTTGTTGTTATTGCTGTAGTTGTTGCTGACGAGTCCATAACTGATTCAGTCGGTGATGCTTCCACTAATGTTGCCGTATTTCTGCTCTTCGTGTCATCTCCTTTTCCTACAGCGCCACAACCTTCCCCAACCATCACCTGATTGACAGCGTTGTCAGCCGACTCCCTCGAGAGATTCCCTTCCCCAACCATCACCTGATTGACAGCGTTGTCAGCCGACTCCCTCGAGAGATTCCCTTCCCCAACCATCACCTGATTGACAGCGTTGTCAGACGACTCCCTCGAGAGATTCCCTTCCTCTGACACACCGCTGTTATCAATCGTGTTATCAGGACATGAAGAAGTAGAAACGTTGAATGATTCATCTGAAAGGCATATCGAATAAAGATACAATGGTTTCCGTTTCTGTAAAAACTAGCGACTCGGTCTGCGTCGGGAAGTTTTATCTAGTGGTAGGAGGGATGGGGTGGGGGGCGAGTTTCAGCTGACGTTTCGAGCGCTGGCCCTTTATCAGAGCAAACGAGGAATGAAGAACCACGAATATTAGATAACACCAGCAGATCACGACACCCAATGGACTGGTATTGACGGCACATTGCGCACAATAAGTGCTCCCTTGTGAAGCGCATTTGAATATGAATAACTTTACCTTACTATTCAAGCATTTTTTTGCAATTTGTAACACAAACGCGGCAAACAGCATCATAAAATCATAAATGTACGACTAGTTTATTATTTCATCATTATCTTCATGCTAAACTCTTCGAGATTGTTTTACTAGCCCTTCAAGTTTATTGCTAAGATCTACTGAACAGTGTAATTGTGTGAATGCGCAATACGCGTAACAAGTGGGAACAGTACTCCTAACTAATTCACAAATGGTCGGCACGGCACCCCATAGTTTTGCCGTGTACCATATTTCCTCGAATAAGCGCCTGGGCACTTATTTCAAATTTTAGCTAAAAAGGGTAGGCGCTTATTCGTGGGGGGCACTTATTCAAATTTCATTCAACCAGCTTTATTGCTAAAGCCAAAACAAACCAGAAGCAACAGTAACATTCATATTGTTCTCGTAGTTCTCATTGCTTTAAAAAAATAAAAACTGATGTTGGTGGGCTTGAATTGTCATGTAATCTCTTTACTGTATTAATCCCGGCCTTAATCCCCTTAATAGCCCGACTGGAAAAGTGACGGGGAGGGGAGGGGGGCGCTTATTCCAAATTTTGGCAAAAAAGGGTGGGCGCTTATTCGAGGGGGGCGCTTATTCGAGGGCGGTGCTTATTCGAGGAAATACGGTATATGGAAATGTTCCGGATACGCGTGCCCAAAAATCAAGGGTACGGAGACCCTGTGAAAAGGTTGTCTTGCCTCGCCTGTTAGCAGTGCCGCGTGCCCAAGTTAGGAGTACTGTGGCCACAATACTTGTTGTGTACACTGGGCACAAGACTTGGATACAATTTCCGATAGCAAATTCGAGTGTCCTACCTTGGCTCCGCCTAGACAAGCCACTGTCATACCAACTTGTAATCAACACCTCATTGATTGGATTATAGATGTAGAGAAAGTAACGAGAAACATCACCTGAAAACACAACACGAGGAGGGGAATCACTAATGGCCAACACACACATCACCTGACAACATAACATGGGGAGGGGAATTACTAATGGCTGAGACACACATCACCTGACAACATGGGGAGGGGAATCACTAATGGCTGAGACAGACATCACCTGACAACCTGGGGAGGGGAATCACAAATGGCTGAGACACACATCACCTGACAACATGGGGAGGAGAATCACAAATGGCTGAGACAGACATCACCTGACAACATGGGGAGGGGAATCACTAATGGCTGAGACACACATCACCTGACAACCTGGGGAGGGGAATCACTAATGGCTGAGACACACATCACCTGACAACCTGGGGAGGGGAATCACTAATGGCTGAGACAGACATCACCTGACAACATGGGGAGGGGAATCACTAATGGCTGAGACACACATCACCTGACAACATAACATGGGGAGGGGAATCACTAATGGCTGAGACACACATCACCTGACAACCTGGGGAGGGGAATCACTAATGGCTGAGACAGACATCACCTGACAACATAACATGGGGAGGGGAATTACTAATGGCTGAGACACACATCACCTGACAACATAACATGGGGAGGGGAATTACTAATGGCTGAGACACACATCACCTGACAACATGGGGAGGGGAATCACTAATGGCTGAGACACACATCACCTGACAACCTGGGGAGGGGAATCACTAATGGCTGAGACAGACATCACCTGACAACATGGGGAGGGGAATCACTAATGGCTGAGACACACATCACCTGACAACCTGGGGAGGGGAATCACTAATGGCTGAGACACACATCACCTGACAACCTGGGGAGGGGAATCACTAATGGCTGAGACACACATCACCTGACAACCTGGGGAGGGGAATCACTAATGGCTGAGACAGACATCACCTGACAACATGGGGAGGGGAATCACAAATGGCTGAGACACACATCACCTGACAACCTGGGGAGGGGAATCACTAATGGCTGAGACAGACATCACCTGACAACATGGGGAGGGGAATCACTAATGGCTGAGACACACATCACCTGACAACCTGGGGAGGGGAATCACTAATGGCTGAGACAGACATCACCTGACAACATGGGGAGGGGAATCACAAATGGCTGAGACACACATCACCTGACAACATGGGGAGGGGAATCACAAATGGATGAGACACACATCACCTGACAACCTGGGGAGGGGAATCACTAATGGCTGAGACAGACATCACCTGACAACATGGGGAGGGGAATCACTAATGGCTGAGACACACATCACCTGACAACATGGGGAGGGGAATCACAAATGGCTGAGACACACATCACCTGACAACCTGGGGAGGGGAATCACTAATGGCTGAGACAGACATCACCTGACAACATGGGGAGGGGAATCACAAATGGCTGAGACAGACATCACCTGACAACATGGGGAGGAGAATCACTAATGGCCAACACACACATCACCTGACAACATAACATGGGGAGGGGAATTACTAATGGCTGAGACACACATCACCTGACAACATGGGGAGGGGAATCACAAATGGCTGAGACACACATCACCTGACAACCTGGGGAGGGGAATCACTAATGGCTGAGACAGACATCACCTGACAACATGGGGAGGGGAATCACTAATGGCTGAGACACACATCACCTGACAACCTGGGGAGGGGAATCACTAATGGCTGAGACAGACATCACCTGACAACATGGGGAGGGGAATCACAAATGGCTGAGACACACATCACCTGACAACATGGGGAGGGGAATCACAAATGGATGAGACACACATCACCTGACAACCTGGGGAGGGGAATCACTAATGGCTGAGACAGACATCACCTGACAACATGGGGAGGGGAATCACTAATGGCTGAGACACACATCACCTGACAACATGGGGAGGGGAATCACAAATGGCTGAGACACACATCACCTGACAACCTGGGGAGGGGAATCACTAGTGGCTGAGACAGACATCACCTGACAACATGGGGAGGGGAATCACAAATGGCTGAGACAGACATCACCTGACAACATGGGGAGGAGAATCACTAATGGCCAACACACACATCACCTGACAACATAACATGGGGAGGGGAATTACTAATGGCTGAGACACACATCACCTGACAACATAACATGGGGAGGGGAATCACAAATGGCTGAGACAGACATCACCTGACAACCTGGGGAGGGGAATCACTAATGGCTGAGACACACATCACCTGACAACATGGGGAGGGGAATCACTAATGGCTGAGACACACATCACCTGACAACATGGGGAGGGGAATCACTAATGGCTGAGACACACATCACCTGACAACATGGGGAGGGGAATCACTAATGGCCAACACACACATCACCTGACAACATAACATGGGGAGGGGAATTACTAATGGCTGAGACACACATCACCTGACAACATAACATGGGGAGGGGAATCACAAATGGCTGAGACAGACATCACCTGACAACCTGGGGAGGGGAATCACTAATGGCTGAGACACACATCACCTGACAACATGGGGAGGGGAATCACTAATGGCTGAGACACACATCACCTGACAACATGGGGAGGGGAATCACTAATGGCTGAGACACACATCACCTGACAACATGGGGAGGGGAATCACTAATGGCTGAGACACACATCACCTGACAACATGGGGAGGGGAATCACTAATGGCTGAGACACACATCACCTGACAACATGGGGAGGGGAATCACTAATGGCTGAGACACACATCACCTGACAACATGGGGAGGGGAATCACTAATGGCTGAGACACACATCACCTGACAACATGGGGAGGGGAATCACTAATGGCTGAGACACACATCACCTGACAACATGGGGAGGGGAATCACTAATGGCTGAGACACACATCACCTGACAACATGGGGAGGGGAATCACTAATGGCTGAGACACACATCACCTGACAACATGGGGAGGGGAATCACTAATGGCTGAGACAGACATCACCTGACAACATGGGGAGGGGAATCACTAATGGCTGAGATAGACATCACCTGACAACATGGGGAGGGGAATCACTAATGGCTGAGACACACATCACCTGACAACATGGGGAGGGGAATCACTAATGGCTGAGACAGACATCACCTGACAACATGGGGAGGGGAATCACTAATGGCTGAGATAGACATCGCCCGACAACATGGGGAGGGGAATCACTAATGGCTGAGACACACATCACCTGACAACATGGGGAGGGGAATCACTAATGGCTGAGACACACATCACCTGACAACATGGGGAGGGGAATCACTAATGGCTGAGACACACATCACCTGACAACATGGGGAGGGGAATCACTAATAGCTGAGACACACATCACCCGACAACATAACATGGGGAGGGGAATCACTAATGGTGGGAATAAATTGCTAACAAGAGGGTAAGTACACAGATTACAATTACAGATTGAGCCATATCCTTGGGATAAAGTTACCCTTGCTTTGAACAACAGGGCTCAAAAGTTGTTATAAATATTATGTTATTATATTGTTTTTACCTCCACATTTTACCCAATTGTCACTCCTGGACACAGATCTTTGAAGAAAGGGGGCAACTTTATCCCTAGGATAGCACTAAATCTGTAATGATAATCTGTACAGTTTACCCTCGGGCTAGCGATTTAATCCTGGGGTAGTGCTTATTCTTGCTTAGAATAATCAGGCCCAGGGCATTACGTGGATATACATGAACTATTGTATTATTGTATTGTACAACAGCACAGCATTCTATGGTTAGCTCAGTAGCAACATGAAGGAGGTCTTGGGTTCAACCCAAGATGGACCAACACTCAGGGTCTTAAAATAATGGAGTATAGGGTGCTTCCTTTGTAGACATTCACTTCTTCTTGAATTAAGATAGCCCCACCACTGAACGAAGAGCCACCTCGTGGATATGGCACTGGTAAATACCATTGTTGTTATAGTAAATGTTGTGTTGTTATATTATTACATGTACTTTGGGAGTGTTAAACCATCACATACCTTTGTGAGGGTTCAGGTTGTAGTTCTGTGGGAGGTCAATAAATGTCATATTGTTTACTTCACTTGGGTCCATCATTATGCCTGTTTCCTCTCTCAACTCACGTGCAGCACACTCTGAGGGTGTCTCAATATGTAATCCTATGTCAAATAATAAACAACTGTGTCTTCCTAACCTGCACATGAACTCCTTAAAGTTAATTACAAACACAATTCTGAAAATGTTTCTTCTTCCTTAGCTACGTTTGTGTTACAAATGATATTGTTGATATTGTCTTAGTTTATAATATTATTATTAAAACTACATGTATAGCATACATTGTAGGTGTCAACATGGTTTAGAGTTCAATTTGGAATGTAATTCACACAAGTGTGTTCTTCAAAGAGCATGTGTGAGCAAGCACAAGGGCTGTACTGTGCAAGAAGGGCATAAGTAAATCCTGATCACGTTCTAAATTCTTCCTTAGAAAACAAAGAATTTGAAGGAGAATTTAGAATGTGATCAGGAGTCACTTACACCCTTGTTGCACACAGCCCTTCACTTGAGTTCTTTGAAAACACATACATGATCACATACATGCATAGGTTATTCAGTCATGCAGTCGTACAAAAGTGATACATTTGTCATATGGGGGAATACTGGTTTTGTTCTTTTGTGTGTGTGTGTATTTCCATACACACAAAAAAAGAACTTGACCAATATTCCCCCATCCGGACCAAACAAGGTCAATAAATGTTTTATTATATGGCTTATGCTCAATAAAGCTGTGCTTCAATTCTTTATTTCCTACAATATATTAGTAGCAAGAATATTTAATACAAACAGAAGCAACCTGTGGTGATCACTCTGTGTTTGAAGTTTCCCTTGGGTAAGCTCCAAGGGTGATAGTATATATTAGTAGCAAGAATATTAATACAAACAGAAGCAACCTGTGGTGATCACTCTGTGTTTGCAGTTTCCCTTGGGTAAGTTCCAAGGGTGATAGTATATATTAGTAGCAATATATTAATACAAACAGAAGCAACCTGTGGTGATCACTCAGTGTTTGAAGTTTCCCTTGGGTAAGTTCCAAGGGTGATAGTATATATTAGTAGCAATATATTAATACAAACAGAACCAACCTGTGGTGATCACTCAGTGTTTGAAGTTTCCCTTGGGTAAGTTCCAAGGGTGATAGTATATATTAGTAGCAATATATTAATACAAACAGAACCAACCTGTGGTGATCACTCAGTGTTTGAAGTTTCCCTTGGGTAAGTTCCAAGGGTGATAGTATATATTAGTAGCAATATATTAATACAAACAGAACCAACCTGTGGTGATCACTCAGTGTTTGAAGTTTCCCTTGGGTAAGTTCCAAGGGTGATAGTATATATTAGTAGCAAGAATATTAATACAAACAGAACCAACCTGTGGTGATCACTCAGTGTTTGAAGTTTCCCTTGGGTAAGTTCCAAGGGTGATAGTATATATTAGTAGCAAGAATATTAATACAAACAGAAGCAACCTGTGGTGATCACTCTGTGTTTGAAGTTTCCCTTGGGTAAGTTCCAAGGGTGATAGTATATATTAGTAGCAAGAATATTAATACAAACAGAACCAACCTGTGGTGATCACTCTGTGTTTGAAGTTTCCCTTGGGTAAGTTCCAAGGGTGATAGTATATATTAGTAGCAAGAATATTAATACAAACAGAACCAACCTGTGGTGATCACTCTGTGTTTGAAGTTTCCCTTGGGTAAGTTCCAAGGGTGATAGTATATATTAGTAGCAAGAATATTAATACAAACAGAACCAACCTGTGGTGATCACTCTGTGTTTGAAGTTTCCCTTGGGTAAGCTCCAAGGGTGATAGTCATCCTCTGATGCTCTAACATCGCAAGCAGTCCGACGGGCAAGTTCATCTTTAGCTTGAGCCTTACATGTGGAGTACAATACATATATGATACATTTATAATATTCATTAATAATTCATAAGGGTACTATCCAATCCAGACCCAGCATTCGGGGTCACATGGATAAACTGTAAACCCCATACAAAATTCTAGTTAGCCTATTAGTATTCTGTATCAATGATACAGAATACTAATAAGCCCTATGAGTATTCTGTATCAAATGATACAGAGTACTAACTATAAGCCATTGAACTAGAATCCTGTATGGAATGATACAGGATGCTAACATGCTAGCATTAGTATGAGGAGGTCTCACAACCAATCACTGATTTACCCTATCCCGGGCAAAATGACAAACTACATCTGCTCTCTTATTGCGTACACACTGTCTCTTCCATGTGGGACCTATTTTTCTGCACATTATGCTCTGCTCTCTTATTGCATACACATCATCTCTTCAATGTGGGACATGTTTTTTGTGAGAAACTAATTCATCCCACATCGATAGCACGGTGGGAGAAATCAAGCTTAAAATTTTATGTGGTGCACACCACAAGTACTTTACAATATTTGTGGCAATGCTGTATCGGATATACAATGGCTTGCACCAAAGCGGCTTGCTATTGTATACCCGATACAAATTCGCCACTCATATTGTAAATAGTACATATAGGTACTGTCATTGATCAGCATTATATGACTTGGCATTTTCGAGTGCAAATACAGGATAAAATGAGTGCAAATATGCACATTAAACGGGCCCCGAACAGGTTTGCACAGGTTTATTCAACACTTAAAAGGTTTTGTAAGCATGTGAGCCAATAAAAATGGGGCTGTTTAAGTAATAGCCAATCAGCTTTGAGCATGCAAAAACAGATTTTTCTGTGCCCCCCCCCCCCCCCATCATTTTGCTACAAAAAAGGCTGATAAGTTTCTGCTCTCAAGATAATTTCTTTAAACAGAGCTATAAGGTAAGTGCCTTTCAGGCTAAAAAATATAACTAACTTGTAAAAATACCCAGCCGTATTACACAACTTTCCGTGTAATAAATTGTTTATATATATATCAGCACTGCAATTAGTTGCAAAAAGGTGACAAGCACCTAAGGAGAGGAATCACTCACTTAATTAATTCATGAAATGACAATATAAACTAACTAAAACCCTACCCTGAACCATAAAAAAACTAACTAACCGGTCAGTAAACAAGATCTCACCCACCTAGAGCTACATGTAGGGTTCTGAAGAGAAACTTATCAAGAAAATGGTGAGGTAAAAAAAATTGGAGAGATTTTCTGGAACTCAAACCCCTCTCCTCCTACTCATAAGGCAAACGTCGCAACCACTACACTAAACAACCATGATTGTCACTCAATTGCTGTCAATTTTTTTACATTTTAAAACCACTGCTAATCTATGTATTTTTAGCCAATCAGAATGAGTAAGCGATTCCTCTCCTTAAGAACTGTGTAAAAGGTGCTGGGTTTTCATGAAATTTCCTTTCTACATGTAGTCAAGTTCTTGTAACCACCTAGTTTGCACAGTTGTGAGTGAAACTTGTGTGGAAGTATGTGGATTCTATTCCTGGCTGTACCATCACTTAATAAATGGTCTTAATTACATACATTTGTATAACTAAAGAGAAAGACAGTGTCGCATGAAACAATTTCATTCTCAAACTGTGAATGATTAGACCTTCTTGTATTCTTGGATAAGGGCAATAAATTGTAGTAATAATTGTGTTTTCTGCAGTTTTTTTCCCTTTTTCCATGGCTTTTGATACAAGAAGTTCAATGCTAGGGTATGTTTATGTAAGAATCTCATCAAACACTGACTTTTTTAAACTTTGGGATTACCCAGTCTGGATGAGAAAAAAAATGACCGGATCATCAGCCAATCAGAGTATGCAATTTCAGTGGATTCTGGACCAAAACAAATATATTGTTCAAACTATGTATACATAGAGGAAATCACATGAACGTGAGTGGTGTTCAGGATTTATAGGCACTGGGTCATATTTTGAGAGTTATAATAAAATTGCACAAGCCTTTAAGTGAGTGCAATTTGAGAACTTTCAAAATATCACTCAGTGCCTATAAATCAAGTATAAAGCAGTTCATGGTATTTTTTGTTTATAATATACTGAGCAAAAGGCTGATAAGTTTCTGCTCTCAAGATAATTTCTTTAAACAGAGCTATAAGGTAAGTGCCTTTCAGGCTAAAAAATATAACTAACTTGTAAAAATACCCAGCCGTATTACACAACTTTCCGTGTAATAAATTGTTTATATATATATCAGCACTGCAATTAGTTGCAAAAAGGTGACAAGCACCTAAGGAGAGGAATCACTCACTTAATTAATTCATGAAATGACAATATAAACTAACTAAAACCCTACCCTGAACCATAAAAAAACTAACTAACCGGTCAGTAAACAAGATCTCACCCACCTAGAGCTACATGTAGGGTTCTGAAGAGAAACTTATCAAGAAAATGGTGAGGTAAAAAAAATTGGAGAGATTTTCTGGAACTCAAACCCCTCTCCTCCTACTCATAAGGCAAACGTCGCAACCACTACACTAAACAACCATGATTGTCACTCAATTGCTGTCAATTTTTTTACATTTTAAAACCACTGCTAATCTATGTATTTTTAGCCAATCAGAATGAGTAAGCGATTCCTCTCCTTAAGAACTGTGTAAAAGGTGCTGGGTTTTCATGAAATTTCCTTTCTACATGTAGTCAAGTTCTTGTAACCACCTAGTTTGCACAGTTGTGAGTGAAACTTGTGTGGAAGTATGTGGATTCTATTCCTGGCTGTACCATCACTTAATAAATGGTCTTAATTACATACATTTGTATAACTAAAGAGAAAGACAGTGTCGCATGAAACAATTTCATTCTCAAACTGTGAATGATTAGACCTTCTTGTATTCTTGGATAAGGGCAATAAATTGTAGTAATAATTGTGTTTTCTGCAGTTTTTTTCCCTTTTTCCATGGCTTTTGATACAAGAAGTTCAATGCTAGGGTATGTTTATGTAAGAATCTCATCAAACACTGACTTTTTTAAACTTTGGGATTACCCAGTCTGGATGAGAAAAAAAATGACCGGATCATCAGCCAATCAGAGTATGCAATTTCAGTGGATTCTGGACCAAAAAAAATATATTGTTCAAACTATGTATACATAGAGGAAATCACATGAACGTGAGTGGTGTTCAGGATTTATAGGCACTGGGTCATATTTTGAGAGTTATAATAAAATTGCACAAGCCTTTAAGTGAGTGCAATTTGAGAACTTTCAAAATATCACTCAGTGCCTATAAATCAAGTATAAAGCAGTTCATGGTATTTTTTGTTTATAATATACTGAGCAAACATTTGCTGAGCATGCGACTGTACACTCAATAACCTTTATATGCACTTGTCACTGACCAATCAGAATCCAGATATTTTGTTGAGTATGTTATAAATTGTAGTATATGTATATGCTGTATATTAATATATATTAGATAGGACAAGTAAATATTAATTATTTTATTCTCTCTCATTTTACCTGTAATTGTTGCAGATCAAGTGGCAGTGGGGGTTGTAAAATACTGCACCACTTCTCATTGAATTTTCTCACTTGAGCCAGTGCCTGCCGCAGAGCTGGTACAGTCATAGCAGCAACTTGTTTAACCTCCTGAGACATCCAATCTCTAATGTGCTCTGTTAATTCTTCAATGTCAAGATTAATTGGCAGGCCAGCTGATGCTCGACGAAGATACATAACCAAGGTTGTGGCTATGTTGACAAAGGCCTGGCTAACAAGGTACCTTTTGAGAAGAACCTGGGCTCTGCTAAAACAGAGGATACAAATGACAATCAGCGAAGGCCAAACAAAATAAATGTTGTGTTTCCGGTAACAAGCTGCAAAAAATTCAGATAGGTTAAAAACAATTTTTTTGTTCATGCGACCACGCTGAAGACACACTGTAGCGAGATATGGTTGAGTGTGAATAAAATTGGATTAAATGGCACAATTCCCTAAATTTTGTCTGAAATTGAATGAAATTTATCAGTTGACTATGCAAGTAAAATTGAAGGTTTTGGTTAAATTAATTTTAGATAGACATTACCGAAGTGTAACATCATAAGAGCAGTAGCTCCTTTTTTGGTAAAATTCCTCTTTAAATAAACAATTAAAGTAAAGTATGCTATAACGAAGTTATGGCGATCCATTTTCATTTGGCACAATTTTGAAGTCTCTGTGATAAATATTCCCAATATCTTCGTGACATCAAATCTGTGACGTAATGTGTTTTACATAAATGGGGCTTTAGCTACTGTAAAAGAAACTAAACAAAAAGTCAATATTTTGACTACCGGTATTTAGTGTGTTAGAAGGACATTCCTCAAAAATTATAAATATCATGCTCACTTATCTATATTTAGAGGGTTGGTTTCAAATCCTTATGATGTCATTATTAGTGACTTTAAAGTTTTTTCTATGTAAGCTTGAAAGCATTTATCCATTAAAAAATACAATTCTAAAAACATACGATTTTAGGTACTAAAGTCTTCTTTAAGTTTCTAGATTGTCAAGTACATGTAATACATTTAAAACTCCAAAAGTTATTTTAAGAAATATGTTTCATAAATTTATTGTTTTATGCCGTTTTTAATATCCTGCCAAAATTTGGCAGGAAAATTATGAAAATTCAATAAAAAAATGTCCTCTTTTAATCAATCAAAATCAGGTTTTCAATTACTTTGTTCCCAACAAGGAGAATTCAAAAATATAACATTTTAATATTTTACAAGAGTTTGAAAATATGTAGAAACCTAATATAAATGGATAAATGAGATCACTGTGACATCATGAAGATGTTTGTGTTAACACTAAACACAAAATTTTATTTTGTTTACTGCTCTAAACCTCTCCTCAAATATATCATTATTGTACTGGTAAAACTTTTGAAGATAGAGACAAATATATCAACCCTGGTGATTTTGGAATCATTTATGCCCACTGTGAGAAGTCATTGTTTAAATTAATACTTCATTGTTTTAATATGTTTTATGTTTTATATTTTTATGTTTATTTTATCTGTTTCAAGTCTCAGAAAATAGCAATAAAAAGTTTCAGGTTGGCATGAACATTTTTAGGCCGGTCAGGTTACTGGAAACACAACATTTACTGTATTTTGTTTGGCCTAACATAAATATACATGTATAAACATGTAATAGTGACAGAGGAATGAATCGGTCAGAAATAGGTATTGGCTAGACAGTCAGTCAGTCAGTACTAGACCAGTTTCACTTTTTGTTCCTTGTATAAACTATTTTTATATCTTTCTAAGGTTTATTTATACCTGTCCTCGTCCCTGGAGGTTCAGTGCCACTGCATTAGTTGGGGAATACGTTTCCACATATTTTTTGGCCACCTCTAAATGGCTTTTTAGTGGTTTTTTGTATCTGCTGTGGCAGATTTCATGTAGGTTTACGTTATGTATTAAATTAAGGTGTGTACTATCAATCAAACCTTTATTTACTCACAGTGTTTACAATCAACTTAAGCTGGTTTTCATGTAAGCCTTGGCACACATAAAAAATTACAGAGATAAAAATGGGGATTAAAAATGGCATTAGGGCGTGTTATTATTCAGCAAATATGACTGACTGTCACTCCTAAATAAACTATTTCACTTACAAAATTAATGTCTCGTGTTAGTGTAGTCAGAATGTATAATTATCAGAGAACACAAACTCTAAAAGCTGTAGCACTTTAGAGTACAAAATATAGGTATGGTATGCTAGAGGGGATAGTAACATACTTGTACATAAACTCATGTCTCAGATATAGAGGATGTTATGGCAGCATGAAGATGTATTGTATGAAGTTTATTTCCAAGTAGCAAAAGAGACTTTCACCACTGAGCACAACCCTAATATAATATTGCAATAATAACAACTATTATTATTATTAATATGACATTGTCCATCTGAGCCTGGTTGATTGAAGCGCTTACATTAATCCTGCAGGTAAATTCACTAACCTGAGGTTATAAACTGTACAGATTACGATAATTATCGAAGGGCTATGTGCAACAAGGGTGAAAGCGACTCCTGATCGCATTCTAAATTCTCCTTCAAATTCATTTTTTTTCTAAGGGAGAATTTAGAACATGATCAGGAGTTACTTACACCCTTATTGCACAGAGCCATTCAGTTAAAGATTTAGCACTATCTTGGGGCTACATGTAGTTACCTCTCCCACCTCCTGATTAGCTCAATGGTTAAGCTCTGGTCTGTTGAGCAGGGGTCTTAAAATAACAGAGTAGAAAGTGCTGCCTTTGTGAAACAAACAACCTCGTTCTCGAACTGCAAATGGTTAGGGACCTTCATATCTTCTCGGATAAGGATGTAAAATCATAGGTCACACCGTCGTTGGCCTCAAGTTTATCAGTCTCATCAGACTGTCATAAGTTACCGACATTAAAGAAAGTTACTTTACTTTACCCTTGCTTCAAACAACTGGGCCGAGATGTTATTAATTCTTCAAAGCTTTGCTGTTGTTTCAGGGTGTGGAGAAGGAGCACATACCTATTATGTGGATCAACATGTACTATGACAACACCACAGCTGGTTAGCACAGGATATGTCGAGGATGGAGTTTCTATGTCAGCACATCTCTCAGCTTGTAGGACAACTTTGCCTTGGTATTCAACAAACTGAGCATCGAGACCAATGATGCGGCAGCCTGGTGGAATAGTCATATTTACAAAACTTTTATAATCAGTAGTATCAACTATTAATCAAGACATTCTACCACTCAGATATTATCTTTTAATGGTAGTGTACATGTATAAGAGTTGCATAGGAATAGTGTTAATAAATAGCTGAACATCTGTGTTATTAAATATTGTATTACTGCACATATACATAATATTTAGATATGACGGGCAGTAATATAACATAATTACAAATGCAGTAACTATAGTGTATATTAACTTTATCATCTTCTTAATTAACTCATCTGGGTCTGGCCCTGTAAATATTGATCTTGCAGGACAGGAAGTAAAAACAATTCTAGCATTGTAGCATTACATGCCCATCTGATTGCCCTGAAACTCGCTGTATGGCGTGACTATATCCTAAGCTGTATGGTGTGACTATATCCTAAGCTGTATGGCGTGACTATATCCTAAGCTGTATGGCGTGACTATATCCTAAGCTGTATGGCGTGACTATATCCTAAGCCAATCACACAGCACGTTTTATCAAATTCGATCTAACAAAACTCACGATTGATCACTTTTTGTTTCAATGTATTTGGGTTCCGAACATTCAGTCTATCAGCAATGGAAGTGAAGCCCCAACAGTTTCTAACACATTTGATTGGGCTGCAGTTTTTGCCTAACTCGAACAGGAAAGCAGTGTGATGAACTGGATAGCAGTATTGGAAGTATATAGAGTGGATTGGAATTGTAAATCGGCCATCAGCTATGCAATTCAAGCTAAGACTTGAGGTGAGATTCATTGACTGTGATTTAGATCTGTTTGAAATCTTTCTTATTGGCTCAAGAATATGTCTCAATATATCATTGAGAACATATCTGGAGGATATAATTGTTTTCTTGGACAGGGCAAACATTTTCAATCCAATATTTTATGTCACAAGTTGAATAAAATTTGACTCAAAGCGTCACTTGAATTTATAATTTATGCTGAGTCATTTCTTTATGCAAATTATCTGTTGGCCTTTGTTTACAACTATAAAATGTACATGTAGAAATCACTTAAATTTGGTAAATCTGTTGTGATATGACATAAAGTAAAAGAGTGCAATGTTGTTTTCCTTTTTTGGTGCACATTTATTATTTACTCTATTATTTTCTGACATTTCCTATATTATGACATTTCCGGGCAGTATGCATGTCATCATAAATATAATTATTTCAATTTCTTTCATCCTACTTCAGCCAGATGTATTCAATATGTTGCCAATATATCAATGTCACTTTTTTCATCCACCTTTTTATTATACTGGTATGTCGAATCCAGTTCAGTTTTTGTCAAATGTTGTAGTAATTCCACACCAATTTATGATAATGCAATTAAAAAAGTGAAGCCTAATTTTGAAAGTCTATTCATCAGGCTTCATAAAGACATATACATGTAGCTTAATTCCATATCTTTGTGAATATGTATTACTTAACAAAATTAAATCAAAACAACTCATTCCCCCCAATTTTTCTTTAAGACTTGAATAAGTTAAAACATGCATTGTTTTCATGAAATATGTCAAAAGGAGAGCTAGTGAACAGATGAAAGCACAAGAAAGCTTCAGGCGAGTGCTTTTATTGTTTCGAGGTGTTTGGATCCCCTGATGAAACTTGAAGCTTGAGTTTTTGATATTACTTCTCACACGAAAACAATACCTGTATTCATAAATGTAAATTATTAGAAAGTATTGTTTGCCTGGTATTTTGTTGCAATATACAATAATTATAGACTACAAGGACTGTGATTGTTCTTTTTTCACAGTCGTTTCAACAAACAGCCTGATAGTGTACAGGTAGTGGACAAGACAGAAGACTAGCGGTCGGGAGCAACCATGAGGACGATGGTTCAAGCCACACTCCTGATGCTTATTCTTATTTCCATCTTTTCCTTCAGTTGTCTTGTTAAAAGTCATACTTATTATCATGTAATAGAGGTTTTGCACCACCACGTGATGGCAGCCATGTTGGTGGCCAGAACAATAGAATGTTATTCCTTTGAGATTTAATTTTTCACATGATTGAACAAATCTCATTGTTCTGGCCACCAACATGGCTGCCATCACGTGGTGGTGCAAAACCTCTATACTTGTAGCTTAATTAGGTATATCACATTGCATGAATCTGGATGCCCACTCGTGATTTGGATCACATTTCCAAATCACCAGTGATGTTCCTCTGGTGTTTCATTGGGTATCAAGATTCACCCACCTGACCAAAATGGCATGACTGACATTGGCTGTTCACCTAATTTATTATTCATGAGTTTGAGAAGTAACTATACAAAATTGTAATGTGCGTTGTTTATGTACTATACTTACCAGGCTCCAAGTTCATCTCCTCCATTCTTCTTGTGTTCAGCAACTTACATGTGTCTGTCACTCTTGTACAATAAAGAATAAATGATATCTCAGAATCGCCAACAACTACAACATTCTTCTTCTCTTTCCAGATCTCGCCAACACTGAAGGATTGCAAGTAATAAGATGCTAATACAGCAATATTCTTTTCCTCTTTCCAGGTCTCATCAGCACTGAAGGCTTGCAAGTAATAAGGTGCCATTTCACCAGATGGACTGTTGATCTTGAGTCTTTTGTTTGGAATACCTTCATCATCATCCTGTCTTGTCCTTTTCCTAGCACGCTTTTCCCAAACGTATGCTGCACAATCCCCCCTTGAACAGAAAATAATGAAATACTAAGTGACACTTGACTGATCATGCCTATAGCCTGTGAACAGCCACTGCTCACACACAAAAAATCAGGATAGAGCATCTGTGAGTTAGGCTCATTAATTGTTCCAAGTGATTTATGAATGAATGATACTTTATTTATACACGATGAGTGAAGGCAGCAGAGCAGGTGGGGTCGTGTTTACACTAAGAAGTAAAATTTAAATCTGAGATCTACTACTCGATTACAATAATATGAACTAATCATAGAATGACACTAAAACTAGGACTAGAAATGTTTGTATGCTGTGAGTTGAAACCTGATATTGTCAGTGTATACTAACTGGTAATAAGACTAAGAATCTTAAATCTAAAGTGTCAGAATGTTCAATTACCTGTATCATATTAAGGTGTTCATTCAGAGGTATTAATAAATCACCAGCATATTGGCTTAAATTGAATTATTTAAACAGTTTATTTTCCTAAAATCTATATGCCCTGTATTACTTGATATTCTAGTTCTAAAATATCTGTTTTAGAGAACATCAGCTACACAAACTGATCTTAATTACAAGAACTTATTTTGCCATCCATTTGACCCAAATGAAAGGTATCTACAAACTCAATCGTAGAATACTTATTTTGTTACTGTTTTGAAAAATAAATTGAGAAAATGATAACATTTAATTGCAAGTAGGTAATTACTGATGACACTCTTGTCTTACATGTACTAATATCAAACAATTTACTAAAAGGACCAAAAAGGACCAAAAATATGGAACTCTCTGCCCTTCTACATAACTACCCAAATTTGAAAAAAACATATTTCCACCACATTGCTACTAACAAATGAAACCTCATTCTTTACACTTTCACATCTCTAATTATCTTTAATTACATTGTTGTTTGCAACTCATGCTAACTCATTTTATTATATGGATTGAATCTTATGAGGAGGTCTCTACTCTATAAGCCCTGTGGTTTCCAGAGGCCTCCTTGTCATAATTGCTTAAGCTTCCACTTAATATTTAACTTGTAACTAATATTCAAAAACTCATGAATAATTAATGAGCATTTTGTCCAATCAGATGAAGCAAATCAGTCAAGTGCATGCTCCTTTATACCTGATAAAATTCATTCTAAAAGGCCCGCGGAGGGATTTGAATTCTGTCCCAGGGGGAAACAGGGTTAATGATTGAGACAATGGAATTTCTATTGATGTTTCAGCTTTCTCATTGAATTGCTAATTAGGATGAACATTTTATATAAAGAATAGTAATAAACATGAAATTTTATATAAAGTTTCATCCTAATTAAGAATTCACTGATAAAGACCCAAAGACAGCAAAAAGTACACGGAACATAAGGTACCTACATTGTAGATAATAAATTTTGCACTAAATTTACTAATATCAGCAGACTACTGAGATACACATGCAGATAATATTTTTAAAATGAAGTTATCCAACTACCATTACTTGTTTACCGAGCCACTGTTTAGTTCCAATTATTAAACCAAATTACTTAATGAACCAAATTATTAAACCAAATTATTAAACCAAATTATCAAAGCCGTAAAATAAAAATTAACGTGCATTAAACTTACATATTTTGTGCCGGAGTCAAAAATTTAGAGTCTGCCGTCATGTCAGTCACATCGCTTTCCAAGTCTTGAACTTTATTGAGGTAAACCATGACACCAAATCCTTCAGGTGCAGGTTCTTCTTGCATTGCAAAACGCCGTTTCAAACAATATAGTATGGTAATTTCTTCATGTCATTCCCTTGAGATGTTCGTAATTGCAGGCAGTGATTACTCAAATATTTTGCATGGTGTTGTGAATACAAAGGTTCAATGGTTCATTAAGTAATCATTCCCTTGAGATGTGCCTCTTTCTTTCATTGCATTCTTAAAGCGTTATTGAAGCCATTTAAAACACTCACAGCACGTGTTTTATCAAGTCTAAAAATTGATAAAACACTGCTGTTCATAACTGTTTGTTGTTTAGCACACTATAATATTATTAGCACATGTACATGTATGTATTCTTAGTCAAATCAATTGTTAATACTAGTTAGTTAATTTCTCTGTATAAGAAATCAATTGTAACTATTCAAATACCTTAATTATTACTTTCTCCTGTCATTAATATTCCTGTACAAATCACACCACTAGGCCGCTATTACTATTGTATTCCCATTGTTACTGATATGAAGAATTATATGGTGAATGAAAATGTAATGTAATTTTCCCTCAAGATGATCCCCATCACATTGTCAGGCAATGTAATGAGACATTATATAAATTCACCATGTGAGTTCGAATATAACCTCCAGGTAGGATTTCAACTCAAAATCATACCTTGCAAGAAAAAAAAAAACTTCATCATCGATCAGTACTGTAGCAAAGTGCTTCTGAAATTGTTCTGAAAAATCAAAGAAAAGAACTTGTCTTTGATTTCAAAATCTTGAATAACATGGACTGTTCACAAGAGCATTTAATAAGCATTTTGCAGAAATAGGTGAGAAGTTATCCACTGATACTCCCACTAATCCTTCTGTAGACTTCCTCGACTTTATAACAAGTCTGGATTCTACATTTAATTTTTGTCAGATTCTTAACAGTGAAGTTCTTGAGCTTTTTCAAAACATTGATGTCTCCAAAGCTGTTGGCATTGATGGGATTTCTGTCTCAGTCCTCAAACTGCCGATATCATTTCATTACCTATAACTAATTTGATTAATATTTCAATACGAACTGGCATTTTCCCCAGTGAATGGAAATATGCTAAAAAAAATCCAATCCATAAGAGTGGGAAAAAGTCACACATGGGTAATTACTGGCCAATACTGATCATTGCCAAAGTTTGCAAAAGACTAATTTACAATCAGGTTTTTACATATCAATGTACAACAGTATTCTCAGAAATTGTCAATCAGGCTTCCGCTTGTGACATTCTACTATAAGTGCCCTGCTTGAGGCAACCAATGAATGGAGCCTTAATATTGACCACGGTTTAATTAATGCAGTTGTCTATATTGATTTGGCCAAAGCATTTGATACTGTCAACCACAACATATTGCTGAGGAAACTGCAAAAAGGGAAAAGTCCTTGATTGGTTCTGTTCCTATTTGTTGTGCCATTATCAGCAGTGTCTCATCAACGACTTACTCTCTAAGCCACGGCCCATTACTTGCGGCGTTCTATAGGGGAGCATTTTGGGCCTGCTCCTTTTTCTTTTATATGTCAACGATTTGCCGAATTGTCTGAAATTTGCAAAGCCCCAAATGTAGACTGAAGACACGGATCTCACTGTCTCATCGAGTGACTGGCTTAAAGCCAATAAATTAAGTTTGAACGTCGCTAAAACTGAATTCTTGTTGATTGGTTCAAGACAGAGATTGGCCAGAGTAAATGATAAAATTACTATTTATATTGACAACAAGAATATTAAGAGGGTCTGGACTACAAAATATATGGCCGTTATTTTTGACAAATGCCTCTCTTGGACGAGTCACGTTGAGTATATCGTAAAAAAAAATTCATCTGGCCTTGGTGCCCTTAAGAGAATGAAGCCCTTTGTACCAAAGGACATTATTATTATTATTATTATTATTATTATTATAATAACTATTTATAAGACTATAGATATGCCTCATTTCGAATACTGTTTGCCAGTTTGGGACATCACAAACAAAGAGATGATTGACAAATTACAAAAACTACAGAATAGTGCAGCCCGAATTATTTCAGGATTACCATTTGATACTAGCAGAGTCATATTATTGGAGTCACTAAACTCGTTGAGTATTTCTGAATGCCATAATGAGCTAAAAGTTATTACTATGTTTAAAGTCTTGAACGGTTTACTACCAAAATACTTAGGGGTACAATTTGTTTAAAACTTGTCAGACACCACTGAGTATAATCTCAGAGACTTGCCTGACCGGTTAGCACTGCCTGCCCCCAAAACAAATTATCTGAAAAAGAGCCTATGATACAAGGGTGCTTCTTTATGGAACGAATTGCCAAAAGCTACTCGGCAAATTAAGTGTTTGCAGGCTTTTAAGTCCTGTCTAAGGAATGACTGTGGGAGTCTCCTGATGTCCAGTTAATTATATTTTAACCACCTGTTTTTATCTACTTCTATTTTATTATGGCACAGCATCCATGTAAACCAGGTATTATACTCTGTTGGATCTCTGTGGATAAATAAAGTTGTCTAATAATGATTATCAATTAGGTGCCAATTTTGAGTCTTGCACATTGTTTCTGAATGCTCCTCTCTCAATATTCCAATGCAATTGTAGGCAATTTAACAATCACCCTTTTGAGTTAAGGGTAGTTTGGAACAGTTGGACAACTGATTTAGATAAGGGAAATAACGATTTTTATATTGCAAAAATTCAGTTCCTAATAAAAGTTTTAAAATATTCGCTGTTCAAAAGTTGCTACTCAAACCATTCTCATTTTGTTGACATTTTATTGCCCTTGAAAAGAGAAAACAAGAGCTAGATGTACATGTAATATTTATAGCGATCTCGCCATCTTATCTCTACAGGAGTTGTTGGGTAGCTTGCAAATTTATAGTAGAGGAAAATAACCACTTTAGATTGTGGAAACTTCCTCATGGCTTCCTTTCACAATCCAACTCAAAATTCTGTCTCTCCATCAGTGACCTCAAATCTCATTCTATGCAGCATTAAAAATTAGCAATCTTCACTTAAAAATAATCTTCCAAGATGCTCTGTCAGCCCAACAATCGCCTCATTCCTCTCATCTACACAGAAAGCCTCGACTGCAGTTGTTTCACGAAATATTCAAGGATAAAAGTTGAACAACCCTTATGGCAGACACTCCGGTGCTTGCATTGTTCACAAGCCAAATTTTTCAGGGGTGGATGTAGGCACCCCCTAGCTAATCGCGCCTAACAGTGCGAGGTTCAGCTTATGCCACACTTTTACAGCCCCCTCTTTCTGCATTTCCTGGATCTGCCCCAGTTCTTCATTTGAAAAGCCGTTTCTTATAAAATGTCTTACTAATGAATGAAAACATGTGCTACTAATATTACTCTTCCACTTTTCTTTCATTTTTATCAAACAGATCTGTGGAAGTAATCTTGAATCTATTGATTCTTTGGCAGCCTGTGAAAAACTTGCTCTACTAAATTCAAACTGATTTGTTTTCATTCATTTTTCTCAAAATGACATCATCTGTCACAAGGTCCCTTTTCGCTTGGTGACGTGGCCTAAATCGCTGCTATAAAAGTATTCTATTGATTGGTTAATGGCTGAGATCACACTGGATAAAGTTTACTATAGTTAATAGGATTTAACTATAGTTAACAGCATCCTCAGTGTGACCTGCATTTTATGGTTTACCACAGTAAACTCAACTGCGGTTAGTTGCTCTGACAATGGTAGCAAGAAGAAAGAAAAGTTACATTAATTTAATTATAGTTAGCTGACCTGAAAAGATGGGTTTATCGCTAAGTTATGTGTAATCTAAACTCATTGACTTAGTTGACAGCTTGCCATTGCCATTTACACGTACTACCATAATTTCCGGCCTATTACCCGCACGCCGTATTACCCACACCCGCTGATTTTAGAGTCTTGAAGAAAAATATATTAACAGATTACCCGCACCGACAGATTACCAGCACCTCTCAGTGTAAATTTAGATAACAATACCGGTACCTCATAGTAGGTTTTAATTGTTGTGTCTTAGTAGACATAGGAACATCAACATGTTGATAAATAGAAGTCGTAAATCCATTTGTATACAGTACGATTTCACAGCAATTTAGAAACTAATCGACTCACCTCGGCATTTTAGAGTTCGACTCAAAGCATTTCCGGCATCAGGCAAAATTGTTCAGACACAAAATGAATATAAAAGAAAAACTTTCAAAACATTTGATTCGAAATCTCAATTTCTAAACGAAAATTTGTCTTTTAGAAATGTTTGGTGCATGTATCGCAAAGCAAAACAAACACTGCCGACTAATTGATTATTAAAATCAGTTCGTGGAAAAATTCACGCTTCTGTGTCGTGGAATTCGAGAGACTCTAACCTCCTCACCTTTGAAAATGGTTCCACATTAACAAAAAGAACTATCCAGAATATTTTCTTTGGTGGACCTTTTCCATTTTTCACAAATAAGTTGAGAAGCTGTGTGGTGAACTTTATTTGCTACCCGTGAAGTTCACAGAGCATGACACTCTGGTGTTGTGTCAAAAACCAGACAATGTCGAGAGAATTCAGTCATGTCAACTCCAAGAATGAGATCTTTTGATAAGCTGACTTCTTGAAAACATAAGCAATGATTTCAGCTAAAATCCTGAAGGATTTTAACGGTCAAGTGTGAAACTACATCGTACAGAAGATATATAAAGTTTATCAGATGAAATAAGGCACCAAACTAGCGGGATGGTGTTTATACGTATGTAGTAACGCAATTCGTGTTTCTTGTTTATGGCACTGATTTCCTCAGTGTTTAATGTTTGATCAGAAACGGTTTCAGTTAATATAATTTTCTCTTTTGGTTTCATACAAAGCTGAGAAGATTTGGACGAAATAAACACTGACACTAACGGCGATCATCGTTATTTTCTATGCCGAAAATATTGTCGGCGGCTTTTCAGTTTGGCAACATTTTTTTCAAGAGACAACAGCGATTCATGAATATTAATGATAATATATGAATATTAAAGATCACCAATCAGGATTAATGCTTTGCAAGCTTGAACAATAGAAAACTGTTACAATCGCCATTTTCGTACTCTACAAAAATGGCGATTGTAACGGTTTTCTATTGTTCAAATGTAAACACGGGATTGCAAAGCATTAATCCTGATTGGCATTCTTTAACTAGAAGTTTCTAATAGAAAGTGAGGGGATGCATAGAGCTACTGACAGTCTAGTGATATTAGTTCGAGTGTGAGTTGGGCAAACTAAAAATCTCTATGGCTCTACATGTATATTGTTCCACTTTATTTATTGTATTACATTTGTTTCATTTTGTAATCGAATATTATCAACTATTGTTATGTTCCACAATCATATTCAAATTTGTCCAATGCACTTGCCATAATCAGACTATAATTATTCTTAGTTTAATAAAACTACTGAAACTTGCAAATTATACTTTGCCAAGAGAAAATGACTTTGCTCAATCAGGGACTGATTTGTTGGGTTATTAGACAATGTGCATTTTGGACAGAAAATAATGCAACATCGATAATGGAAATATAGACGAGTAAATTAGTATAGATATTTTATTGAAATGTGTGAACAATCACAAACTATAGCATTAATTTGCTGTATGGCAGAATTCAATGGTAGTGGAGAAAATACTGACCCCCAGTCTATGGACTCTCTAAATGTACTGGGAGTCCATGGACTGGAGGTCAATGTTTTCTCACCACCCAGATACAACCATCCACATCAACTCAAAGTTAATAATAATTTTTATTTGTGTCCGAGTGATGCACTTTTTAACATGCCAATGCTACAAAACAAGAACAATTTTATGTATACACTCATTACAAAAAATGTCCTAGAAAAATGTAAAAGCTTAAAAGCAAGAGGAATTATATGGGGTAAACCTGATACTTGATAGGGACGATTTTTCATTTGTTCCACGTTGGGCGACTTGTTTGCTACTGTACTCGGAAGGGCTCATTTGCTGTCCCGAAGGACGATTTGTAAGTGTTAGTCTACTCTCCATAGATCAACATGCCTCAACGGTCAGATAGTTCAGCGATATTGTCTCTGCATCTGGGATGAGTCAATTGCCAAGCGAAACAAGATCAACAGGTCTCCTTCGATAGGGATAATTTGTATCGATTGTGTCAGAGGTGCACAGTCTGCTGAACTGGTTAGATTTGGCACACAACAGCGCTGAAAATCGCATAAAAGAATGTTGTCTTCCTCTCGATACATCACTAAAACGTTTGTGACCCTGAATTCATGAATACTTCCAGCTATGAATAAAGCGGAGTTTGACATGATAATTTGATAAAATGGTAATTCAGTATCCAGCCACTTGAAATCAGTCTTGAAATCGGCAAACATGAAAATGCTACATCCAGGACATATCCTCAAAGTGAGGCGATCACCGGCCGGTTGGTTGGTGGGTAGGTGACCATGAACCCAAAGTATTTTTCAAGGAAATGGTATATGTGCGAAAAGCAATGCACGTGGTCACCCTGTGTTGTAACGTCAAGTTTAGTGACAGTTGGTGCTCAGTATGTTCGCAGCAATTAGAACACCGCTCTAAAAGTCTGGGGAGAACACTGGTATGTACTTCACACCTTTAACTTTATACGCTGTACAGTACTGCCTGGAATTATTGAAGCATTTACCATAGTTTTACTGCGTCCAATGACCGTGGTAATACCACGGTTTGACCTCAGAACGACCGCGGTAAGACCTTGGTAAAACCACGGTCAACTGCGGTAATTAATTGGATGCAGTCACAGCCGCGGCCACGACCGCTGAGATTTTTATCACGCTGAAATACCAAAATCATAGACTTTAGTGTGAAGATACAGTATTGTGCAAAAGTCATGCAAACGTATTCCGATGAATTTCGCTCTTTGTTCCTACGAATGTCGGTGGGCAACTTTTTGTTCGAAATTTCAACGAAGAATTGATCAGATACGCGAAAATTCAAATGTCAAGGCAAAATATCGCCAACCTGTGAGCAACATTTCAACGATATTTCGGACCAGGTTATCGAAATATCGTGATCCTCGAAATTTTGGCAATCGTACATGCTCATTGCACAATTTTGTACTTTTAACCTTTCTTTCACCAGGATTAATGCGTGACAAATTTGAATTCATGACAAACAGTCTTACAAACGTACAGTAAGATGGTTTTAGTAAATACCTTGCGTGCCAGAGGCATCAAAATGTCAAGATTCTGGTGATGGGTTCCATGTGCCTGTGTGTGACGTGTTTGTTACGTACTAGTCCCGTGACAGTTGTCACGCCATGTTAATTTATGTATGACATCACAGGCACGTGATGTGCTCATAACTAGTACAAATAAAAGTCGTTCATAACAAGGCGCCCGATGAGGGGCAGTGGCAGTTTTAGTCCGTATTTAAGTCGTTTCTCGTCGTCATTTGGTCTCAATTCCGTTGAAGAATCATGTCAGAAGATCAAAACAAATTGGATCGTCTTCGGGCCCAGAGAAGGGGGCATCGGGGAGTTGTGACAAAATACAGTAGAGAAGTGAGAGAGCTGATCGACAACATGGAGCCTTTGGAGGGTAACTCCTCGAGTCGACTGAAGATTATCGGGCAATCGCTGGATGAAAAGTTGCAGCTGTTGAAAGGTTTCGATGAGCAAATCATGGAAATTTGTGTCGTGGAAGATATACATGTAGTGGAGGAGATTGCCGAAGCAGAAGAGGTTAATACGAGAATTTTAGAGATAAAGAGTGAAATTTCGTCGTTTGACAACCGAGCACGTGCTCCAAGTCCAGAGCCCCGGGAGGAAACGCGTTCACCTTCGGGTCGAGATAACGTGCTCAGTCAGCAGGTAAACTGGCCAGAAATTCGTGATTCACCGCAGAGTCGTCGAGAGTTCTCAGTTGAGTCGACAGGAAGAGCAAAACCAAGGCTTCCGAAGTTGGTACTACCGAAGTTTAACGGTGAGATTACTAAATTTATAGCGTTTTGGGACAGCTTTGATAGTGCCGTGCACAAGAATGTCAACCTTTCATCCGTTGATAAGTTTAATTATCTGCAAGCATTATTAGAAGGTCCAGCAGCGAGAGCCATACAAGGGCTAACATTGTCAGAAGCAAATTATGTGGCTGCTTTGGACATTTTGCATGATCGTTTTGGCAAAACGCAACAGATAATATCTGCACACATGGATGACCTTCTAAAATTACCAAATTGTACCGGAGAGAGGCCTCATCAACTGAGGGTAGTTTATGACAAGGTCAAAGTCAATGTAAGAGGCTTAGAGTCCCTAGGAGTGAAGAGTGAGCAGTATGGTAGTTTCCTTATACCAGTTATAATGTCTAAACTACCAGTAGAAGTGCGTTTACAGATTGCTCGAGTTTCAACCAGAGATGTGTGGGACATAGATGAGCTTTTGCATGTTATTAAGAGGGAAGTTGAAGCCAGAGAGATGAGTGACACTATGAAGGTCCAGGACAGAAGGTCAGCAGAACCCACTCATAGTTTTAGGAGAGCAGCACCACAGTCAACAGCATCATCATTAGTAACAAGCCATGAAGGCGTGTGTTGTGTATACTGTAAGGGTGGGCATTATTCGTCAGCATGTGAAGCAGTAAGGGAGGCCAAGGCACGAAAGGATATCTTGTTAAGGGAGAGGCGTTGTTTCTTGTGCTTATCAAGGGGTCACCGTGCAGGGCAGTGTTCTAGTACAAGGAGGTGCAGGAAGTGTAATGGTAAACACCATCAATCAATTTGTGAACCTAACCAGAGACAAACTCATGCAGCAGGAGCACCTGCCACAGGTTCAATTAGTGAAATTACATCAAGTGCGGCACAACCAACTCCAAGTGTTGAGCAACCACGACCTAGTACCACAACAACATCCACAGCACAGAACAAGGTTAAGGTACTGTTACAAACTGCTAGAACATATGCATATACTAGTGACAGTGATGAATTAGTGAGCGTTCGTGTACTGCTAGACAGTGGTAGTCAAGGGTCATACATCACAAATGAATTGAAGAAGCATCTAGGTTTGAAACCTATTAAATCGGAAACATTGAACTTGAACACATTCGGCCATGAGAAGCATGTGAAAAGGGAATGTGAGCTAGTGAAATTGAAATTGCAGGGAAGAAATGGAGAAGACCTAGAGGTGTCTGCATTAGGGTTTAATGCTATTTGTTCTCCATTACCTACTAAAGTTAACATTGTTCAGCATCCACAGTTGCTAGGATTGGATCTAGCAGACCATGGTTCAGACAGAGACCATAGTGATACCATTGATATACTGATAGGCTCAGACCAATACTGGGATATTGTAACTGGAGATGTTAAACGAGGGAAGGGTAATATTGCGGCGATCAGTAGCAAGTTTGGATGGCTTGTGTCTGGTTCTGTTGGGAGTACCAAAAATACATGTAATGAAAGTTACAGCTCATCAAATCTAATCATACAAGCACCTGGGGATTTCGTAGATGGCCAATATCAGGCTACAGAGCTGGAGGACAGTTTGCGTCGTTTCTGGGACATTGAATCAATTGGAATTATGGAGAATCGAGGGGAACTGGATACTGGTGGTGAGCAGTTCTTACAAGACATCAAGTATGACAAGGCCCAAGGGAGATACGAGGTAGGCCTTCCTTGGAAGGACGTAGGTTTATCACAACTAGATACTAACATTGATTTATGTGTCTCAAGGCTTAACCGTTTAAGATCTCGTTTGAAAGGGGATGAGAACTTATTTAAGGATTATGATAACGTTTTCAAGGCCCAGGTAGACTCTGGAATAATTGAAAGGGTTCCAAGGTCAGAAGAAAACTTACCTGGTGCTCATTTTCTACCACATCATGGTGTTTTGAAGGCTGATAAAACAACTAAGTTGCGTGTAGTATTTGACGGTTCAGCAAAGACAGATCAGAGTCAGTATTCCATTAATGAGTGTCTCGAAAAGGGACCCAACTTGACCCCTCATATATTCGACGTCCTAACCAAGTTCAGAAGTCATCCGGTGGGACTTACAGCAGATATTGAAAGGGCATTTCACCAAATCTCTATTGACCCAGTTGACCGAGACAAGTTGAGATTTCTCTGGTTTGGCAACATATGTGATGAGAGACCAGAGATTGTGCAATACAGATTCTGTAGGTTAGTGGTTAGTGTTCGGGCTAACTTCAAGTCCTGCAATCCTAAGTGGAACGATTCAGCATCATTTATCACAGTACAAGCAGTCAGAACCGGAAGTAACTGAACTGTTGACTAATTCATTGTATGTAGATGATTTTGCAGGGGGAGCTAAGGATGCTGCTACAGCATATGAGGTTTTTCAGAAGGCAAGGTCAGTTATGCAAGGGGGAGGCTTCAACCTCCGTAAGTGGATCACAAGTTCAAGTGTTTTGCAACACAGAATAGATATGGAAACAGGTCAGGAAGTAAAAAACCCTGATGTAAAGATCTTGGGGTTGAACTGGGACACTAATAAGGATGAGTTCCACTTTGAATTTACTGAAATCAGTGAATATGTGAAATCATTACCACCCACTAAGAGATCTGTACTGAAGGCTTCAGCAAAGGTTTTTGATCCATTAGGGTTAATCAGTCCATTTACTGTAAACTTGAAGGTGTGGTTCCAGACCCTGTGCTCAGGCAAGGTTAATTGGGATGATCCTGACGATCTAGATGGAGAATTGTTAAGGAAATGGAATCTCCTTACCGATGAATTCTGTGAACTAACCAAGATTAGAGTTCCTAGATGTTACTTTTCAGGTAACAGGAAACCTGTTGGTCATGAGATACACGGATTCAGTGATGCGTCAGAGATGGCATATGCAGCAGTTGTGTACCTGCGTACAGTATATGAAGATGGAGGTATTGACATCCGTCTTATTGCGTCTAAGACAAGGGTTGCCCCCTTGAAGAAGCAGTCTATTCCTCGATTGGAACTTTTAAGAGCGTTCATCCTGGCAAGGCTAGTGGATACCATCCGGTCTGCGTTCAGGTCAGTTGCATTGAACGTAGAGACATATTACTGGGTAGATTCTTCCACCACATTGTGCTGGATAAAGAACAACAAACCATGGAAACAGTATATCCGGCATAGGGTTGATGAAATCCGAAGGCTGTCAGACAAGCAAAGTTGGAGGTTCTGTCCAGGGATCCTGAATCCTGCAGATATCCCATCGCGCACGTGTTCGGGGAAGCAGCTTGTTGATAACAAGTTATGGTGGAATGGTCCAACCTTTCTAAGAAGGGCTATAGAACTGTGGCCAGATCTGCCGACCACCTTCGAAACAGAGGAAGAATTGGTGAAATATCCCCCAGTGATCACACATTCGTTGACAAGTGTATCTATCAGTCAGGCACCCCTAAGCCTGGATAACATAGTCAACATAGATCGATACAGCTCTAAGCTTAAGCTGTTGGTTATGTATTGAAGTTTGTACGATTGCTGAGACGAGATAGCAAGGTTGTCAAGAGTAAGGAACTGAATGTGGAAGACTTAAACCTGGCCGAGCTTACTTGGGTCAAGAGTGTGCAAGCAGGCTCATTCACAGCGGAATGCAAAGCCCTTTCCACGGGGGCTGATGGGAGTCAGTGTATGAAGCAATTCAGTTTGTATTTAGATGATAAAGGGATCATTCGTTGCAAGGGTAGGGTTAGCAATGCCATGCTGCCAGAGAACAGCAAGAATCCCGTGTTGCTGCCACCGCACCATAGATATACAGAACTATTGATTAGAGAAAGACATGAACATGTTCATCATAACGGGATAAGAGATACCCTAAATTCTATCAGAGAATCGCACTGGATTTTGAGAGGTAGAGAGGCAGTGAAGAGGCTAATTAGATCATGTGTCATATGCAAGAGATATGAAGGGAAACCGTTTCCACCTGCGCCTGCACCAGACTTACCTGTTGACCGTGTGAGTGAAGGACCACCATTCATGTTCACTGGCGTAGACTTCGCGGGTCCATTATACGTAAAGAGAGGGTCATCAGACACAACAAGTAAGTCTTATTGTTGTTTGTTTACTTGTGCCTCTACACGTGCTATCCATCTCGAGATAACAGAGAATTTGACAGTTGCATCATTTTTGCAAGCGTTTAGACGATTTACTAGCCGTAGAGGATTACCGGCCAAAATGTTGTCCGACAACGCTAAGACTTTTAAGTCAGCATCGGTTGAAGTCAAGAAGATTATGAGGTCAAGTGAAGTACTGCAGTACTTAACCAACAAGCAGGTTGCGTGGGAATTTATTATGGAGCGTGCACCCTGGTGGGGTGGATTTTGGGAGCGGTTAGTACGGAGTGTTAAGCGATGTTTGAAGAAGTCTGTTGGACGATCGTCGTTAAGCTTTGAGGAGTTGCGCACCCTGATCGTGGAAATTGAATCGACGTTGAACAATAGACCGTTGACCTACATTGTACATCTACAGTATGATGATGAGAATGGGCTTTCATACCCATTGACTCCAGCTGACCTAGTTTACGGACGTCAGACCGCGACCACGCCGGGTCAACGACAGCACAACGTCATCAGTACATTCCAGACATTGACTAAGAGAGCGAGGTATCATTTTAGACTGCTTGAAGGCTTCACGAAGCAGTGGCGTAATGAGTATCTTCTGAGTTTACGGGAAACTCAGCGTAAGCAACCAGGTAGCGCTAGAGGTGTGCAACCAATCGCTACAGACGACATTGTGCTATTAAAGGACGAGACGTCAGCGCGTTGTTCGTGGAAGTTAGCACGTGTTACGGAGTTACTGAAGAGTAAAGACAACGTAGTGAGAGCTGCAAGGGTTCGTGTGCTGAATGCGGATGCCCGTAGAGGAGGTACTAGCTTGCGCCGTGCGATTCAACACCTCATACCGCTTGAGGTCCGAGTAAAGGACATTGTTTAGAACTATCATTTAGGATTCAAGGAAGAGACACTTAAGGTTGAACTATCTAGTTTATTATTTAGTTTCAGGATAGAAGTGTAACACACAGAACTTGTTTCTAGAGTGACTATTGAACATTGTAGGTGGTTACCAGTCCATTCACAACAGTTTTAGTTATTAACAGTTTACATTTAAGTATTTGATTACCTGTGAGGTAATCAACCCCGGGAGTGTTACATTGTACGTACTAGTCCCGTGACAGTTGTCACGCCATGTTAATTTATGTATGACATCACAGGCACGTGATGTGCTCATAACTAGTACAAATAAAAGTCGTTCATAACAGTGTTTGCTGGTAGCGTATTACAAAATGCCTCGATATCATGAACGGCCGGGAAACTGTTAACTATATACACGATGCTCTGAGCAACGTCGAGTATATAAGTGTCTTATTATTTTCCCAATCCAATGCAATAATGTTTAAAAAGTTAGCAAACACAATAATTTTTATATCAAAGCCTGTAGCATTCAACAAAGTCTGATGTCCAAACTATATCAAGTCAAACATGCATGGTCTGTTTTGTCGGCGCGGTCGTTGAACAGAGAACTGAATCAAATCAACTTGGCCACAATTTGTGCTGTCCAGTAACAACCGAGTGAATTCTGTTGGCTTGCTCGCTGTATTGGATTCTGCTTTTCGCTGTACATACAGATACCAAAACTACAAACAGTAAGATGACCTGGCCGAAGAGAAATCTAGGTCTGAGTTTTCTAGATACCCATAATTGCCGTATCTTGTGTGAGTTGCAACACTATGTACATCTTGGTTATACAAATATTCAACACTAACACATTCAGGCAGATAGTTAATCTTTAACGACATTTTGATATGCCAAGGAACTGGAAAATCAACACAGTACGAGGTGAGGGAAATTTAAAGTACTGAGTTCATTGCTGTGTTCCCTAATCGATTAATCTACACTGAATTTCTGACGGACCTGAAACAAGGCTGATCAAAGCCAGGACCCGGCTACCAAAATTGACCATAAATTATTCTGCAACTAAACAATGGCAACCAACCTTGTTTTCATTTGAAAAATACTGTGAATGATCTAAGAAACTGCATGGGGTGTACTTTATACACATGCATATATATTTTATGTTCTACACTGGAATGTACTTAGTATTGTGAATGCTAGGAACTGGAATGCAGTTTATACACATCTGAATAGCCATAGCTAGCTAATAGGGATGATTTGTGTTCTACACTAACTCCAATTATTGCTGTACACTGTATACCACACAGAAAAATGTGCTATGAATGCTAAAATGAATGCCATAACCATATAAAACACACATGTATATGTTGCAGGTAAAAATAAATTTCAGGTCAAAAAATTTTCAACCTAGGTTAATATTTTTAACCTAATTTTTCAAGATTTTAAAAAGGGATTTTCCATTTTTTTGGGATTCATAAAAAAAAGGGGGGTTTAGTTTTTTTGGGGGGGGGAATTTAAAAACAAAACAAAATTAACCCACCCCTCCCCTGAGAAAAAAAGTGTCCACTCTCCCCTCCCTCTCTACGGTACTCACCGTTCCCCCTCCCTAACTCCTTTTCCCTTCTCTATCCCCCACAACCAACTTCGTAATTCATTCATTAATTACACATCATTACTACTTACTTTTTTTTCCTTTTTCGTTCACTGCCGGTAGTGGGACTCGAACCTGCAACCCTTCGCTTGGAAGAATGCCTTGGAAGACCAGAGCTTTACCAACTGCGCCACAGAGACTTGCATTGGAGTTCCAGTCACGTTTTTGGAATAATATAGCCTTTCTTAACCAAGAGGGGACTAGTAACTAATTTCCATATTTAATTTTATTCACGCATGCGCACTACTAATAAAGTTGGACTTGGAAAACTTCGCTGAGTTGCACAATTAGAAGCGGAGAAACTCTGAACCAAACCGAGTTTTAGAGAGTTAAAACCAAACTAAAAGAAAACCAGATAATAGGATTTCAACTCTCACTTTATATTTAGAAGAAAATTTCTATGGAAGAGTGAAGCAATATCATTCTGTCAAAAGCGATGAAAGAGAATCTCTGATTTGACAAGAAAATTATGGAAGTAAGTTTTTAGTCAGCTTCTATAAGTAACCTGACAGCAAAGAAGTTGTGTAGGAAGGATTGCTTTAGATATAAAGCGAGGACAAGAAAAACTGCCAAAAATGGCCGTGAATAAAATCATTCTCAGGCAGGTATTACATGTATAAAACTCAAAAAGTTATCAGCTGTCAGTGTCAGTTTTGTTACATAATTTGTACCATTCTCGTGTTCAACAATATCCGATTAAAAGCATAGTAAAATCAGTTCACCGGCAAGCACCATTGTCCCTAATATTGATAACAACTTGTGGTCTTACGGATTTTTGCAAATGTCTGTATAATTAGGTGAACAAAACATGAGTGAACTGTACACCTGACTACACGATTATTCACCTGCACGAGACCTATTTTTCATTAAGTCTTAAGTACGATAAAGTCAAAGAGTAACAAAAGCCTTATTAGGGCAACTGCATAATACCCTACCCAAGCACTGTATGTGCTTCTTCAATGGTCCTGTGAACTACATGTAATACAAACCCTACCCCTACATTTAAAAACACCCTAACTGTCAACAAAGGGTGCTGACACTAAGTTAGGGTTTTTAGAGCTATAGTCACTAAATTTAGATCACTGAACAACACAGAAAAATAATGCTTCTTTGATGGTCCTGTGAACTAATACAAACCCTACCCCTACATTTGAATACACCCTAACCGTCCACAACGGGTGCTCACTAATTTGGGTGATTAGAGCTACAAAATGTAGTCACAAAAACTCATACATAGTTAGCAGAACAACTAGTTTGAAAAAATAACCTAGGTTAAAAAATTTCAACCTAGATTAAAAATTATAACCTAGGTTAAACAATTTCAATCTAGTTTAAAAATTTCAACCTACTGTAGGTTTAAAAATTTTCAACTTGAAATAAAATTTACCTGCAACATATACATACAGCCACATAAGCATTGCATCCAATGATTTAATGTTACACAAAGATAATTACAGTTTTATACCCAGATGCATTACCTTGTATATTATTAAACTTATAAGTCAAGACATCAAAATTTTCACATTAGTTAAAAACAAGCATTTTTTGATCAGGATTACTTTACACCGTCAACATCATTGCAGCAATCTTTCAGCCTTTTGTGTTACCACAGTCCTTTCTCTTACAAAAAATATGTCGAACGCACTTTGATAATCTACGATTACTACTAGTATAATAAAAGTCCCTGTCAATCGTGAACTGTCAGCCAGACACGTGTCTCATTTCTGACACAAATACCACGGGGGCGCAATAATTTCCATTTACGCAAACTGACTGATCTGACGCATTAAAGCTCTTTTAATTCAAAAGGAATTGCACTTTCCGAGTAGAAGTTTTCTGGTAAGAGTATAGAAGTTTTTGCATGTCTTTCAATATGACAAACACGTTGCTTCAAAACTCTGTTGATGTTCTGTAAAGAATCAGACTGACACGTTCACGCCTGACTGATTGCAAGTGGAAATTCAGACTCCAAGAAGAGTTGAGATTGTAATACGCAAACATTTACAATGATTTCTGCCAAAACCTTTTAATACTAGTAAGAAGACAGAAATCTGCCGTAAATATGAAACTACACTGAAGCAAAAGTTTATTTTCTACCCGCCGTTAGAGCTCTGAATGAAGCGAAAATAAAAGATTCTAAAGTGTTAGTTTCACTGATGAGTTCTTCTCTACCCGCCGTTAGAGTTCTGAAGGAAGCGAAAATAAGATTCTAAAGTGTTAGTTTCACCGGAGTGCTTCTCTACCCACCGTTAGAGTTCTTAATGAAGCGAAAATAAAAGATTCTAAAGTGTTAGTTTTATCAGTTGACGAGTGCTTCTCTACCTGCCGTTTGAGTTCTGAATGAAGCGAAAATAGAGGATTCTAAAGTGTTAGTTTCACTGAAGTGTGCTTCTCTACATGTACCTGCCGTTTGAAACATGTATGTTTTATTAAACTTATACATAGTATTGTGTCATGACCACGGATTTTGACTGCGGCTTTCATTGCGGTGAATAATTTGAGGCTTTACCATGAGGCTTTACCGCGGTAAAACCTCGTCCATAGTGCGGTAAAACCGCATCCAATGACCGCGGTTTTACTGCGATCCAATGCTTCAATAATTCCAGGTGGTACTGTAGTTATTCATAAGATACTTACTTTACATAGCCCTAGTTATTAACATATTAAATTGATTTCTTAACTTTTGAGCTCCTTAATATGTAGATTATATATTATTTTGTAAAGTTACATATAATTATATTTAAATACATACATGTACAGATAGTATCATATCTGTTTGCACATCTGTACGCATAATGCTTGTGCTCTAGTTGTACATGTATGTACATGTATGTTTGTGACTCTATTTGTCTGTCAGTTCGTCTGTCTGCTTGTTGGTTTATTCCTATGTCAGAAGATACAGTATGTCTGTCAGGCCACTTTTTTTCTCTGTCTGAAATAGCTGTCTGTCTGTCTGTTCCTCTGTGTGTGTATGCATTGGTCATTATGTGTCTCTCTGCATACCTGTACATATAACCTAGCTTTTTATATATATACATGTATGTATAATTATTATAACGGAGCTCCAAAAACAAAGTATCCAGGATAACAGTTCTTTAGGCACTGATCATAACATACCTATGCTGTGCTTGTTCTCCCCTCAGCTGCTTAGATTTTCTCTTCCTCTCTTTTGCTGTAGCTGCCAGCTGCTCAGGGTTATGAAAGCCAAGACTGATTAGGGCAGCCCTAGCAGCACTTTGCTCTGAGAGTTTCTTTGTAGAATAGTGCTGTGGGTTTGAGATAGTCTTCCCACTGAACTGAACGGCACTTTGGAAGCCACGAAAACCTGTTTTTGTTGTAAATTCATGTAAACAAATATGTATTAAATTATGTAAAACAGGCTCTACGTGTTGTTTAAATGTATGTGGGAATCCTAACCCTAAATTATGAGGTACAAGACACTTTTAATCTCAGCACAAGAAGTTGCAAGTTAACCCTTTCCCTACTGGATGTATTTGGGCTCAATTGTTATAATAATAATAGCTTACTAAAACTCTCTTATAGTAAGAAAACTGAATTATCTAGTCTAAATTTACATATTACACTGCTAGAGATGATACAGTACCGCCGGGAATTATAGGGACATCCGACCGCGGAAAAACCTAGGTCATTGGATGCGGCGCCGCGGTTTTCTGCCGAGGTCATCGCAGAAGTGACCGCGGCGTTTTTGAAAACACCGCGGTTTGCATATTGAGGTCATCAACCGAGGCGCTTGCCGCGGCTCAGAGCCAAAATGAAAATTCTTTTGGAAAGTGAAATTTCACTTTTGGTGAAGTGATATTTCACAAGTGATATTTCCCTTCTAGAGAAGTAGAACGATAAAAAAGTAGCACCACTGTTGATTACTCTAAAAGAAGTATCTTGAAACTGTTTAAAAACTTCTCAATATTTATACACATCATTAATACACATCAACATTTTATTCTTCGTCTGGTTCACGACTTCAACGGCGCCGTTGTTTGTCACTCTAAAACAAACTTCTTCAAACTCGGCACGCTAAACCGCCATTAAAAAATGCTTTAACTTCTCGGACTCCGCTCGCTAATTAAGACACATCAACATTTTATTCTTCGTCTGGTTCACGACTTCAACGGCGCCGTTGTTTGCCACTCTAAAACAAACTTCTTCAAACTCGGCACGCTAAACCGCCATTAAAAAAAGCTTTAACTTCTCGGACTCCGCTCGCTAATTAAGACACATCAACATTTTACTCTTCGTCTGGTTCACGACTTCAACGGCGCCGTTGTTTATCACCTAACCCGTATGCTGTAGCTCACAGTTCGATGTGTTGTCGTTTTGTGTTTAACTTTCAAATAAAGCACTCCACGGCACTGACTAGTTCGCCAGAGTTTATCCCTGTATAGCTCACAGTTCGATGTGATGTCGTTTTTTGTTTGTGTGTTTAACTTTCAAATAAAGCACTTCACGGCACTGACTAGTTCGCCACAATCTCACTTGTTAAAGTTGACACATGTACACTGTATCCCGAACCTCGGTTACGACCTCGGTTAGCGCCGCATCCAAGAATGCGGCGGCCACAAAAATGACCGAGGTTTACTGAGGAAAAACCGCGGTCATTGCACGAGGTACGGACGCGGTAAATGTCCCTATAATTTCCGGCGGGGCTGTACATGTAGTAGTAGTATCTAAGCTATACAATGTAGTCCTATAGCTTAGTTAAGGTCAGACAACTAATATGCAGCTACATGTAATTCATTTATATTTAAATGTAATAGTCACCTGAGCACTTAGTGTTATATTTAAAATCACCCCTCCCCCTTCAGTCCACGTTTGTCTAGACATGAAAATGCTTGACTTTGTTTTAAGTTGTAAGAGAGGGGAGGGGGAATTTGTATGATTGTAATCTCATGAGGAATATTAAGAAAATGTGACCCATGGAACTTTGACTTGTGAGATACCGCCACCCCTGGGGAAAATTTTCAAGTTTGTTCCACCTTTTTTGCAATCCTCCTGGTTGGCCCAGGGGTCTAACATACAGAAGCAATACCTGATTGAATGGTGCGATATGCAGGGCTTTTCATTCCTCTCTGTTGTAAATGCTCTTGAAGTATGTTTTTATAAGAGACTTCCACTTTAGCCTTAACTGGTGTCGCTAAAGGTGTCAATGTAACATTGGGTGAAGTGCTAGCAAGACTCGTGATTGGTGGATTGCTGGGAGATACTCCAGCCATTGGTGAGGAAGCATATGCTGGTAGTACACCAATAACTGTAGGGCTGCTGTGACAAGGCTGTTTATTAGGGCCCTTGTCTTGTATTGCTGCTAATTTATCAAGTGCAACGAAGGCAGCATGTTGTTCAGCTTGTTTCTTATTCTTGAAATTTCCTTGTGTGCTGTAAGATTGTCCATTGAATGTTACTGTTGACTGGTATCCCTCTGATGTCAGGAGAGTTTTGTATCCTGGAAGAGCAAATCCAAATCTTTGTGCTTTTTCTTGCAGAGAGTTCTTGTGGGATACAAAGCTGGTTGGGCTTAACACATTGCATGAAGATGTCTCATATGAGGTTGATGGAGTTGCAGAAGCTTGCTCTACCATCATTTCTGTTTTCAAAACCTCTTTCTCTATTTGTGTGTCAGATTTTTTATCACTTTCTAAGCTTTGTTCCTCGGGTGAAACTTGTAAAATTCCGAGATGTATAAGAGCTTTCTTGGCTGCGTCTTGTTCTGCAAGTTTCTTATTCCTAAAAAACCCACAACTTTCATATTCCTTTTCAAGCACTGAAACAGAAGCCCAGTAGGCAGGAATCGAATCGTGAGAGCATTTGGTTACGACATACCTCGGCAAACGACTCTGCGTCTTCTGGCAATGCTCTTGTAACAGACTCTTCAATAAGTGTGGCGGGAAGGAACTGCCGGACATGATGCCTTGAGAACCTTGAATCTTGATTACAAAATTTCCGAACTGATACTAGATTTCGTGAAGGTTTTTAGCTTCCACCAGGAACTCTTGACTTTTCTCCATTTCCTTTAAAATCATACACGTTCTTTTAAAAGTTTTTAAGACATTGTTCCTTCATTGAACAAGATGGCAGTGGTGGGAATAGAGCCAGACCCTCACGGCCAATAATCTGGTGGGCTCCCTGTGGGTTCACGGCCCTTGTCAACATGAAAATTTCGTTTCATTTATTTCGAATTTTGAGAATTATCTTAATTTATATTACACTCATGTGAACTGACTGTGCGAACTACACCAGAAGAGAACAACCAGTTCATTCAGTACTCCATCAGTCTCTATGGCTATTCGTCATGCATCTAACGTTCTTCAACAAATGAATTATATTCTAACCCATTATTATGTTAGTTATCTTTAAGTTCGTCATGCATCTAACGTTCTTCAACAAATGAATTATATTCTAACCCATTATTATGTTAGTTATCTTTAAGTGCCACGTGCCCGAAGCCCGTGCCCGAAGCCCGTACTGCTTCATGATTCCTATGGCTTTCGCCGATGCATCTCGATTGAGCAACGAGCGGGGGACTGGAACCGAGTCAGTAAAACTAATTCAATCAATAACTAGTCAAAGTGTGCATTATTTTCCAAAAGAACAGATCAAACTTAGCTAGTCTGGAAAGTTTGGTGAACTTTGGCTCAATTATTGACGATGCTAGAAGGCATCAAATATGTCAATTTTCCCGATACAAACTCTCTTATTTTTTAACGTTGTCCCTCCAAACCATAACGATAAAAGTAGTATATACAATGGGGGGTTTGGCGCAATTCCAACAAAATGCAACGAACACATGCTACCAAGTAGTAAAATTGTTACGTTTTCGTTGTTTTTTTCATCTAATGGACTATCCTCACTTCGTTCAGCCCTCACTTCGTTCGGGGTCCATTAGATGAAAAAAAAAAAAAAATGTAACAAGTTTTACTACTTGGTAGTATGTGTTCGTTGCATTTTATTGCAATTGCGCCAAACCCCCACATTGTGTTTACTACTATAGTTCATTTATTGTATTTATACGTTTTATTAAAGTAGTGTAGTTATAAGGTATTACATCAATGATGAGCATATATTAACATTTGTTCGAACACTTGGTTTATTGTGAATTTATTACATTTCGACACCCTATTAGAGGAACGATATTATACAGTATATCTGTCCTATTACATTTATTACATTTATTACATTTTAACACCTATTAAAGGAATGATTAGTTTACAGTATATCCATCCATGGTACTAACATACATTCTCTACTTCACGATATTAACGTATGCTGTTATCTTAGTACGTATTAATACCACACAGATTAGACAAGTGAACATTTGGTTTATAGTGAATTTATTACATTTCAACGACCTATTAGAGGAGTGTTGTTAATAAGGTATTATATCATGGCTGAGCATATACTAACATTTGTCCGAGTACGTCCTTTAAAGAATTATTTACGCGGATGGAAGATGGATGTTCCCGATGATAATCCTATGGGAGCGGATCCAGGTGTTTTCCTTGCCGGTGTACGTAAACAAACTACCGAAAAGTTTAAGGAAGAGCTACAAAACCACAATACCTTTAAGGCCCAATTAGCTTTAAACATAACTTTCGTACTTGATAAACCTGATGGTTACATATATGAGACAGCCACCTTCTATAGCGTGCAATCTGTTTTGACCAACGATGCGGGGATCCATAGTGTAATAGTAGAAGCACATGCTCAGATATACAACCAAATTGAGAAGTGGATCAGTCGTGGATCAAATTGGGTCATAGATAGAGTCAACATTCTATGGTTAAACATCGCTAGATACCAACCACTACGTGGAGGTTCATATTTACCACTACCTCCAGAAATAGCGAATAAGAAAGCCGTGATCAATGTGAACAACAAAGACGACCACTGTGCACTTTGGTCGATATGCGCAGCAATGTTTCCAGTTAAGAAAGATCCTCAGAGGACATCAAAGTATCAGATAGATATGGTGAAATCCAATGGGGTGGACTCACCAACACCAATATCGCAAATACCACTTTTGGAGAAGCAAAACAACATTTCTATTAATGTATATGGTTGGGACCCAAAGGAAAAGTGCTTAATCATATATCGCATCTCAAAGAAGACTTTTTCGAAGTACGTTCATCTACTACTTGTAGAGTGCCCAAAGAGTGGTAAGCAACACTACTGTTTGATAAAGGACTTTAACAAACTCCTATTTGATCGAACGAAACATAAATGTAGGAAACACTTCTGCGAACGATGCTTACATGGATATACCACAGAAACTCTACTTGAGAATCATATTCCTGAGTGTAATGGTATCAATGACAGGGCCATACGCATTGAAATGCCTACCAATAAGAACGACAAAGTTTCGTTTCAGAATATACACAAACAGCTTAAAGTACCGTACATTATCTATGCAGATCTCGAGGCATTGACCACTAAGATCGAAGGACCTGCTCAAGGCCTAAAGAAGAGTAACACGCTTAAAACAGAGGAACACATTCCTTGTGGATTTTGCTATATAGTCGTACGTTCCGATGGTCATAGCGAACCACCAGTACTATATAGAGGCAGGGATACTATTGAACGTTTTCTACGATGTATACAAGAGGAAGAGGCGAAGATCAAAGCCCAAAAGGCTAAACCACTATGTATGTCATGGAAAGACTATGAGGCTTACAATAACGCAACGATTTGTCATATCTGTCAGAAGCCCTTGGTTGGTAAAGATAGAGTACGTGATCATTGTCACATCACAGGCGAGTTTCGAGGTGCCGCACACAATACCTGCAATCTAAAATTACGTGTTTTTCCTACCATCCCAGTCGTATTCCATAATCTTCGTGGATATGATGCTCACCTAATAATGCAATCCATATCCATAACATTAGGTAAGATATCTTGTATTCCAAACAATATGGAGAAATACATTTCATTCTCACTTGGTAACCTAAGATTCATTGATAGCTTTCAATTTCTACCATCATCTCTTAGTACATTGGTATCAAGTTCAGAATCAGACACATTCCAACAAATTGTAAAATATACATCTAATCAAGAGAAAGCCAATCTATTAACTCGTAAAGGAGTATATCCATATGAGTACATGGATTCGTGGGATAGATTTGCAGAGACTTCTCTACCACCGAAAGATGCGTTCTATAGTAAACTAACTCTAGAGGACATATCCGATGAAGATTACGAACATGCAATAAAAGTTTGGAACGTATTTGATTGTAAGACATTAGGTGATTATCATGATCTTTATCTACAAACTGATGTACTTCTTCTAGCAGATGTGTTCGAGGACTTTCGTACAACATGTATGCAAAACTATGGATTAGATCCCGCACATTATTATACGAGTCCAGGACTTTCATGGGACGCTTTATTAAAGAAAACAGGAGTGGAACTTGAACTATTAACTGACTACGACATGTATTTATTCATTGAGAAAGGTCTACGCGGTGGTATATCCATGGTATCACAGCGTTATGCCAAAGCAAATAACCAAAGTATACCGGATTTTGATCCCAATAAGCCAAATAGCCACATACTCTATCTTGACGCCAATAATCTATATGGTTGGGCCATGAGTCAATATCTACCAACAGGAGGATTTGAGTGGTATACACCAACAGAAGAACAAATAACCAATCACGCAATGGATTTAGATAAGGGTTATATCCTTGAAGTCGATCTCGAATATCCTCGAGAACTTCACGATACGCACAACGACTATCCACTAGCTCCCGAGAGAATTCAGGTGAATAAAGATTTGTTCTCAGAGTATCAGATCAATCTATTTGAGGAACTATATAAAGGTAATGGATCTTTGAAAGTAGAAAAACTTGTACCTAATCTATATAACAAAGAACGATATGTGCTACACTACCGCAACCTACAACTGTATCTATCTCTTGGTATGCGCTTGAAAAAAATCCACAGGGCATTACGATTCGACCAATCACCATGGATGGAACCATATATACAAATGAATACAGAGTTACGAAAACAAGCGAAGAGCATCTTCAAGCAGGATCTATACAAACTGATGAACAATAGCGTATTTGGAAAAACAATGGAGAATCTACGTAAGCGTGTAGATATCCAATTAGTGCGCGCATCAGAAGGAAACAAGCTACAACGTCTATTGAATAAACCTAGTTATGCTCGATCCACAATTTTCGATGATGATCTTGCCGCGGTACGTAACTACAAAAGTAGGCTATTGCTAAACCGCCCCATATATGTTGGAATGTCAATTCTAGATCTATCAAAGCATCTGATGTATGACTTCTACTACAATGAGATCAAGAAGTAATATGGACAACTCTGTAATCTACTTTATACCGATACCGATAGCCTACTACTACACATTAAAACTGAAGATATCTATGCAGACATGGCAACTCATAAACATCTATATGATACTAGTAACTACAACAAAGACCATCCGCTGTATAGTATCGACAACAAGAAAGTACTTGGTAAAATGAAAGACGAATGTGGAGGTATTCCAATTGTAGAATATGTCGGACTACGATCGAAGCTCTATTCTATATTGAAAGTAGATGGTGGCGAGATTCGTAGAGCTAAAGGTACCAAGAAGTCAGTAGTGAAACATCGTATTCGTCATGATCAATATAAGGAGTGCTTGATGGATAAGAAAGTATTCAAACATGGAATGAATATGCTTCGAAGTGAAGGTCATAAGATGTATGGTATGCATATGAACAAAGTATCTCTATCACCATTCGATAGTAAGAGATGGATTTCAGCAAACGGAATAGATACAATAGCCTACGGTCATGGAGACGTTTTTCCAGAGGATGAAGAATTAGATGGTTTTATTAGCAATATACTATCAAACGTAGTTGATACACTATCATACAACAGTAAAAACGTCATTACAGAGGATGAAGATATAGACGACTTTATTTGTGAGTTGCTTCTATCTTAGAATACCTTTTGGTGGTAGTTCTGTATCTGGTGGTATCACTTGTATCTCTTCACGAACGAACCCTCGCTTTGGTACATCTTTTCCTAAATAGTATAGAACTGGTTGATTTGAAGATACCACATTTCGAGAAATATAATATGTCTGTAAACTCCATACAGGATCAGTTGCTCGTTTTACTCCACCTTCCAATTCTCCCGGTGAGTATAGATATCGAACTAAAACATCGAATGGTAGTCGCTTTTCTTTCAATCCAATAATTCGAGAATATGTAGGAGTCTTTATGTTTACTTGTTGTGCCTCTATAGAATTTGAAGGTTCCTTACCTGTTAGTCGAGTAACTTCATTGTTCATAGCCTTGATAACATCAGGAAGCCTCAATACCCATTCTCTACTACGCGCATCCGATCCTTCAGATGTAAGTACCATCTCTTTTGCATATTGATATCCAAATAATCTTTCAGCTATCGTTCTATTTGCTCGTTCGACAAAACTTTGTGCCCTATGATGACCGGCTTCACCTCGTTGAACTTTTGTACCACGTAGTTCTAATGTTTCAGACATACGTCCCATGAATTCTCTACCAGGATCGACTTGCAATGTTTTTGGCCATTCTAGTGGACTACGTTTGTAGATCCGATCAAATGCTGCAGACACTTCACCACTATCTTTCGATGCTAAAGGTTCAGCCTCTTTATATCTAGAAGCTACATCGATTACCACCAAAGCATACTTATATAGTTTCCTTCCACGTCCAGGTCGATCGTGAGGTAGAAAGATCAAATCAGCTTGATGAACTTCATTAGGTTTCGATACAGTCCAATGCGGTCGTGGAATATAGTGTGGTGGTGATAGATATATTTGCCACATGGCTTGTTTCTCTAACCAACCCTTAGCTACATCTTCCGATACCTTTGCAGCCACCGATAACTTACCAATTGCGGCATAACCTTTCCAATAGCCCATAGGACCATAGAAGATATTCGCAAGTTTAGCATCCATTATATATCTATGTATTCTAACCTTTAACAAGCAGAAAAAATAAATAAGAACTTATCTAACCAACTAGTTCTTATTCTTTTTTAGTATCTCGTCGATCGTAAAAATTCTCGTTTTTTAAAAAGCATATCGACTAATAGCGTATCCACCAACTAGCATTCCACTACCAACGAAAATCAACTCACCAGTCTTCTGTGCGTTGGAGGGTTGATAGTAGTCGGGTAAACGAGGTTCTTTCATTGCTTCGAGTCGTTTCAGTGCCTGACGTAACTTATGGGAGCGCACGAAAGCTCGGTTGATATCGAGTTGGTTATTATGAGCATCGCGTTCGGCGACTTCATGTTTGCGAGTCCAATCGGACAATTTTTGACGTTCTTCGATATATGCTTCCCTAGCAGCATCGAATTTTTCCATTGCCCTATCATGTCTCTCTCGTTCTATATTAGCAGTTTCATCTTTTCCACCAAACATCCTAGCAAGCACTCCACCACCAGTGAATGCCGCTGCGTTTACAATCCCCGTGAATAGCATCATTGCGCCAGCTGCAGCCATTATGGTTTGGCCTTTTGTTTCTCGAGATATTGTTTTGCATATATGCTACCAGCTATTACTGCAGTCCACTTCACGTAATTTATAATAGAAGTAGAAGGATCACTAAGCATAGATTCCTTGGTAACCTTTTTTACGATCCAACCAATACCAGTAGCGATTCCCGTTATCATAGCAGCATCGGTCGCTATTTTCGTCAATTCTTTATCCATCCTAATATATATCGTATATCTCTAGTCTTTAATTGTTACTCCATATCTGGTACCGTAGTCTTTATCGGACTCGCGGGTCGTATAGGACTAATGTTCTTAGAAGTGTCGTCTCTATATCTTCTGTATTGATAGTACGCGCCAAACAATGCGGCACCCGTACCAATAACTGCGATAGTAGTATTAGTGGATATGTTTCTAGTCCAACTTTCATCTACGTCGGTTTCTTTAGATAATTCACTTTCACGCGAAATCTCTCTCTTTTGAGCCTCTCTAGCAAGTTTATTACTTAGTGCTAGTGCTTTCCCAGCAGCAACCCTCTTTGGATCTTTTACTTTAGTTGGTTTTGTTTTTGGTGGATTCGCAGTTATCTGATCCGTCTGTTCCTCCATCTCGATTCGATATAGTAGTTACTTGCGAATGTTTAATAGGAGTACTAGGAACGACTATGTGATTAGCTACATGGAACGAAGCACTAGCTAGAGCCACGAATCGAACTGCTTTAAGTGCTAATAGACCAGCCGCAGTATATATCTCATTGCGGACTAGTTGGTCTTCTTGTAGATCCTTAACCAGTGCTTGTTGGTCATCTAGTGGAACTACGTATGCGACTGCGCGAGTAGCTAGACGTAGTGCACCATTTACTAAGCATCCTGTTATTTGATAGCATGCGCCAAACAATACAGCGCCCATACCAATAACTGCTATAGTAGGTATGTTTGTAGTCCAACTTTCATCTACGTCGATTTCTTTAGATAATTCACTTTCACGTGTAATCTCTCTCTTTTGAGTCTCCGCAGTTATCTGATCCGTCTGTTCCTCCATCTCGATTCGATATAGTAGTTACTTGCGAATGTTTAATAGGAGTACTAGGAACGACTATGTGATCAGCTACATTGAACAAGACGCTAGCTAGAGCTACAAATCGACCGTGTTTAAGTGCTAATCGACCAGCCGCCATAGATATCTCATTGCGGGCTAATTGGTTTTCTTGTAGATCCTTAAGCAGTGCTTGTTGGTTGTCTAGTGTAGCTCAGTACGTATGAGACTGCGCGAGTAGCTAGACGTAGTACGCCATCTACTAAGTGTACTGTTATTTGATTTGCTACTACGACCTGGTATCTACTATGTAAACGTTTTACGTCCTTCTCAGATAGTTTAGTTATATCTGTTAGGGAGAAATTCTGTCCTAGACATTCTTTCGTTTTACCTAATACAGCTAAGGTCTTAAGTACTTCCCGATATTCTTCGATATCCTCCAATTCGGTTGAAAATTCCAATTTGGTTGTAGGACAAGTAATAGCGCACTCATCTTTCAGTTCTTTGGTGTATTCATCCATGATAATATGTTATAGGTGCGGGTAGCTCTAACACTACTGCAAAAGGATGTCGCAAACAAAAACATATGCGAGCAAACTTGTGAGATCGAAGTATCGTTCGTAATTCATTACATTCTTGTGAACCTCCGTAATCATCGAATATCCTCTTTCCATCTATAACCGATGCCGTATGAAACGCTACTACGATAGCTACGTTCTCACGAAAAGGTTTACATATACTCGTTAATTGTTGGGATAGTACCCAAATAGATAGTCCTATATGTCGAGCAGAGAATGCTAAATCTACTAGTTTGTCAGTTCTTCGTTTTACATCTTTTGATGCGGCACAATCATCAAGAATCAATAATGTATTGGTACCTGACCAAAAGGTTGCACAAATATTTAATGTGGTATCGATAGCATCCTGAGATGGTGATATGACATAAAAATGTGGATCTCTATTAGCAAATCCATGATATGTTTTGTTGTGGGCATACGTAGGACAAATTAATACTATGTAATCGAACTTACCACGAAATGATCCACGAAGTTGTTCTATGAGAAATGCAGTCTTTCCACAATTCGTTGGACCTACTATAAGTGTGTTGAATGGAATGTGTTCTACGAGGGAATCCATCAGTATGTTATACTATCTAAAGATCTGTTCAATATCTTGAGCTGAGCATCAGCAAGGACATAGATATGCATGTTTACGTTTCCACTTCCTTTTAAAGTTCTATGTATACGAATATCGATATCTTTTCCACCACCAGTTTGTGCCATTCCATCACCATGAGCAGAGGAATCTTTTGCTGTACGACAATCGACTAGGATGGCAAATCTGTTATTGTAAAATTTGGTAGGAGTCATGGAAGTATTGGATGTGGCAAACCATCCTTTTGCGGACTCCCAAAAATCTGGTGTTAACATACCTCCTGGAAAGAATCTATTTGGAACTCCATTTACGTCTATCTCTATCTTTGAAATATCAGGATTTACGAATGCTTCGCTATCTCGTGAACCGGCGGTGGGAGGATCTACGAATAGAAAGAGTAATCCAGCGAATGATCGTCGTGGAACATTTATATTCTGAGATATCAAAGTATCTGATGCCTTAACGATAGGTACTAACTTGAAGTGAACTGCGTGATCGTATAGGAATGCAGTACCCCTTTCATATGCGCGAAATGTATTCCTAGCTAGCGTTTCATTCTTGATTGCTTCGTATTCTAACTGGATGTTGGTAAGCTTGTACGTACCTATCTTTGTCGAATCTGATCCAACGATTATATCGATAGAGCGGGCTAGAGTTAATTCGAATGAAATAGTGTCTTCTAATGCATGTGGATATAGAACTCCATGTTGTGTAAGAATATCAACGTCTAACGGAATTCTATATTTTGAACCATATGCAGCTAACAATGCATTCTCACCAACATCTGAAGTACCTGCATCACCAGCCTTAGATCGTAGCTTATTTGTGTTATCTGATTGGATACCTTGTTGTACTCTCGATTCTCTCTCTTGTGTAGATAGATAGATATCGGAATATGTTTGTAATAGATCCGATCGAGCAATGTCTTCTACTATTTCAGCTCCTATCTTACAAACTCGATGTATAACTAAGCAACGTCCAACATTTGCAACGACTCGATTATTAGCATGTCCACCAGACAATACGATATCACCCAATAATGCTAAACTACCAGGTACTAATACGATATCTTCTCCCATCGTTGGAACTTCCACATAGAGCGTCTCACCTGGATTAGCAGATGATGGAGTGAAAGTTTTTCTATATAAGGTTCGTTGAGCTTTGAGTGCGAGTGGCGCTCTTAGTGCTTCTGTATGAATTAACTTCGACGATATCATGTTGAATATACCAAGATATATAGTTATGTTCAATATGGAAGATAGGATCGACGTTGATGTGAGACCTGAGGATAGTACCGACAGATACGAAGAACAACAACGAGATGAAGAAAACCGACGACAACGAGATGAAGAAGATCAACGAGAACGAGAAGCAAATGAAAGATACGTGGCTTACTTATTGAGTGGCAATCAAGATGAAGCTGGGGGTAGCGAGACAATTACCATGGATAATTTACATGACTACGCTATAGAAGGTGACCCACTTCGAGGATTCACATTCGAACAAACCATGTCAGATTTGTCAAAAGAAATGTTGGTTGACAAAGTAAAAGGGCAATATCCGGATGCTGGTGTTCGATATAATATCGAAATATCCTTAGTAGACGAACAAGTCGAAGTTCGCGAACTTGGAAGCAAAAAACCCTTTACACGTCTATTTGTAGGTGATGAGAAAAAAAAGAAATTACGTGTGCAGATGAGGAAAGATCTCAAAGATGCTTTAGGTCCAAATAATGAAGAGGCTGCTAATGAAGTAATATTTGCAGAACGACAACTCGCTGATCGGGAAGCAAATAACGAATCTATTCTTGAAGACTCCGAATCGACCGACGCTCAGAAAGAAATAGCTAAGAAAGAGTTAATATCCATCCATAAGGCAAGAGAATTACTTGAACGTCAAGAAGAAGCCATACTAGAACGTATATCGCTACGTGAAAGGGTCAAATACATTTTCAGGAAGTATGGAATGACTGTTCTTGCGGTGGTAACTGCTATTGGTGCTATCGTTAGTGTAATAGTTTCCCAGCTATCGAAATCCGTACCGAAACCAGTAAAAGATGGTATCGACAAAGTGACAGATACAGTAAAGAAGGGATTAAAAACGACGGGTGATTTGTTAAAGGAAATGGGAAAGAAACTTGGACAGATACTACCTGGAATGATTGGATCAATTGCGAATTTCATATTTACTATGGCCGGTAAAGCTCTAGGAGTATTAGCAGAGAACGTTTGGTTATTCATCGTAGCTATAGTGGTGATCACAATAGAGCAATACAAACGACGTTAACGAAATAACGCCCACGCAATTCCAGCTCCTGCAATAGATACTATCGCTAGATTGATCTCACGTTGTGGAACTCGTTGCTTTACGCTATGTGGAACTTGTTTCTTTACGCTATATGGAACTTGTTGATACGTACTATGTGGTAATTGTTTCTTTCGTATCTGTCCTTCCATATCTGGTGGTGGGGGTTTAGTTTGCTCATCGTTGATTGAGTTTGATCCCATTCAGTATCATATCTTTCGTAGCTATCTTGAATGCGTTATTGTAGCCACTAATCTTTTGAGTATCGAACAATAGATTGCTTGGTAATAGCCATACTCCTATAGCTATTGCCAGATCTAACTTCTTATTCGTACCATCTATTGCAACCTGATAGTTTTTTACGCCTTTCACTAAGTTGTTTTCAATAATCGTGGCTTCAAGCAAAACTTTGAACTCTAGTTTGGTGCCATAACTACCAATGATTGGTGTAAGCATATTAACTTGAGCACCTAGAATGCAATACGCGAAAGCTTCGACAGATCGATTCAATCTACCTAATCCAGCATCCGTTAATCCCTTACCGATTGGTGGCGTAAACCAATTGTATTGTTTTCCATTAGTCTCGTCACCCCTAATAAAGTGAATCATATTGGAATTAGCTAACTTACCACCCTCATCTTTGAATATATAGAATGGGTCCTTTTGTGTCCATGTGTACATGTCTGGGGCACTCGACCTTAACTCATACTCATTCTTATCGCCGTACCTGGGGAAGTAAACGAATATGTCACCTAATCCTTTATTACGACCTGACCACGCCATCTGAAGTCTGGTGTTCGAGATAAACCAAATTCGATGCACAAAGTCTCAAGCGCTGCTTTGCTATAGAGGTTATCAATTTGCTTGAAAGAAGAGTCACCAGGTAGAGGTCCACCAAGTTCATATAGAATTCTTCGTATTGTGAAATAAACGTGAAATTGTAGGAACCCTTGAATGATGGGTGGATACGTTTTGAAAATAGGATCAAATAATGACACTCCACATCCAGAAGTTGCACACCACGTTGCAAAATTCAATCGTTGAGGCCAATATTTGAAATCTGGACCTGATAACCAATGGTGGGACTCCTTTGCTGTCATATGCTTTACGACAGTCTCTTTGAATATGTTCGGAACGCCTGCTTTGAACGTTTTCGTAGGTGTGACATATATCCATAGATTAGTTAAATCGATATCTTGTGCTTTTTCAGTAGGTGGGACCGCCGTAATAGGATATTTCACACTTTTATCTAGTGTTAACGTATGTGGAAAACCATCATGCACATCCCACAATGCGTTATCGATGTGTTTTTGAATGGTGGTAGGTAGCTTAGAGACATCATCGCCATAAACCACATAACCATGGTTCCCATCTCGAAACCAAATACTAGTTGAATATTTGCCAGGGCCGTCTATATCCGTTGATACATAGAACTGGTGAAAATCTGCATGTGGATATTGTTTCTTAAACTTCGCTAATAGATCGACATTCAACGTTGCGACCTTCTTATTTTCATCGGCAAGGAGCGCTATCTGCTCAGATTTCGACAGTCTTGGTCCACCCCTAGCAATCTCTGCTATGTCCTCTGCAGATAGACCATCATCTTCGTCTGACACAACAAAAGGCATCGTAACTATTGAAGCTATACATATCCATAGTTTATACCTTTAATATATAATGGTTATCTTAAATGTCACATGTCCTACGGCTGACCATACTGTCTACTTCGATAACCCTATTCTTATCAATAATATTTCGCTAGTTGAGGTCACTCTTAGTCACAATTGGTGGAACCTAACAGAGAAAGGGAGCTTTAAGTGGGATAACAATAGTGTAGTGTTTCCATACGAAATTAAGCCGGGACATTATAAGATAGAAACTTTGATAACCTACTTCGATCCCGCAGTCACGGCTGGTTTCTTGGAATTCATAGACTACCCATTTAGGAAATATTGGCTTATGATGGTCAAGAAACCAATCCAGTTCACTAAGAATGTCTGCGATTTGTTTAGTATCGAAGTAAATGAAGATGTGACAGATTATGTGACTATCAATAAAGGAAAATACGTCCTGGTGCCAAAAGATATTAATCACATATATATCTACTGTGATGTGGTGGATTCAGATTTCTCACTTCTTGATGGGAAGCCATCTAAAATCCTACATACTTTAAAAACGACATCACACGTTTTTGGTGAAACAACTTATTTTCCACTAACCCTCATACCCATTCGAGCCCTAGGAACGATACGGAACTACATTCGCCTCACAGTTTGCGATGAGAAAGGCAATCTCATAGACTTCAACAAGCAGCCTCTACGTTTCGTATTGAAGCTTGAGTAAATCATACGTATATACAATGGATGGCGATTCGATTCAACCGTTTCCAACAGCACCAGGTATCTATCCATCGGGAGCTATAAAGGAACTTAGCGATATAAATGGATCGAGTTTTAGACTGCAAAAAGTCTGTGATACGCTTGCTGAGCTAGAACAACAAGCAAAGCACTACGAAGTTGTTCGCAAAAAATATGCTCGAGCGCGTGGTATCGTTCATGGGATTGCTGTGGCCACAGGTGGCCTGAGTGGCGTTTTATCAGCTTCTGCGCTAGGTTCATCATTTACGGGAATTGGGATACCTGTGGGTATTTCCTTAGGATCAGCGGGGTTCCTGTGTGCCGTCATATCGGCTTCGATGACTGTTGTTAGTAAGAAACTTGGCGTTCGCGTCTCGAAGCATGAAAAGACTGTTATGTTAGCAAAAGCTAAGGCGAATTCCTTGGAAGTCAAAGTCTCAAAAGCTCTAGCCGATTGTAACATTTCAGAAGCCGAGTTCGGAAGCGTTATTGATGAGAAAAGAAAATATGAGACGCTTAAACTCGAAATACGGCAAAAAAACAGACAAGAAAGAGGATCAAAAAACGTAGAACAACTTCGATCCGAGATCCGAAAGGAGATGAGAGCAAAACTTGGCAGTCTAGTGGGGTAAGAAGAAATATCTCCTTCGAAAGAAACCAGCATGGATTTCATTTTAACTTCGATTGTTTTGGTTCATATGCTAATTTCGAGACAACGCGTGGGTGACGCTAATTAACATACGTCAACTGCTTAAAACATAAGTATGATATTTTATCACTGAATACTTCGTCTAGCACACATGGTCCCACGGGTTTGTCGCTGGGACTTGTGATCGAGATGGGAGCCGTTCACGAGTTCTGGTGTTCAAACCTTGGCGGACTATGTGTGGTAGATCGGCTTGTGTTGGGTAAGAAGCTCCCAGCCCAACACAAGTCGTAGCGCGTCTGCCGATGTGGCAGAAGTTAAAGTAAGTTAAAGTAATACAGTAGAAATCAGCGGCCAGAGTACAAGATACCTGTGTGAGAACCAAATGTGAGAACCAAATGTGGTCAGAAGCTGAACTACAGTAGAACGAATACAGTGAAAAGCCGGGCCCGGCAAGAATAAAAAACCTCTCTAGGAACAAAAAGGAGAAAGAAGGAAAAAGGTGAAAGTGGGTTCCTAGAGAGGTTCTGGTGACACCAGTTTTGGTATTTTGGTTTTTTGGTTTTTTTCATTATTAATTTTTTTTCTTCTTACTGTCTTAGACTAAATTCTTGAATGAGTACATATCAACGGATGTCGTTCTCACGAATTAGCCGTTTTGGTTAAATAGGAAATGAGTCGTTAAACTTTTGGTTAAGTAATCGCACATATGTTATTCGAGGCACATACTGAGAAAAAAATACAAATTAAACTTTATCACTATTTAGACCGTGTCTCGTATAGATGGGCTCAAAGTGGGAATTGTAAGCAATCAACTCATTGATAAAACGAACGACCGAACCCTTATGTATACCACACCGTTTAACGACGTCAATAAGAGACATACGAAATCCCGAACGATGTATTACCTCGTAACTTGCTCCAACGACTTTAGTTCGAAGTATAGAGCTGGTACCTATATTGTTTTCTATTGCCGTATGAACAATCTCATAGACTATTTGTTGGACATTCTTAGGTACTCCTTGGGGGTCGAGTTTAACAAAAGTCGTTGTAATGTGAGGAGCTATTCGATCGGTATTCAAATCTATATCGATCTTATCGCCATCATGTAACGTATAAAGACCTCTCCACGACATATGCTTTTATTGTTTAGTTGCATAAAACGAGCGACCTCTCCTTTAGATCTAATGAACCCACATTGTATACATGCTTGATAAAGTATAGCAGCTAAAATAGTTCGTTTCGCATAGCTACGTTTGATACAAACTTTCTGTACTTGAATGAATGCATCGGCTACGATTACTAATACATTTGTGGGGAACAAGAGGTCGTAATTTTGTTTATAAATAGTGTTGTATGCCTTTAGTTCTCGCATTATCGTTCGTAGTTGCAATTCTTTGTTATCGCTTTGCTTTGGGATTGTGCGGTCTAGATCATGTTGATACCTAAAGCTATCCGGCCCTACTATGCGTAACCTAGTAGTAAGATTGGTAGTTGTTTCTTCACATGATTCAGTCTCGGAAATAAGACCACAGGTGGTACATATGAATTCCGTTCCTTGCATTTCTATCGGGCATAGACATTCGGAACATGTTTCACCAGTGTTAATATGTAACCGTGGTTTGATATGTAGGCTTGCACAAATTTCTGGACCAAGTAATCTAATAAGATCATCCATACTAGTTGTATACCATGTGCCTGTCAATTGTCCAATTGTTTGTTTGTTTTTTTAAAAAAAGAAAAAAATGAAGAGAGGTCGCATAACAATTTCTCTTCATTCTTTTTTTTTCGTATCGTGATTTCTACTTATCCTCCGATCCTACCACATTTAGATCTTTCTCACTGATGGAGAGGTCATCCAATGCATTATCGAGATCGTGAATGTCCACCACATTTTGATCTTTTTCCGATTCCACTACGTTTAGATCTTTCTCCGATTCTACTACGTTTGAACACGTGATATTCGCCGACTCGTTAGCTCGTTTCTTATTAAGGTTCTTCTTATTGCGAATGGTACGGCGTTGAGGTGCACCACATTTTGCACAAAGTTCGTGACTAGTACGACAGCCTCGACCACATGTCAAACATGGAACGAATATAGCACATCCTCTTCCTATCTGGAAGTTATGTTGAGAGCAATACTCTAACATCTTTGAACACTTCCTTATACATTTCGTGGTCTTTCCTCGCATCAACCAATCACAAGTTCTTGTCTCAATCATCGTGCAATATACCTATATATGTTATGTCTAATTGGTATCTTAGTTGTGACGTCTACGTTGAGGTTCTTCAATTATACGCATTTGTCTAATCTGTGTGGTATTAATACGTACTAAGATAACAGCATACGTTAATATCGTGAAGTAGAGAATGTATGTTAGTACCATGGATGGATATACTGTAAACTAATCATTCCTTTAATAGGTGTTAAAATGTAATAAATGTAATAAATGTAACAGGACAGATATACTGTATAATATCGTTCCTCTAATAGGGTGTCGAAATGTAATAAATTCACAATAAACCAAGTGTTCGAACAAATGTTAATATATGCTCATCATTGATGTAATACCTTATAACTACACTACTTTAATAAAACGTATAAATACAATAAATGAACTATAGTAGTAAACACAATGTGGGGGTTTGGCGCAATTGCAATAAAATGCAACGAACACATACTACCAAGTAGTAAAACTTGTTACATTTTTTTTTTTTTTTTCATCTAATGGACCCCGAACGAAGTGAGGGCTGAACGAAGTGAGGATAGTCCATTAGATGAAAAAAACTACTATAAAGTTTCCGAAAACTACTGCAATGCTGATCATATACAACGCTTGTCGAGGTTTATACGATATTTCGGCTGGCCAGTACCAGCCTTCTTCAGGTTTATTTTAAAACCATACATTCATTGTAAAATTTTGGAGGGACAAAGAAATTTCAATTGCTTATAATTCAGACAAGATTCACTTGAATCACGTCAAACTTGGCACACATGCTAATTTCAACATGCTCTTCATTTTAGAATTAGAATAATTCTGATAAACTCGGTCCCAGTTCCCTACTCGTTTTGTTACCGGCCAAGAAAACCCAGCTAGAGTTCTCCTTAGGTCCTCCCTGAAGGAATCTTCGGCAGCTTTCTACAAGTTGTCCAACTGTCATTTTATGTCCCAGTTCGCCGTCAGTTCAGAGGGCGGCTTTTGATCCGGTAATATGCTAAGCTGGGGTGGGGTTGGGGCCCCGGGGAGGGGGGGGGGACTCCCATATAAAAGGGGTAGGGATGCTCGTCGGACATTTTCGATTTGACCCCTAAGAGGTGCTAAAATGGGCGTGGCTCAAGCTTATTTTGACCCCTAAAAGATAATAAAAATGTAAATTGCTAACAGCTTTTTTGTTCAAACACCCGACCCCTAAAAGGTACCAAACTCCTGATTTTGACCCCTAAAAGGTACGACGAGCATCCATGTACCCCTCACATAAGGGAGTCCCCCCCCCCCGGGGGGTTGGGGGAGGTGTAAGGATGGCAGGGGAGGGTAAAACGAAAAAAGGACTGGGACCGAGTATGTAATTTTATTCGAATTAATAATATATACCCCACCACAACAAGAAAGATCACACCAAAATAATAATTAGTGTGTTGATTGAGTTTGGATTAATATTAATGAGGTGGAGAGCTCAGTATGGCTTTGTGATTTTCAACTGTTTGTTATCCAGTTCTTATTTTCTCAAACATCTTGAAACTCGGTAAACGGGCCGGGGTTCATTATATATTGCTGCGCAGCGAGCATCCTCGGATACCCAGGGGCAGTTGGATTTTCCTTTTCCTTCCAGAGTGGTATCAAGATGATGAGCAGCAAATAATGTTCTTCTATTGGCCTTCGATAAAGTCAAGCAGCCGGTTCAAAACACCAATTAGCATTTACAATTACATTCTCAATTACAGTTTATTTCCGGTTTTTAAACTGCACCGGGGAGAACAGCAGTTTTTTAAGCTGGGAATCTTAAGAAAATGTCGGGAATTGGTAGGCTCAGGGAATTTACCGGGAAATCGTTGATATGGCGGGACAACTTTTGAGAAACACACCACATCTCAAACAGGGTTCAGTCGCACGATAGCTCCAAAACTACAAAATATATTCATCTAACACCTTGGAATTTTTATCACCCAGTAATATATTTTTCCTGCCAAAGCTGTAGGTTTCTTATAATACACTTCCTTAACTGAGCGGCAGCATATACTAGTTTTTTTTTAAATAATTCGATTAAACTTACACACTCTGTATCGCCCTTTATAACCCATCAAATATTTTCTCTCGCGCGTGATTGGTTGAATGCGTCACGTGACCCGATATTTTCTCTCCTCGAGCGAAAAAGAAAATATTAATATTTAACAAATAAAGAAGCCTTAGCCATGTTTTATACTATCATAAAACACGATGGGCATTTGAGAACATGAGAGAAATGTTAAAGCACAAGCCGAAGGCGCGTGCTTTCAACATTTCTAGAGTGTTCTCAAATGACCAGAGTGTTTTATGATAGTATAAAACATGGATTTAAGGCTTCTTTATCTGTTTTATAATATAGATTTACGCGCGCGATGAAAGGAAACCGCCAGTTGAAAACTATATAACACGGCTAACCATGTTATATACTCTGATAAAACATGGCTTCTTAGCCAATCAGAGCGCGCGTACTATCGTATCTATATTATAAAAGAAAATATTAATATATTTTTTCAACCTCGTTCCCTGGGGTCTTTACGCGCCTAATCCAAGATGGCGTCGAAAGATTGGCTAAACGTTTCGCGCGCGTTGATTGGAGACAGCGCGTGCATTTTTGATTTGTAAAATAAACTGGCGATGTCGTATTTCGCCTTGCGCGTTCAAAATGCGTTGAAAACAACTGCAAATTCACAAGTAGTTAGCGTTTTTGTCGTTCTATTAAACTGGGTACAAGTAGAACAATTTATGGTTGGAATTCATTGGGATCACACTTGAACCGTTAACTTTTCTTCAGCGATGATGAATCGAAGATGGCAGATGCTCCTCAAAATATGCCCATATATTGGGTATATTTTGGGTCACATGACCAGCCTTCGACGCCATCTTGAATAAGGCGCGTAAAGGCCCCTGGGAACGAGGTTGATATTTTCGCTATGTTGGTCAGCTGCAAACATCGCGGGCTCAAGTAAACATCCAAGATGGCGGCCACGGTGAGGGTGGTCTCTCCTCCCAAGCTAAACCACTTTGTTATGGTGGAAAAACTCGGCCAGGGCAGTTACGCAACGGTCTATAAAGCATTTAAAAAGGTATCTATCAGGCAGTGCTAGCCTTTTGTCGAAAAGCTCTTATTTATATTTTGCAAAGTCCCTTGTTTGTGATATTTGTCGCCATAAACGTATAATATTTTCTCATTGGGTTTTAGCAGCTTTCAGTTTCATTTTGGAAATTTGTTTCCTGACAACGATTAAATATGTCCAATTTCTGTAAAACTAAAGGATAGTGTAAGTAGTCTCATCTCATAATTATTAATCCTTTTAGTCATAAAGACTGTACAGAATGTAGTAGTATTTTATTTATCCACGTTTCACAGAAAGGGACTTAACAAGCTAATTAGGCAGTAAGGGGTAGAACTAAAGAAAACTTGAATAAGAAATTATTTCCTTAGGCTTAGCCTTAGGACGTAAAGTTTGATATGAATAGTTTGATAAATAGCAGACACACACAGTGTCATGCATCATATAAAATGTATGCAAACGATTCAAATACTTTTGTGATAATTTAAAGTTATGAACATCATAGCCCCAGGCTATTAAATTAATTCAACAAAATCATAGGGATTTTGTTCGATTATATTTGATTTTCGAGCACAGTCGAAACTGCCTCATAATGTGGCAACAACAACCTATTTAAATAGTGACATCCGATACTTACATGCATTAAAATGTGTGATAGTGACATGATGTTTACATACAGAACCCATAACATGACTGTAATTGTAAATAACAATGACTTATTAGGCATCTACTCTGAATTTTAATTTTAATTTTAATTGGACCTGGAACTACCACAGAGGCTGCTGATCAAAGTCAGGACCCAGCTAAACCACAGATCAAATTAGAATTTAGCATGTATGTACTGTATGTACCTTTAAGCCAATAAGCACAGGCTCATTACTAGTTATGATATTGGTGGACCGCCTCCCAGTTAGCTCAGTGGTTAAGCGCCGGTCTGTTGTGTTAGAGATCAACGGTTCATACCCTGGCCAGACCAACACTCAGGATCTTAAAATAACTGAGTAGAAGATTCTGCCATTGTGAAACAATTTCGTTCACAAGCTGCAAATGGTTAGACCTTCATGTCTTCTCGGATAAAGATGTTAAATCGTAGGCCCAGCAGTGGATGAAGAGCCACCTCGTCGATGCCACTAATTAATCCATTTTTATTAGTAGTAGTAGTATGATATTGGTGGACCTAGATTTTTAAAATCCACCCAAGATGTGTGTTTCTCCAGTGCAATTAAGCAGTACACCTAGGAATTCCTTTGCTCGTTCTTGTTAGATCTATATCTCCATGGAAACCATTGAAGTGAAAGAGCTAGGTGGCATCTAATCAAATGTATAAATGTATGATGAAAACATGATATATGCACTATGCAAAACCATTGAATCTATTGTACATGCATTCATTAAAAGATAAATGTATCAATGGAAACATTTGGTAAATCGTACAACATCGACAGTGACATTAATTTACTGCCGGTGATGTCAATGTTTAAAATGTAGTAACACAGTGACACTGATATCACCTTGTAGGGCTTCTTCAAATATTAACTCATCTTCCCTTTTATAATTTTTAATAATTTCTTTCAGGGTAACAGTAGAGACATTGTTGCCATCAAATGTATCCAAAAGAAAACCTTGACAAAAGCAGCAACAGAAAATCTACTGACAGAAATAGAACTACTGAAGACACTTAACCATGAATATATAGTGCAGCTTAAGGACTTCCAGGCAAGTTATGGTACACAGAGGTTATTACTGCATTGGCTAACCATCTAATATGGCTGTGTATTTTTACGAGTCATACTGTATATGTATTTTGGCAAGCCATTAGGTGAGCCAAAATACAAATGACTCGTAAAAATACACAGCTGTATTAGATGCTTAGCTAACTTGAATACGTTGTTTATTATTTAAATTCTGCCAAGAAATGACATAACCAGAAAACTCATGCGTGTTCAAGAAATGGTGATGGGATCCATTTGACTATTACTACCAGAAATACTGTCTCATATTTGGTGCCACCATGTGCATATTTTGTGCATTCTTGGCAGAATTGTATAATAAAGTATAACATTGCTAGACTGGTACCATATTTTACTTGGGTAAATGCACATCAGCTTGCCAATCAATACTGTATGCAATGTAACTTTACAGATTATTTACATGAATCTTTCTTTAGTCTAGTACTGATTACTAATGAGATTGATGGTGCACCATCATACATTTTGCTGTTTAATTATATTCATTGTGGATGTCTTAATGTTAAACTGTTGATCATTCTAGTGGGATGATCAGTATATATTCCTTATTATGGAGTACTGTAGTGGAGGAGATCTGTCTAGGTTTATTCATAGCAAGAGAGCACTTCCACAATGGGTGGCCAAGAAATTCCTTCAGCAATTGGGTTGGTATATATACATACTCGTCTGTAATAAGATGTTAAAAAACAAATCCAATACAACACGGTCACTTATATTACATTATAATTATATTACCTATGAGCTTGTGGTAATTGGCCATATGTTTTTACTTCACAGCTTGTGCATTACATTTCCTGCGCTGTCACAATATAGCACACATGGACCTCAAACCTCAAAACTTACTCTTATCATCACGACACAACCCTGTTCTTAAAATTGCAGGTGAGAGTCACATGATTAGCCTAAAATGTTCATGTAAACATCTGCTGCATTAATTAACAGCCATGATAATAAATATAAAATTTCTCCTATTTTAAATATTTGTATCCATATTTTTATATATTAAACAGTAATAGGCCCATTTCAAAGATTGAGCTTTACATGTGCCAAACTCAGTGCTGAAATTAGCTCAGCAACAAATACGTTCTAGGGGGTGTTACAAAAAAGACAACTGTAATGCTCTAATTACCCTATATCATTATGACGTCACGGCTTGTTTATGAGGGGGACATAATCGACTTGAACAATAGAATTTTGAACTAAATCTGCTCTGCTGAGGAACATTTAACTTCGAATTGTCTGGTTTCCAGATATCAGCTGTATCAATGTTTATCCCACAATATTTACCGTATTTGGTCGCTGTTACCGCTATTCTACGTTCTACAAAATGCATTTGATAGCGATTTCCTTCGTGTTGTTGCTGTGTTGTTGCTGTTTTGTCCCCCTCCCACGACCGTGATCCTTAACGTTTAAACAATAGATTCTTTTGATATGACGTCATAGTGATATAGGTCAATTGACACTAGTCTTTTCACTATCTATGCAAGATTTGTTAGTTACTATTTAATGATAAGGTTTAATAACCAAAAGGGAACCAAAATTCAATTCTGTTGTTTTCCACTTGTTTGTCAGATTTCGGTTTTGCTCAATACCTACAAACTAACACAGAAGCAAGTAACATCAGAGGGTCACCACTCTATATGGTGTGTAAGTGTGAACCTGCTTCAGTTCCCTTGTCAGAGGGTCACCACTCTATGTGGTGTGTAAGTGTGAACCTGCTTCAGTTCCCTTGTCAGAGGGTCACCCCTCTATGTGGTGTGTAAGTGTGAACCTGCTTCAGTTCCCTTGTCAGTAGGCCTTTCCAGATTGCGCTCCCAAAAAGCTAAAAAGTTGCTCCCAAAAATGCCCAAAAGTTGCTAAAAAGTTGCTCCAAATCCAAAATGTTGCTCAAAAGTTGCTCAAAAATAAAAAAAGTGCTACCATATTTTAAAAAGTTGCTCAAAATTAATGTTTTTTTTTATAGACTGGTCTTTATTTTAATAACAGTTGCTTCCCAATTAACATTTGCAACTAAATGACTATAGTTTTAACTGGTTTAAGGCAACTTTCTGTTGAATAAAAGTCACTAATTGGACAAATAATTAATAAACAAACGTACTTTTATTAATGTGTTAAACCAATGTTCATTCCTATAATACCCGTTTCTCTATAATATCTGCTTCTCTGGCTAACATTACTAGAATTCATTCTCGAAATTAAGTAAAGCCTAAGACAGATTATATAAATATAAAATTAATTAATCAATTAATTAATTAATTAATTAATTTATATAATCTGTCTTAGGCTTTACTCAACTTCTAGAATAAATTCTAGTAATGAATTCTAGTAATGTTAATTAATTGATTAATTAATTAAATTCATTACGAAATTTGAATTGAAAAAAATATTGAATGTTAATTTTTTTACTAAATCAAAGCAAGTTCAAGGCCTGTCAATAATTTCAAACTTGACAACAAAACTTAACAATCTCCCAAGCTGGGAGTCTCCCCAGCCATGTGGCAAAAGTTAATATATTCATATATACATAACATTATCAAAACTGCCATGCACAGCAGAGAAGGCATGGCGTATTATTTATGTATAGCAGGAAGGGAAAATGATAAACAGAAATGTAAAACTGTAAAACATGGTTTCCAATGCACTAGCAATGTAGTGCGGTCATACCAGAAGCGAAAAGCTAGTAGCTAACAAGAACACATTTAGAGCTTCCTCTGGTTATTATTGTATCTGACCATCACAGATGCCTCTATGTAGTCCTCCAGAGCTGCCTCTTGTTGTGCTGACAAAGTAGCGAGGAGGCTAAAAACCCTTTCAGCAGTAGCAGAGTTGGGCTGGACAAGTAACACCTTTCTGACCAATGCAGCCCAGTATGGAAGAGTGTCTTGATGTGCTGCCCACCATGTAAGTTTCTCTTCTTCATTATCACACACAACGCCATCAGCAGTAGCAAGATACAGTGGCAGCTCTGTTGCCAAGGCAGCAATCATGGCATCATTCACAAATGGAAAGTTTTTCAACTCTTCGAGGGAACGAGCATCTGGTCTCAATGCAGAAACTTGGACCGGACAACAGAGACGTGCCGCCTTGAAAGCACGGACATTTGTGACAAACTGTATATTAAACTTCTCTCGAAAGAAGTTCAATCCAGGTTGAACACAAGCTTTTGCCTCAGTAATCAAGCGATTCTTCAGGGCAGCATCACCACCGGCAATCTCTCTGGCAATGGCTTCAGTGCACGGGTAATGGCCTACTGCAACAGCATGCTGGACAGCTGACAAGCGCTCAAAGCACGTGAAAATTAGTGGCCCATCTCCTTCAAGGTAATACGTGGCAGTAACAAAATGCACACCAGCATCAACCAGAACTGCAAGTTCCAGTTGAAGGAGTTGTAATTCTTGTGGATCGTTGAGAATTTCCAGGAGATGCCGGCGAATCTGGGGAGAAAGATTGTCATTCTCTTGTAGGAAGGGGGCCACATCGCCAAAGTAATCTGATACTTGTTTTAGCACCTCCCACTTGCTCCACCAACGTGTGTTACTGTGAGAACACATTGATTTCCCTGTTCTCTGTTTCCAAAGAAGTTTAGCATTATAGCTGTGGGCAAATAAATTCACCCAGTAGTGAAAGAATAAATCCAAAACCTTGAAAACAAAATTGGATCCCACATTATTGATAGTGTGGGAGAAGCAAGTGATATCCATTATGTTGGGATAAAAGAAAAGCAGTTGCTTTATGGCATTGGTATTTACTGAGGCACCATCTCTCATCCCAGCCAAAATCATCTCTGGCTTGAAACTGTGATCCACAGCAATGCAAGTCATCAGTCTCTGGGCCAGCTCATTACCCTTGAGAGGCTTAGCTAGAACCTCTAGCCGCAAAAGGCGTTGGGTGGGTCTGCAATCTTGCTGTACAAACCGTATTACAATTGCAAGGGCTTCACCCAGTCGTGCTGTTCCATCAAATATAATAGAAGCTTCTTTCACAACACCGAGCTCAGCTTTCAATTTCTCCTTCTCTTTATCCAATACAGCTGGTATAAGGACATTCATGTGACTACTTGAAGTTAACCTTTCTCCATACTTTTCAAAGAGGGGGCGCAGAATCAGGTCAACTTTTGAAATAGGTATCCCTGCCAAAAGAAGAGTTTCCACTACCTCAAAACGGAAGAGTCTCAGGTTTGCCGGCAATGTTGTGCCACTTGCATTTTCTTGCTTGTCTTGCCTCTGCAAACACTGGATAATAGTTTGACTCTCTTTCCTGTCTGCAGTGATACTTTCAATTCCATTCAAATGCTTCTTCGACTTCACGTGTCTTTCGACTGTGCTCTTTTTCTGGGCGATTATTTCATGACAAGCATTGCAGTTCAACTGTCCACGGAGGCACTCCAAATGTTGACCAGGGAACTCTTTAATCCTGTCCCAAACCGACGTTTTGCTATTGGGATTCTTGTGCTCGCGACTCGCTTTATATTTCCCACTATTGAGTACAATTTGTTGCTTTCGGGAAATGGACGCTTTTGCCGGTTCTGTTAATGAAGCGCCTCTACTTATGGCAGTTTCGATGGGGTTTTCTTCCATTTCTTCATCAGTCGACGTCGACGAAGCGTCCGCCATTTTGATCTGGTCAGACAGAACTTCTAGATTAGGCATCAGATTAGTCATTAACTAATTCCACAGGCTACCCAATCACAGTCCACAGGCTACCCAGTCAAAGATGAAATCACCAGTTTTAGTGTAGATGGGAAATAATTTGTTGCCAAGAGAACTTGAAATTGCTAATATAAAACAAAAAATCCAGTAATTTGCTTCAAAAAGGCTAAAAAATGGCGTGTTTCCCCAAAAGTTGCCAGAAGTTGCTCTGTGGCCAAAAAGTTGCTGTCTGCCAAAAAAGTTGCTCATAAAGCCAAATTGCGCTAAAAAGTTGCCGAGCGCAATCTGGAAAGGCCTACTTGTCAGAGGGTCACCCCTCTATGTAGTGCGTAAGTGTGAACCTGCTTCAGTTCCCTTGTCAGAGGGTCACCCCTCTATGTGGTGTGTAAGTGTGAACCTGCTTCAGTTCCCTTGTCAGAGGGTCACCCCTCTTTGTGGTGTGTAAGTGTGAACCTGCTTCAGTTCCCTTGTCAGAGGGTCACCACTCTATGTGGTGTGTAAGTGTGAACCTGCTTCAGTTCCCTTGTCAGAGGGTCACCCCTCTATGTGGTGTGTAAGTGTGAACCTGCTTCAGTTCCCTTGTCAGTAGGCCTTTCCAGATTGCGCTCCCAAAAAGCTAAAAAGTTGCTCCCAAAAATGCCCAAAAGTTGCTAAAAAGTTGCTCCAAATCCAAAATGTTGCTCAAAAGTTGCTCAAAAATAAAAAAAGTGCTACCATATTTTAAAAAGTTGCTCAAAATTAATGTTTTTTTTTATAGACTGGTCTTTATTTTAATAACAGTTGCTTCCCAATTAACATTTGCAACTAAATGACTATAGTTTTAACTGGTTTAAGGCAACTTTCTGTTGAATAAAAGTCACTAATTGGACAAATAATTAATAAACAAACGTACTTTTATTAATGTGTTAAACCAATGTTCATTCCTATAATACCCGTTTCTCTATAATATCTGCTTCTCTGGCTAACATTACTAGAATTCATTCTCGAAATTAAGTAAAGCCTAAGACAGATTATATAAATATAAAATTAATTAATCAATTAATTAATTAATTAATTAATTTATATAATCTGTCTTAGGCTTTACTCAACTTCTAGAATAAATTCTAGTAATGAATTCTAGTAATGTTAATTAATTGATTAATTAATTAAATTCATTACGAAATTTGAATTGAAAAAAATATTGAATGTTAATTTTTTTACTAAATCAAAGCAAGTTCAAGGCCTGTCAATAATTTCAAACTTGACAACAAAACTTAACAATCTCCCAAGCTGGGAGTCTCCCCAGCCATGTGGCAAAAGTTAATATATTCATATATACATAACATTATCAAAACTGCCATGCACAGCAGAGAAGGCATGGCGTATTATTTATGTATAGCAGGAAGGGAAAATGATAAACAGAAATGTAAAACTGTAAAACATGGTTTCCAATGCACTAGCAATGTAGTGCGGTCATACCAGAAGCGAAAAGCTAGTAGCTAACAAGAACACATTTAGAGCTTCCTCTGGTTATTATTGTATCTGACCATCACAGATGCCTCTATGTAGTCCTCCAGAGCTGCCTCTTGTTGTGCTGACAAAGTAGCGAGGAGGCTAAAAACCCTTTCAGCAGTAGCAGAGTTGGGCTGGACAAGTAACACCTTTCTGACCAATGCAGCCCAGTGTGGAAGAGTGTCTTGATGTGCTGCCCACCATGTAAGTTTCTCTTCTTCATTATCACACACAACGCCATCAGCAGTAGCAAGATACAGTGGCAGCTCTGTTGCCAAGGCAGCAATCATGGCATCATTCACAAATGGAAAGTTTTTCAACTCTTCGAGGGAACGAGCATCTGGTCTCAATGCAGAAACTTGGACCGGACAACAGAGACGTGCCGCCTTGAAAGCACGGACATTTGTGACAAACTGTATATTAAACTTCTCTCGAAAGAAGTTCAATCCAGGTTGAACACAAGCTTTTGCCTCAGTAATCAAGCGATTCTTCAGGGCAGCATCACCACCGGCAATCTCTCTGGCAATGGCTTCAGTGCACGGGTAATGGCCTACTGCAACAGCATGCTGGACAGCTGACAAGCGCTCAAAGCACGTGAAAATTAGTGGCCCATCTCCTTCAAGGTAATACGTGGCAGTAACAAAATGCACACCAGCATCAACCAGAACTGCAAGTTCTAGTTGAAGGAGTTGTAATTCTTGTGGATCGTTGAGAATTTCCAGGAGATGCCGGCGAATCTGGGGAGAAAGATTGTCATTCTCTTGTAGGAAGGGGGCCACATCGCCAAAGTAATCTGATACTTGTTTTAGCACCTCCCACTTGCTCCACCAACGTGTGTTACTGTGAGAACACATTGATTTCCCTGTTCTCTGTTTCCAAAGAAGTTTAGCATTATAGCTGTGGGCAAATAAATTCACCCAGTAGTGAAAGAATAAATCCAAAACCTTGAAAACAAAATTGGATCCCACATTATTGATAGTGTGGGAGAAGCAAGTGATATCCATTATGTTGGGATAAAAGAAAAGCAGTTGCTTTATGGCATTGGTATTTACTGAGGCACCATCTCTCATCCCAGCCAAAATCATCTCTGGCTTGAAACTGTGATCCACAGCAATGCAAGTCATCAGTCTCTGGGCCAGCTCATTACCCTTGAGAGGCTTAGCTAGAACCTCTAGCCGCAAAAGGCGTTGGGTGGGTCTGCAATCTTGCTGTACAAACCGTATTACAATTGCAAGGGCTTCACCCAGTCGTGCTGTTCCATCAAATATAATAGAAGCTTCTTTCACAACACCGAGCTCAGCTTTCAATTTCTCCTTCTCTTTATCCAATACAGCTGGTATAAGGACATTCATGTGACTACTTGAAGTTAACCTTTCTCCATACTTTTCAAAGAGGGGGCGCAGAATCAGGTCAACTTTTGAAATAGGTATCCCTGCCAAAAGAAGAGTTTCCACTACCTCAAAACGGAAGAGTCTCAGGTTTGCCGGCAATGTTGTGCCACTTGCATTTTCTTGCTTGTCTTGCCTCTGCAAACACTGGATAATAGTTTGACTCTCTTTCCTGTCTGCAGTGATACTTTCAATTCCATTCAAATGCTTCTTCGACTTCACGTGTCTTTCGACTGTGTTCTTTTTCTGGGCGATTATTTCATGACAAGCATTGCAGTTCAACTGTCCACGGAGGCACTCCAAATGTTGACCAGGGAACTCTTTAATCCTGTCCCAAACCGACGTTTTGCTATTGGGATACTTGTGCTCGCGACTCGCTTTATATTTCCCACTATTGAGTACAATTTGTCGCTTTCGGGAAATGGACGCTTTTGCCGGTTCTGTTAATGAAGCGCCTCTACTTATGGCAGTTTCGATGGGATTTTCTTCCATTTCTTCATCAGTCGACGTCGACGAAGCGTCCGCCATTTTGATCTGGTCAGACAGAACTTCTAGATTAGGCATCAGATTAGTCATTAACTAATTCCACAGGCTACCCAATCACAGTCCACAGGCTACCCAGTCAAAGATGAAATCACCAGTTTTAGTGTAGATGGGAAATAATTTGTTGCCAAGAGAACTTGAAATTGCTAATATAAAACAAAAAATCCAGTAATTTGCTTCAAAAAGGCTAAAAAATGGCGTGTTTCCCAAAAAGTTGCCAGAAGTTGCTCTGTGGCCAAAAAGTTGCTGTCTGCCAAAAAAGTTGCTCATAAAGCCAAATTGCGCTAAAAAGTTGCCGAGCGCAATCTGGAAAGGCCTACTTGTCAGAGGGTCACCCCTCTATGTGGTGCGTAAGTGTGAACCTGCTTCAGTTCCCTTGTCAGAGGGTCACCCCTCTATGTGGTGTGTAAGTGTGAACCTGCTTCAGTTCCCTTGTCAGAGGGTCACTCCTCTTTGTGGTGTGTAAGTGTGAACCTGCTTCAGTTCCCTTGTCAGAGGGTCACCACTCTATGTGGTGTGTAAGTGTGAACCTGCTTCAGTTCCCTTGTCAGAGGGTCACCACTCTATGTGGTGTGTAAGTGTGAACCTGCTTCAGTTCCCTTGTCAGAGGGTCACCCCTCTATGTGGTGTGTAAGTGTGAACCTGCTTCAGTTCCCTTGTCAGAGGGTCACCCCTCTTTGTGGTGTGTAAGTGTGAACCTGCTTCAGTTCCCTTGTCAGAGGGTCACCACTCTATGTGGTGAGTAAGTGTGAACCTGCTTCAGTTCCCTTGTCAGAGGGTCACCACTCTATGTGGTGTGTAAGTGTGAACCTGCTTCAGTTCCCTTGTCAGAGGGTCACCATAGCTGCTAGCGGCTCTCATGGGTGTTTTTTGCCACAGGTAACCCAATCCGAAAACAAATTAGCAAAAAACACACACATGAGAGGCGCTAGCAGGCTAAGGGTCACCACTATATGGTGTGTACTTGTGAACCTGCTTCAGTTCCCTTGTCAGAGCCCTTGTCACAAAGAACCTGTTATGGTACTTATGTTACTTGATCTGAACTTAGCTCACTTTCGTGGTCAGTGCAGCAAAAGCCTAGGCTAATTAAGACATTTTTTACACCATACCTTAGAGTTTCCAATATACATACCTTTCTACACTCCCCCTTCCCCACTGTACATTTTTGTTTAGTATACAATGGATAACGGTTAGTTCCTCTTTAAATGTATCTTTTTGTTTTGCAATTGAATTTTTGTGTTTGCGCTTCTGTCAATCGATGCCACTGTAACATATCCAGCCACAACGACAATCGATGCCACTGTAACATATCCAGCCACAACGACAATCGATGCCACTGTAACATATACAGCCACAACGACAATCGATGCAACTGTAACACACAACGACTGGAAGTATAACAATCCGCATCGTCATCTTAACAGCAATATCTTCTTTGTTATCAATTTCAAATCACGAGCGGATGACGGACCAGGAATTAATAACTCACAACTACTTCCTGCATTTCAGACATTAACAAGCACCTCGTGGATTTACAGCTATTTTGACCATGTTATTGTGACGAAAATCGTCATCAATCAGAGAACTAACGCTTTAGACTATCGTCCATTTGGTTCAGTTTGCAACAACAAACTAAAGTAATTAGCAAAAAGAAATATCTGGGTTAGCACAAATACTTAAGCCTGACGTTAGTTGCAAGCTTGTATGTAACCTGACTATCACGCTTACCTTTTCCCCCGAGAAAAAGAATGTTTGGAGGGGGGGGGGGGGGGGAGGGCCTGATACTCAGGTTAGCTTGTATGTAACTGCTACAGCCCGTACTGTTCCTATAACTGCTGATCTACATTCTTGCAGGCTCCAGAAATGATATGTTGCCAATCATACGATGCGTCTGTGGACCTTTGGTCAGTTGGAGTTATTCTCTATGGTGAGCTTACATTAAATATGTAATATGTATTCAAGATCTCAAATTAAATATAACGTCCCAATAAAATGTTTCGTTTACCATCGCCCTCCCGCCTGACCCATTCTTTTGGAAAAAGTAAAAGAAAAGATTGAATATTTTTTAACTACACCTCTTTTTCAAGCTTTCTACTTATTATATTCTTGCCTTTCTCCTGCAAATTGTCAATCCACAACTAGTAGAGGAAAAAGTAGTCGAGGAATACACGAACATTTTTATTCGAGTCTTCAAGCCGACTTGGTTCCAGATTATCTAACGTTTTTATTTTATTTTTTAACCGACCGACCGACCCACCCACCATCACGAGCCAGGGCAATGCATGCCGGGTAAGCGAAACATTTCATTGCGATGGCCGGCCTGAGAGCTCTGCAATCGATGTTTCCTTAGAACTTATTTTATAAAATAAAGGTCAGAAAACGTGTGCTCTCATTGGCTAAAAATCATATTCATATTTAAGCAAAAAGGCGCTTTCCATGCATATCTCTCGGTTCGCCTAGCGCCTCGTGATTTTCAAGTTTTTCTTTGTTCTCCCAACACATCCCGCGTGTTTAGAACAGAGAACAAAGACATGGAAAGCGACGGTTATATTGATTTTATTAAAAGTAAAGTAAAGCAACATTATTTAACGTCGGTAACTCGTGACAGTCGGGTAAGACTGATAAACTTGAGGCCGACGTAGGACATACGTCTTTACGATTTAACGTCCTTATCCGAGAAGACGTGAAGGTCTAACCATTTGCAGTTCGAGAACGAGATTGTTTCACAAAGGCAGCACCTTCTACTCAGTTATTTTTAAGAACCTGAGTGTTGGTCCCGCACGACAGACGGTTCGTAAACTGATAATGTTTGTTTTTTACAATTAACCCCACCATATGAAAGATCACATCGAAATTGTTATGTTTATGGAGTTTGAAGGTGTTTGAGTAAATAAGAACTGAACAGCAAGTTTCTGAAAATCACGGCCGTCCCCTCAAACCACACCGAGCTCTCTTTATATTTTTTGTGATTTTTGAAAGCTCACCACCTCGTTAATATTGATCCGCGAACGTACCCAGAACCCCTTTGTTTCTTCCTGCGCATGCTTGACGAAAACATAGGGCTCTGGAAGAATCCGATTCCAGAAGTCCGCGAATCACAGACTTCCGGTGACTCTACGCATGCTTATCATTACGTCGCCCTTCGAGTGAGATCTTACCTAACCTGAGAATCGAACCCGACAAGGTACAGGGAGGTCGTTTTAGTTTGGATTTGGAAGTTCGCCCGGTAGTTTGATAGAACTATTTTGCTTGCTAGTGTCAGGGCAAGCCTTAGGGAGTTCCTTTAATCTTCTGACGTTTTTAGTATTGATTTTAAAGCCCGGTTTCCATATGATCGCAACGATCGCAGCGATCGCAGGATTCTTTTGTTCTGCGTATAAATTTACGCTTCGATTCACACCGATCAAAAGAATCCTGCGATCGTTGCGATCATATGGAAACCGGACTTAAGGCTTTATTTTCATGCATCGGGCTCGTGTTTGTATATCGTACGGTGGATTCATCAGACATCAGATTCATACAAAAGAGGATTAACTGGGATCGAAAACCTGAGCGTTTTAGCGGAGCAGTACCATATATACAGGATGAGAGCAAACATTGGCTGACTTCCGGTTTACCGAACCCAGACGCACGACGGGAAAATTCCCCCTCCTCTCCTCTTCTCTTCTCTTCTCTTCTCTCCATTCAACGCGTCCTCTCTCTTAGATTGACTATTATCATCAATTGTCAAAATCGCTAGAATTGATTATAATCATCATTCTAAGACAAACCCTAACCCGAACTACAAACCAAACCCTAACCATCGGAATTCGACAATTGCTTATCTTTATACTTGACTGGTTTTAACCTCGAGGTTAAATTGAGGATTATAATCAATTCTAGCGATTTTGACAATTGATGATAATAGTCAATCTAAGAGAGATAACGCGTTGCACTCACCTAGAGCTAGGGTTCACAGGTAAACAAGAAAGGAAGGTAAACGAGAGAACACTTTTTTTTGAGCGCTCCTACTTGGGCTCGAACTGGTAGCCGTTTGCGTGTAGTGCTTGGTAGTACAGACGTCATGACGTCATGACCACTACACTAAGCGCGTCTACCGCCGTTCGGAATTCGACAATTGCTTATCTTTATACTTGACTGGTTTTAAGAATGTCATTGTTTAATTTGTGTTCCAGAATTAGCGATTATTGATAATTGAAGAGCAAAAGCCAATTACTAATTATTGGTAATTTGTAGAGCGAGGATATGTTGTTCCCTCTCCCCTCCTCTTCCCCTCTCCCCATTCCCCCTCCCCTCTTCTCCTCTCCCCATTCCCTCTCCCCTCTTCCCCCCACTTCCCCATTCCCCCTGCGCTTGGTACGCAGGCTAGGCCGCACGGTGAGTGACGTACCTGAAAAAGTGCTGCACCTGCGCGCGCACTGTTGAAACCGCCAGTAGCTAGTGTTATTATTATTTTTTTCGTTATCTTATGTTTTCTTCTAAACCTTTTGTTCTGATTTCCCTTGATTCTGCCAGTTATTTTTGTGTTTTTATCTTTGTTTTCTTTATATAATGTATCGTTTCTTTATCGTTACCACAGTTCAGATAATTAGGAGCTCTGCTTTTAGGCTTGCCTAAATATATATATATATGAATGAATAAGGCAAACTTGACTTTCCAACGATGGTGTCGCTAGCTAGGAGGATCCAACTGGATACAAGACGCTTGTACACTTGAAGAGTAGATAAATAGTATAAAATGAAGTGACTTGACGAACTCCTCACTGGTCCATAAATTTAATATCAGACGTTTCGGCCTTCGGCCTTTTTCAATGCTTAGTACAAATTTAAAAAATACTTGGAACTAAACTAAAACTAAAATCCAAGATATTTATAATGTAAAATACAATACAAACAATACATACAATAGACTCATGTGATAAAAATATGGCGAAAGAAACCTAATTAAGAACAAAGATAAAAACATAAAAATATGCCGTGACTTATGCTAAAGAGAATCTAACAATAGTAATCTAATTTAGCCGTCTCCATATGCGCAGTGGCATGTATAAGAATAGGCTATCAAAGCTAGTAGCGTGTAGAAAAATGCGCTCTCAAAACATGGGCAATAGATGAGTGATGTGAGTGTAGTACAAACTCGATGGCAACAAAGGCGGAAGAACGGCAGACTAATTGTATCTAATGCGGTTCTTCGAATTGAATTCTTGCCTTTTGTTAAGCCATGTGGGTTGAGTGTGCATAATTGAGCACTCCAGAAAACCTCCCTATAGTCAAGAGGACTTTGTCCTGATTATTAGAAGTATTTAAAATTTGTTCGATACCAATAAATTCAAAATCAGAAAGATTGTGCGGTTGACTATTAAAATGGATGGCTACCTCGCAAGTCTTCTTATTAGTCTTCATATGAGACTTATGGTTACGGAACCTAACCCTTAGTTCAGTGCTTGTTGAACCAACATTATATATTACATATATATTACACCCTATTTGACATAATAGGTAACGTTGGTGAAGAACTTGTCATTGTAATTTTCCCAACTCAATAAGTACATGTCAGTATGTTCTTGTATTCACAGAAACACTCTTTGGCGAGGCGCCATTTAAATCAAGAACATTCGTGGAGCTTGAGGCCAAGATAAGGTCTTCTGAACCAATAAAGGTAAGAATGGTCACAAATTCATTTTTAAAAATACGACGATAAATTATGCGTGTAAAAAGATGAAACTATTTTTCATCTATATCCTTGAACTGTATTCCGTTATCTGAGCAAGTAGCGGAAAAGCCATTGAAATGTTATGATAATAATGGCCATATTTATATAGCGCCATATCACCACAGTCTCATGGCGCTTTACATATTACTGATATATCCCGTCAGTGAATTATTTCGGACTGCTTTACGGCGCTAATAGCTGCCACGCAGTTTACAATGTTGAGTGTGTGGTTAGTGCAATGGCCAGGCTGCTGTACCGGGTGACAATCCCCTGCAGAGACATATCCAATCAGACTGCAGGTATAATATACTCGGCTTAACTGAATAACATTAGAGTGTAGAGGGTCAGACTGTAGCCTGGACCGTGTCGTGTTCCTGTTAGTCCTGTTAGTCTTCAGTTCAAACTACACTGACAGTACACATGCAGTCTCATGTCAGCTGTCCTCGTTGAATGTTTAACTCCAAGAGCACACGCGCTGGTAATCATGCCGTACAGCGGTAATATTTGACTAAATATTGTTGCAGTTACCAGTTGGTGCTAAAGTGTCGCCCGAGTGCCGCGACCTACTGTTGTCCTTACTACAGAGAGATCCCAAGCAGAGACTCTCATTTGATGCGTTCTTTGCGCATGCGTTTATCGACACGGAACACATGCCGTCGGCTGAATGCCTTGAAAAAGCGGTAAGTATTATACACACGAGTGCGCCTGTGTCAAATGTCTGTGGAACGAATCTATCCCCTCCCTAGACCCCTCCGACGTTTGGTCGAAACGGTTGCTTACCGCTGACTAATCTGGCGGGTTCTTGAGACTAAATTGCGAATAATTGCTAATCCACGATACAGATTTGATACCAATTCTTATGGAGTCTAAAAGGATCTAAATACCATCAAGAGATTGTCTGAGGTGTTTCTTTGAGCTTGTTAGGTTACAGCTTCATTCTGCCGTGTTCTGAAATTTCAAAATCGAATCCCCCTTTCTCTGTCGAACCTCCCTTACCCTCCCTCCCTTTTATAAAGAAAAACAAAGAAGTTGCCATAATTGAACCCCCTCTTCCGAACCTATTGCCCACTTTAGACAGTTAATTGCGATATTCGCTATGTTTCTTTGTATTCTGCAATTAGGGTGTCCCCAGTAACGATCCCAAGCGCCTTTGCGAGGGGGCGAGTTCTGTTTCGCAAAGGCGCTTGGGATCGTTACTGAGGACAGTTAATTGCGAGATTTTCGATCCCAAGCGCCTTTGCGAAACCGAACTCGCCCCAGCCCCCTACTCGTTTCTAAAGTGGTCAATTGAACCACCTTTCGAACTCCCCACCCACTCAGAGAAACCTGCATACGCCTCAGCAAATCTGAATATTTTTTACCGGACTTAGAGGTTTGTGTGCAAGGATGCCACTATCCTGGATACCAGCGGTACGCCAAACTAGCGAGCGAACAAACCTGTGGTACCCAGGGTAGGTTGCCACCACTCGGCAGCGTGGGTGGAAGTCGAGGTGAGGATTTTCATGATAAAATTTGGCCAAAGTTTGTGTTACAATGTGAATGTTTTTCTGATTTAAGATCAAGCTGGTGAGTGAGGCAGTGGCTTTAGATAAGGACAAAGGATTCAAAGAGGCTGCCCAGCTCTACTGCCAAGCAATGGAATACTTCGTTCCCGCTATTGAATGTGAGTACTTGCTAGTACCACGCTGTAGGGTGCGTTTGTACATAATATAGCTTTTCCAAAACAGGTTCTCGAATGCCTGAGCACAAAATAATCATGTCAACACGGACACAGACAAAGACTGTTTTCTATTAAAGTGCACCTAACCCCTTTTGCGATTTTTATACCAATGAATCTTTGAAAGGTTTTGAGTACTTCTGCGAAGAAATTTTTGGCTTACAAAGAATATGCTATGTTCTAGGCTTGTTTGAAATGGTGAAAATTTGACCTTTTCTGACCCATGACCGCGTACAAAAAAGCCTGGGTCGATTCTGGATCTTACGTCATCTAATTCATTCGACTTTGCAATAAGTTGAATAAATGTTTAGCATTTTATCTAAAATAACTGTTTTCTTTACTAACAACTCACAGACTGTATATTCTCTATATATCAATGTTGTTGTGATAGAAAGGCGCCATGGAGAATATTGCATTAATGAGGTGACGTAAGATCCAGAATCGACCCAGGCTTTTTCTTACGCGGTCATGGGTCAGGAAAGGTCAAATTTTCACCATTTCTAACAAGCATAAAACATAGAGTATTCTATGTAAGCCAAAAATTTCTTCGCAGAAGTACTCAAAACCTTTCAAAGATTCATAGGTATAAAAATTGCAAAAGGGGTTAGGTGCACTTTAACAGCTTGAAACATAGATACGTGTAGAATTTTGCACGGATATGATAGTATATTGGTAATAATGATGATGATGATAATAACAGAAGTTATAGACTTCGAGAATCAAAACATTTCACGAGTGAGCCTAGCAACAAGTGAAATCTTTTGAACTCGAGAGCATAAATTTCAAATCTTCAAACCATCGTGTATTTTTTTATCATGTTATATGGACTATAAGTGCTATAACAACTCTTCTAATTCTTTTACTTATTGTCAGTAGAAACTTCTTCCTGATCTTTCGAAACCCTTCTGGAGAAATTGTTTCGGGTTCTCTTGCCTCTTCATTGCAGCCGAAAAAATCCGTAACGAGTTTTAGATCCTCTTTTGCTTCCTACTCGGGAATGTTCATTTTCTTGCACTCATTCAAGCTGTTTACGTCTTCCTCCGTGATTTTCACAAACCTGCCACCATCTTTGTACTTCAAATAACGGCAAAAGTAACGTCATCGATATTTCCACTGGTGAGGATATGGAAAATACGCTACTCAAGACCCGGATGTAGTTTCGTAGAGTTCTACGAGTGGTTAATTTCTTATTATAAAATAATCAACAAAATATCTGGATTCTGATTGGTCAGTGACGATCTAAAGACTAAAGGTTATTGAGTGCACAGTCGCATGCTCTCAGCAAATGTTTGCTCAGTATATTATAAACAAAACATCGCACGAACTGCTCGTGCTATACTTGATTTATAGGCACTGACTGATATTTTGAAAGTTCTCAAATTGAACTCGCCTAAAGGCTCGTGCAATTATTATAACTTTCAAAATATCACCCAGTGCCTATAAATGCCGTATAGCACTCGCGTGCATGCGATTTCCTCCACGTACAACACTCCTGTACGCGTCAGTATCATATTACTGAAGCAATTATTGCACGAGGTGGAGCAAAATATCGTGATTTGTTAGTGGCGAGCAATCAATTATTTTGCCGATGCCGTAGGCAGAGGCAAATAATTGATTGCGAGACTATTGTCACCGGGAGCTCCGCATACAATGGCCATATTAATACTTAGTACACAACCCGGGCATGCGGAATTCGGTCCGTAGTAATGTGTTACGCAACCAGATGACGCTTTCTGTATATATAGAGCCTCGCCTTGTTCAATCAGTCCTCTTTAGTCTTGTCAACGAGACACGCAAGTCCGCTGCTACGCCCCACCCCCCTCCCCGCAGCGATGAACCTCTTTACCCTCACTGGGAGCTACCCGCTCTCAACCGCCTCGGGCTGATCTCTCCCATAACTTAGTATCACCCTTGGCATTGTTTGCGGATGCTCTTGGTGAGAATATGTTACACTAACAAATCACGATATTTTGCGATAACCGAGTCCAATAATTGTTTTATCATTCACGGCCACTGGGATTATTTTTGCAATCGGTGCAGGACGCGTGCGTCAAACAATAACAAAGAAGCCAGTTCACTGTTTTATTTACATTTCAGAGCTCAAAATACAAATGAATAAATTAAAAGCGAGCCATGTTGACAAATGCAATGTTACTGCGCATGAGCAGACCATTATTTGCAGCAAAACCGCTTTGCACCGTAATGCGCATGAGCAGACCATTATTTGTAGGCAGTTATTTGCAGTTCTCTCGGCCAAACAATACGACGGAAATAATAATTTGAATAATAAAAATAATTATTCTATAAATATTATTTCAGCAAATCAGAGCTCAGCTTTACTGTGAAATATCAGAAATATATATGTGTTTATATTTACCGCGGGCGAGGTCCATTTGAACTTTGCCCTCGGTCTTGAAAACGGCTCGAAGCCGCACGGACCGACTAACGACCGGTCAATTCATAAGTGCAATAGTTTATTTAGGAGTGGCGGTTGGTCATATTTGCTGAATAATATAACACGCCCTAATTAAAGTCAGTCGTACTACACTCACTTAATACATCATGTAAACCTGCATGAAAATGTTTCACGCCAGATACGAAAACCCACTAAAAAACATGTTTTAGAGGTAGCCAAAAAATATGTGGAAACGTATTCCCCTACTAATGCAGTGGCACTGAACGAGAACAGGTATGAAGAAACCTTAGAAAGATACATTCAAGGAAACAAATGAAACTAGTATAGAATTGACTGACTGACGTAGAATGAATCATCTTTCCCGCTCAATGCTTAAATAGTACCAGCCAATCCCTAGACAATACCGGAACCTCTTTCTCGTTCCGTCGGAATAATAATTTCTGACTAATTCGTTCCTTCGACACTTAACCGTCAGAAATTACATTTTCCGTCTATCGTCCGTTAAGTTACTTTGTTTTCGTGATTAATCTTACTTGGAATTCATATTAACGTTGTATACCAAAGAATACAAATTTTTCGTGAAATATTCGCCCGTATTCCATAGAAAACGATAATTATTGGATGAGGTTGGGCGTGATACCAACTGATAACTTGATAAGTTTTGATATCATGCGAAAACCAAATCCAATAATTGTTTTATTATTCACTTTCTAAACTTCTCAACATTACGTTGGCAGAGAGTTACTGGCTGGCGCCACCAATTGTCCACTTTAGAAAAGAGTAGGGGGCTGGGGCGAGTTCGGTTTCGCAAAGGCGCTTGGGACCGAAAATCTCGCAATTAACTGTCCTCAGTAACGATCCCAGGCGCCTTTGCGAAAGCGAACTCGCCCCAGCCCCCTGCTCGTTTCTAAAGTGGTCAGAATGTGATATAAAGTGGTAAGCTGTAGTGCTAAGTGTGCACGCCCTACGAGGGAAAGAGAAAAAATAAAACGCACCAATACCCACGATTGCTCTCATCTGACTTGATAGCTCAGTTGGTAGAGCGCCAGACATGTAACCTGGAGGTCGTTGGGTTCGAGTCCCACTTGGGTCAGAGATTTTTTCTCTTTCCCTCGTAGGGCGTGCACACTTAGCACTACAGCTTACCACTTTATATCACATTCTTTACACTTACTAGTGCTACGCGGCAAACATGATTCAATATCATAACTACATATACATATATAATCGCCGTGACCATAAAACGCACCAATACCCACGATTGCTCTCATCTGACTTGATAGCTCAGTTGGTAGAGCGCCAGACATGTAACCTGGAGGTCGTTGGGTTCGAGTCCCACTTGGGTCAGAGATTTTTTCTCTTTCCCTCGTAGGGCGTGCACACTTAGCACTACAGCTTACCACTTTATATCACATTCTTTACACTTACTAGTGCTACGCGGCAAACATGATTCAATATCATAACTACATATACATATATAATCGCCGTGACCCCATAAAACGCACCAATACCCACGATTGCTCTCATCTGACTTGATAGCTCAGTTGGTAGAGCGCCAGACATGTAACCTGGAGGTCGTTGGGTTCGAGTCCCACTTGGGTCAGAGATTTGTTCTCTTTCCCTCGTAGGGCGTGCACACTTAGCACTACAGCTTACCACTTTATATCACATTCTTTACACTTACTAGTGCTACGCGGCAAACATGATTCAATATTTTTTATTTTTTTTTTATTTTTTTATTTATACATGGAAAATCATCAGTTACATACATAGATAAAAAACACTAAAATATGAAACTGTTTTACATGAAAGCCATGTTGCAGGGACGAATAAGAAAAATAGGAATGTCATATATAAGAAATATTTACATAAGGTTAAAATAACTCGATTTCGTAAGATTAAAAATGAAGTTATTTAAACTAGTTGATTGCCTTACATCCTCAGGCAGTTCATTCCATAACTTAGCCCCACTAAAGCGAAAAGCCTTTTTACCGAAATTGGTTCGTGGCCGTACAAGGGTTAGTTTTGTTGATGAGCCCCTAAGATTGTAATTTGTAGAGGCTGAACGTGGTATAAATTTTGAGGATAAATATTCAGGAGACAGGTTATTTAAAGCCTTATAAATCATTATTGCTTTTTGTTTGATTCGTCGAATATATAGTCTGTCCCAATTTAGAGTACTTAGGAGCTCATCAATCTTAGTATCAAAAGGTAAACCGGTTATTATTCTGGCAGCTCGGTTTTGCAACTTTTGTAGATTCTCGGCAAGTCCTTTGTTTAGATAATATCATAACTACATATACATATATAATCGCCGTGACCATAAAACGCACCAATACCCACGATTGCTCTCATCTGACTTGATAGCTCAGTTGGTAGAGCGCCAGACATGTAACCTGGAGGTCGTTGGGTTCGAGTCCCACTTGGGTCAGAGATTTTTTCTCTTTCCCTCGTAGGGCGTGCACACTTAGCACTACAGCTTACCACTTTATATCACATTCTTTACACTTACTAGTGCTACGCGGCAAACATGATTCAATATCATAACTACATCTAAAGTGGTCAGTATGACAGTTCAGTGGCTCCTGAGCCATGCGCTCGCATCCTATAGATACCTGCGCGCGCCGTTATCGAGAAATCTCACGTAATTCTCAGCCAATCAGAATCGATATTTCCCTAGGTGCGGGAGGTGGGGGAGGGGAACTCGATCCATAACTTCCGGTACTCGGTTAATAAGATGTGTTTATTGTATTCGTAATTTATTTTTGTTTTTCAGACGAAAAAGATCCAGTTAAGAAAGTGCACTTACGAGAACGGGTATGTTGTGTGTGTCATACCTTTACCTGAACGGCGTATGTTGTGTGTGTCATACCTTTACCTGAACGGCGTATGTTGTGTGTGTCATACCTTTACCTGAACGGCGTATGTTGTGTGTGTCATACCTTTACCTGAACGGCGTATGTTGTGTGTGTCATACCTTTACCTGAACGGCGTATGTTGTGTGTGTCATACCTTTACCTGAACGGCGTATGTTGTGTATGTCATACCTTTACCTGAACGGCGTATGTTGTGTGTGTCATACCTTTACCTGAACGGCGTATGTTGTGTGTGTCATACCTTTACCTGAACGGCGTATGTTGTGTGTGTCATACCTTTACCTGAACGGCGTATGTTGTGTATGTCATACCTTTACCTGAACGGCGTATGTTGTGTGTGTCATACCTTTACCTGAACGGCGTATGTTGTGTATGTCATACCTTTACCTGAACGGCGTATGTTGTGTATGTCATACCTTTACCTGAACGGCGTATGTTGTGTATGTCATACCTTTACCTGAACGGCGTATGTTGTGTGTGTCATACCTTTACCTGAACGGCGTATGTTGTGTATGTCATACCTTTACCTGAACGGCGTATGTTGTGTGTGTCATACCTTTACCTGAACGGCGTATGTTGTGTATGTCATACCTTTACCTGAACGGCGTATGTTGTGTGTGTCATACCTTTACCTGAACGGCGTATGTTGTGTATGTCATACCTTTACCTGAACGGCGTATGTTGTGTGTCATACCTTTACCTGAACGGCGTATGTTGTGTGTGTCATACCTTTACCTGAACGGCGTATGTTGTGTGTGTCATACCTTTACCTGAACGGCGTATGTTGTGTATGTCATACCTTTACCTGAACGGCGTATGTTGTGTGTGTCATACCTTTACCTGAACGGCGTATGTTGTGTGTGTCATACCTTTACCTGAACGGCGTATGTTGTGTGTGTCATACCTTTACCTGAACGGCGTATGTTGTGTGTGTCATACCTTTACCTGAACGGCGTATGTTGTGTGTGTCATACCTTTACCTGAACGGCGTATGTTGTGTGTGTCATACCTTTACCTGAACGGCGTATGTTGTGTGTGTCATACCTTTACCTGAACGGCGTATGTTGTGTGTGTCATACCTTTACCTGAACGGCGTATGTTGTGTATGTCATACCTTTACCTGAACGGCGTATGTTGTGTGTGTCATACCTTTACCTGAACGGTGTATGTTGTGTATGTCATACCTTTACCTGAACGGCGTATGTTGTGTGTGTCATACCTTTACCTGAACGGCGTATGTTGTGTGTGTCATACCTTTACCTGAACGGCGTATGTTGTGTGTGTCATACCTTTACCTGAACGGTGTATGTTGTGTATGTCATCGTATACCTTTACTGAACGGCGTATGTTGTGTGTGTCATCGTATACCTTTACTGAACGGCGTATGTTGTGTGTGTCATACCTTTACCTGAACGGTGTATGTTGTGTATGTCATCGTATACCTTTACTGAACGGCGTATGTTGTGTGTGTCATACCTTTACCTGAACGGTGTATGTTGTGTATGTCATCGTATACCTTTACTGAACGGCGTATGTTGTGTGTGTCATACCTTTACCTGAACGGCGTATGTTGTGTATGTCATCGTATACCTTTACTGAACGGCGTATGTTGTGTGTGTCATCGTATACCTTTACCTGAACGGCGTATGTTGTGTATGTCATACCTTTACCTGAACGGCGTATGTTGTGTGTGTCATACCTTTACCTGAACGGTGTATGTTGTGTATGTCATCGTATACCTTTACTGAACGGCGTATGTTGTGTGTGTCATCGTATACCTTTACCTGAACGGCGTATGTTGTGTATGTCATACCTTTACCTGAACGGCGTATGTTGTGTATGTCATCGTATACCTTTACTGAACGGCGTATGTTGTGTATGTCATCGTATACCTTTACCTGAACGGTGTATGTTGTGTATGGCATTACCTTTACCTGAACGGCGTATGTTGTGTATGTCATTATATACCTTTACCTGAACGGTGTATGTTGTGTGTGTCATCGTATACCTTTACCTGAACGGCGTATGTTGTGTATGTCATTATATACCTTTACCTGAACGGTGTATGTTGTGTGTGTCATCGTATACCTTTACCTGAACGGCGTATGTTGTGTATGGCATTACCTTTACCTGAACGGCGTATGTTGTGTGTGTCATCGTATACCTTTACCTGAACGGTGTATGTTGTGTGTGTCATCGTATACCTTTACCAGAACGGCGTACGTTGTGTATGTCATTATACACCTTTACCTGAACGGCGTATGTTGTTTGTGTCATCGTATACCTTTACCTGAACGGCGTATGTTGTGTATGGCATTACCTTTACCTGAACGGCGTATGTTGTGTGTGTCATCGTATACCTTTACCTGAACGGTGTATGTTGTGTGTGTCATCGTATACCTTTACCAGAACGGCGTACGTTGTGTATGTCATTATACACCTTTACCTGAACGGCGTATGTTGTTTGTGTCATCGTATACCTTTACCTGAACGGCGTATGTTGTTTGTGTCATCGTACATCTGAACGGCGGCAAATGGATTGTTATCATAGTGTTCTGTCAACGGATTTGAGTTTTCAAGTTTCTTCAAAACAAAACTACAAAAAAAAAACAGCCTGGCGGATAGAAGAGATATACCAAGTGAATGTGCTGGTATACTTTTCAAACTTCTCTATGGAGGATGGCAAAGATTAAAGTGGATTACTTTGTAAGCTTATTCCAGACACTTGATTTCGGTTACAGTGTATCGATTTCAAGTTGCTCTAAAGCAGTATTTTTCATCCACACAAATCTCTGTCATCCTTTATCAAAATTCTCTCAGATTTTCTCCAGCTCTGGTGATATGAGCAGTTATTGTTGTCTTTCGTCATGACAAAGTTTAGCATTTGGGAATTGATAGTGCCCTTTTAAACAGTGCATCTTACTGTGATAGGTGAACGAGTATATGAGTCGTGCAGAGGATCTCAAACAATACCTTAAGGCCAGGACAGAGAGAGTCAAGGGAAAGGACTACTCGAGTGCACCGGACCAGCTGCTTGGTGAGGCATTAGATCGAACACGCGCCTTATACATGTAAACTTAGCATAGCCACGTGCATTTACAATGACAACACACTTCCTGTTAGAAACATTGCCAGTGAAACTGCCGAACAAGAAACAATACATACTAATTTCCTCCATTTTTCTATTCACTACATTTATGCATCATCCTAAAACTACAATTCCTCTACCCACTACTCGGCAACATTTCACTTGCCATTGGTAACTCAATTAATGAAGATTATGGTCAGTAAGCAAAGTATCGATGTGACAGTCACTGTTAGACCTATAAAGCTGATAATCCGTTATTTTCACTAAGAATTAGTCGTGTGCCATAGTATTAGTACAGTAGCATGTTTTAGTATTAATGTTAGTATCAAACCCTGGCCTGAAATGTGGGCTATTCGGGGGGGGGGGGGGGGGGGGGGGGAGGTACTTTGCCGAGGAAGGGTACTATTAGTTGTAGAAGTAGAAAGTGCACCTGATAGAATGAATCATATGAGTTACAAAAAATACCAGTGAATCGGTATGGCATTGTGAATCGGTACGGCATTGTCGTGATACACCGTACCAGAATCCTTTGCGCTTATTCTTTTGTTCTTCTAATTTAGACCATTGTCTTAGTATTCAAAATGTGAATAAGAAAAATAATTCGAAAAGGCTTCTTTAGGTCGCAAGATCCGCCTTTTTTACCTACTGAATTAACGTTGTAACGGTGTCATAAAATCACGGTAGCGACACGATAGCGAAAACGACAGCAGCATGATAACGAGACGATAACGAGATGATAGCGACACGATAATGCTATACCGTCTTGCCACACTTAATGCGAACTGCGCCTACACGAACTGCATGCACTTTAAATGTACTGGTGTGTCTGACCTTCAGCTCAGTTCGCCAGGGACAATCCACAGCTGCGGGAAGCCTTACAACTGGCAGAGGTTGCCGAGATAAGGGTAAGTAGGGAGCTTCCTTGAACCTTTACACGAAGGTAGCTAGGGTATACGTTTTGCATGTAAAATTTGAAACTTGTGTAAAAACATCATTCGTGTAGAGGATCTCAAACATCGCTGCACTATTTTTCTCCAAAAAAGCCGCAAATTAAGGCCCGACGTAGCTTCCTCGCAGGCAATTCTATAGCAGTCCCCATCGGTCACTCTTCGTAATGGTGAAATGGACGCGGGGGGACTGGAGCTCGCCTCGTTCCTTACCCTCTATTCTCGTTCCCAGACCCCGGATTTGAGCTGAGACTTCTGTGACCGATTTGACTGCGGAGGAGGCTGGGTTCGACCTTTCATTCAATGAAAGCTCTGGTCTTTTCTTTGAGTTGAATTCCCAAAGTTTTAACTGTAGTAAAAGTCGCGTGTTTTCCTTCCTTCCAGGACGAACATGAGAACTACGAAGGCGCATTGCAACAATATCAAGTAGCCTTGGAGAACTTACTGCCACTAACAGCGAGTAAAGATCAGAGTAGCGATTTAACCTGTCCTAATAGATGTAGAAATACATAGTATTTACTTATTCCAGTATATATGGTATTTACATGGTATCAAAATATATGTAGTTATAGTCAGTGTGACTGACTATATATAAGATGTGAGCTATGTTTTATTTACTTATTGAATAACCTATCTTTTACCGAGTATAAGCTGTGAGATGTGTATGTATTGTAAATCAGACCATGATTTTAGGGCCCATTTCGCGGTTGAAACTATGGCGGCTTCCGTGTTTATCCACAGGGTGACCATTGCCATAATCTCAACCGCGAAATGGGCCATTAATTATAATTCCCTCAAAACCGTAGGAAAAAGGGACTGGGAACGAATCTTCAAACGTAGAATAATGAAGATCATTCTTTTTTCTTTGTCCTGTTTCATTTGGTTTCAGTAATTATTTATTTTACTATATTAATAATGCATGGTGTAAAAACTCCAGCACTGATCACGTATGCAATTTGTTCCTACAGCTTTACCAAAAGGGACGTACCAAGAAGCCTTGCGGTCCGAGGTATCAACTCTTTGACATTCTACCTTTATCTTTACTGCTGTTTTATCCTCGCGCAAATACACCTAGTTCAAGTGAGGTTGACAGGTGAAACATGTAGAACGTACGACCGTTTTATTGGCATTACGATTAATATCTCATCCATACCCGCACGTAAATATCAGAAGGTGTTCCATTCGCCACCGGTCAGCAAATACACCGAGTTCAAATGAGGTTGACGAGTGAAAAACGTACACCGTACGACCGTTCTACTGCACATGTGCTTGTAATTATTGTTTTGCATAGCGTCTTTACTGGTATACTATAGTAACTCCCGTCTCTACAACAGATCGACCGACACATGAGACGTGCAGAGGAGATCAAGCTTTACTTAAAGGTGAGAAAACCAGAAATGTTTTAACATGAAACTTGGAAAACGATTTTTAAAATAACACAAAACAGAATGCCAAGACTTTCTAAATCTAGTATTACTTTGTTAGTTTGCTATCAAGATCCCTTTCGCTTCCTAACCGGATCTTATTTCGACGCGAGCGGAGACCTGTAGGTTACCAATGTTTATACGTAGCCAGTGTCTCGCGATTGACGGATACATTTGTCTTGTATAATTAGTTAAGCCAATTACGAATGTAGCGCCGCTCTTGGCTACATTTTCAATTGTAGTTGTAGCAAAAAGCGTAACCTTGCCGTGCCGACGTTTGTTTTTAATCCAAACCCTCTGGACCGGTGTACGCGAAACCTGTTTTAGCGTCAGTTGTCGTATCAACCCTTTTCCCATCCTATTGTAGTTTCTGTCCACAGGAAGATAATGCTGATTTATTAGCTGCCTTCATCCCGGAAGTCTTGATACAGAAAACCCGGATCCTGTATATATTACGTCATAAATATGGTCTCTCCTCCCCCTCCCCCCGGGAGACTGTGATATTTCCAAATAAACCACGTTATAGACAATTTAGTGATATTAATTTTACACCACATATCCGTTACAGATTAAATCTTAACATGTTGGCGTTTTTGTTGACATGGAAACGATAAACTTACGATAATAATAATAATAATAATAATAATAAGCTTCTATAGCGCAAATACGATACCGTTCTATGCGCTTTACAATATTATGAATAAGTATAAAATTTTACATTCATAATTAAAAATTTGTGACTGAACTAAGTAAAAATCTAATAGTAAGAAAGGTAATGAGTAATATGTACATAATTGTTGTAACTAATTTATAAACAAATGGTACTATAGTTTCGACTTAAATTGATTGAGACTAGTACTTGATCTGACGTTGAAAGGAAGACTGTTCCATAGTTCCGGTGCAGCAACTGAAACGGATCGTTGTCCAAAAGTTTTAAGTTTAGAAGGTCGATGAACAAGGAGAAATGGATCGGATGATGACCGTAGTGTACGTTTAGGTGTATATATCTTAACTAAGTTTTGTAGGTAAGGCGGAGCTAAATTATTTAAAGATTTGTATGTCAGTAAGAGAAGTTTAAATGTAATACGTTTTTCTACAGGAAGCCAATGAAGGTCTTTAAGAACAGGAGAAATGTGATCGTATTTTTTCTTACAGGTTAAGACTTTTGCTGCTGAATTCTGTACATATTGTAACTTTTTAGTTAATTGTTTAGAGGCACCATATAGTACAGAGTTGCAGTTGTCTAATTTAGACGTGACAAAGGTGTGAATTAGTATTTCTGCTACATTAAAAGATAAGTGTTTTCTAATTTTTGCAATGTTCATCAGCTGAAAAAAGACAGATTTACAGATAGCATTAATTTGTTTGTCCATGGAGAGTGTTTTATCAATGATGACTCCAATATTGCGTGCATGCATTGATGGTTGTATATTGTCTTTACCTACAGCAAGTGGGGGCATATAGTCACATGAGCGGTAGCGAGAGTGGAGAAACATAACTTCAGTTTTATCATTATTTAACTTGAGCGGCTTATTTTTACCCATCCAGTGTTCTATATCCAGTAAACAATATTCAACATTCAGTTTAGCAGAGGCAAGATCTTGATCACTATTAATGGAGAAGGTGGTGTATAATTGGATGTCATCTGCATACAGATGATAAGACACTTTGTGCTTCCTCAGGATATCTCCCAGAGGACACGTGTAGAGAAGATAGAGGATGGGTCCCAGTACAGAATCTGTGGGACGCCGGAGGTCAGATCATGGTTAACGGAGTAGGAGTCCTCAATCATAACAAACTGTTGTCGATTAGACAGATAGGACTGAAGCCATCTCACGGCTTTGCCTTTGATGTTAAACCTGGAGGACAACCTTGATAGCAGTATATGGTGGTCAACCGTGTCGAATGCAGCAGAGAGATCTAACAGGACCAGAATAATACCATGCTGCTCATCAATTGACATTAGTATGTCGTTTTGCACACGAACGAGCGCAGTCTCGCAGCTGTGATATTGTTTGTACGCTGACTGCAGCTCATCGTGGAGGTCGTTCTGGTTAAGGTAATTAGTGAGACGGGCGGCAGCAACCTTTTCTACGGCCTTAGAAACAAATTTCGGGTTAGATACTGGTCTAAAATTGTGGAATTCTTCATGGTCCAATGAGGGTTTCTTCAGTTTAGGGGCTAGAACAGCATTCTTTATTGAGGCTGGCATGTCACCACTTTCGAAGCTCAGGTTAACTATCCTTGTGATTATAGGGATTAGATCTTCCAAGCAGCAGTGGAGTAGCACAACAGGTATAGGGTCTAGGGCACAGGATTTCTTAGCATAGCAAGTAACAAGGGAAGAGAGTTCATCATCTGTAGTAGGAGCAAAGCAAGTTAGTTCACATTGAAGATCAGGATTAACCTCTTCTAGTTCAGTAGTAGTGACTGCAAGATTGTCGAGTTGTTGCTTTATCTTGACTATTTTATATTCGAAGAAGTCAATAAATTTATTGCAAAGTTCAGTATTAGATTCATATGTTGGATAGAGCTTCTCTGGTTTCCGATGAAGCATACGGTCAATAGTGTTGAAAAGAAATTTATGGTCAGACTGATTTTTAACTATAAGGTCTGAGTAATTCATCTTAGATCAAAGTAGTTGTTTTCTTTTTCATATTTTTCTCAATCACAGCCGCACGCTGATAATCGGTAAAATGTAACTCGAATACAACGCGCGTGCATTAAAGTAATATATTATGTTCATAGAAATAGGCTATTTAAGATTGTCAGCCTGTTATGTTACCTCAAATTAGAGTTGAAAGTGAGACGTCCTATTGGAATGTGGAGCATGGCTAGAGTCGAGCAGTTCAGTGCTCACTAATAAGGAACATCCAAGAACGTTGAGACCCGAACTGTCAACGAGATTTATTTGTGTTTAGTTGGCGCACGTTAGGTTAGGATTGTGTGTTCGGTACTCATTTTTCCTCTCTTCGTGTCGCTGCTGTCACTGACTAAACGCATAAGGCGAGAAAATCGATGTTCTTTAAGCGTTTATGAGTCCGTTAACAACGAATTTCAATTGTTTGTATTTTGAACAGTGGGAATTGTACAACTAGGATCACTCATTAGAGTGCTATCTTCCTGCAGAGAACAGTGTCAAGTGACAGTTTGTATCAGTCAGGAGAACTAAAGTCACATTTAGAATGAACTGCCACAACATATGACACACACATTGGATGGCGTCATGAGCGCGCGTAACCAATTCCTCAACTCGTTTTGATTGGATATTTTCAAAATTGCGCGATATTATACTTTTTTTAAGATAGTAGTAGCCGGTACTTAAAACATTGAAATATAGTACCTACATATTTTAATATCTACATAGTGTTAAGGATTATGCGTTAAAACAATGACCTGAAAGTTAGGAATTAATATAACAACAGTTGCATAATGTCACACATTGATGTAGAGGTGAATGAGAAGTTAAAATTCGTTAGAACAATTCTGCTAACTATTTTAACTGAATCAATCCAGTTAGACTGTCGTTGGTGAGTTGATTGACATATCTCTTAAATAGTTCAGCACAGGTGTTTTTATTTGCTGGTTATATGACAATGAGGAAACCTTAGGAAACCAAGAAAAATTAAACATACCCTGCTGCCAAGATGCGACATTTAAACATCCTGTACTCTCTAGTTACTGATGATGGGCCCTAGTTACTGATGATGGGCCCTAGTTACTGATGATGGGCCTTAGTTACTGATAATGGGCCCTAATTACTGATGATGGGCCCTAATTACTGATGATGGGCCCTAGTTACTGATGATGGCCCTAATTACTGATGATGGACCCTAGTTACTGATGAAGGGCCCTAGTTACTGATGACGGGCCCTAGTTACTGATGATGGGCCTTAGTTACTGATGATGGCCCTAATTACTGATGATGGACCCTAGTTACTGATGAAGGGCCCTAGTTACTGATGACGGGCCCTAGTTACTGATGATGGGCCTTAGTTACTGATGATGGACCCTAGTTACTGATGATGCGTCTTAGTTACTGATGATGGGCCCTAATTACTGATGATGGGCCTTAGTTACTGATGATTGACCCTAGTTACTGATGATGGGTCTTAGTTACTCATGATGGGCCCTAATTACTGATAATGGGCCCTAATTACTGATGATGGGCCCTAATTACTGATGATGGGCCCTAATTACTGATAATGGGCCCTAATTACTGATGATGGGCCCTAATTACTGATGATGGGCCCTAGTTACTGATGATGGGCCCTAGTTACTGATGATGGCCCTAATTACTGATGATGGACCCTAGTTACTGATGATGGGCCCTAGTTACTGATGACGGGCCCTAGTTACTGATAATGGGCCCTAATTACTGATGATGGGCCCTAATTACTGATGACGGGCCCTAATTACTGATGATGGGCCCTAGTTACTTTAATGATGATGGGCCCTAGTTACTGATGATGGGCCCTAGTTACTGAGGATGGGCCCTAGTTACTGACGATGGGCCCTAATTACTGATGACGGGCCCTAGTTACTGATGATGGGCCCTAGTTACTTTACTGATGATGGGCCCTAATTACTGATGAAGGGTCCTAGTTACTGATGATGGGCCCTAGTTACTTTACTGATGATGGGCCCTAATTACTGATGAAGGGCCCTAGCCACATTGTTTCACTGTTTCCAACCCTCTAATGTACCATGTTGTTTTCTAACACATTTTTGTGTCGGCTTATTTCAGCTTGGTCGAGACAGAGCTCATGCAATACAAGAAGCGGAAGATGAGTCATCAAAAAGTAAGTCCACATTACGTTTGTGTTGCCTGTACGGTTTTTTCCCTTATCATTTTGAAAATGTTTGTCACTGCTGCTGGAATCGCCATCAAGTGACCGGCCATTAACACAGTATAGTAGTATATGAAGTCATTTGAGACTGAATAACACAGAACTCAGCATTTGATCATGATAATAACATCAGGGTTTCGCAACATGTGATCATGATGGGTTACATTTCCTGTCTTTAATCGTGCATGGTTGGGTGGAGGTAGGGTTAGGTTAGGGTTGGGTGGAGGTAGGGTTAGGTTAGGGTTGGGTGGAGGTAGGGTGTGGAGTTTTTGCTTTACATACATACATACATAAACTTTATTTCAACTCGAATTTTCAGAGTAGCAAATACATGCTAATATCTTCGAGAAAACTACTGTTACTAATACTAATACTATTGTTATATTACTAATACTAAAAATATTTACAATGAAACCTAGAAATTATTAACAAATAGACATTACTGTAAAATTAGATTAGATTGTATTTACGGATTTCTCTCTTAAAATCAGTGATAGTTGTTAAAGATCGAAGATTATCAGGTAGGGAGTTCCAGAATTTTGCAGTCGAATATTTGAAAGAGTGCAGGCCATAAGTTGTTGTTTGAGGTTTAGGTAGGTTCAAAATATCAGTGCCTCTTAAGGAATAGATTACAGATCTTAGAGTAAACATATCTTTTAGGTAGCCTGGATAGTTTGAAAATTTCAGAGATTTAAAAAGTATAATTAGCATATTCTGTATTCTTCTATTATATAGTGAAGGTGTTTTAGCTTTATATAATAGCTGGTTGTAGTTAGAATTCCTGTCATCGAACATAAATCTCAGAATACGCTTATTTAAGGCTTTGAGTGGAGTTGACTGTTGCCTCTGTTACAAAATGCCAACATCGACGTGCACTCAACTTGTTTAATGTGTATTACTTTTCGCATGACCTGTTTTCTACTCGTTGATTATTCATAACGTGACTGCGAATTGTGGCTTGATAGAAGACTGGGACAGTTCTGCTTGTGTTTTGAAAATTGAAAACATGGGTTTTTAAGTAGATAGACAACAGTTTTGGATAGATAGCAATCATAGATATTTAACCCTCCATCTGCTAACGAGGTGTCTGTCCGTTAATGAAGTGTATGTCCGTTAATGAAGTGTCTGTCCGTTAATGAAGTGTCCGTCCGTTAATGAAGTATCTGTCTGTTAATGAGGTGTCTGTCTGTTAATAATAATAATAATAATAATAATATGTTCTTGAGAACGCATAAAACCGAAGTCTCAATGCTTTTTACAATGATGTTGGCACACTTAAAACCTAGTTAATCTATTCAATCTAATAACCTAATCTAATTTAATCTATCTATTTGTCTATTTAAGTAATGCGGATTTGTACATACACTTCGAATTATATATATTAAATTGCTATCATTAAAAAATGGAAATGGTAAAAATGGTACATCCAATGAATATAGATTATTGGACAATTAAAATTCAATCAGTTAAAAATGCCAGTGCAAAGAATAATAAAATCAAATAACTTTTCCGTATTACTTTTAACGAGGTGTCTGTCTGTTAACGAGGTGTCTGTCTGTTAATGAAGTGTCCGTCTGTTAATGAGATGTCTGTCTGTTAACGAGATGTCTGTCTGTTAATGAGATGTCTGTCTGTTAATGAGATGTCTTTTAATGAGGTGTCTGTCTGTTAACGAGGTGTATGTCTGTTAATGAAGTGTCTGTCTTTTAATGAGATGTCTGTCTGTTAATGAGATGTCTGTCTGTTAATGAGGTGTCTGTCTGTTAATGAGGTGTCTGTCTGTTAACGAGGTGTCTGTCTGTTAATGAAATTGTTCGTCTGCAAACGAGGTGTCCGTCTGTTAATGAGGTGTCTGTCTGCTAACGAGATGTCGCGTCATCAAAGTTTCTGATATGATATCATCTCAATAACTCTTTTTAAAGTCCCTGACTGCTGTTATACTACACAGACGTTAGTATGAGTCTTACCCAATGTGTAATAATACAGAGTAGATAAGTCCTCTCTCGCCGCCAGGGAATTTGATTCTTACAGACGATACTATTGATGAGTTATCTTGTAGAGACTGGTGACCGGTGATCTAGTATTGCTAGATTAATACGCCAAATGTAAACTGCGCGTGCTCAGAGACAGGAATTCGGAATGAAATGCTCAGTGCGCAAAGAATCATGGTTAATTGAGGAATACATGCGCGCGCATCATTGCCTTCCCATAACACCATGCAAGTTGAGCTCCCTAAAACAGCAGTGTCTAAAGCCGGTTCTATCATTATTTTTCCTCAGTAAGGCATTGTAAACCGTTTAATGCGCGGTTTTGTCCCGGTTCTATCATTATTTTTCCTCAGTAAGGCATTGTAAACCGTTTAATACACGGTTTTGTCCTGTTCTGCTCTTTATTCTTGTGTGAATGAACCTCTCATTTCGTGCCTCTTGTTTTAATCTCCAGTCCGATGCGCCGTTCTGGACCCTTTTCTGGTGTGCGTCTTTCAGTTCGGTTTACTTCAACATTGCGGGAGTATCAGGATGCACGTCACAGATCAGATAACACGTCTCCAGTCATTGTTCTCATTGTTATTATTCTCCAGATACTGCAAAGATCCGTTACATGAAACCTGTGCTTTATAATTGATGCGCTTAGGGATCTAAAAATACTGAGGCCACCTTCCACCCCGTTGTTTCCCTGCAGGAGATATTGAGGCTAACCTGATGAAATGCCAAATATTTGGATTGATCCAAGTGATTAGATTTTAATGAATTTTACAGCATCTCTACGCTTATGATTACATATTAGGTTGTCGTAGCCCCGGGGTAGGCTGGCGTAAGTGGCTTCTGAGACTCGTTCTATCGCGGGTGGAATCTTAATTGTTTAAAGGAAGCAGCGGCGAGTGATTGTTGGTGGTGATCAAGTAGACGAAAGTGCGACTTTGTCAACAGATAATCGCGAGAAAGTAATGAACTCAGGAAACCTCCTTCGTCAACATCGTCGTTTATTGATGCTATTATTCCTCTTTCCGTCTAAACTTAACCTTTCCGTTCCCTTGTTAGCTCACTCGCATGAAATGTCGCTGTCTCAAGTCTAAATAAGCAGAACTGAGTCGTTTGAATATGAGGTGGTCAGTTTAAAATAGTTTAATAACATTGAGAGACACAGTATGTGTTAAGGTGGAGTTCAAAACTAAAGGCTTGATTTACTTTGAAGCAAACTTTGGTATCCGTTCAGCTTTCTTGAAATATTGGCAGCAGTCTTTTCAGCACAACTTGTCGAGCTGTTATTTGCTGTTGTACCGGTAAACAAAGGGCAAGTGAATGAACGTCCAAGAAATTTCTGTTTGTTTTCAGACGTAAATCACGATTCTTGATTTCTTGGGGAAAGACTCAGCGCAAATAATACATTGTAACACACTTGAACACATCCAGGAAGGACGGAGACACATCATCGCCCGCGATACCTATCTAGATCATTTCCAGTGCGAAACGCACACGTACTCGTGCCGAGAACAAGTGTTACTTTATAACAAACCTCTGATACGAGCGTATTCTCCTCAAAGTCCATCCTTAACTTGAACTTGTTTAAATTCATTTGAAAACAGAAAGGGCGCTTTCTTTCTCAGCCATTTGTTTTATCTTTATTCTCATTTATTTAAAGTTTATTCTTGCTTATTTTAGTCTGGAATTCAACACCATGATAAACTCTGTGATAACTTACTATAAGTGGTCTCTATCCAGACGATACCAGTTATTTTTGGAAGTGTAAAAAACACGTTTCTGTGGACACTTGTCCTTTTCCATTTTGTAACCTCACTGCGTGCTTTGATTGTCGTACAATTCGTACAATCCTTTTTCTAAAGGTTTTCATGTTTGGAATTCGAGTCGCACCCAAACAGAGGTATTAAGTTGCTCTATTTTTGTTGTTCCATCCCAGAAGCTTGTGTGCTTTCCTCACGTGTCAAAGAAATAAAACCCAAAGTGAATGGAAATAGAGATGTTTTTTATCGGCTCTAAACAGCTCAAAATGCTAGTCATTAGGTACTCCATATACTCAAACTAAACACAGCGTAGAATGACATTATGTCAATCTGAAAAGTCTTCCGTTGTTGATATTTTATCGGCTTTAAAGCATTAAGGAATGACGCAGCTTCAGTCAACCTTGTCATTCGGTTGAACTTGTAATTCAACGCAAATCTTCTCTGTGAATCAAAAGTGATAGAAACGTTTTCAGTAGAAATTTAATTTTACAGTAAATCTCAAACGCGAGAGCGTCGAGCTATAGTTGACGATTCAGCCGTCCGATTAGCAGCCAGACCTTCGACGACGACCCACCAAACACAACTTGGGTCTTGGATATTTACTTCCATTCTAGTATACATTCTAGTATACATTCTAGTATACATTCTAGTATACATTCTAGTATACATTCTAGTATACATTCTAGTATACATTCTAGTATACATTCTAGTATACATTCTAGTATACATTCTAGTATACATTCTAGTATACATACGTATGACTAATACCGGAAGATATATAAAATATATATTAAATAATAATGTTCAACATCAATGTTTAAAGGATCTAAGAAACCTTGAGTCCATATTAAACTGGACTAAAGCGCTTCAACAACTCAATGGGTTCAAGTTCTCTATACGGCGTTAGAGACCTAAATTTTCGTGTTAATTCTCTATTGTTCAGTGATGTTCAGTCCTATATTTTTTAGACCAACCGATTTCATTAAGTATATTAAACTGACATCGTGACCGTGGTTTGCAAATTTAATCTTGAGAACCCTAAGATAGTAAATCATGCGGATTTTTGTTTGGCCTGAGTAGATCTCTGCACGAAGTCCTCTTTTTTTACAAGCCCTGGAACAGAAAAGTAGTAAAAGAAACGATCCACACAAGACTCTGAGCATACGAGCCTGTCGTGGCTGCTAAGGTCGCGTTTATTTGCCAGTATATGCAACCTTAGCTTGCGTACATCGCAAGTCATTAGTAGTACAAATTAAACAAATAACCATACCATTTAATTCATCTTACTCGTTTTACTTGAAAACTGTCATAAAAAAAAGAAGAGTTCATTAATTAAAAGTTCAAGGCTTATAATGCGAACAAGGATATTTCCTGATGAGAACATTTTGGTGTAAAAACTGAAGCAGAGAACGTGTGAGTATGGCTCTAATCGTTCAGGAAATTTGGGGATTGAAACTATGAGAAAGCCCCTTAAATCAACAAGCGAAAAAAGCCCAGACGGCATCCTGCATGCAAACGTATCGCAATCTTGTGATTTATTTGGGGTCGATTGCATGGCGATCTTTCTAAACTGCATTTTTGAAGATTGTTTGGAGCTCAATTCATTCGTTACTAAAGTGATATATCAACACGTAACTGTTTCTTACAAAAGGCCTAGTAGATCGTAAAGTGCTCTTTCTTTCTTATTTTTTAGCCGATGAGACGCACATTACTAACGTGTCCCCAAATTATATTAAAATATGCTCCCCATAATTTTGTACATTTTACAGAGAATTACCGACAGTCGGCCCTCTCGTCTTTCTTTTTAAATGAAACCAGGGACGTGGCATTGTGCTTATTCTACACTTTTCGTAGCCTGCGGAAACAGCCGTCTTTGGGCGGGTTATATATGTAATTTTGTGGATGAGCCCCTAAGATAATGAAGTAAATTGCAAAATAGAGCTGCGAGACTTATTCTTCTGATTATAATACCTGCTCACAATCTATACTCGAGTTTATGGGTTGCAAAAGGCTCATTGAAAGGAGAGCCAAACAAAAATCAATTATGATGTGTAAAGCCAGAACTGCCTGTGCCCCAGATTGTCTCGCAGCTCTATTCAACACTGTAGGGGAAACTGATACTGCACATGCTTGGTCAGCCAGTGCAGAAACCGTCGAATTTTACCATCAAAAAGCGAGGAAATAAGTGAGCGGTCATCAAAAGTCAAATTACAACAACTCAAAAGTCAAATTGCATAAAGGCAAAAGTGCTCAAAGCGAAACTCGATAAGGCAAATGTGCTAAATTAAAGCGAAATTCGATAAAGCGAAAGTGCTCAAAGCGAAAGTGCTCAAAGCGAAACTCAGTTTGATTTTCTGCCTTAATGGTTTAACTTTTGAGTTGTTGTAATTTGACTTTTGATGGCCGCCCTCGTATTCATGACTGCATAATCGAGAACCTTTCCGGCCGTTATCAATGAAAGCCAGCTAAAATTCCAAATTTCGCTACTGTAAACTCGGAATCTAACTCGGATTCCAACTCGGAATCTAATGACTCGGATTCCAACTCGAGTCTAACTCTAACTCGGACTCAATTCCAAACTCGGGGATATGGGATTCGCCCTTTACACCTAATGCTCATTAAAACGGTCCAGACGTATTTGGTGTGGTTACTTGAAAAGTTTTGTACTGTTACTGGATAATAAAAACAGTTATAATCTAAGGCGGCGTCCAGACCTTGTTATGCCGTTTGGGTGCTGGGTAAGGTTATTGATTTGAAAAACAGTGTTAGATCCAGAGCACAGCCTTATTGCTGTTGTAGTATTGAAGCTAAAAATTGCCTGAAATCTCTAGATCATTTGGACAATTGTGCAATATGCATAAAAAAGTTAAATATGATGTTTATCCTCGGACGCTGATTAGGCCTCTAGGGAGACATGCTAATGACTCATGTCTCTCATTCCACGCACAAACACTGCTTACTACATTCATTCTACACTCAACGCTCAACTCGGTCTCAGATGTTGATTTTTATGGAGGGAGGAATCCGGTGAAGAACCCTCGGAGCCTGCGTGAGAATCAACAAACTCAACTCACATATGACCCCGCGTCCGGTAATCGATGTCGCTGGTGAGAGGCGAGCGGTTTTACGCCACCTCGCCGATGCTAGGCAGCAGTGCTGTTAAGTTTTAGCTAATCCCATAAGACCATCGTGTTTGCATTCGACAACACTCGATTACGATCTTGTTACACTGCGAACAGAACCAAACATATTATATGAACAAGAACTTTTGATCATGTTCTCATGACAACATAATGATATCATTGTTGGTTAAGATTAAATACTGTTATCAGTAATTCTGCCAAGAACGTACGAAATATGCACAAGAACGCATGATACGGGAGACCGTACAGGCAATGATGGCTCCATCACCATTCCTTGAACGAGCGCGCAAGGAACGCATGATACGGGAGACCGTACAGGCAATGATGGCTCCCATCACCATTCCTTGAACGAGCGCGCAAGGCTTTTGGTTATATGGAAAAACAACAACATTTCGTTTCTTGGCAGAATTTATTTAACAAAAAGGCTCGCCAAAATATGAATGATTCGTAAAAATACGCAGCCGCATTAGATACTTAACCAACTAATAACTATGTGTAATAACTGGTTGAAGGCATGATGATCTGTGTTCACTTGGTATTCATTGGAAATATCTCTACAAACTCATTTACTCGGACGCGTATATCATTTTATTATAAGTACGTACGGCAGTGTTTTTATTACTACTAAGAAATATACCACTCGTATAACTCATATGACACGTTGTTTTGCTTTACATTAATTAAGCAGAATGATTTTCATTTGATTTTGTTCTGATTTCTTGCAGGCTGTGTTATTCAGTGACTCGCGGGAGGATGACTTGAGATCTTTACACCATCTGGTTTTCTTTCACTCAAGATAAGATCGCTTTAGATAGGAGGAAGGCTATTTCCTTGATTTTCGAACAATAAATGAAAATGTGTTTCTTTTGAATCAGGGGTTTATTATCTAAAATTGTGATCATCTGAACGAGAAGAGCACATTCTACCTGTAGTGGAGCGTGCCGGCAGGGTTTTCTAGTTTTGCTGGAATGGTTGTCATGTAAACTCCAACTTCTTCTTGCTTTGACTGAACTCTGTTGTAAACTAGTCGTCTTTACTTTCACCGGGAAACTGTCGTAGGATGGAAACGATGCGTAGCCATCACTCGGGACGTAATGTGGTAGAATTTCAATCAAGTATTTCTCCGGAGGAAAAACGAGACAGGATGAGTCAGAACAGGTCCGGTTCAATGTATCAAATTCTAACTTGGTTTCGACTTCTAAATTCATTCAGGATTTTGCTTCTTAGCCTTCTGTTAGGAATCCTAGCGTTTCTAATGCAATAAAACAAGAAATACATTCATTAGGATCTAAAGAAACTAACGATTAAATATATTTATAAGTAAGCATCGCAGCCGAGTTAGGGTTTGGAACTTCACCGACCTCCCGTTGAACCGTATAAACCATCCGTTTGTGTTTGTGGCCTACTTATATCTAAGTTTTTTAATCTTCAAGGTTTTTAAGATTATTTTTCCTCACAAAACTGAGAAGACAATATTATGTGTATATATATATGTTAGCTCAAAGCAAAAAAGTACATTATTATAATTATATAATCTAGAAAACAGAATAAAGACTAAAGAATAAAGTGTGTTATAGAACAGAACTGTTTGTATGGAGACGTGATGTGTGTTTGTGGGCTCAGTATCTGCTTATGAAAACGGCCTTGAAGTCAGTTGGATCAGTCAGATCCGTGTTCAGTATTCTATCATCAGCTTCGTGAAATATACATTGCTTATCTATATGTCAGATACGAGAGATAAATCCCTCAATGAGATCTCTCCAACAACTGAAAGCATGAGTTCCTTATGAAGCATCAAGTCTGGAGGAGTACGTGGCTGACCTGGGTCGCCGAAAAACCGCTTACTGCACGATAATCTCACATCACCATCAAATGTTGGTTGTCGTCTTCCAGATTTCACACGAAAAAGCAATCGAATTAAGCTTTACAAGCAACTGATTAGTATTGAATATCGAATCATTCAGATATGATCTCTTCCAATAAAAACAAGTGATTTAAGTTTTACACTTAGTGTTATCTTTTTGGATCTGATTAGGAAACCAATGAAAACAAACTGTTAGAACATCAGTTGGATCCAGGCCATTAGTTAGGTTCTAAAAACTGAACATGACATTGTAATCGTCTATTCAACATATCATATGGAAGAATGTTGTCAATCGGACTGTAACCGAGTTTGTTTCGAGTCCATTTCATTTCGTGCTCATATTGGCCACTCATATTGGCCGCGAAACATTGGTGAGCAATTCCTGTTGAGAATTAGTTCAATTCAGTACAAACTGAATTTGGTTGAAACAATTCATTGAATATGTATATTAATAATAAATTAATCTGGGAAACAAATTGTTAACAATGGAACCTGGGACGTGTAAGATCAATTTGGCTTCCATCCCTTGCGAGCTATTTTTCTGCCATGGAGCCTGTCGTTCCCGGATGGAGAGCGCGTCTATCCACGGATTTCCCGCCACATTTGACTGCGGCTCTTAGATTTCCTCCCTCGGGTTCCTGCCATTGTTTATGTTGCCGATTTATAATTTACGATTTATTACATATCGCAAAAGTTTTGTATGTATCCTTGAGGCTAATTCACACTTGCGACATTAGTCTAAGCATAAGAACATACGCAAGCGCAGATTGTACTTTATGGTTGGATGAATGCTTTGTTCTACTCGAGTACAAAGGGGTTAAATAACCATGAAGTACAATCTGCGGTTGCGTATGTGCTTATGCTTATGCTTATGCTTATGCTTATGCCGCAAGTGTGAATCAGCCTTTAGGAAGGCCATGCACGATTTCTTGTCAGATTTCGAAGAAATCAATCTCGATCACCCCCGAAAGCAGTGTTTTTCGCCGGATCCGATTGTAAGTCCCAAACACATGGGAAAATATGGAAAAATATCTTCCCTTTTCAAAGTTTGAATTGGGGGAAACGTTCATCACATCTTTATTACACACAAACCACCATGTACACACATAAAAATACAAAAATATTATAATAAATTACAGTGGAAGACAACCCAAATGGAAGCCGAAGACTTATTACTTTAGGTTGCCTTTTTAACGTTAAACACATTGAAGAGGTTTTGACGTAAAAGCGGTGTCTCGTTGTTTAGTCAAAGTTTGAATTGGGGGAAACGTTCATCACATCTTTATTACACACAAACCACCATGTACACACATAAAAATACAAAAAAAATATAATAAATTACAGTGGAAGACAACCTAAATGGAAGCCGAAGACTTATTACTTTAGGTTGCCTTTTTAATGTTAACACATTGAAGAGGATTTGACGTAAAAGCGGTGTCTCGTTGTTTAGTCCGATTACTGTAGACTTCCTTTCGACTCTCATCAGTGACATATGGGGAAAATATGGATTTATTGTTCAAGTGCTTAATGGTAAAACAGGCTTTCCGCAGACATTGACGCCAGTTATTTCCCTCTCATATTAGTTTACCATACGTCAGACACGTAGGATAACAATAATAATGTGTATTTGAGCGCCTGGTCTCACCTTTTCCTATGGCCTATAGAGTTAAAGAAGTAGTTTGTTGACTAAGAAGATTCTGTACACTTCTGTGTTTCTCGGCATGGCCCGGGGATCGAGGCTTTCTCTGCCCAAACCGGTAATTCGCCAACCGGATTTGCTTGACAGCCACGGGTCAAACAAACACAGCTAATGAGCAAATATTTGTAATTCACGAGGAGATGGTGACATACAGGAAGTGTAGTATCACGCTAGCTAACCACTTGAAAATGTGCAAACATTTCACCATGTTTTGAAAGCCCCCAGATCAGAAAAGAAAACAAATTTAGGACAATTCTACGACTTGAGACTCTCATATTGTATAGCTAGCAATGTGGTTATTTTCCTGCGGCAAGAGGAAACTTATAGAGAACGATGTCACACTCGTGGATCGCAGCATGAAGTGTCATTCAATCTTTCTTCGCCCTTAGCGTTTTTCCATGAACCTTCTCACCCACTAACGACTTTGAAATTGCTCTTTCATAGACTCGCCACTACCGCGCAGTGACTCGCTATAAACGTTATCCCAAACGTATGAACAGCCTATAAACGCTTAATACTTTCTAAATAGAACTACAATAAAGTAATGCTTCTGAGTTTTAACACCAATATTGGTGTTACCATTGATCCGTAATCGCAGTTCACGTTTTCAAGACTTAGTAAGCTTTCGTCAATTCGGAGAGGACAAAACTTCCACGAAAGGAAAATCCGAAATATGAACCTCGAAAAGTTTGTTCCTAACTGTGATTTAGGGAGAACGTAATGTGAGATCGCGTGTGCATGGGTCTATCCAGCCCGCGCGTTCACCGTCGGGTTAACAAAATCGTGAACTGATGATTCTATTCAATGGAGAACTCCAGTAGCCAATATTGTGTGTTGTTAAAAAAGGTTCAATGACAAAAAAAAATTACAACCCAGTAAAACTCCGGAGCTCAATGCGTGAAAAAAGCCATGCGAAAATCTGGCAAGTATGTTTAGCTCAACGAGCAGTTAGTGCCCTCGCCAGTAATCTAAATTTGAGTCAATGGGTTTTTGAGTAGTTTTAGATGCAATTCTTTGAAGATTACCCACTGTTTTACGAATTCATCAAACGAGTAATCAAGGTTGTTCCTGCGGGAGAGCTTCATTGTATTTTCAATTGGAAACTCTTCAAGAATTTATCCTGATGAAAAGAACATGTGAGAACATGAGTGTGCAAAGGTCTGTAGTTGATCGTTTATCAATTAATCAATCTATTATTTAGCGTGATTTATATAGATATCCAGTTGGTTATTATTTTTCGCTATAATCTCCTATTTCTCACTTTTTTTGCGAATTACGCGTACGAGAGACGATTACTAACCTACTGAGCCAGGCTGTATCTCGTCTGGTCACTCGATTACTTTTTGGGTTTTCATTGTTAATTTTTGGTAAGTGGTTTTGCTGACGGATAAGGGATTAAAAAGGGTTTTGCGCTCACAAGTTTCGTGAGTGACGGCGAAATACTGGTGGCTAATTACGTGCGACTCTACATTCTCTTCGTTTTTGCTGTCAACAACTCTTCTTCTTTCTCAGCAAGACTAATTTTCAGTTTTACCTAGAAAGGAAAGGTTTGGAGCATTTTTCCATCAGCTTAAAACTTTAATGATGACTTTTCATTTTCTACATTTTATTTGTCTTATTACTGTGTATTGGTGACTCACAGTTTTCAAGGTTTTTCGTCGCTGAAGTCTTTCATTTTGTTCGGTTTGTTAGTCTACTGTTGTTGTTTACTTTAGGAAAAACACGCAAATTCTCAAAGAGAATAATCTTTCGTTATTTTCCGCTTCATACTGTACTGGTTCGGAAAATTGTGATCATGATAGGACTCGACGGCTTTGGTCACTCCTTGAAAGAAACTGAAAAACACGAGAGAATAAAATTTTAAAGTAAAACCAAAGCAAAGGAACAAAAACTGATCAATTCTAAAACAGAGGTGATGTTGAATCCCGTCCTGCCCGATCCAGTTATTTTTCTCATCTTTAAATGCACTGTTTCTAACATTATTTTTTTCATTTCAAAGTAAAAAAGGCAACTAAATAGATGGTTACCTATAATATATCTGGAAAATAGCAAATAATCCTTGTACTTGACTCAATATATCAGAGTGTGTGCCGGTTGGGTCATTTGTCGCCCATGTGCGGCTTGTCGAATGTCCTTTAATAGACAAAACTGCTAGCTTGAAACCTTTAGTCAAAGAAAGGAAGGTTAATACAGACTAGCCACTAGAAAAGAGAAAGAATGAAACACGACTAGACTAGCCTGTTCCCTCGGCTGTCGTTCTTTCCTAGTCTAGTTGTGTGTACTGATCATTCTTTCTCTTTCCTAGTCTAGTCGTGTTTCATTATTTTTCTTTCCTAGTCTAGTCGTGTGCACTGATCACTCTTTCTCTTTCCTAGTCTAGTGTCAGTTTCATTCTTCTCTTTCCAGTTCAAAGATCTCTGATCGACTACATACAGTGTACGTAATATTGGTATTTTTATTTCTCTCACCTCTTCATACAATAACACATCAAATGTACGCACAGTACAACTATCATTCGAAGTCATTTTTAACAAATTTACAGAGACTTAGTTTTGTCACCAGTTCAACCATAAGGTTTATTTATACAGATATTGCTCGAGAGTACTTAGTTTGACACGCGATATATTTCCGTTTGATTCATTATTAGATTATTGGGAATGGTCGTTGCATGCAATTCGGTTATGTTGATATTGTGGTTAATTCTCCTCTTTTGTAATGTCTCTAAAGCTCCAACGCCAATAACGAGAATATTTCGGAGAATTAACTCAGCCAGGAATCTTCTGGGTCTAATGTAAACCAGCTTTTATTGACACGGGACTGCTTAGTGATTTAACCCCTCGACCAATTTCTTCAACTATATAACTGAGTAATTAAAAAGGCTTAACAGAATAACACAAAAGAAAATTATTGAGTTAAAAGAAAAAAAATTCATTTGTGTTTTATGTTTGCAGCTAATGTAGAGACTAATTTGTCAACACTTACATGCAGTTTGTTAATTTCGCTGTACACTATTCACTATATTCCATGTATGTGTCGGGAAATATTTTTTGCGTTTACATTCGCTTTGAGAGTAGAGATCCTTGGGCTAAATGAACATATCAATTGTATGTACAGTCTTTTGTGTTCCATAATTACTATGAATTTCTTAATACCCTTGTCTGTCGCAGTCTATTTACAATCCTTTGTACATTTTAAAGTGATCACCCCGGCGCAATCTATCAGTTCTGCATAGATCTCACGCTTGAATGTTCAAAGTTCAATCAATTGATACTCAGTTAAGTCACTTTGGTCCAAACTCGAGCTGCCAATCCTGCCATCAGATAAAAGTCACTATCTACAGTCTAAAATTATTTTAAGAAAGCCTGAACTATAAATAAACAAACACCGCTATACTCTGAAAATTGAGTAAACTAAAACAACTATTGTGAAAGCAGAGTGGAAACTCATTGGAGATAAAAGTTTAGTTCCACTGCTTTTGCCAGCGTCGACGTACGGCGTTCGGTTTGTTGGCCGGTGTTTTGCAGTAATGCTGGTATCCACTAGAGAAAAGCAAAGCGCTTTGTAATGCGCCCAAATGCCTCGGCAGTACGGTTCTTCGTAACCATCACACTCGCATTTTTCCAACCCTTCGCCAATCGGTAAAGACAGCATGTGATCGATGCTTCTCTTGCATTCATCCGTGCATTCTACCCCGGATATCATCTGTGTACATTGCTTAAGGAAATGTTTCTGTGCTCTATGGCAAGTTGTATCCGCTGAGCAATTCACTCTAGTTTCTGTACAGCCTGGCGCAGTTCTATTAACCGGTCCATACAGTGTATTCATACAACGTCCCATGCGTGCTTTCAGTGTAAGGCAGATGGAGTCCCTGTTTACGCACTCACAGTCTTGTAAAAGCTTTCCTTTTGGTAGCGAGGTGAGGTTGTAGATAGCTAAAGCACAAACTCGAGGGCACACCCTGGCAGCTGGGCCTACGATATGGTCGTTTTTTGAATCATAACCCAGAGCTTTACTGCACTTTGAGTTTCCAAACACCGTAAACATGGCGAGAGCACACTGGAAATCGTTTTGGCATTCATTTCGAGCGACGGTACAATCCACTGTCCGGTTGACTTCAGTGTCGCCGCCGTCGCTCTGTGAACCCGCAGCAAGCCAGGCTATCCAAATAACAAAGCCAACAAGTCGTGTATTTACAGAGAGCATCGCTATTCCCTTCGATGATCACTGCAGCGGATTCCTTTTGGCTCAGAAATGCTTCGGATTGAAAGCCGATGCCTCAATATATAGCCCGCGATTGATAACTTGCCTTTGACAGGCTCTGTAATGCGATAAGGAATTACATTGCTACAGCCAATCAAATGGCCCCGCCAGCGTATTGTTCTAATACTTGGGTCGTCTCGATGACTTGTGGTTATGCCGGGCCTGTTGCCTTTATTTCTTGATGGAAAACGACAGCAACTTTCAAGCAGTCCCTCGCAACTTCAGAACTTGAGCTCAACCGATCTTTACAATATCACACACACAAAAATAACGATCCTCTTTCGAGTTATTTCTTGGAATGAGAAATGGTTTTGATGCACTTTGTGGGTGGTAAGAAGGGAAGTTACAAGTTGGGTTGTTTTGCTGATTTATTGCCTTTTTACTTGGCCTTGTGCTCTTTCCTTTCGAAAGTGATGAAACTTAAATTCCATTATTTCAGCATTAACCTTTTAAAGACTAAATTGGTTTTGAAAGGCCCTCTGGATCAAGCCAAAAATGTACCTCTCTTTCAACGACGAGAGCAGAGGCACGGATTGTCGGGTCAAGCCCTTTCCGTCAGTTTTATGTTGTGCTTGTATTAAAAAGATTGAAATTTTGGAAGCCATACACAAGTAATAGCTTCAAATTTTGCTAAGCACCAGGTAATCTTACTGCTTTCGGTAGAGTAGTCGGGTTTTGGATCAACGCTTGCAAGATAGGAAGTCGCCGGGACGGAACATGGAAAAGCCGAGCCGCGAACGATGGTATTGATACCGTGCGAGGAAATTCCTACCAACAGAAGCTACAATGTATTGAAAGAAAAGAAGGCTCCGATTGACTAACAGACATCAAACCTAGTGCCGCTTCCAGCGGTTATCCTACACGGCGACAAAGAATAGGATTTATTTGAACTTTTTCAATACTGTATATGGAAAGATGCAGGTAATATAATGATAAAACAACAAGTATTTGTTACATTTCTCATTGATATCTGTTTTCTCGCATCAAAGCAACGCCCTTTCGAGCACCTTACTTGGTTCTGCCAACTGTCTAGTTTCAGAAATGTTAGCATTGACACTTTCTCGCAATCCTTGCAACTTCTCTAACTCTGTTCTAATCCACTTCATCTCAAAAGGTAGCTCCTTCAGTAACTCAGTAGCACTCGACAGCTCAACTTACACAAGCTCATTTAGACTGTCTAACAACTGACTTAGTCTCTCGACATAAAAGTTAAACAAAACGATTTCAGACGACACTGGGAGAGAGCGAGTGGATACTGCCATCAATACATCGATCAATTAAAAAGTGTTTCAATTTCAATGTTTGGGGTAGTTGAATTAAATTCCTGTTTATTCCTAACGTGCAAACTTGTCTGTTTCATGTGTGGTTTTTGTCTTACCGTTAACACCATCACTGTTGTTCACCTTCATTCAAGATTGAGGCCTTTACTGATTTTTTTTTTATTTAAACCTATTAATTCATAGTTATAGCTCTGGCTTTGAAGTCATTCATCCCTTGAAATAATATCGCAACATCGTATTTCCAGCATGTCTAGATTTGATGCAATATTTTTTTCCAGGTATGGGACTTTTAAGTCCTATATTTACAGGGGTCGGTCTGAAAGAGTTAATAAAAAGATGAAAAGGTATAAATCTATGCGGTCCTTTTCGCAGTCATAATCGGCGTACTGGGTATTCACTAAGTAACGAATTATTTGACCAAGTTTTGCGAGTTGTGTTCCAGACAGGTGCTAAGAGCAAAAATGTACTTCCCTTTCGACACTAATTCAGAACCAAACCTAAGGTTGGAGGGGGTGGTTTATTATACGGGGGAAGGGATAAAGGGCTTTTTTTGCCTATCAAACCTGGCAACAGAGGAAGCAATAGCAGTTTTCTAGTATTTTTAAATGTCTCACTTGTTTTATTTCGCGTTTTTACACGACTTTTAACATATTTCAAATCTCTGCCGGAATATTCACCCGTCTTAACATGTGACGAATTCAGTCAATGCAAACGACCTAAAGTTATTGTTAGCATCGCGTTGGGAAACCGACATAACTTATCCCATTTCTGTAAATCAAGAAGTCGAGGTAAGAGAACGAATCCCCATGCCTCATGATAATTAGTAGAAATCTCTGTTTAGTTTCACCACACGTGATGTAAGTTATTTCTATCTCGTTCTTGTAGGCTACCCTCGTTAGTTACCCATTGTTTATATCCCCCGGGTCCTCATAGCATCGTTTTAACCACTCCTTAGTACAAGCACTCACGACAATCAGGTGTCTTTCTTAAAATAACCAGGCCGTGTTCTGTTAATCTAAACAGATTTCAAATAATTATCATTGGAACAGACCCATGTATGGCGCATTCGTTCTCTTACCTCATTCTCTCTTGTCTAAATATTCTTCACAAAGTCATAACGATAAATTACTGCCACATCCGACAGCACTAATTAGGAAACCAATAACAATCGTGATCCTTCGCGCGCCAAGTACGCCATTTTCTCCTTCACAGAAAATAGATTCAAGCAATCTGAATGGCTTTTATCGCACGGCGGCCATGTTGAGTCCCAGGAGAATAAAAACCTTTGTTTTCGTCCGGTAAACTCGTTCTGAAACCAACCAGTGCGAGGCTACCGGGGCCAAAACTATTGTTTTATCCAAGATGGTCGAACTGCGATAAAAATCCCACAGAACAATACAGATGTTCACAATAACGGAGGCGCGCTAGGGATGACTGTTAAGAGTGCCTCTTTAAAGTGCAAGTAGCGCCATAAAACAACGTTAACTCTTTTTGACACAAATTCTATTTCTGATATACTTCAGGGCCGGGTTGTTCAAAGCCCGATTAGTGTTAATCCTGGATTAACTCTGCACACAACCTATTGGTTGTCATGGAAATTAACCCTGGATTAGCACTAATCGGGCTTTGAACAACCCGGCCCAGTTGTCTAACTTAGTTTCCTTTGAGAGGCAGGAGCAGAAATTAAACTAGAATAAACGCTACCCGAATTGCGGGATTGATTCATCTTGTGATGTCACAATGAAAACCTACGGGATTTTATTGTAGTAGTTTTCTCTAGGGAGGGAGTTGATTCGTCTTATGACGTCACAGGATCCATGAAAAGTAACCAAAATTAGAGATTAAATGCCAGAAATGTTACAAAATTTGCAAGATTAATACCTTTTTGTGAGAAACAAACACAATAGTACAATACATCTTTTAATTTTTTTTGACATGATACTTGCACTTTAAGGATAATCTTTTGTTTCTTGTAAGTAATACACCAATGTTGCTATTCTTTTGCTAAAACTATACAAATATCAAAATATACATTCATAAGAAAGAATCCTACTGCATAAGGATAGCAAGATGGATGGCAATATGACAACACAGTTGGGACAGCAGTCCAATGCCATAATCTCATTGCTTCCTGAGTCTTAAATCTCGACAATGAGCCCTTTGCAGGAATGCAATCACGTGGTTATGCTGCATGGCATATATTTAATGGCACTTTTATGAGATCTATAGTGTTATTATCAAAAACATGTTTGTAAATGCTATTTTCCACCTCCAATCGATTATCGATCTTTCTAAAACAGCGTTTGCCATACAGTAAACTTTCCCATGGGAACACGAACTCAATACATTGGTTATTGATGTGATATATCACCACGTGACTGTTTCCAGTAAACTTTCCCATGGGAACACGAACTCAATACATTGGTTATTGATGTGATATATCACCACGTGACTGTTTCCAGTAAACTTTCCCATGGGAACACGAACTCAATACATTGGTTATTGATGTGATATATCACCACGTGACTGTTTCCAGTAAACTTTCCCATGGGAACACGAACTCAATACATTGGTTATTGATGTGATATATCAGCACGTGACTGTTTCCAGTAAACTTTCCCATGGGAACACGAACTCAATACATTGGTTATTGATGTGATATATCACCACGTGACTGTTTCCAGTAAACTTTCCCATGGGAACACGAACTCAATACATTGGTTATTGATGTGATATATCACCACGTGACTGTTTCCAGTAAACTTTCCCATGGGAACACGAACTCAATACATTGGTTATTGATGTGATATATCAGCACGTGACTGTTTCCAGTAAACTTTCCCATGGGAACACGAACTCAATACATTGGTTATTGATGTGATATATCACCACGTGACTGTTTCCAGCAAAAGGCCAAGAAACATTTGCCAAGGAAAAATGACCAGCAAATAATTACAACCACGTAACTGTAAAAACCTTGTGAAACTGATACGTTTGGAAAAGTTGAAGAAAGTAAAGGAACTAAAAGCAAAGAAAACCACGAATGGTTTCATTTTTACTGAAATGAAGAAAAAATGAGTAAAATCGTAAGAGGCTTTTCTTATAAATATCATAATAATAACAAGCAATCTTAGTTGGTGGGACTGTTTATAATAAAATAAAATAAATATTTCTCTTAATTAGGTATATATCTGTGAACTGTTTTGATTTCCCCCCCAAATAATATTGACAGTATGCGATGGGACCAATCATAACATGAGGTAGTTAGGTTTTTGGTACATTCAGTTTAAACTTTACTCTCAATTTAAAATATATTTTGAGAGAAAGAATTGCGGGAAGGGCACGTGCTTGCTGTAATATAGGTCTTTCTCACAGCCGAGTCACAAAACATCTCTTACGGCCTGATTACATGAGTTTGGAGAGATCGCTCCAGCCCGGCAAAGTGGGTTAGCCCGCCTCATGTAATCACGGGGCTATAGGGCCCACGCATTGTCCTTGTGGCAGCTATTTTGTAAACGATTTCCCACCAAAACGTTCATGCCAATACCCAGCTCCATGTAATACCGGACTAAAACAAAGCTCGGCAAACCGGGCCAGCCCCCCGCCTCATGTAATCAGGCCCTTAATATCATTCCAGCTAGACTCAAATCACCGCAGAATGTTTCATCTGACATCTAAAACAGTCTCGTGTGGCAAGGCAGCTCTTCTCGGGTAGAACACGAAGTTGTCACGGTATTGAAGGAAGTTCTCTACTGATGACATGTAGATATCTGCAAACCGTACCAAGCGCCGAGTGAAGTAGGTTGGGTTATGGTATGTGCGAAACACGCTGCCGAACTGCGCGTTGAACACAGTCTTGAGCTTAGTTCTGTAGAGAGAACAAAACAAGGACCGAGTTATCAACAGAACATCGATTAAAGATGAACTTGAATGTAGTGACCATCAAGCTGCCTGAAAGCTAATTTATTAATAGTGGTATTTTATGCATACAGAAAACTCGCATTCTGTATCTATTACTTTAAAGTGCCTATGAAATGAAATCATTCTTTAATATGATTTTAGAGAAATCTATTTACATTTATATAACTCCACAAAACGTTTATGGAAGAAAACATTTAATCGGCTAAACAGTTTTCCGTGACCCACTTCAACCACATTTTAGGAGGCCTGGGACCCAACTGTGACCTTTGCAGTCGCTTTTGTTTAGAGTTTGAAAACAAAAACGATTCCAAAGGTATTTACGTCACCGACCTAATTTACATGTTTTGACCGCACGAAATGTCACCATATTCGTCAGAACTTCCATGGCTAAAAAAGGGGTTATAATTAAGTTCTGACAAGGAGAAACTTGGTTGAAGAGACAAGGAGAAACTTGGTTGAAGATAGTTTGTCAAATTGGGAACATCATTTTCATTTCAAGGCACTTTAAATCCCGATGTACATGATGACACAGACGTACTTAACGCAGGGCTAGCCTCATCTTGAAAACATTCATCAATAACACAGCGCCTTCTTGTTCGTATTTCATTTTTGGAAATTTAAAGGGATACCATAGTACAGAATACAGCTTCAAAATTATCTTTAGACTGTACTGAACACTAAAATCGCAATATTTTGTTTTCCTTTGCAGCGCTTGTATTGCTTGATGACGTCATTTCGTTGATGGGGAAAAGGGCGGTTACTCAGCGCTCAGTCATCAACCTCGTTCCCAGGGGTCTTTACGCGCCTAATCCAAGATGGCGTCGAATGTATCCCTGGCTGGTCATGTGACCCTATATCCAGTGTATGCAACGCGTTCTCGAGGTTAAAAACAATGATTATCATTATTTGTCAAATCGCTTTAAAATAATGATAATCATTATTCTAAGACAAACCCTAACCCGACCTAACCATCGGACGAGTTCACGGGTAAACGACGGGTTCTCACTCACCTAGAGATAGGGTTCACAGGTAAACAAGAAGAGAAGGTAAACGAGAGAAAAACATTTTTTGAGCGCTCCTACTCGGGCTCGAACTCGTAACCGTTTGCGTGTACTGCTTGGTAGTATAGACGTCATGACCACTACACTTAATCGCGTCTACCGCCGTTCGGAATTTTACAATTATTTATCTTTATCCTTGACTGCTTTTAAGAATAATGATTATCATTATTTTGAAGTGATTTGACAATTAATGATAACCATTGTTTTAACCTCGAGGTTGTGTTGGTGCATATTTTGAAGAACATCCGCCATCTTGGATTCATCATTGCCGAAGATTGGTAAACTGATAAAGGACTGGGGCCGAGTGTAAATTTAATCGAATTTTTAACCATGAAAGATTACATCGAAATGATATTTACCGAGTGTGAAGATGTTCGAGTAATAAATAAGAACTGAACAGCAAGCTTGTGAAAATCACAACAATAAGAGTTCAATATGGCTTGAGGGAGCAGCTGACCCCTACACCATACTGAGCTCTCATTTTCGTGATTTTTGAAAGCTCACCTCGTTTATGACAACGGTGACTATGCGCGAAATGGAGGACAAGAAGGCATCAGTTGGCTGCAGCTGTTGTTTTTAAAGTGTTGTCGTAATCTTTCGTACAGTCTCTTGCTGCTCAAATCGCTCTAATAGGGACTGGGATCGAAGTTTTTATCGTTAGCCCGCAGTCATCACTAGAACAAACGAAAACTTCAACTTGTTATCGAAAATCCAGGTTTAATTTGGTTACTTTCCTTAATTTTATGCAACCCCTCATTTATATACGACGAAGATAATGTAGCCTATGTAAACCTGGTCCACGTACAACTAGGAGAAAACGAACTAGGAGACTCCACATCGTCGGGCCATTCCTTCTTCAGAATTTCATTAGTATTGTGCCCATAGACTATATCGCAACCCCGCCGTCGCAGTGCATTCTGGGATGGATATCTCAGTTTTCCATTGTTGTTGTTGTTGGGCGACCATCTTGGATTTAACAATAGCAACCGAGATATTCATCCCAGAGTGCACTGCGAGGGCGGGGTTGCGATATAATCTGTTTATACTGATCTGTATTATCTATAAAAACTGCTCCCTGGCTGGCTTACTCGGACGTTGATCAGACTGCAGCAGTCATCACATTAGGATTATATTTGTAGCAGTAATAGTCTAGTTGTGTTTACCGTAACTGTCGCCTTTCGGCCTTCCATTCTTCTAGAGTTGCGATGATTTCTTCACGATCATGAGCCTAAAATACAGAAATAAGAAGAGGAATCAGAAAAAGCTTCTTTTATCAGAAATCGGTGGTAATCGACTGGTAGTTACGAAGTGAACATCACAGGACTATTGCATCATGGGAAACTCGGGGGTCTGGTTCTTGAAAAGGTGGGTAACGCTATCCCTATCCAGTGGATAAAATAAGCTAGTTTGGTTAACACTCATCCACTGGATAAGGATTTATCTGGTCTGGTTGTTCAAAGGGTGGGTAACACTATCCACCTGATAAATCCCTATCCAGTGGATAAAATAAGCTAGTTTGGTTAACACTTATCCACTGGATAAGGATTTATCTGGTCTGGTTGTTCAAAGGGTGGGTAACACTATCCACCTGATAAATCCCTATCCAGTGGATAAAATAAGCAAGTTTGGTTAACACTTATCCACTGGATAAGGATTTATCTGGTCTGGTTGTTCAAAGGGTGGGTAACACTATCCACCTGATAAATCCCTATCCAGTGGATAAAATAAGCTAGTTTGGTTAATACTTGTCCACTGGATTATCCGGTGGATTGTGTTATTCACCCTTTGAACAACCAGACCAAGGTGTAAACATCCCTGCAACACTGCTGGCAATGGCGTGACACTTTCAGCCAATAAAATGCCACTCTGTTGGCTCACCGCTAACCAAAATACTGTGTTACAATCCGTACTTGTGAAGCACATTTGTATATAGAATGAATACCTTTACCTTTCTTTTTATATGGTAACCACACATTCTGTGTTGCATGCAATGTCTATCCCTTTTCAAAACAATTGCCGGCAACGCGCAATGTTGCAACGTGTGTCGGTTCCTTTGTCTTAGACACAGACGGCAACACGAGAAGTATAAATTTCGTGACGCACTATCTTAAAATGCAACACAGCGAAACCTGACTAGCAGGGCTCCCTACCCTACCCCTACCGGGTGGCAACGAGATTGCACATGCGCTGTAAGAATGTTAGGGATGTGATGCTTGTAAATAATAATAATAAACAGTTCTTAAGCGCATTATACTAATGTCTCAATGCTCTCACAATTATCATAACTAGTAAATTATTATAACTAGTAAATTAAAATTAACTACTAAATGCCCAATAAAAACTACAGTACTAGATACCTAAGATCTAATTGGTTAAAGGCGCAGTGTCACGGTACTGCGCATGACAGTCTCCAGACATTGAATTGACAGCTGTATTGTGTAACATCCAATGAGAATCAATCAAAATATATTGCCGGAAACGCCACACTGTTCGGGTGATAGCCATGATTCACAGATTGTAGTTTTGCACAGTATATGGCGAGATTTACAAGGATTTTATTCTTCCTACATCCAAGGTAAACAGCATCGACTAAAGAATGGTATCTATATTTCATTACTTGCTCGTATTTTTTGCTGTTCAAATGCTGTTCAAATGCTGTTCGAATGCTGTTCAAATGCTGTTCAAATGCTGTTCAAATGCTGTTCAAATGCTGTTCAAATGCTGTTCAAATGCTGTTCAAATGCTGTTCAAATGCTGTTCAAATGCTGTTCAAATGTCGGCCGCTGTTCGGGGCTTTATGCGGCGTCAAATTCATCACTATTCACTGACACTGAGGTGAATACTTGTTTTAGTATATACCACACTGCAGGTGAATAGATAGCACCAAATAGTTATTTTGTCACTATAGCGGTCGACGAGGGCAGACGTACATTTCGAGCTCTGTCGATTAATAGCTGAAATGGCTGAAAATACTGACAAAATCGATCACCATTCATCCTTACAATATGATGATAAGAAAAACCTGTTTAAATGGACAGGAAGCTTTGAGATTCTGCAAGAATTTTGCGTGAAAACCCTCGAATTTGCCGAAGGAACGTACTCAATCTCATCAAACGACCGGTCAAAATCCAGAAAGACTAAATCTATTAGTCTTACTCTATTCACAAACACCGGTACTCTTCAGATACAGGGAACTGAAAGCAAGGCTGTGAAAACTCGCTTTGGTTCTCTTCTAAACATCGATTTAGACGAAGCTCAAACTTCCCGCCAAAATTCTGACAATGGCGGCGACGAGGAAGAAGCGGTGATTCAAATTGTAGACGACAAAACTCCGGACGCCCCGCCCGCAAATGCTGAAATACACAAGATCAAAATGGTGATCACAAAACTGTGGAATGCTGTACGGCAAAATTCAAAGCAGGAAGAGGAGCAGAACCACCTTGAAAGCGAAAACTACAAGCTAAAGTCCACCATTGAATCGCTAAAGAAGCATATAACGTCTGTCGAAGAGGAACGCGACTCACTCAGGGTTGCTCTGCAAATACTTGCAAAAGAATTCGATAACAAAAACAACAAGCCTCCACAACGCGAAGCCATTTACATCAATGAAGAGCCGAGCGCTGCTCCTTCTACGTCAAATGAAACGGCGGAGTGGCAACTTGTAGAGAAAAAGAAGAAAACTAGATCTGGTAAAAATAAAAAGTCAGCCGGGAAGGATCAAAATCGACAGCCTCCTGCAGAAGACCGTAGAGTAGCTGTAGATAAAACAAATCAACCCCATCAGCGGCGTAATGTCATGATTTTGGGAGATTCTATGGTCTCTAAACTCAACAGTTGGAGGCTGTCAGATGCTAATGTGAAGACTCAAGTCAGAGCGTTTCCTGGAGCTACAGTCAGGGACTTATGCGACTACATCAAACCAACGCTACGAGAGGCTCCCGACGATCTAATACTCCATGTAGGTACAAATGACTTACAATCAAAGTCTTCAAGTGACATTGCAAATAGTATTGTCGATTTATGTACCGATATTGAAACTCATCTTCCACATACATCAGGAACACCCAACGGTAAAACTTCATAAAAACAAACATTCTGATGTTTTTATAACAAATCAGATGTATTTAAACATATTTAAGGGAATTGTTTTTCAGCTGGCAGACGAACAGCTGTTCTGCAGCGCCAGCCAGCCTAAAGTTCATGAAGAATTTCTAAATTTCCCAGCTGAAATATTTAAGTGCAGAATTTGCCAGCAGCAAAAATATTTTTATTTTAAGAATAAAAACCTGAGCTAACCTGCAGAATTCGGTATTTTTAAAAACCTGTGAAACAACAGGTACGTGCAGAATTTGCCAGCTGAGAAATATCGCTCCGTTATATTATTATTTAGTACCAGACTGCAGAATTTGCCAGCCAAGAAATTCCAAAGTGCAGAATTTGCCAGCCGAGTGGCCCAGAAGCACAGTTATTTTGCAGAACAGTTCGTTGGGTGTTCCTGATACATGCATAGCAATCTCTGAAATTGTCACTCGAGCCGATAATGAAGCACTCAACGCTAAGGTTCGTGATGTAAATAAGGATCTATATGCATTTAGTAAATCTCGCAACTGGAAAGTAATCACTCATAGGAACATTACTAGTTCTTGTCTGAATTCTAGAGGTCTGCATCCAAATGGATCAGGTCTAGAAATAATGGTGACGAATTTCGATAATTACATTAAGTCTAAGTGATTCAACATTGAGCAGAGTGAAAGTTGCGATGCATACAATTTGACCCAAACTGATACGAATCTCAGTGAATTAGTAAATGAGTCCGGTGATAATATAAACAACAGCGACCTATCAGTTTTGAGTCAAACAAGAGGCTTCAAAATAGCCTTGCTAAATATCGCCAGCGAACCTAAGCATATTGATGAATTACGTATTTTATTATCTAATCAACCATTAGATGTATTAGCGCTAAATGAAACGAGGCTTGACTGGTCTATACCGAATACAGAAATGAACATAGTCGGGTATGAGTGGATTCGCCGCGACCGTAATAGAATGGGGGGAGGTGTTTGTCTCTACCTAAAAAATACGGTTAACTATATTAAGAGAGACGAATTAGTTCCACCCGATCTAGAGGCTTTGTGTGTTGAAATTTTAAAGCCCCAGAGTAAATCGTTTATTTTGTCTAACATTTACAGACTACCAAGCTCGTCATCTGAATATTTTACTTTAATTGAACAATTCATAGCAACTGTAGATGGCGAACAGAAGGAACAATATGTGATTGGTGATCTGAACTGTGGTTGGATGAATACCACAGATATGAACACCAGCCGATTGAAATCATTCTGCGATTTGTATCACACAGCCTACGCGCATTACTGAAAATTCTTCCTCACTAATAGATGTTCTGATCACTAGTAATCCTGAGAAAGTTATTTCCTCCGGAGTCATCCATCTCGGGATAAGTGATCATAGCATGATATTTGGGATACGAAAAATAAATAGAATAGTTAAAAATAAGGCGAGAATAATTAACACCAGAAGTTAAAAAAAATTGATTTACATAATTTCCGCCGCGACTTACAAAATCAACAATGGTCCAGCCTTTTGTACCTTGAAAATCCGAATCAGATATGGAAGCATGGAAAACAATGTTCATGCAAGTCATTGATAAACATGTCCCCTTGAAAACAAAAAGAATTCGGGCGTGCAATTTACCTTGGATAACAAAAGAAATCAGAGAGACAATACGTGAAAGAGATAGAATGAAGCGGAAATATGTTGTCACAAAAAACAAAGACGTTTGGAATGCGTACAAGGCATTAAGAAATGATGTAAACAACGCACTAAGAATAGCTAAGCGAAATTACTACAACGCAGAAATAGACAAAAGCAAGGGAGATCCTAAAGGCACGTGGAGAACAATTAATCATTTATTGGGTAGGCAGTCTCAACATACAGCTATAAATGAAATTAAATGCAATGATCAATCATTTACATCTCGAGATCCCGCCGAAATTTCAGAACTTTTTAATAATCACTTTGTTGGGATCGGTCCTAATCTTGCTAAAAATGTAGAAGCTGACTCAACTGATTTCAAAGACTACATTAAAAAAGCCCATTGTACATTCGACTTTACACTAATAAACGAGGAGAAAGTACTCAGACTTATAGATAAACTATCGTCAACAAAGGCAACGGGGCTTGACGGAATATCCGCCAAAATATTAAAAGCCGCTGGGCCAGTTATCTCCGAATCCTTAACCTCTCTTTTCAATGCAATTATCGAATCAGGTCTATTTCCTTCCGAATGGAAGAGAGCTCGTTGCATAAAAATGGACATGAACAACTATAGGCCCATATCTATCCTCCCGGTCATTAGTAAAGTATTCGAAAGAATACTATATGATCAATTATATAATTATTTTTCTAACGAGAATCTGTTAACGAATAAACAGTTTGGATTCAGGAGAATGCATTCAACGATGACAGCCTTATTGAAATCTACGAACTCATGGCTTGTTAATATGGACCGAGGCCTTTTCAACATCGTGATCTTTCTAGACCTCAAAAAGGCCTTTGATACCGTCAATCACGAATTGCTATTAGAAAAACTAAAGCTTTATGGTCTCAGTCACAGCTAGTTAGTTTATTACATTCTTACCCGTCAGATAGAACGCAATCATGCTCCATCCATAATATTAGATCGAGTGAGAAAACAATTACATGTGGTGTGCCTCAAGACACAATATTGGGGCCACTACTTTTTCTCGCATATATAAACGATTTGCCAAATTGTTTAGGTATACCAGATGCTTGCCTCTTTGCTGATGATACCAATATTACTATATGTGGCTCAGACATAACGAACGTTGAGTCCAGAGCAAACCATGAACTCCAAAATATCAATCAATGGCTTTTAGCTAACAAGTTACATCTCAATGTTGCCAAAACAGAATACATGCTAGTCGGCTCTAGACAACGTCTGTCACTCTTAGACAATTCGCCTGTAATAAAAATAGGGAACGTGGCAATTAGAGGAGTCGCAAATAGCAAATCAGTAGGTGTTATGATAGATGAGCATTTAACATGGACTGAGCACATTAATTACATAACCAAAAAGATAATTTCTGGTCTAGGGGCTATGAAAAGGATAAGACCATATGTGTCCCAAGAAATACTTATAAAGGTTTACGACTCTCTCATTGAGTCGCACATTACCTATTGCTGCGAAGTTTGGGACACATTGGGTAAAGTCCTATCCGATAAATTGCAAGTTCTCCAAAATAGGGCCGCTAGGTTGATTTTATCAGCGGATTACAATACCAGCTCCAATGTACTCCTAGCATCTTTAGGGTGGGAAAGATTGGATGAAAAAAGGGCAAAGCGAAATGCGACGCTCATGCATAAAATACATAATAATTGCGCGCCATGCAGCCTCGTCGACTTATTTAAAACAATGGGAAGCTCACTTCACTACAACTTAAGAGGTTGTGAGACAAAGTTTTGTCTCCCTCAACCAAAAACTGAGTTCCTGAAAAAGAGTTTGTCACTGACAGCGGAGCAAAGTTGTGGAATGAGCTTCCCACTGCTGTACGTGAAACAAAGTCTCTTATTTCGTTCAAAAAACAAATCGCAGAAATCACTCTGCTCAACAAATGACTTAGACCTATACTTTTATTCCAATAATATATTAATAGAACAGTATTTTTATATTATAGTAGTTATTTTATTAAGATGTTTTTATGTATATTATAAATAAGTTTGAAGCATAATTAGCTTAGTATAGATAACACGGCTTCTGTGGAAATCAGATATAGTCTGTCAGGATATTTCCGTGTATAAATAAAGTTTGATTTGATTTGATTTGATTTGTTTCCAGTCGTAAACAGTTCGAATTTGACCAAAATGAAACAAGCTGCTCGTGTCCGTAGATATATATTTCTTCCGATATATATTTCTTCGTTATGCACTTTTCACATGAAATAATTCTCCAAATGGCACCATTGTTTTATTTCTACATGATAGTTTAACACAGTTCTCTGCTGTAAAAAATAGGGAGCGACTTTAGAATACCCTGTCACTTTTGAAGGCACGACTTAAAAAACGATGGAACCAAGGTCTTCGGTCATGCTATTATATTGTACCATATTGTATGGTATAGTGAAGTACTGCTACCGCGGTCCGCAGTCCCGCAGTCGATGAATGTCAATGAACTTTAAGTATAGTGAAGTACTGCTACCGCGGTCCGCAGTCCCGCAGTCGATGAATGTCAATGAACTTTAAGTATAGTGAAGTACTGCTACCGCGGTCCGCAGTCCCGCAGTCGATGAATCTCAATGAACTTTAAGTACAGTAAAGTACTGCTACCGCGGTCCGCAGTCCCGCAGTCAATGAATGTCAATGAACTTTAAGTATAGTAAAGTACTGCTACCGCGGTCCGCAGTCCCTAACCCTAACCCCTAACCCTAAACTGCGCGCGCAAGATTGTGACTGCGGACCACGGACCGCGGTGACAGTACTTTATGGTAGCTAAAAAAGTGACAGGGTATTCTAAAGTCTAGCCAAAAATAGAACCTTCTATGGAAGATTTCTTGTCTTAAAGTTTGGAAACGTAACACATGCATTTGACGCTAGAAAGTTCAGTACTCGCGGAAGTACGGGTGGCTGTTGACTAGTTTGCACTATCGGCTGTTATGGACTGGAAACTTACTTTCGCAGCTTAATATTTATGTCGATTGGTCAGAAGGATATCTTGTTCAAGATGCTATGGTCCTTTCGGCATCAGGAAATTATTAAACGAGAGTTTTCGTACAGTATTTCAAGCTATGCTGTAGCGCGAGTTCAGTAGTCACAAATGTCCGTTAAACTAATAGCGCGTTCATTATTATCAGTTTGCTCTATGGGTTCTCGTGTATTCAATAATTACTTCTGGAGCTTCATATAAATGTTGATTGGTCACAAGGATTTCCTCTTTCAGTATCTTTCAGCATCACCCATGCTTTTTTGTTTTAGTTGTGTTGCAGTCTGCGATGACTAATTTTGAATAAACAAATAACTAAAACTTATTTAAGCACATCTTACATTTCCATAAATGACCAAAGGAGGCAAGGATGAGTTCAAAAAGAACACTGATGGAAGTCGATTTAAAAATCGATATTTCACCCCTCTGAGAACTTCGTTCCGAGCCGGAACGTAATTCAAAAATCAGATTTTCACACATGCGCAGTACCGTGACACTGCGACTTTAAAATACCTAAGTATTACCAAATCTAATGATAATAATAAGTATGCATAATGAGATTAAAAACGACTGTGGTGAAAGCAAGATTAAGTTGGAAAAAGGAATGTTTTAAGGGCAGATTTAAAGCAGTCAACTGATGGAGCAGTTCTTATTTTAATAGGGAGAGCATTCCATAATTTAGGTGCAGCTATAGAAAAGGCTCGGTCACCATAAGTAACGGTGTGAGCTCGAGGTACAGTTAACAGGTTCATATTAGAAGACCGAAGATTACGTCTAGGCTGATAGGGATTAATAAGTTCTTGTATATACGTAGGCGATAAACCATGAAGAGCTTTATAAGTAGTCATAGGTAGTTATAAGTAGTCAACAGAATGTTAAACCGGACACGTTCACTAATAGGAAGCCATACACCTATTTCAAAAGCATTCTCGTGACCAGCGGCAGATGACAGCCTTGCGCATGCGTCAGATGACTGGTCTCGGCTTAACCTTTTCCCTTGTTTCACCATCAACGTTATTTCACTAGCCGCATACTGTGTGTGTGTGGTTACCTGGAGCTCAGCGATCAGATCCTGTAAGGTGAAAAGCCACACGACCGACTTCTGGTACTCGGGTTTATTTGTTATCTGAATCTCACGCTGAAAAGAAAGATGATTCGCTTAACACGTTTACATCTACCAGAATACTCCACAACACCATGTGGGTAACACGCGGTGAGGAAAGTAATAACTAATAATAAGTACTGTTTAATACGAAAATAAAAAGATAAAAAATAAAAAGATAAGAGAATAAATGTTCAACTAGATGATAGTGATATATTTGCACAATGCCAACAGTCAATTGCATCTTAAGGCTGGGACCTCAACATGGTGTTTAGAATCACTAACCTACACAGGCGGTGGAGCAGTTTTTAAGTTTGGGGGGGGGGGGGGGGGGAGGGGGTGGGGATGGGGTGGGCTTCAATTAGACAATGTTCCAGAGCTCCAGTTTGACTTTATAAGCTTTCTTCAAAGTTTCATTTTTCCATCAACAAGGAGTTAAAGCGACTGGTCGGCATAGTTGGAAAAAACGCGGCACACAAACGTGTATGAAAGCAATTTTAGCATTTTTGCTAAAAAAACGTTTTCGCTATTTTAGCATTTTCCCGCCAAGTAAATGGGCGGAAAAAATGGATGTACGAAAGGCAAAAGCGTATTTTACTTCTTCTAAACGATTTTTTTTAAATGCCAAAAAGAGTGGCTCGCAAAATAAGGCTCACACTTTAAAGGTTGTTTTCCATATAAATGTAATAACTCGCAAACATGTTCTATCTATACGTATTTGTTTGCGAGTGTCGGCGTGACTCATCGCAACGCAACATATAAGGTATTGCCATTAACTCATCGCTAACAGCCGCCTTTATTGTTGTATTTGCGATTAAACCGAAAACTGTTTGCGATTTATTACGTTTCTATGGAAACAGCGGCATGTGTAGACATAACATGCGTACACAAGGGTGTTTGACTTGGTCTCTATAAACTGCCAGTAGCCGGCTTCTAATGAAACCTCTGCTTGGTTACTTCTGTCGGCATTAACTTGTCATTCTGTTTATTACGTTTGGCGTGTAGTACGTAGTGTAGTATGTGCAATTGGTGTGGTGTAGTATGTAGTGTATGGTACGTGCAGTTGGTGTGGTGTGCAGTGTGTAGTGTAGTATGTAGTGTAGTATGTGCATTTGGTGTAGTATGTAGTGTAGTATGTGCAATTGGTGGTGTAGTATGTAGTGTATAGTACGTGCAGTTGGTGTGGTGTGCATTGTAGTGTGTAGTATAGTATGTAGTGTAGTATGTGCATTTGGTGTAGTATGTAGTGTAGTGTGTAATGCATAGTACGTGCAGTTGGTGTGGTGTGCATTGTAGTGTGTAGTAGAGTATGTAGTAGAGTATGTAGTGTAGTATGTGCATTTGGTGTAGTATGTAGTGTAGTATGTGGAATAGGTGTAGTGTAGTATGTAGTGTGGTACGTGCAATTGGTGTAGTGTGTACAAGCTAAATTCCAATTCGATCTGTGGATTAGCCGGGACCTGGCTTTGATCAGCCCCCATGGTTGTTTCAGGTCTCGTTAGAAATTCAGTTTTTCCCCCAGAGTTTTATAGTGTGTAGTGTAGTATGTGCATTTGGTGTAGTGCAGTGTAGTACGTGCAGTTGGTGTAGTGTAGTGTGTAGTATAGTGTGTAGTGTAGTATGTGCATTTGGTGTAGTGCAGTGTAGTACGTGCAGTTGGTGTAGTGTGTAGTATAGTGTAGTATGTGCATTTGGTGTAGTGCAGTGTAGTACGTGCAGTTGGTGTAGTGTAGTGTGTAGTATAGTGTGTAGTGTAGTATGTGCATTTGGTGTAGTGCAGTGTAGTACGTGCAGTTGGTGTAGTGTGTAGTATAGTGTAGTATGTGCATTTGGTGTAGTGTGTAGTGTAGTATTGTCAGGAGCCCATAACTAGGAGCGTCCATATCTCCTATATAGTTGTCACAGCGTTTTTACAGGGCTATTTTTAGATTATTTTCCCCGCCAATTGGTAGATTACACCGTGGCAAGCAACATGAATGCTACGCTTTTGAGATTTGTTTCCCTTAGGAATGATTGCAACTCAACAATAGTGGGAAACCATTCTAAAAATAACCTAAGTTGTAAAAACGCTGTGACATAGGCCTAGTATGTGGGATGGACGCTGTGACATAGGCCTAGTATGTGGGATGGACGCTGTGACATAGGCCTAGTATGTGGGATGGACGCTGTGACATAGGTCTAGTATGTGGGATGGACGCTGTGACATAGGCCTAGTATGTGGGATGGACGCTGTGACATAGGCCTAGTATGTGGGATGGACGCTCCTGGTTATCAGGGCCTAGTATGTGGGAGGCTCCTGTGTGTGTGCAATTGGCGTAGTGTGTAGTGTAGTATGTGTAGTATAAAGTGTAGTACGAAGTGAAGTATGTGTAGTGTAGTATGTCATAGGTATTACAAACCTCTAATTCAGGAATAACTGCACCAGTGCGCCATCCGTGATGAAGAACTGGATCCTAACAAGAGAAATGATTTATTTTGAGGATCAAACTAACCATGCTCCTAACTCAGGTCCTCTTGAAAGACACTCGTTTCGTCTACTGCAGGTGCGTTAGTTTAACACTATGACGCTAAGAGATCGCTAAATACACCACGTTATGCGTTACCTTGAGATCACTGTAGACATGGTCACCAAAATAGAGCACATTCGGTCCATACCAGCCAGTGAACTTGATGAACTGTTCCACGTTACCCTGAAACCGCAATACCTTACATGAAAAATGACAAGTCTCTAAGCTAAACTAGCCAACCTCGCGGGTCTCTAAGCTAAACTAGCCAACCACGCGCCTAGTCAAATATGGCGGCGTAAGATCAGGTGCGTAAGAGAAACTGCAATTCACTACAGTTAACAAGATGGCGGCTGTACACTTGACCACCATGCTTTGCGTGCCTAATACAATTCAGATAACATCTAGAGGTCGGCTGTTACCTCGTTAGGTTACACGGCTTCATTCTATCGCGTTTTGATGTTTCAAAAACTCGCAATGTGTTAACCGGACTTGAAGTTTTGTGAAATAGACGTGATGTTCAGTTTCTGGCCTTTTAAAGAAAACAAAGATTTTCACTCTAGCTCAAATCACGGCAGACTAATCGCCAGTAGTCTAACAAATACACCAGTATTGTACTACACTCTCTCGCGCACGACTGAGGAGTGCCTGGTACGATCAAACCACGGCAGACTAATCGCCAGTAGTCTAACAAATACACCAGTATTGTACTACACTCTCTCGCGCACGACCGAGGAGTGCCTGGTACGATCAAACCACGGCAGACTAATCGCCAGTAGCCTCATAAATACATTAGTATTGTACTACACTCTCTCGCGCACGACTGAGAAGTGCCTGGGTATGAAATAATAAAGCCAGTCACCTCAAGGTACACCTGTCCCTTCTCAAACTTGGAGACTTTCTGCCACGTGGGTCGTGCCTCAGACGTATCTACGAGACGAAACGGCCTGTCGGGACGGAACGAGAAGAGAACTAAGTTAAAACAATACCCAGATGCGCGTGCTCAGATGAATAATATAGTTACAGGCTAAAACATTACCGCGGTATCTTTAAATATGACGAAACGGCCTGTCGGGACGGAACGAGAAGAGAACTAAGTTAAAACAATACCCAGATGCGCGTGCTCAGATGAATAATATAGTTACAGGCTAAAACATTACCGCGGTATCTTTATATATGATGTCGGCGAGTATGTTTTTAGGTATTTCAATCGATGTTCTAAAACCATTATTATGAGAGCGATTTTCGATTTGAGTGTCGTTAAACCAAAACAAAAGTAATTACAGAGCCAATCACGAGCAAGTAAAAATGCAATGAGCCAATCACGAGCAAGCAAAAATGCAATGAGCCAATCACGAGCAAGTAAAAATGCAATGAGCCAATCACGAGCAAGTAAAAATGCAATGAGCCAATCACGAGCAAGTAAAAACACAATGAGCCAATCACGAACTGACGTAATTCATGATTGGTTTTACTTGAACAACAGAGGAAAAGTAAACGCAATCGTGGATAACTCGCGATCAATCGCAAATTGATATTCTGACGGACCAAAACAACGTTTGGTTTTAGTTTAGAACTTGATTGGCTGATAGTGCACGTCTGTTCCATAAACAGCGAAATAACTTGGTCCGTGTTAATTAACTACAGCCGGTCAGTTCCACACCAGGTTTTCCAGACATGGCTACAAACAACCATCTTGAACATGTGATTATTATAAGAATTTGTTCTTACGGAGAACGATCAGTAGATCGAATAAACTCCCACATGAAATAGTCACATTTAGCTCATTAGCTTCATTCAAAGAAGCTGTCTATATCCAAAATAGTATTCACTAGCTGACAAGAACATTATATATATATATATATTACTTTTTCTTCTATTTACAGATTAATTAATTAATCAATTAATTGTAATATTATAAGGCAATCTATAAGGCAACTCTAATTAGTGTCGACTTATTAATTTTGGTAAATAAAACTAGAAATAAATAACTCATTACAACACATCTTGCATCAAGAGAGCATAAGTAATAGAGGGAATCTTGTAGCGCGCGGTGTGCCATGTAATGTCGAATAACATCTATTTTTAGTAACCGGAAGCAGCTGACAAGTGCGCGAGCGTGCGACAACCACGTGGCGGCAAAATATTTTCGCGCCATGAGATTGTTGTCGCGCGCTCGCGCACTTTGCTTCAGCTGCTTCCGGTTACTAAAAATAGATTTTATTAGACATTACATGGCACACCGCGCGCTACAAGATTCCCTCTATTACTTATGCTCTCTTGATGCAGCTAACAGAAAAGTAAAGCAAACGCAATCACTTATTGACACTCAATCGAACACCGCTGTGTGTTTCAGTTCGTGATCATTCTCGGTTTAGCGTTTTTAGAAACACACTCAATACCTGACTGAAGCAGAACGGATAACACAATGCCAGACACTTGTATAGCTTTGAATTCCCTTAATTGGGAACTCTGTCAGCGAAAGGGGTAAAGTTGTGCAGCGCCGGCCTCCACTGACGTTAAATATAGAACTTTACTTTTCAGGAGAGCCCCGGTCGGTACCTGTACATCTGATTGTAGAATGACGGCTTTCTCGCTTTGGTGATGATGACATCAAACATGTCCTGCCAACCGCTGCCCACCATGTGCCGCATACCGCCGTCACTGAGAATGAACAAGAACATCGAGATTGGTGAGAAACAAACGAACATCGAGATTGGTGAGAGAGAAAATATAGTATAGCAGTCAGGAGCTGAACGAGTGCGAGTCTGAGGAAGTCAACCTTCATTCAATACGCAGTGTTCATTCTAGGACGCGATTGGCGATATTTTCGCGCTTTAACGGCTTACCTTTGTTAAATGTTTGTTTACATGGAACACTTGCCCGCGTCCATTATATCAATTTTGTAAATATTGAATATTGATTATTTGTTCTCTGAATATTTGTTTTCGTGAGAGAAAAAACCTGGACCCTTAATTACATGTTATTTACAGGGGGGGGGGCCGTTTAGACTTTGCCCTCGGTCTAGAAAACGGCCCAAGACCGCATACGGACTGACCAAGGCCGGTAAATAACGTTTCTATTTTTTCCTTATCAATTCAATTTATTGTACTTGCTTTTGTTAATTCAGTCACGCGCTCGCACAGGAAGCGATACAGTTGTCAGTCTTGAGCGTGCGATCTTTGTGTCACTCAAATCACTGGCAATTTTCTGCAGTTTTCCCTTTTTTGAAAGGCTTTCAACACAACGTGTTCAATTCTAGGGTACGTTTACGAAAGAATCACATCAAAAACCTAGATTTTTAAAAACTTGCATTCAGTGGATACGGACGGGAAAAAGTAAAATAAGATATTTCCTGGTCTGTTTCAATCCATTATCCGATTGTAAGGTTGCATCAAAATAAACATGGAAAAATGTTCCCTAAAATATGAAGTTTGGGAAAAATTATCCTCTACGACACAACAACTGTCCCCAAATGTAAAAAGCAATGGGATACGTACAACATCGTTTGATTAATTTAATGGACACTGAATATGTACTTACACAAACGTATAGGGACTGTTGGTGATGAGGAAGATCTTCTTCCCTGACGTCCTGATCTTATTGAGCATTGTGCCCAGTAGGGGACACGTACAACATCGTTTGAACTATTTAATGGACTCTGAATATGTATACTTACACAAACTTATAGGGACTGTTGGTGATGAGGAAGATCTTCTTCCCTGACGACCTTATCTTACTGAGCATTGCGCCCAGTAGGGGGCTCTTCTCTAGGTAAGTACCTGAAGGATGGGACATGTTAGAACCATACATTTGATGAGAAAAAACATATTTGCTGAAATTAGATTATGTTGGGCTTTGGTAATTAATTCATTGGAATAATCAAAGCACTTTTAATGGTTTCCGACTACAGTGAAACCTCTCTGAACGACCACCTGGTTTTTGAGTCTTTATTCGCTTATTTGTAATTACTGGTCACATTGCTGTAAAGGTGTCTCGATCGAAACTCCGAAGCCACTTTGGCTTGATTCTGCTCAAGTTTCCACAGCGAGTATATAATTTATTGATACAACTTATAATGTCAAAATGTTGACCCGATCACACATATTAATGACGTAACATGTGACGTAAGTCAACCAAACTTTTTTGACATTTTGAGCCATAACTCGAATCTAGTCGAACGATTCTTTTCAAAAACGTGCACAGTGCACATTTGATCAAAATCCCTTGGGCGAAAGTTGGCAACAAATTTGGGCTATGAATTTCTCACCTTACTAACGTTGTCAAAGTTGAAAGGACCATAGCTTTCTGTTAATAGAATTAGACTTCAAACTGATTAAAAGTATTCCCCAAATCTTACTACATCTCGATGCCAAATACATGTAAAATTGTTATCAAAAACAGAAAAAAAGTTGTGAATATTGCTTTTGAAATATTAAAGGGACCGTGTTATGGTGAGAGACCATTATACATTAGATGTCGGGGCCGGACAAGGTCATTATCAGCGATTCTCATATGAACTGACAAACCTCGCGCACATGTGGGATGGTAAAAATCAAAGCAAACATTCAAAAAATGACTAACAAACTGTGCAAATGTACAGTCTTCAAGTAAAATAATGAAAATACTTTCAATCAAGCATTGAAGGAGGGGAGTTTAACTGTTTGTAATCTATTAACAGCCACCAATCGAAATCTGACTCCATACATGCGTAGTACCATGACATAGCCCCTTTAAAAAGTCGAAAAATGGCAAAAACTCAAAATGTACAAATTTCATGTTTTTGAGCATTCAGTAAATTCAATCTTCCATAAAAATAATAGACTACATCACATGACTGAAAAATATCTACAATTGGAAATGTGCTTTTTCAAAGAGAACCAAATCAGAGCCGAGTTTGGGATAGTGTTTTGTTTACATCTAGAGCGGCCACGGCTGACTAACGGAATAGGCACATGCATTCAAAAGTCGAGAACTTATCATAATGCCCAGGAGGTACAATGCACACCCAGTTTCTGTAATAACCTAGGTCCAATAACCTATACACATTTTTACAGATATTAGTTATGATCGACACAGGAAAACAAACAACGCCTGCCATTTTCGTTTATAAGAAATTAAATTTCAATGACGTCATTCAAGTCAGAAGCCAATTCTAGTCTATTTTGCTCTGTTTTTATGTCAATTCCACTTATTAAAAGATATTTCAATAAGACTGCAAGGATCAAATGTCTGACGCCTGAAAAACAACTGAAAAAATAACAAATTCAATGTTGACTCAAACCATTTTAACTCATTAGTATGTTCCTTAAATGACGCATTTCAAGGATTTGAAATGCATTTTAAAGCAATATTACAGTGATAAAGCGGGCACAAATGGTTGATTAAGACACTGCACCCAAACCAATGATTTCTGACTTGGGCTTATAAGCGGCACTTTAACCCATGATAGCATCACGTACCGATGTTGCTCATGACAGCTTCGTACATCTGTCCGGACGAGTGGACACTTTGAACTGAATGCTGGAGAGAGCAAACACACGTGCACAGGTTTGTCATACTCACATGTAAAGACTAGTATAACTTAGCCACGATATAATGCACACTCCGATTGGCTAAAAAAGCGTGTTTCATCAGTAATGGTGGAATAAATGCAGAAGACTTCTTAAGTCATTTAAAGATGGCAAGTCGAAAAAAGCAAAAGAAATGATAAGTTGTAACCATATTCGAAGTTTCCGTCTGATAGCACTCGACTTGGACACTATTTTTGTAGTTAGACAAAAATAAGACTAGCAGAGTGACAGATCCAAACATGTGCCAAACATGCCACCTGATTGGTCACTAAATACTGAGTGACATACTGTCTTGGATGTTAGCTCTGTATGCTTGAATACTCTTGTAGGGTGTTCTCTTTTTGACGATACCAATGGGAAAGACAGACAATGGGAAACAAGAGAGGAATAAGGGGCCTTAATATATATCTCGCTACTGAGAATGATCCAGACAGATTTTTGTTTTTTGTTTAATGCAACACGTTGTTCAGTTCTGTCTACTGAAAAAGAGGGTTTCTTTTCGATCGCTAAACCAATTACTTGATAATTATTAGAAGGACTTACCACACAGTCTCGGAACAGGTTCTCGGGATCGTATGGAATACCTTGCTGATGGAAATACTGCAACAAGAAGTCACGGTGAAAACTTGTGCATCATCTTAGCCACCATTCATCACTATTATATTCTACTGTGAGAAACCCATCTACAGGATAATTCATAAGAGTGTACTGAGACAACTACAGTTCAACGGAATGTGACAAGGCATTCTTATAACGGCTATCATCCTTCAGTTTCGTCCTATCTGGATGTGAAAAGGCGGAATAAAGGAAATGATAAACACCTAAGTTCGCGAGAAAACACTTTTTTACGTGCCGTTACACAGCTGTCGCCGTCCTCGGTGTGCAAGCTGGTCCGTAATATTTATTGGATGCAAATACTGTTTACCAACACGCGACTATTAGACGTTGTATTTATTGGAAAAGGGACACGTCATTGGATGCTGTTTACCAACACATGACTATTAGACGTTGTATTTATTGGAAAAGGGACACGTCATTGGATACTGTTTACCAACACATGACTATTAGACGTTGTATTTATTGGAAAAGGGACACGTCATTGGATACTGTTTACCAACACATGACTATTAGACGTTGTATTTATTGGAAAAGGGACACGTCATTGGATACTGTTTACCAACACATGACTATTAGACGTTGTATTTATTGGAAAAGGGACACGTCATTGGATGCTGTTTACCAACACATGACTATTAGACGTTGTATTTATTGGAAAAGGGACACGTCATTGGATACTGTTTACCAACACATGACTATTAGACGTTGTATTTATTGGAAAAGGGACACGTCATTGGATACTGTTTACCAACACGACTATTAGACGTTGTATTTATTGGAAAAGGGACACGTCATTGGATGCTGTTTACCAACACATGACTATTAGACGTTGTATTTATTGGAAAAGGGACACGTCATTGGATACTGTTTACCAACACATGACTATTAGACGTTGTATTTATTGGAAAAGGAGTAGTATAGAGGGTGGGGGCACCGGACCATTTTCCATCATATGGTTTCTGATCTCATACCCCCACCCTATTATTTATCGATCGTATTTTTTATTCTTCTCAAGGTCAAGGTCAAGGTCGAATTCTCCATAACCGGTTTAACCAGTTCAATCTTTGGATGTCAAATTCTTGGAAATCTCCATAACTGGTTTCAATCTTTGGATGTCTAAAGGCTTGATCTATAGTGATGTGTACGTATATTTTCGAAATGTGTTTGAACCAGCCGATTGATGGTTCTTCTCTTCGTTCTTCTCATACTATAGTATTCAACTTTTCATAGTTGCATTCTAGGCTATCCATTCTAATGGCTTCATTGCCTTGCCTGCTATCCGCTATTGCCATATATTGGCTTCTGCGAGTTTCTTCTATAGTATTTTCCTTTCTTTCTATTTCATAGTGCGTTCGAGGTATCTTGCATCTTCTCTATGTAATGGATGCTGGTGCATGGTACTCTATATTTAATATCTAATATAGTAGTATAGGATGAACTGCAATTCAGAAATCCATGATGAGATGAAAGACTTTGGAGAGTTGTGTCCTTTCTGCAATGAGCGATTGATAGATTACGTACGCGAGAAAGAGAGTGAGTCGTGTTGTGGCAATACAGAGATAATTAATGATAATGGTATGTATGTTTGCCAAAGCTGTGGTGTAGTTCATTCGTATGGTTTGGTGAATGGATATATCGATTACTACGAAAATAGGTATCGAATAAGACGTCATTCTATCTACCATCGAAAGTATCATATAGATAATATATTCATTATGAAATTCGATTTACGACATGGTGAGTACGTTGATATTCGTAGGCTATTCAATGAATTCGAAAGTGCTATTGATGTTATATTGAAAGGGAAGAGGTATCCAATACTCGATTTCGTATTCTATAAGTTGTTCGAAATGAAGTTTCACGAATCTGGAATCGATAACTATCGCATTCATATGCAAAGGTGTACTAGGTATATATCGAAGAGTACTGTTAAACGATATGTGAGGACATGGAAGAAGATCTGTGATATGAATGAATGGTTATACATAGAGACTCATAATGATGTTTTCGCAAGAAGTGAAGATAATTGATATGGCAATGATCAACTAGTTGCGTACTTCTTGTTGTATCTCTCTCTGAATCTATCAACTAGTGGACATAGGTCTGATACGTGATCATCCAACCAGTTCAACTCTAATGTAAATTTTTCGATGTCGATTTCTTCTCCACGCAGATATGCTCTTATTTTGTTTAGGATCTTTTGATACGACGTGTACGCGAATTTACTCATTTCTGTCTTCCTATTGTAGTTTTTCATTTTTAGTAGTCCTTGGAGCATCAATCCAGCACCCGAAATAGTGCCAAGAATGATTGGATTTAGCGTTACAGACCCAATGATTACACCAGTGCTAGTGAGTCCGATTGATGTTGCGTGCAGAATCGTATTAACCTTCTTGAATCGTTTGTATGCTTGCTTGTGACAGAAGCATTTTTTATGGTAGTGTGCATATAGCTTTTTTAGCATTTCGACATCTGCTTCACTCAAGTCCTTGTCTATATGATTGAAGTTGAAGATCTCAATTTTTGTTTTTACCATTACTTGTATCGTATGATTACATTATTAGTTTGATGTATATTCGTTTATCCCATTTTGAGCAGTTTTTTTGGTCATTCCTGCGATTTCCTCGACCATTATTGACGATTTCACATACCCATTAAATGTCTGATTAGCGCCATTATACAGTCTATTTAATACCATAGTTCCAGTATCAGTGATTTTACACTGCAGCTTATATGTGTGTAGAATGCTGTTACCAAAATTCTCATGGAAAGAAACGTCTGAAACGCAAACTAATGTCTCTGGATCTCTTGGTGGTTGCGATCCAAATGCGCATCTGTTCCTCACACCGAGTGCTGCATCTGGTAAATTACTTACGCCGATAATCGTTTGTAAATGGTGGCCTACAATTGACGTTGGTGTTAATAGGACCCAACGAAAGAAGAAATTCCCTCCTCCCGTGTTATTAGAGATATATAGGCGACATGAAAGGCGCATCATGTTAGTGTCTTTTGGTGTTAGCTGTATTTCGTAATTTGGTATGTCGATCCAATCGGTATCGCGTTGAAGCCATAAGAGTGAAATCTCTTTCGCATTAATGTTGACTATCCTAGAGCTCATAGTATTGATTGTTGGTCGTTTTTCTATTCTATCATCCGTATTAAATATTCCCATTATATATTATTACGTTATACGATTATCCAATTATTATATTATCGGATGAATCGTGTACGATATTCAGACCATCCCATTTTTCGGCTGTTATGTAAGATTGTTGCGAATTCCAATTGATGTTAACGACTGCTCCAGATTGTGTTTGTATCATCGTATAATATGTTGTATCCACATCTCTTTGAAACAAGTAATACGCATTATTCAGAGGAACGTCAGCAAGTGAACCTCTTTTTATGCGCATATTGAATACGTTAACGTATGTACCATTTTTTCTGTTTGTGAAAACTATATCTGTGTCGTCTCTACTTGATCTAATATATAAGCGACATTGTATTCGATATAGCACGTTCCCACCAGGTAATGTGACTGTCAACTTAGGGATTTCTGTAAGCGCACTTCTTGTTTGGTATCTTAACCTTTCGTTAACGACATTGCCATAGATGGTTGGTCTAATTGTTACAATATCCTTAATTTGAGTTGGTATAATAAGTGAGACGTCGTCGAATGCTGCTGGATTCACAAGAGTGTTTGCATCCAATGCTCCAGCAACGATTGCGACATAGATTACTATTAGCTGATTGGTTGACTGATCATGACTCAGTGTAAACGATAGCTTACCTATATCATTGGCAGATGTCGTTATGCTTAGCTCTTGGAAAGCAGTGTTTGTTGATCCTATCCTTCCATTTTTCATTGTGTTCGATATGAAACTTAAATTCTGTTCAATTGACATAGAGTTTAGTGTTATGGATCCAATGTTTGCATAAGCTTCGACCCGAACTGCATAGTCGCTGTTGCCTTTTAATCCTAAGGCTGGATTACTATTTTTTGGTAGAGTCATAGTCAAATTTTCTATTGAGTTTGGTTTGAAGGTCTCTAGAATTCTAAAACCTTGATGTTCTGGAGTGATGTTATTCATAGAGTATGCGTCTTTAATGATCACAAATGAGCTCACGCTGCTTGATGATGCCCAATTACTAGGATTCATAAGAAAATTACCACAATTGAACGTTTGACTACCATACGTAACGCTAGACCCTTTCAATGAATTCAACTGTTGTGCCGTAAAATCGGCGTATCTAAATGGATCGCCTTTCACCTTCAATGAATTCAACTGTTGTGTCGTAAAATCGGCGTATCTAAACGGATCGCCTTTCACCTTCAACGAATTCAACTGTTGTGTCGTAAAATCGGCGTATCTAAACGGATCGCCTTTCACCTTCAACGAATTCAACTGTTGTACCGTAAAATCGGCGTATCTAAATGGATCGCCTTTCACCTTCAATCCTTGCAATTGTTGTGCTGTAAAATCGCTGTATCTAAATGGATTACCTTTCACTTTCAAACCCAGCAATTGTTGTGGAGTAAAATCACTGTATGTAAATGGATCGCCTTTCACCTTCAATCCTTGCAATTGTTGTGCTGTAAAATCGCTGTATCTAAATGGATTACCTTTCACTTTCAAACCCAACAATTGTTGTGGAGTAAAATCACTGTACGTAAATGGATCTCCTTTCACTTTCAAACCCTGCAATTGTTGTGGAGTAAAATCACTGTATGTAAATGGTTTTCCAGGAGGTCCGATCTTACCGTTTGAACATCCCTTTGGATCTTGTTCTTTGTTATCCAAATCGTTAAAAATCCCCATTATATACTATTTGATTATATTAAACCTTTCCATAGAAATTTGTCTTAATTGTTTTCATTGGCTTATCGATGTATAAGAACGAATATGGTCTTATGGTAGCACCTCCATATTGCTTTTTGCTTACTCCCAGTTCTCGAGATATAAGGCCCCGCTCATTAGCACTTGGAAACTCGAATACGCAATAATGACTGCAATTCAATCTTATATCTTTTGGAGTCTTATAAAAGCTTTGGGATAAGTAGATCACGCTACAATTTTTATGTCTACCTCTAATGAAGTAATCAATTAGTGGTTTCTGATTCTTTTCACATACGAAATCATCGAATATAACGAGTTTCTGACTGTCACTATCGAGTTCGCAAACATCGATAATATCATCATTACTACACTCAATGACGTCGTAATCTACATGGTTGCTAATTTCATTAAACTGTTTCATCAAATCCTGATATTTTTGTTGCTCTAAGTTCTTAGCATATAGATAGACTTTGTCGTAATACAATAATGGCTTCATAAGCATGTGAATCAAGACGTTCGTTTTACCACTCCCACTTGGTCCACAGACTAGCATTCTAAAATTATTCTTAGGCATGAAATGGCATATTTGTTTATAATTCGTAACAGCATCATTTCCGTTGTCATAATTTGGAATTTCCATTTATATACATATTAGATAGACTATTTAACACTACGTTCTTGATACATGTCGTAAAAAAAGATAAGTTGAGATAAGTTATGTAATGTATATATATATAATGGATATAAATGAGTTTAAAAGGTATGCTATTCCAAAGATTGAATCTGGTAAAATGGTTGATATTGTCCGTAAAGCCATTAAAGATGAAGAAAATACTAAGCAGGACAAATATGAGAAACAAAAAGAAGTGTATAAACCAATTGTTCAACAACTGGAAAAAGAGATTGATGAGATAAGTGGTTTAAGGGAAGAGTACGTTAAGTCTGCAAATAGGCCAATCACACACGCTCAACAACCAGCCATAACTGATGGAAAAGATGTGATGAAAATCATAGCTGATATGGATAGAGGATTTACACCTGAAGAATTCGTCATTATGAAAAAACATGAATTACCATTGCCATCTAAGGTTCTATTAGACACACTAAATGATGGTAAAACAGCTGGCGATATTATGAAAGAAAGTAGCAATCTTAATATAATGTTGGGTCAAAAACAAGGTCATCTTTCTACAACGAAAAAAGCTAGGAGTCGGAATAAAGATGAAATAGCTAAGTACTCGAAGGAGATTGAAGCAATAAGAAAATATAGAAAACGAGTAGGTGTTACCGAAGAAGGAATAAAGACACTACAAATAGGAAAGGGTATTTACAACCAACCAAAAAGGAATGCTTACAAGATCACAAGTGGTGGACAATATGGCAACCTAAGTATAGATGTACCCCAACTGTTTGGTCAACTCAAATTGATAGCTATCAAAAATGGTGAAAAGGTATATGATAAGAGAGTTGATTTTGACACACTCGATTTACTTACGAAAAGGTTCAATAGTAAAAAGAAGTATAGCAATCTCTCTAAGACGGTTTTCAATGATCTTAATGAGTTGAGTGAAATACCAATACATAGAACATCTAAAAAGTACTCTAAAATAGGTGCTGGAGTAGTATACTATAATAATCCACAAGATCTATTGAATCGTTTGGAATTGCTTGGTGGCTCGATCGCGGCAGGTAATAATTCAGTCAAAAATGAGTTCTCGGAGGTTGCACATACATTAAGAAAGTTACGTATTCTTTCTAATGACCATATCAAAAAATTATTGGATGAATATATTATGTAATCAAATAGTATAATGTCAAACGTAAGAGAAAGAGCAATATATGTATCATCTGTTGATAGAGAAAAGCGTGGTGTGAGTAAGTCTGAAGATTTTACTATAAAGTTCAATCCTTCAATGATGCTTTCTTCTGAAAAGAAACACGAGGTGGCTGTGGATAAAATATCGATGACATACTCATGGCAAAACATTACTCCAGAACATGACAACAACACCATAAAGTATAGTCATGACGGAAGTACATGGACTACAGTGATATTCCCTAATGGGATGTATTCTTATCATGACATAAACGATTATTTGCATCGAATAATGAAAGCGAATAGCCACAAGGCCATAGTCAATGGTGTAGATAAATTCGATATTAACGTAATATTCGTGCTAACCACATACAAAGTAGTCATTGAAATTAGTAATAACTACCGATTAGACCTAAGAGGATCGAATTTTGGAGAACTCATTGGATTCGATAAAAAAATTGTCAATACAACTGAGTACGGATCCAAGCTACCGAATATCACAAATAGTATCGACACGCTACACGTGAATACAGATATTATAAATGATAGCATCGTTGGAGGATCTGCAAGCAACACTTTATTTGTCATTCCAACAGATGGTTTCACTCGATCATATCCATTTACTGTCGAGCCAAAAAGAGCCTTATTCAATTCAGTTTCAACAAACATCATCAGCAAAATGCGTTTCTATATAACAGACTCAATAAGAAGACCAGTAAATCTAAATGGAATTGAATGGCATATGACTTTAATATTGAGATCCACTTCATTATAATATAACATAATATATATGAGACAGTGTGAATACAAAAAGAAATACGATCCGATTGTAGGAAGGCGCGTTTATAAGCATGTTTACGGTGATGGCATATTCGACTCGGTTACTAATTTTGCACGTAGAATGCTTGGTAAGACTGTAAAGAAGACAGTCAAAGATGCATCGAAGAAAGTCGCAACGACTGTATCAAATAAAGCTGGTGATAAAATAGTCAAGCTCTTACAAGGACAAAATAAAGGACATGATTCCGAATATATTATTGATCAAGCACCAGCCAGCCAAAATGCTCCATTAACGGATTATGAAATTAATGAACGCGTTGAACGTATACTAAATGGATCTGGAAAAATTCGAAAGCTGCGGCTGTGATTGAGCATTCTTTTCAGCAGTTTTATCTAATCTATTAGTATATATATGGAAAATTTTAGAACTCCTAAATATGTTCAACGATACGAAGACGTTTCCTTTGATTTACAAACGCCATTGGTAACGCAGATAGCTAACGGGCAGCATCAGATTAAGACTGGATACAGGTTCGTTGCTGATAACACAAGTGAAATCAGCCCATTCGACTGGTACAATTCTCGAATCGAAACTGATTTTAAGATTCAACTACTGGCTGATGGCGGAAATATAGCTGTTGATGATCATAACGGCCTCGTGAATGGTTCGCATTCACTCATTAAAGAGATTGTTGTAAAGGTCAATGGTGTGCAATTATACGACAATAACAATGCTGGCCATAGTGTTAATATTAAGAACCTACTTGAATATGACAAATCCTTTGCGAATAGTACAGCTACGAATGAATTTTACTATCTTGATACTACCAGATCAGCTGAGGAGAGAATTGCTCAAGTGCTATACAATAAAGGTTTTGCTTCTAGAAAGGCATTGCTTGGGTTGTCTTCAATCGTAAACACTGAGATCAGTCTTAACAGATATTCATTTTTTGAAACATTTGAAAATGAACTCCTTCCGAATGCAAAGGTGGAGATACAAATTACATTGGAGACCGATGCTAACGTAATCTGGCAGGCTGGTGCAGATTGTAGGGTCGTTGTTTCGAAATTAAAGCTATGGGTGCCAAGAATCGTATTTACACCAGATGGACAGAGCCAATACATGGGTAAATATCTGCAACCACATAGATGGACATATCTACGTGAGATGGTTGAACGTTCGAATTCATCCAGACAGCAAACAGGAACATTTAAGATTTCATCTGGAATCCGCAAACCACGTCACGTCTTCGTATACATAGTAAACGATGCAAATCAAGATCTGCAAACAGCAAATCCATACCTATATAACACGTTCTCAGTGTGCAATGCAAGAACACTTATGAGCTGTCACCTTGAAGTTGGCAATGGAAACAGGTATCCTGAGAATGAATACCATCCAAGTACAGAGATGTCTAGGATATATAGAGATGTGCTAAAATTCGTACATGGTAGGAATGACTACAACGGAGGCACTCTGTTGACGAGGACGAAATATGGTACTATTTATCCATTCATCTACTTTAACCTTGAAAATCAGAATCAGGATATCAAAAATAGCACAACACAGATAAAATTCAATTATAAGCTCTCGGCAGGAACGGATGCTGATTACAGTGTCTATGCTTTGGTTCTATACGAACAGGATATTGAGCTCATACAATCTAACGGTAAGATATTATTGAGATCGTAGTTTTTATGTAACATATTAATATAGTAACAATGTCGTATTTTAAATACAATGTAAATCTAACTGATGGTCAAAAAGACAAATTGCTTCGATCATATCATAAGCGTGCACCAATCACTCTTCGACTGAAAAACGATCAACTAAATGGTTCAGATATTGTACTATTAACGAAAACTCAAGTAAACAAGATCCAAAAGAGTAAAAGAGATGGTACAGGATGCGACATAAAGATATCTCAAACGCAGATTAGGCATCAGGAAGGAGGGTTCCTCGGATCTCTCTTACCAGCATTGATGAAGGTAGGGTCAATGGCACTTCCGTGGCTATCTAAGGCTATTGGACCACTCGCTAGTGGAGCTCTATCTGGAGCAGCCTCATATGGTGTGAATAAGGCATTGAAATCAGGTTCTGGTTTGTTCAATGTTCCACAAAATAAGGTCGACAAATTGATACAATACAAAGATTACCTAACACCTGCTCAGAAAAATCAGATCGTAAGTGCACTTCAAAGCGGTTCTGGTATGACCCTAAAACTGACTCGAAAACAGCAGTCAGGCGGCTTTCTCGGAACCCTCTTAGCTAGCCTAGGTATACCGATGCTTATCAAGGCTCTCGGAGGAGGCCTTCAGGTTGACCCACGTGCATCAAATTCAAGCACACAGAATGTGTACGTTCCTCCAAAACCCAAGGGAGGATACATCAATCCTCTTATGCTTCAGCCTCCGCCATATATAGGTAGCTGGGGAGACAATTTGATGACGAGAGGTTACGGGATTAAAAAAAAGGCCAAAAAACAAAAGGTCAAAAAACAAAAGGCAGCAGGCTTGCTATTAGGAAAGAACAGCCCATTCAACGGCATCCCCCTGCTAGGAGCACTTCTATAAAATTTATGAATAGACCATTATCTAATGTCGACATAATGAATTGGGTCAAACAACTAAATGTCAAATTCTTTAGGGGAGTCTTTTCGAGAGATACCTTACCAAAGATTATCAATAAAAACGAATGCGCTATCATCAATTTAGATACGCAAAATGGGCCAGGTACACATTGGATTTGTATTAGAAACACACACGAGAAGTATTGCGAGTACTTCGATTCATTTGGATTGTCGATCCCACGAAATATAGAACGATACCTATCACGCAGCAAAAAGCAGATATTTTACAGCGGGCATGAGATACAAGACCGTTCAAGCGTTTTATGTGGTTATTGGTGCTTGTATTACCTATTGGAGAGACAAATGGGAAAATCGATTTTCGATGTGATCCATAATCCACTGTTCGATATGAACAATCAAAGCATCAATCGTAGATTCTTAATCGATTATTTTAGTCTACTCTAATCGTATATGAGATCATACTGTATAAAAGAAAAGAAAGTAACTGATTGCGTTCCAGGTAGTGAGAGACATGAAAGAGCTAAGAATGGAAGACTAATGTTGAAGTGTACTTGTAGTTCTTGTGGAATAACTAAATCGAAATTCGTTAAGGTAGAAGAAGGTGCTGGTATAGGAGATGCGCTTTTCGAAGCAGGTATAAAGGGTTTGTACCAGATGGGCAAAATGGGTGCAAAGCAAGCTATCAAAAGCGATTTTGCTAAGAAGAAAGCATCAAATTATATCAAGGACATAGCCAATAAGATGATCGATCAAGGTGTTTCACAAACGTTAGACCAACTAGGTTCTGGGTACGAATTAAATTGGGATGGTAGTGTTAAACTACCTCATGAGTTATACCATTATCAAGATCCCAATTCACGCATCGATGGTGGTAAGTTAGATATTCATTCATTAATTGGTAAGTTGCCAAAACCAAAGGGTGGATGGACACCGGGTTCGTATAAATACATGGGTCCTTACAACCCACTCGAAAATCAACTAGAGTATGATCCAAACACTGGTAACGTTCTTGAATGGCATGTACAACCAAAGAATAAACTAGATGAAATATCGGCTCATCATGATATTTGTTATGACATGGGAAAGAATAAAGGAGATTGCGATAAGAAAATGGTTTCAGATATCGATCAAATAAATTGAAAGGACAAACCATGGGGAACCACTGCCGTTAGGAACATCATGAACACTAAACAAAAATTAGGTCTAGGCGTAAAGAAGCCAAAAAACGAGAAGAGCCGTCGAGTGAAGAAAACTGGCAAGTAAAACTAGCAGATGAATTGCATAAACCAATAAGACGTAAATTCACTCGGCGGCGCGTTATAGCTAATCACATTGATGAAATATGGTGTTCTGATCTCGTTGAGATGCAACAGTTTAGTAAGTGGAATAAAGGCTATCGATACCTTCTCATGGTTTTAGACGTCTTTAGCAAATATGGCTGGATCTTACCATTAAAAGATAAGAAAGGTGAAACAGTTATGAAAGCTCTTCAAACGATATTCGATGAAGGAAGAACACCACAGTACTTTTGGGTTGATAAAGGCAAAGAGTACTATAACAAGCATGTGAAAGAGCTATTGGATAAGCATAGTATACGAATGTATTCAACTGAAAATGAAGAAAAGTCTTCCGTTTGCGAGAGATGGAACCGTACAATAAAGACGAAAATGTGGAAACAATTTACTATCCAAGGTAATACGCAGTATTTAGATACGCTGCCTAGAATATTGAAACAGTACAATAGTACAAAACATAGTTCCATAAAAATGACTCCTATTGAAGCATCTAAGAAGAAGAACGAAGGAACCGTGTACTTCAATCTATATGGCAATATGGAAACTTCAAAACAGAAACCTACGTTTAAGATTAGCGATAAGGTTCGAATAAGCAAGTACAAGCGTAAGGTATTCGACAAAGGTTATACTTCGAATTGGACTGAAGAAGTGTTTACAATCGACAAAATCCAGTATACGAACCCTATTACATATGGGTTGAAGGATCTGAATGATGAGGAAATACAAGGTTCCTTCTATGAACCTGAATTATCGAAGGCGACTCAAGAAATCTTCAGAATCGATAAAGTCATTAGAAGGAACTACAAAAAGAAGCAGGCTTTAGTATCATGGAAAGGGTATAGTGATGAGTTCAATAGTTGGATACCATTCAAGAATCTAGATGCGATATGAAAATAATATAAGCATACAATATAGATGCATGCTAAATTAATCAAATTACTTGATATCATAAGAAAAGTAATCGATACTTGCGAAGTACTACTGAAAAGATCTAAACGTATATTGTCTTCTATACGTATATATGGTAGAACTGAATAACGATAAAAAGAAAAGGAAGACTAGATGCGACAAAATATATGAATGTAGCAATGACCGAGTTAAGGCGTGGTTCAATACCCATAAATTCTATTGCCTATTATGTGAGAAAGAGATGCATCCAGCTTCGAAATATACACATCTGAAATCTAAGAAGCACATAAACGCACATCGAAAATAAAAAAACATATAGATTCGATTAAACGTACAACGACACTTAAACGTATGACGACACTTAAACGTATGACGACATATTGTAGTATGCCTGAAAATCAGATGAAAACGAATGAAATTATTATCTCAACTAATAGTAATATGAATGCTAGCGATCTTAAGAAATTGTCTAAATCGAAACTTATCGAATTGCTATTGAAGCGAAATACTATAAGACGTCCAAAAATTGAAATCGTAGATGACTACAAACCAGTTCCCACTCCACGAAGAAGCGTTAAGGACATTATCAAACACTATGAGGAACACATAATCCTACCACCAACTCAATTCAGAGATGACTACAAACCGATCCCAGCTCAGAGGACCATTAAGAATACAACCAAAAGACCGGTTCCTACTCCAAGAACTAAGATCATACAACTAGATAGAGCTATGAAAGGTTCAATCAGATCGTTTGAAGTCGTCATTAAGAACAATAAAGACCCACTAGTACAACTAACCACTACGAGAAAAGGCATTCAGACTCAATTCGAAAAGCTATTGATTGAGACCAAAGGTTACAAATTTGTTGAAACAATAAAGGTCACATTCGAAAAACAGCTAGACGAAGACAAGACAACAATCAAAACAGCTTATTTCAACAGCGCTGCATCTACGATAATAAATGAAAGCGATATAATGGAAGGACTACAATTGGCCAAGCAACAAATACTAAATAAAATAGCGCAATGGATCTCAGAGGGTTCAGGATGGACTATAGAAACAATCGACAAACATTATATCAACATAGTCAAGTATGAGCCTATGAAAGGAAGCAGCTACATACGACTACCAGCAGAGCTTAGAAATTCGGCTAAAGGCTTGATCAACATGAAAAACGTCGACGACGAATGCTTCAGATGGTGCCACGTAAGGCACTTGAATCCACAGGAAAAATACCCTCAGAGAATCAAAAAATGCGACAAAGACTTCGTAAAGAATCTAGACTATTCCAACATCGAATTTCCAGTAGCTACTAAGCATTACAATAGAATCGAAAAGCAAAACAACATTAGTATCAGTGTCTTTGGATACGAAGAAAGGAAGCCATATCCCGTATTCGTATCAAAAGAAAAGTACAATGACCATATGGATCTGTTATTGATTACGGAGAATACGAATAAGCATTACGTGTTAATAAAAGACTTCGATAAGTTCATGTATAACCAAACGAAACACAAGGATAGAAAGCACTTCTGTAGACATTGCTTACAATGCTTTGGATCTGAAAGAGTGTTGGTCGCTCACAAAGAGAATTGCATCCAAGTAAATGGTACGCAAGCAATTAAGATGCCAACTAAGGAAAACAACATATTGAAATTCAAGAACTTCCATAAACAACTACCAACACCGTTCGTGATCTATGCCGACTTCGAAGCTATAACTGAGAAGATCGATGGCTGCAAACCTAATAACGATGAATCATATACTGAAGCCTACCAAAAGCATACAGACTGTGGTTATGGCTACAAAGTAGTATGCTGCTACAATGACAAATATAGTAAACCAGTGCAGATATATAGAGGTGAGAAATCCGTCTACAAATTCATGGAAAGAATGCTTGAAGAGGTTAAATGGTGCCAAAAGACGATCAAGAAAAAATTCAACAAAGACATGATAATGACTAAAGCGGATCGAATGGATTTCAAAACTTCTGATAAATGCCATATATGCAATGAAGAGTACACTGAAATCGACATAAGAGTTAGAGATCACTGCCACATAACAGGAAAATACAGAGGGTCAGCTCATCAAGATTGCAACCTCAACTTCAAGATAAAGGCTGAAGAAATCAAGATACCAGTCATTTTCCATAACTTACGTGGATACGACAGTCATCTTATCATGCAAGAAATAGGCAAAGTCGTTAAGGATCATCCATATACTGATAAAAACGGTAATGAAAGAGAGCACCAAATCAACGTGATTCCAAACAATATGGAGAAATATATGGCTTTCATGCTAGGCAACAACTTGGTCTTTCTCGATAGCTTTCAATTCATGAGCCAATCACTTAGCAATCTAGCAAATAACCTACCAAAAGATCGTTTCAAATACACGTCAGAAGAATTTCATGATGAGAAACTCGAATTAGTGAAACAAAAAGGGGTTTATCCTTACGACTACATGGACAGCTTCGAGAAATTCGACAAGACACAACTACCAACGAAAAAAGAATTCTATAGCATCTTGAATGACGAACACATTACGGATGACCAATACCGACATGCCCAAAACGTATGGAATACTTTCGAACTGGAAACGATGGGTGAGTACCACGATCTATATCTCAAAACCGATATCTCGTTGTTAGCAGACGTATTCGAAAACTTCAGAAGAACGTGTATGCAATACTACAAACTAGACCCATGCCACTACTTCACTAGCCCAGGATTGAGTTGGGATGCGATGCTGAAGATGACTAACATTAAACTAGAGCTTATGACTGATGTCGATACGTTTCAATTCATCGAAATAGGTATGCGCGGAGGCGTTAGTTACATAGCCAACAGATATGGAAAGGCAAACAACAAGTACATGAAGGACTACAATGAGAATGCGCCCTCAAAGCACATCATGTACCTCGATGCTAACAATCTCTATGGGTGGGCCATGTCTCAGTACTTACCGACTGGTGGTTTCCGATGGCTGACAGAGAAAAAAATCGACGAAACCAACCTAGCTAAGTACAATGAAGACAGCAAGAAAGGACTAATCTTAGAAGTCGATCTATTGTATCCAAAAAAATTACACGACAACCATAACGACTATCCGTTAGCTCCTGAAAAAGTCAAGGTAACTGAAAACATGCTATCGAATTATTGCACAGAGATTCAGAAGAAATATAACATTTCGATTGGACAAGTCCATAAGTTGATTCCAAATCTGAATGACAAAACCAAGTACGTAATCCATTATAGAAATCTTCAACTATACCTCGATCTCGGCTTGAAAATAAAGAAAGTACATAGAGTGCTAGAATTCAATCAATCGCCATGGTTGAAGCAATACATCGATTTCAACACTCAGAAGAGAACCAATGCTAAAAATTCATTCGAGAAAGACTTCTTCAAGCTCATGAACAATTCCGTATTTGGGAAGACGATGGAAAATCTGAGAAAGCGAGTAGACGTTAGATTAGTAACCAACGAAAAGAAGTTACTACAAATGACTTCTAAACCAACTTACGTGTCATCAAAAATATTCAACGAAGATCTAGTAGCAGTACACAAAATCAAAGAAACGCTTACACTCAACAGACCTGCATATGTAGGTATGTGCATCCTCGACATTTCTAAGACGCTAATGTATGATTTCCATTACAACTACATCAAAAAGAAGTATAGCCAAGCTAAGTTGTTGTTCACAGACACCGACAGCCTAATGTACGAAATCGAAACTGAAAACGCTTATCAAGATTTTTGGTACGATAAACATAAATTCGATAACAGTGATTATCCAATAGACAACCAATTCCATGATACAACGAATAAGAAAGTCATAGGCAAATTCAAAGACGAGGCTGCTGGAATTCCTATCACAGAGTTCGTAGGGCTTCGATCAAAAATGTACAGCTACATGAAAGACAACAACATAGGTGCTAAGACGGCTAAAGGCATCAAGAAGAACGTCGTCAAGAAGACTGTCAAACATGAAAACTACAAAGACGTGCTACTGAACAACAAACAGATGTCACACACTATGAAGACCATTAGAAGTCAAAACCACCAATTGGGAAGCTACGAAATCAACAAGATATCACTATCGTGCTTCGATGACAAACGGTATCTATTGGAAGATGGGATCACGAGCTACGCTTATGGACACCATAAAATACGATAAACTAACGGTACATTTCAACTAAAATCGATCTTCATCTTACCATGCACCAGCATCCATTACATAGAGAAGATGCAAGATACCTCGAACGCACTATGAAATAGAAAGAAAGGAAAATACTATAGAAGAAACTCGCAGAAGCCAATATATGGCAATAGCGGATAGCAGGCAAGGCAATGAAGCCATTAGAATGGATAGCCTAGAATGCAACTATGAAAAGTTGAATACTATAGTATGAGAAGAACGAAGAGAAGAACCATCAATCGGCTGGTTCAAACACATTTCGAAAATATACGTACACATCACTATAGATCAAGCCTTTAGACATCCAAAGATTGAAACCAGTTATGGAGATTTCCAAGAATTTGACATCCAAAGATTGAACTGGTTAAACCGGTTATGGAGAATTCGACCTTGACCTTGACCTTGAGAAGAATAAAAAATACGATCGATAAATAATAGGGTGGGGGTATGAGATCAGAAACCATATGATGGAAAATGGTCCGGTGCCCCCACCCTCTATACTACTAAAAGGGACACGTCATTGGATACTGTTTACCAACACAGGACTATTAGACGTTGTATTTATTGGAAAAGGGACACGTCATTGGATACTGTTTACCAACACATGACTATTAGACGTTGTATTTATTGGAAAAGGGACACGTCATTGGATGCTGTTTACCAACACATGACTATTAGACGTTGTATTTATTGGAAAAGGGACACGTCATTGGATACTGTTTACCAACACATGACTATTAGACGTTGTATTTATTGGAAAAGGGACACGTCATTGGATACTGTTTACCAACACATGACTATTAGACGTTGTATTTATTGGAAAAGGGACACGTCATTGGATGCTGTTTACCAACACATGACTATTAGACGTTGTATTTATTGGAAAAGGGACACGTCATTGGATGCTGTTTACCAACACATGACTATTAGACGTTGTATTTATTGGAAAAGGGACACGTCATTGGATGCTGTTTACCAACACATGACTATTAGACGTTGTATTTATTGGAAAAGGGACACGTCATTGGATGCTGTTTACCAACACATGACTATTAGACGTTGTATTTATTGGAAAAGGGACACGTCATTGGATGCTGTTTACCAACACATGACTATTAGACGTTGTATTTATTGGAAAAGGGACACGTCATTGGATGCTGTTTACCAACACATGACTATTAGACGTTGTATTTATTGGAAAAGGGACACGTCATTGGATGCTGTTTACCAACACATGACTATTAGACGTTGTATTTATTGGAAAAGGGACACGTCATTGGATACTGTTTACCAACACATGACTATTAGACGTTGTATTTATTGGAAAAGGGACACGTCATTGGATATTGTTTACCAACACATGACTATTAGACGTTGTATTTATTGGAATAGGGACATGTCATTGGATACTGTTTACCAACACATGACTATTAGACGTTGTATTTATTGGAAAAGGGACACGTCATTGGATGCTGTTTACAAACACATGACTACTAGACGTTGTATTCCACACACCTCAGTGACGTTCGATAGTAAGCACATCTCGGGATAAGAGAACATGTCAATCATATGATGCATTGTCTGTCTTGGTCCCTGTTTGGAAATAACAAGGTATGAAATTACATTTTGATTGAACTAACAAAAGGGGAGAAAACCTCTCACAAGTCTCTTCAAAGAATCTTTGCCTTAAACACGGACCTGCACTATAAAAGGAACTGCTCGTCCCCTTTTATCGCCCTTTGGGATTAAAATTCAGAACAGTGAAGCAAGTCAAAGATCACTCAAGTAAGTATCACGTTCCAGCTTTGAACAGAGATGTTCACTTGACAAAGCGTGATTGACATGTGTGCATGCTGGCTCCGTTATTACTGCCGGTCATTTATAGTGTGAGTCCTTGCCCCATTATTAGTGCTGGTCCTTTATAGTGTGGGTCTTTGTTTAATACTATGTTAGCCACCATATTCAGTTGAAAAGTAAAGTAGGACAGATAAAGTGGGCCTCTCTGGTCAGGGAGGAAGGCCTCTTTAGACAGGCACAGTTTCATGTGCTGTTTTATTCTAAGGAAATGGCCACTTTTCCTATCATTCTTTTATGGAGTTAAAGTGAAGCATCCTCCAGAGTTAGACGTCCCCCTAAAAAAACCTACAACACCTACTTGCACAGACTAAATAAATAAAAAATAAATGAAAAAGTAATATGCTGTGAGAGAGCAGTGGATGACAACCTGTTGTTTGTATTGAAGTGTTTACCTTCTATGTAACAACATTCTTGATTTAGGCAATACAAGTCGTTTAAATTTGTAAAAATTTCAACCTGAAATAAAATTTACCTGCAACATATCCAAAAGCACTTCACAAGTTTATTTTGTGATATAGACTGCTAGTGCGGATTTCGTATGAGTGGGACAGAAATACGTCATGTCCAAAGCCTTACCGTAACCGTACTGGAACTTACTGTTTTGTAACTCTGTAGTTCGATCGGAGTTTCTCCCACTCCTACTAAATCTGCTCTATTGTGGCACGATGTGCTGATGTGCATTTTACAATCATGACTGATGATGTTACTATCTCAGAATACCAGGCTGTTGTGTCGAGAGACAATCCAGACTCTTTCTCCAAATAACACAACAGAGGAAGGAGACCAGGCCAACGACTTAACGTCCCTGCCCAAGGATGCAACCTGGCTTCAAATCCAAGACCTCCTGCACTCTAGACCGCACTCTACCAACTGAGCTATAAACAGACTTATGTTCAACTCACATTATAAAAAGTGTATGGATTGAGTTTGGTGATGGCCAGATGGGTTCCACCATAGATCCTAAACACCTCTTCATCAGGAACTTGTTGTAGACCTCTTTTATACAAGACAATACATATATAATATTTATCAGCCAACATATGTATAAGGCTCCACTGATGCAAACATTAATAATATTCTTCATTTTGCAAGGAGAAAACTAATAGGTGTCAGGACTTCTTGCCTATATATTTTTATTTCAACTATAGCTACATGATGTCTAAACATACTGGTACATAGTTACTGGTACATATAGTTATTTAACAAATAAAAGATGGTTCTCCACGATCTATAACAACATAATACATGCTTGAGGACTTGAAAAACTGTGGATGCACAAGCAGAAAACGATCATGAGCAGCTTGAAAGTTTACTATTTATATACATGTACATATGTAGCTAGACATAGGAGAACCATCTTCTATTTGTTTTATAATATATAATTCGATGTACACAGAAAGTAATGCTCGAGAGTGCATTATAAGAAAATCGAGTGTGCGAAGATTAATAGTACATCCTTATTTGGTAGAAGAATTCAGGACATGCTTATCTTATTGTACAAATGTCTCAATAACATACATGTAGCTCCTGAATAACTTAGATCCTTTTTTACATTACGCTCAAGTAACTACAACCTGCGGGGGATTATGAATCTAAAAATACCACCAGTTAAAACCAGTTAAAGCCTACATTCTTTTAAATACGTGGCTGTGAAACACTCGATGAACAGGATAATGACCTGAGAGCATCTCATAATCTAGCCACTTTTGAGCGTAAAATTAGACAGAGGATTATCTGTGTTCTTGTTGTATTTTATCTTGTATTGTTACTTCCGTATGTTCAAAGATACTAGCATCATAATGTTAATCTCAAATTCAAACTGAAATAAAGTCTATGTATGTACATGTATGTACATGTATGTATGTATGTATGCTGAGCAGCCAATGAAATTGCATGTTCTTAAGCCCCGGTCAAACGGCCGCAACATTTCATGCAACATCGTGCAACATTGTTGGATCATGTTGCAACATGTTCATGTAGGGGTGGTCAAACGAATGCAACATGTTGCAACATGTTGGATATTTTTACCCGGTTTGTCGATAAGACTAGATTCAAACTTCATGCAACATCATGCAATATCGTGCAACAGGGTGTCAAACGGACACAACATTTTCATGCAACAATGTTGCACGATGTTGCATGAAAATATTGCGTCAATTTGACCAGGGCTTTACGATGCTCCCATAAAAAAAAAATTATATTACAAATACCTGTATACAGAACCCAGCATAATGTTATGAAATGCATCAATCTTTAGTAACAGGCCCTGTATAATACACAACACAGCATTGAAATTATTAGAAATATGCATTAAATCACAAAATGTTGTTCTGAGGAAGACATTCAAGTGCTCATGGAAATTATTCCCTGTTGGCTAAAGGTGGTGTTGCACAGGATGATTTTCATCGCAATGGCTTAATTAGATCACATGGTACATAACTTATTTAAGATTCGCCATATAGACAGGTAAGAAAGCAATAGGACACGTAGTCCCCTACGAGGCTTTCACACCCAACCCAACCCTCTGCAATAAAATCAAAACCTCAACCCAATTAAATGACATTACAGTGCCAACTGGTGACTAGCCAAAAATGTTTAGTCGCCAAATGACCAATTGTGGTCAACACATTTCGAGTTTCAAGCAACATGTGTTGCATATAGACATCACTTCTGCTGAAAAATGAGAACAGCTTCCAGTAATGGCAGACAAGATTTTACCAGACAGGTAAATTCTCCATACATTTTGTGGTTTAACTTGCTCATTTGGGACAATTGTTTTCTAAGATTGACCTATTGACACTAAAAAAGTGGCAAATCGAAATGGTATTTTTTTGTTGTAGTGCCACTTTAAAGAAAGCCAGTATTACTGATCAATAATAACCAATGATACTTCTGTGATGTCATTCTACTGTATGCATGCTCACATGTACTGTGTCATAGTGTAGTCCTCTGACAGCAAATTCAGGGTTGTACTTCATTCCTTCAATGCCTTTTGGATACTAGAAATGTGTAGAGCAACATATATAGTTAATACAACATGGTCTAGTTACCTTGAGTTATCATCATGTACAATGTATCATTACATATCAAACAGTAAATACCCTTATTATCAGCTAACTATATAATTTCATGAGCTATGATTGGTCAATGTGCAGTCCATAACTTCCTGTACGGACCTTCCATCTACTTCAAGTCTCAAAAAAATGAAGAAGCCATATAATGAAAACCTTAATATTACATTACTGGTATGTAACCTCTGTTGTTCAGTCTAAGTTATGGATCCTTGTCCCCCCCCCCCTTTTTTCTTACGACATGCACAATTTGCACTTGGGCCATAAAAATAGGAAAAAAACTTGGTCCATAACTTAAGGTACAGACCTCACACTCGGATAATAAGAGGTATTTATTTAACCGGAATAGTCCTTATTGAAAGGAGCCCTTATCAATAAGGAGCACTGATCTTTAGAGCATTACTATTTGCATTATGGCAGAGCTCCAACTTAACTTCTACATCCACCAGCAAATGTCTGTTAGTAGGATCTTTTTCCACCAGCAAAAATCTAGAGTACTGGCAAAATGAAATGACACATACATGTACATGTATACTCATATTCCATGTATGTTTTCACCATACAACTTTATAATTATGATCTACTTTTAATTGTGCATCAGGTCAACATTGAGCTTATAAACTCTTGTAAATATGACACAATTGTTTGAGGTTTTAACACTCCAAGTTCTTGCTTTGCACTTGGGCCTAGCCTGCAAATACAGCCATCTTGCATCACGAGCCACAATCAAAACACATCCCTGTTTCTGTGATTCGAGGCCAAAAATTCCAAACTGATGACATTCCATGGCCAGGATCTGGTCAAGTCATTTGATTGGCTAGTATGTCTAATTATCATATACAAGCCAATCAAATAATGAGACCAGATCCTGGCTGCATAATGTCATCATTTTACCTCAAATCGCAGACGAATCTCTTGGGGATGCGTTTCGATTGTGGCTCCCGGTGCAAGACGGCTGTATTCGCAGGCTAGCTAATTGGGCCATAAAAAAAGGGGGAAAACTTGGTCCAAACTTATGGTACGGACCGAGCAAACAAAGTTAATAAGAGGTAGGTATTCACTTACTCCATAAAGATCCAGGAGGTTGCCAACAGCCAAGTCATAGATGAGGAAATGCAGGGCATTTGAGTATGATGCCAGTGTATAGTCATAGTCAAATCCATAGACATCAATGTACTTCAAACTCAGCTCATTATTTGCAAAAATACCTTGTTCCTCAATATTAGTATGTTGAAAGGACTCTGAGGAAATGACAAAGTTGAGAAATAAATTGAGATTCAAAATAAATCATATACCTGCCCTGGAAGCCATTACTTAACTATGCACATGCATAACCTGCGCTTTAATGTTGTGAAATTCTTAGTGATTGAGCTCTTAGCTTGCATTTATTTGGAAAAATTATTCGATCAAAAAGATAAAAGTTTTCACTGATCGAAACTTTTTTACAACTCTTTCACATGTAGTTGAGAAATACACACCAGGATAACAACAATACTTTGTCTAATAACAATAATAATAATAACAACAATAGACTTAGTAATAATAATAATAATTTATCCAGGGCGCTCACATCACCAGAGTGTTTTTCAGTGAGACCCTGCAAATAATAAGTCAAATAAAAAATGGTAATAAAAAATAACAACAGTTAAAAAAAAGCTACCCATATTAGACAGTATTATAAACTAATTGAGATTTTGAGACGCCGATACCGAATTATATTGCCGGCCAGTTGGGAGAAAATATATTCTGTATTGGGTGGAGTCGCGCCCAATACAGAATATATTTTCTCCCAACTGGCCAGCAATATAATTCGGTATCGGCGTCTCAAAATCGCAATTAGTTTTGTATCACGATTCAACAATTAAGTCGTGAATTGTTAAAAGAAAGAAGAGAATGAAGCACCAAACTTATGCTGATCGTAATTTCAATTCTCAAAAGCACCTTAGTATATCTATGGCAACGGTTTCACGGCTTGAGTGGCAAAAACTTTCGCGACATGTTTTGAAATCTCTTCAAAAATTGTGAAAATTGTACTTTTAGCGGATAAGAGCGTTAGATTTCTGACGCAAACTACAATGCCAACCTTACCTTTAGGATTGAATAATTGGTATCTTGTAATTTACAGTGTTTTGAAGGTGAAATTGTAGAAATCTTGCTGTTGAACAAATGACTTTTGAACTTGACCTGGAACCCATGTAACTGCAAGGGCTCGCGCAAGAGCCAATCAGAGGCTGGTATTCTGAGACGCCAATACCATGTTATATTGGCGTCTCAAAAGTAAACAAAATGATCAGTGAATCGTGATACATTAAAAAGTTTTAACAAAAAGCTATATTTACATAATTTGTCTTCAGTCGTTATTAGTTAAAACAAGTTTCTTAACATAAAAAAGATTTGATTTCCTGCAACATTACTATTTTTAAATATGTTAATAGCCTCATTGACTATGACTTTAATACATTTATAAGAAATAGCAATGTTCACTCTTATAATACCAGAAGAAAATGACTTCCATCTTCCAAGAATAAAAATAAAGTGGAATTACGGCAAGCAACGCCTTGTATATCGCGGTCTCAATGAATGGAATGAGCTAGATAAATCGCTACAATGAAATAGGCAACGCTTTACATGTGTAGCCCAACCAAGTACAGCCACTTAAGGCTTTTGTAGATGATGAGAAACTACGTAAATTAAGAATTATTTTCAGTTGGCTGCCTTGTTCTGTAATAACTGGGGTTCATCCAAAGATTGGTTAACCCATCCAAGCATGGTAAAAGTGTTTTCTTTACAACAACTGGCCAGTGTCTTGTTTTCTGATTCGCTGATTGCCACTGGGAATAAGAGGACATACCATAGTATGACATGCAAGATTGATTGTATGATATTATTAGCTAGCGCACATGCTAGAATCATTTCCCCCTGCAATTTTTCTTGTCTTCTTGACTTGCTTCACTATTTTTCCATTGCTTTTGTAAAAACAAGCTAAGTTACAATAGTTTACCATGGTGCCATGTTATGTCTGAGGCTTAGGCACCTCGTGAAATCCACAAAAATGTTGCTGATGATGCGATATGATGTGGTAAATGTGGTAAATTCAGGACATACTGTACCATGGCAAACTGTCATAAATTTGTTAAACTGATAGAAGACTTAATACAATGTGAAACAATTTTGGTCAGACCTTAGATTGACATCTGATATACATTGTACGATCGCATGTTAAAGATTTTGTGTCACTTTGTAACTGGGGGCAGTGGATTCTTTTCCCCTACCAGTTCACAAAGCGATTACAAAAGAAAGGGAGGAAAAGAACCTCTGGTAGCAGGCAAGCGCTTCATTGATTGGACACCCCAATATAATATTCTCCACAGCTCCACACAATATGCTGTGTCATGGTCAAACACATGTCACCCCACCCAGCAGCTCATACATGTACAGGTGTATTTGTATAGCTTTTATATGGGAATATTAACTGTACATTGTTCTGTTTGATGATAAAATGATTACCAAGACACCACAGCAACTTAATAGAGAGCTTAAGCACCAGACAATTCTGAGTCATGGATGGCAACCGAAGTAATATTTTCCTTTTTTGGTGCATTTTGATGTAACGCGACGTCACAATTAAACATTAAATCAAGAGTCTCCTTGTCCGTGCTGATTGGCGAGAAACATGTACCAGGTTAATAAGATTTTACCGCCATTTTCAATCCAGTCTTGTCTTGGTCTTGTGACATCTGTGTTGTCAAAAGTGTCTGGTGCTTAAGCTCTCTAATAATTGAAATCTTCTGTGCATAGATGAGAAGCTCTGCAAGAAGACGCAACTTTAATATGGCTCTATCTTATGGCATACATGTACATGGGGCATTTCACTGAGTTTCTGTCCTGGGGGTGGGGCATTTACCAGCAAAGAAAAGTTGGGGAGGGGGGGGGGGGGATTGCTGGGGGTGGGAAGGGAGGGGGGGGGGGGCATATATTACATTGTATGAGTCCGTACAGTATTCGGTAATGGTGTTTATATAGCTATACTTACTGCCACATCATCCAATAGATCTGTGCCAACCACAGATCTATTGGTTCCTGACACAAAGCGGCCTTTTGAAATCATGTTTGGTACATTAGCATAACAATTGTGATGTTTATCAACACAAAGTATCGCTATATGTAAAGGAATATTGTCTTCTAAAAAAATTATCATCTCGCACCAACCTCGTAAAAGCTCATCACAACTAAATGAACCAACTTACGAACACGGTGAACATATAAAATTGCTAACGAAAAAACAGGTGATAAAAGCGTTGATAAAAGCGCACTTTCAGAAAGTGTAAACTTTAAGTCAATATACCTTCTATTCCTCTTTTCCTTTCTGTATAAAGGCTTTGGAGCTCCTGAACACTTTTGTTTTCCCTTACGACATTCAGTAGTCGTTTCTGGCTCAACTGCGGCGTTCTTCTCGGCAGTAATTTGTAACTGAGAGTGAGAAGGCTGCAAAGGCGTCCAGAGGCCGCCATGTTTGGACGCCCGCAATATGTGGCTTGCGGTAGCGCGTGTGGGAAAAGCGCTCCCGTCTCTCCCCCAGGGCCTCCCCACTTGCTACTTTTTGTCAGCCGAAGGTATAAAACTAATAGTGGCGGAGGAAGTGAGCGGACGACCTCATACCGTCTAAAAATCAGGCTAAAGGCAAACATCACTTTCTATTTTATATTAAAAAATTAGTCTGCTTGACGGAGAAAAGTTGGCAAATAATATTACACTGGCGCACAATCAAACATAGATGTTTCCATGGTTTCCACGACCCTGCCTTACCCGACTTACCCGCAAATTTACCACGGAAAAGCACCAGTCTCCCAAGGTACCAAAGTGAGTTTCGTGCAGAGGTTGTTGATTCCAAAATGCGGGTAGTTTTCCTCTGTAAAGGGAGTAGAGGTGATATAGGACCTATTCTTTCATTACTGCTGGGCTACAAGTAAGTATGAGTTGACGGATTTCAAAAAATATTTTACCTTTAATAGGAAATTTGAGTGCATTTTCGAACCAACAAAATTTTGGTCGTTCTTTCCCGGTTCTTTCCTACATTTGTGTCAAGTCATGATTTTTATTTGTTTGTTTTATTGTGGACGTTCGAGGTATTTTGATAAAAGCTTAAACATATCGTTTACATCGCTAGCGCACTCTAGTTTGTTGAGTCTGTGTTGATGGGACACCATGAAGAGCAGAATAAATAATTAACAAACCTTTACTATAGTCTAGCTAGTGCAGCTAGTACTTTAAATCTTGATTTTCTCGTACTTAATCTTAAATACATCTTTTAGTGATTCATATTAAGGCTTGATCGTTTGGTAAAGGTTGAATATGATTGTGTTTCTGCATAAAAAGGTATTTGTACGGTTTTACTTTCTTTTGTTTATCATTTCAATGATTAAATTAAGTAAGTTTATATACGTACCATATTAACTCTCAGCAGACGTACAGCCTGTTCGCAGTATTTAATCGAGTATAATTTCATGTACATGTATATATCTATATCTATATATATGAAATTGCACGCTAATACAAGCAGCATTTAGTTGAGTTCCATGCAGGAAAAGGATTGAAGAACTTGAATTATAAGAGACATTAATGCTAGACATGTATAATATAATATGTAAATTTAATAGGTATATAAATGCAAGCATGTACTGGTAGACTCTTGCTGACACTTTGTTGACCATGGGATATTTCCAATTCCTCGATATCATGTCAATCAGTCTCCCTTTAATGATTTAACTAGGTATCTACCAGTAGTAGGACATAAAATATGTTACATAATTTTGATGCAGGCTGTATATATATAGTCATGTCTGTCCTGGAATTAATAATATTGGATCATTGTTAATGTGGAGGAGCTGATCTGCACAAAATTAAAACAAATTATGACAGGAACTTGTTGTGATTAAGGCATGCAATGTGGTATGACTATTTTGCAATTAAGAAAGGAACAGTCCTAGCATCCCCAAGTTTTGACTGTTAATTAAATTGAAATCAAGGTCCGTTCAAGCAAAATATCTAGAAATTTCAACACCCCAACTTTCCAAAATTGTTGATTTATATAGGAAGGTGCTCTTTAATATGATGCATGGTGGTTAATATATTTTCATGTTAGAGATCCCAGTTTGCTGATCTAAAAATGTCAGCACATGTGAATAAGATGTATTTGAAATTTAATTATTTACAGTACTTCATGGTTTAATTGCCAAGTAATTCTTTAAAAGTGTTATTCTTATAAGTGTCTTCTTCGATTAAGCATTCCCCTGAACGTGAAGTTTGGAATATTTCAAGCTCTGGCCCATCAGGCACTTGAGCAATTGAAACTCATGCAAATCACATGCTGTTCTGATCTACATGTATATCATTAATCAAACCCTGCCAAAACCCATGACTATAATTTTTTATATGTAAGCTATATATATATATATATATACCTTCTATTCCACCCACCAGTGATGTGAATGCAGGATAATTAGCTCTATATTTATTATCATACGACCTACAATAAAATAATGCTTCACATATTTTTGTTTTATTTCTCCAGGAATAATACACCCAGTGACTCTTGTGTCCTGGCAACCCACTTGTCCCACAAGAAGAAGTTTGGTCATCTTTTGCAGCAATATGGCATTGAATTTGTTGCGCTTGATGATCCTACTGATTTCAAGTCGGAACCACCATCCATGCAAAGAATTGAGGTTGGGATTTTATCTTCTGTTAAAATTAAAGTCTCTAGACATCACTTTTGAAATACTGATACTCAGTCTCATGGCATCACTAATTAACAAATGATCAACCTTGTCACAAGAAAGGCCTGGCTGCTACGCTAGTTTGTGATTTTATTCCAAAAATTGCAAAATAAGAGATGTTTACAAGTATTGATTGGATGGATGCTTGCCCATGGCCACCCAATACATAGAAATATCTCTTATTTTTGTGACTTTTGAAAGTGCACCATATGGTAAATATCCAGTGTTCTTGCAAAACATCCACAAACATGATAAACTTACTCATTTTGATGTGCTCTTTGTGGTTGGCATATGTGTATATTACACATACATGTTTTAGATTACAATGTATCTTTAGAAACTTGACACCTGTCCATTTTCTATTAATAATTTATATACTTCAATAACTTAATAAGAATGTTTGTCTCATTTTAGTTGCAGGTCGGCAGTGGCAGAGGATTTTCTAGCAGTGAGCGGCAGGATAGAGTTACTGAAATGCACAGTAGTCTGAGGGCATGCAAGGGTGCTGATGCCATTGTATTTAACTTGTTTGCCTGTGAAGGATGGTATATTGCACAACACTTAAGGGTGCCATGTGTTGCTGTATCACCCTTTGCTGTGACCAGGTATCAAGGCCTTGAATTTATATTATTGTATAAGTAAGGAACCAGCCATTAATTAGTGTTGAGTGGTGGCAGGTGGCTTGTTCTGATACAAATGAAAAATACCCTGCCCCAATTTTGGTTACTTCCCCCTCCCCCCCCAAAAAGGAATCACAAACTGTCTTTATTAAAATACATTCGCCCAATTTGTTTTTGCTCAGTAAGAATTGGTAGCCATCATTTGTCACTAGCCCCCTCTAATTAATGACCCAAGTCCCTAAGAATTATTTCCAAATCATTTGATATATAATGCACAATCATTCACTTAACTGATCTTGAGAATGTTGAATACGAGAATGTATAGATAAAGTATAGATAATACATGTATATAGATAATATGCAGATAAGGTGTAGATAAGCTATATGAGGTATTTGCCTGTATGTATAAGGTGTAGATAAGATAATAGATACATGTATTTGCCTATATATATAAGGTGTAGATAAGATAATATATAGACAAGGTGTATATGTTGCAGACTGTTCAAATATGATCTCAGTTCAATTATTTTGAACCAGTACAATTATCAAGATTATAAAAATATATCCACCCTCCCTTCCCCCTGTCTTTTCCTACCTCTCTCTTCCCTTATTACTTCCTTCCGCTATCCCGCCCTCCACAAAGTCTCCATACATGCAGTGCTACATTGCTTTAATTAACTATACTAATTACCATATTGAATTACCATACCGGATCTGTTGGCCAGAGACATAACCACTGGACCACCGAGTGATCGATGTGAAACCCCTGAACTTATTTACCATATATGATAGTGCTACTAGTACCCAGTCCCTCGCAATGTAATAAATTTGCATAAATGCAGTAAACGGTAAAACAATTTTTTTACTACCTGTAAGTCAATCCAAAAAGATTCCTAGAATTTTTTTTAACCATTTTCTTTTTTCTTCCTTTTTCTTCTTTTTCCCTTTTACTTCTTCTTTGGGTTTTAGGGCTAACTCACTACAGTAAACAACAGAGAAACGTAACACTTCTTCAATGGTCCTGTGAACTAATACAAATCCTAGTACTACATTTGAAAACACCCTAACCCACAGGCAGCCCAATCTCATGATTTGTGTATTTATATGCTTACAAATATCGCTTGAATAGTTCATATTATAAATCCTTCCAAAACATGTATGTTAGACAAATAAATACACAACTTCACCCTACAATGTTTCAGTTGTGGTTATTCATAGCTCTGAGCTCTTCCAGGGTCATTTCCACTGGGTTTTTTTCGAACCCCTTTCCCTCACCTCTTAATAAAAGGTTAGGACCAACCATCAAATAGCCTCGGTCTGATGAAGGACGTGGAAATGGGCGACAAATTGTTCGATTCCTCCAGAATATGGTATTGCTGGATCTTAAAATTCAGGTTGGAATGAGTTCATTTATCATTCTATAGCTTACCGTAGTTTCGAGTTATTTGGAGTAAGCAAAGTGTGATTTTCGTGGCAAAGATTACAGGTTATGCATCGTATATTTGTCGGTTGTCTCCAGCCTTTTCCTTTTATTAGGAGGTGAGGGAAAGAGGTTCGAAAAAAACAGCGGAAACGACCTTAGAAGAACTCAGAGGTATGAATAACCACAACTGCAACATTGTAGGGTGAAGTTGTGTATTTATTTGTCTAACATACATGTTTTGGAAGGATTTATAATAATATGAACTATTCAAGCGATATCTGTAAGCGTATAAATACACAAATCATGAGATTGGGCTGCCTGTGCCTAACCGTCCACAATGGGTGTTCACTAATTTAGGGTGTTTAGAGCTAGTCACTAATTTAGGGTGTTTAGAGCTATAGTCACTAATTTAGGGTGTTTAGGGCTAATAAGTCACTAACACAGACTATAATCCTCCTTTAATAACCATGTTAGCTAATCTAAACCCTACCCTACATTTAAAAACACCCTAACCGTCCACAATGGGTGCTCACTAATATTGGGTGTTTACAGAGCTAGTCACTAATTGGGTTTTTAGGGTTTATTATTAAAGTCACTAAACGGATAAATATAATGCTTCTTCAGGTTAGGGTTAGGGTTAGGGTTTAATAATTTGAACTAGTTCAAAAATTTTTGAACTGAGATCATATTTGAACTGCAATATATACATATAAGATATAGATAAGGTATAGATAAGTCATAGATAAGGTGTAGATAAGGTATAGATAAGGTATAGATAAGATATAGATCGATTTATAAGGCATAGATAAGGTATAGGTAAGGTGTAGATAAGGTACAGATAAGGTGTAAGATAAGGTGTAGATAAGGTGTAGATAAGGTGTAGATAAGGTATAGTAAGGTGTAGGTAAGGGATAGATTAGGTGTAGATAAGGTATAGTAAGGTGTAGATAAGGCATATATAAGGTGTAGATAAGGTATAGTAAGGTGTAGATGAAGCATATATAGATAAGGTATAGATAAGGCATAGATAAGGTGTAGATAAGGTATAGTAAGGTGTAGATAAGACATAATATATAGATAAGGTATAGATTGATAAGATATAGATAAGGTGTGGATAATATATAGTTAAGGTATAGATATAAGGCATAGATAAGGTATAGTAAGGTGTAGATAAGGTGTAGATAATATATACTTAAGGTATAGAGATAAGGCATAGATAAGGCATAGATAAGGTATAGTAAGGTGTAGATAAGGCATAGATAAGGCATCTTATCTACACATCTATATCTTATCTACACCTTATCTACACCTTATATATACCTTATCTACACCTTATTTGAATATTATCTACACCTTATATATATATTATCTTCTATGTCTTATCTATACCTTACCACTACATGTACCTTATCTACACCTTATCTATGCCTTATCTATACCTTATCTGCACCTTATCTGTACCTTATCTACACATTATCTATATATTGTCTACACCTTATCTATTCCTTAACTATATATTATCTATATATTATCTATGCCTTATCTAATAGATAAGGTATAGGTAAGGTATAGATAAGGTATAGATAAGTATTCATTATTTATCGCAGGACCCCTCCAGTGACATTTGAGAGCAAGTTTCTTGATGCATACCCAAACCTTTACCAAAGACTGAGAGAGGCTCCTGAAGGTAATCACATTTGAAAGGAGAACCTGACACAAAATAACCACAAAAATAGATTTCCATAATTATTTAGCCTGCGTCGCATCCGAACTGAACCCTGGTTAAGTCCGTCTGCGAATTAACGAACGAAAGCTTGGCCCCCAGCGGAGTAGCACGATTATATCCTCTGATTGGTTTTTGATAATGCTCATTCTTACACGTCTTCTGACTGGCCATTCAACTGTCACCAGCCTCGGAGATTGTTATGATGGGCAGTTCATGTCAGAGGCCGCTCGGTTGAAACTGTTCGTTTGCATGTGAGTCAGCTGTTTACTTTGGAATTTCTCACCCCAGACGAGCTCAGTCGTCATTTCCCTGTTTTACTATCGGAGAAGGTTAGGTTTATTTCAGTTTCGGGTCAGGTTTTGAAGTAATGTAACATAATGGCTTGCTGTGGTTTAGTGCCACATGAAAGGAAACTTGCAGAACACATTAAATAGAATCTGTCACGACAAAATGCTCGTTCGAGGAACACACAAACAAATCTCCCATGCAGCTTGGAAAGATCTAGTATGTGCCACATCTGAACTCATCTCCGGTCAACCGGCTGCTCTTGTTCTAGCAAACAAATCTTGATTTCAAACTGATATTCAGTACAGATGCCATTGCTTTTCTCATAAATGACATGTTTAAAAGCCGCCATATTTTGAAATGTAAATTGCCGTATGTCGCACTGGTGACAGTTGAATGGCCATTCAGATGACGTGTAAGAATGAGCATTTGTAAAAACCAATCAGAGGAGGGTACATACATGTATAATCATGCTACTCTGCTGGGGTTCCAAAACAAGCTTTCGTTCGTTAATTCGCAGACGGAGTCTAGTTTCATACATATAGCTTTTAATTTGCTGCCTAGACTTGATTAAATTTTGATTGACGGTCGGCTAAATACAATTTTCCAAACATGGCTTAAAACTTTGAGGGTCACACTTCAACGAAAATGGTAATAATCATTACTGATAATAATTATAGCCTGCGTCGCATCCGAACTGAACCCCGGTTAAGTGACTAGACTCTGCATTTGATTGACAGTCGGTGAAATGCAATTTTCCAAACAAGACTTAAAACTTTCAGGGTCGCACTTCAACGAAAACAGTAATAATCATTAAGTTGGTCCTGCTCCAGAATGAAAGCCATAGAAATTGGGTGCTCTGATTGGGTGGTGACTGGTCTGGTTTTGTTCTCATATGAACCAGCTGATCCCAAAGTTTTTATAATCAAAATTTTTCATGAGATTCTGACGTAAATGTACCCCAGCATTGAATGCCTTGTATTGAAAGCCTTAGAAAAGGGGAAAACTGCTGAAGATTGCCAGTGAGCATGTGCTCTTTGATTCACTCAGATCAAGACTGACAAATGTTTTGCTTTTGTACAAGTGAGTGACTGAATTATCAACACCAACGAATAACATAACTTATAACCCATCAAATATTTTCTCTCACACATTGAATGCATCACGTGACCCGATTTTCTCGCTGCGAGTGGGAAATATCAGCGAATACACCCCCTGTGAGCATATAAGCGTGCATCAAAAAAAATTGAAGGATGATAACAACAATAATTACCTACATTGTGGCATAGAAATATGCCCTGTTATTTGTCCTCGGGAACTGTTCTCTTCTCGGAACAGATAATGTCCGCAGATGAAATATCAGGGCATATTTCTACGCCACAAATAGGTTATTGCATTTATAAATTGATAAGGAAAAAATAAAAACGTTATTTTCCGGCCTTAGTTGGTCTGTAAAGAGAAAGCTTTGCCCTCTGTCTTGAAAATGACCCTCTTGGCGGTTAAAAAAACATATTTTTCCCAATCATGTGTGGTTTCAGGTTGTGTGTCGTATGCCGATATTGATCACTGGATGTGGCGTCTCTATCTGGATGACTTTGGCGAGTTCTGTGATTCCCTCGGCCTTCCTGTTTGTCCATTTGCTGAGATCACTCCTGATAACCCATTGCCACCACCCACACCATTGTTATATGGCATCAGTCCTACTGTGCTAGTGAAACCCAACTACTGGCCTGAAAGGTAATTAGATACCCTGGGTGGTACTTAGATACCCTGGGTGGTACTTAGATACCCTGGGTGGTACTTAGATACCCTGGGTGGTACTTAGATACCCTGGGTGGTACTTAGATACCCTGGGTGGTACTTAGATACCCTGGGTGGTACTTAGATACCCTGGGTGGTACTTAGATACCCTGGGTGGTACTTAGATACCCTGGGTGGTACTTAGATACCCTGGGTGGTACTTAGATACCCTGGGTGGTAATTAGATACCCTGGGTGGTAATTAGATACCCTGGGTGGTAATTAGATACCCTGGGTTCCAGAGGCACGAAGAAATAAAAGGAGAAGGGAGAGAAGAAAATGAAGAGCCTTTGGTGTTATCCATTGCGAACATTAGGTTCAGAATTTGAATCTGTTGCAACCGTGGCTGCTGGATGTAACAGTAATTTTCATTGGCTCACCAATGGCCCAGCAAAACTGGTTTGACGTTTTTTCTTGATTTGCCAAACTCAGTGCATGGAAGTGAGATTCTCAACTGATAACACCAGACGCTCTTCTCCTCTCTCTCTCTCTCTCTCGGGTAGTAATTAGCAGCAGTGATTTTGTTACATCTGTGTTTTGCATTATTTACACACAAAAGTGAAAAATATGCAATTGCAAGTGTCTATACTAGGTGCACATATTATTTAACAACGAGAGCCCATCTGGGCTTTCACTCCGGCCACTATATATACATCATTGCAGTCAGACACTCTTTTAAGGTGAGCACACAGCAGGATACATTTTGCATGTCCCTTAGTATGTCCTACCTTTATGGATGAAGGGGTACATGGGTGTTACTGCAGTGTGTCCCACCTTTATGGAGGAAAGGAATTGTTTTTAGTGGTCAATGGATGCACCATTAGAAATGTGAAGGGGGCGATAGAACTTCCTCAAGATGCACGTTTTTCTTTGGCCCCTTGGTTGTGCAAGGCATTTTTAAAATAGATTTTATTTCAGAAATCGTTTTTTAATACCCTTCAGATTTTTATAATATATAAAATGTATATGTACTACTACTACTAACAGAGGAGAGAGTCAATGTATTTAGCATGGTATTGCTATAATTGGGGACAAATTCATTTACTCTATATCTATACGACTATATCATTCCACTACACTTGAGGGTGGTCACTACCAGAGATTTGGTTGCATTCTCAGTGTATTTCTCAGCAAATATTAGCTTTTATGCATTTTTTAAAAGTAAAAAGAGTTTGTACTCTTTCTCTTCATATTTATTTATTTATTAACACTGTATTAATTGTATTACTATATATATGCCAGCGTATATATTGTAAATAACTTGACCAAATGGAATAGTTTGTATAAGTTCATGTCCTGCGACCTACTAATTTAATTTCAATTCCATGTAAACTGGCTCCTGGCATTTTTAACTTCTCAGGTATTTCAGTATTCAGTATTCCAGTACCCTCAGTAAATATGTACTTTTTCTTACCATTAATTTGTCACACTTGTAAACTTTGTAAGGGTATAATTTATTGTTATTGTTGTTGTAATCTCTCCACCACCACCAACATCTAACGGTTTTAATCCCAAGCAAGAGAATCTGGCTGTTAACCTAAACATATCAGCACTTATTGAATCAAAAAGACCTGTTCAATGTCATTAGAGAGCATGATTTCGCAGTGATACTTTTTATGATTCAGATTTTTGGAGAGAACTGCTCGGGTATGTGAAATGGTTGGAGATATTGTAGTATGAAAATTACATTTTCATCTGGTTCGCTTTGGCTTTTAGTTACCGTACCAGGCGCGGATCCGGAAAAAAATCTGACCAGTTTCCGACTTCCCAACTCAAACTCCAAAATTGGAAATTATACTGAACCCCCCCCCCCTCCCCCTCTCTCAAAGAGAGTTTTAATCGAATGTTAAGGTTACTAAAAAAATCTGGAAATTTTGACCGGTTTCCGTAAACTGGTGTAAACCGGTCTGGATCCGCGCCTGCGTACAGACTTTTCGACGTGATTTTACAAACAAATTATTTCTCCATTTAAAAAAAAATATCTCTGATTTCTCTCTTCTCCGTCCTTACGGCTTTATTTTCTAACTCGCCTCACTTTTCTGCTTTTTCCTAAAATTCGTTTAAGTAATTAAGATGTGCTTGCGACTCGTTTTATGACAATGAGTGTTTGCAGCACGTCTCTGTGTACATGTGATTATGTACGCGTACATGTCTGGTTCTTCGACTCAATAACATTTGCAATTATCTTCTACTGGCATGTCTGCATTCTTCCAGAGATTGACGTATATAATCATGATCAGAAGGATAACACTGGATATAAATAGACTTGGTAAAAAAGTACACTGACTATCGCAAAAAATCGACAAAGAAATGCAGATATAAACACGCAATGATTTCAACCTCACCGTACCTTCATGACCTGACAAGACACTGTTCGGTTTCACTTTCCCTCTCAGCTTTGCTCTTGAGTTGAAGTTGAGTTTGGCTTTGTTAAAGACTTCTTATTCAGTTGTATGGTTATTGTGCAGTATATTTGAGTATACCAATCCACAGAGATTCAAATAACAAAGCCGTGGCGGAAGAGAAGCTTAAACAAGAAATATTTTGTCCTCCTAGAACAACACAACATCTTGCCATTTCTATCGAAGAAGCCTTTGGTTTCAGCAGCAAATCAACACGCTAAATTCCAATTCGATATGTGGAGCTTTCATCATACAGCCCTTTCAGGTCGTCGTCTCGTATATTAATTCACTGGCCATCTGGATAAAAAACGCGATCCTTCGGCTCCGACAAGAGCGCCAGTTGAAATATTCTGAGCCTGTTGGAAGGCTTTCGCACGAGTGAAGTTAAATAAAACATTAAACTGCTTACATTTGAGAGATGGGACTCCAAATTAGAGAGAAATTTCCTCGCGGGTCCACCATCTTGATTTTACTGTATTAAATTGTGTAAATAAATTAAACTGGCGAGTGTTACGTGACCAGCACAGTGCAATCTGATTGGTGGAGAACTTGAAATTTAATACATGGGCAGAAATTTTGCTGCATGAAACAAAACAAAATAACGGCCTGCAGATTAAGACTCGTGCCTGCCACAGGCAGCCCGAGTAATTAGAGTAAGATTTAACAAAGAGATAGTAAGACCTGCTAAACTGCCTTGTAGCTAATGATGCTATCTATACTAGTGTCTATACTAGGTGTACATGCTATTTCACAATTAGCTCAAAGTTTCTATTTAACAAATATATGTCATTTTGCCGTGAGTCTGCCCTCTTATAGATGTACGAATGACGTCACAACGAGAACAATGAAGTGCATCACGAGACGCAGTCGAGTAACTGATGTTCTCATCACGTTGTGACGTCATCTGTACATCTGTAAGAGGACAGGCAAAATGACATATACTTGTTTTATACAATATTTACCGAACTTTCCCAACAAAATAGAGTGCGTGTGACATTGACTTTATTTGTGCATCTGTACTCTAATAGGTTATGGCTATCGACCAATCAGAGCACGTGTTTGCCCTGTTTATTGTATAAACGTGACGTCATCTGTGCATCTGTACTCTAATAGATCATGGCTGTCGACCAATCAGAGCACGTGTTTGCCCTGTTTATTGTATACCACAGACTATATAGTGAGCAGCTTAGTCCATCATAGTTGCAGGATTTCAGTGTGTTAGAACAGTGGCTGGTTTCTACTAAATACGGCTGGATGACCACATCCAATATTTTAATAATACAATAAATCAGACTAGTTTTAACACTGATTGTACACTGATCGTATGTACTACGATAAACACAAAGTACCGTTCACATGTACATTTGCTCATTGTAACTTTTTTTGTCATTTTTGTTCTGGTTGTGCATTACTGTAATTATTATGATCGTCGTCACCATCAGTATCTTTTTTCCAGTGTTTTTATGTGCGGTTACTGGTACTCTGAGACTCCAAACGAAAGCCTTGATGACATAAACGTCCTTCACCCCTCCCCCCAGAGTCCTTCTTCGACCCTTTCAGAATTCCTTTCGACCCTGGAGCACCATCAAGAGAGACCGTTGTACATTGGATTTGGGTCCATGGAGGAGTTGGGGTTTTTCTCAAGTCTGGACTGCGTGGAACTTATTGGCATCATTAATGAAGGTAAGTTTTTGTATTCAATCTTGTTCTTGTGATTTGTTGTAAAGACTTTGAAATGAGGTGACATTTAACCATCATACTCATGTGTGCCTACGTTAAACAGCGAAGATATCCACGTGACCATCTGAACATGTCTAGAAAATGGACCAGTACATACCGAGGAAATAGAGCAGATTTCGTACGAGTGGGTCAATCTACAGCACTGACTACCGGCACGGTTACTGCATGCCGTTACTTTGAAATGGTTTCCTATTGTTTTTGTCCTGCTGATCCAATCAAATTACAGAGTTACGGTATAGTAAGTTACAGTACGGTTACGGTAAGGCTACGCACATGCCGTAGTTCGTCCCACTCTATATGTGCACTAATAAAGTAGACACAAACATACTTTTTATAGACTTTATTAAGCTACTCCTTTACGGGTTATTCTGTAACTTAAAGGGGCCGTCTCACCCACAGTGCTTAGCGTGCTTTTGTTATTGTTTATATCCGGGACTTTGTCCCTTTGTTCACGGCGGGAACTTCACGAACTAAGCGTATTCTTTATGTTGGTGACATGATAATTTTGATTTGAACATGGCTGACCTCATAGTACCTTACAAGTTGAATGTGAAGCCAACAAAGTGTTATACAGCAGTACTTGGCTGTACTTTAACATTTACCGCTCACCCGTCGCTGCTATAAACAGAGAACACTCTCTCCGGATAATACTAATAATTATGAAGGCGAGAGGTTTCTCTGGGGTTTCTCCTCTCGTTTTATTTTTACTTGCAGACAGAGAGATATCTGCTAGCAGGTAATCTCGTTGCTGGCAGTAGCAGAGAACCAGTTCAAGAGAGAACAGTGAACGAATTACAGCTCGTTTCAATGGGAAATTATTATCACGGCGGCTCTGTTGTCAAATTTCGTGCGAGTATAAAATTTGATCGATCCGGTGAATCCGAAAATCTCGGCGAAATTACTGTTTGAAAGCACAGGGAGCCCAGGCTCACAACATGAAGACAATATAAGGATTTGTATGAAACTTTATCGCTAGTATATATAGCTGATGGAAAATGATAATAAACATCCATTAAAGTTTACATACCACATCAAATGTTGTCCAGCTGTCGTTTCTTGTCTGTCTTGGAGCCTTCAAGCCGCATTTCAGCGAGAATTTTTTTTTTAGTTCACCTCTACCAAAAAAATCACAAGGGTGCACACTCGTACACTCGACAGGCCGACGAAAAAACGCCATAAATCAGCTTTAACGGATCCCAGTCGCTCAAAAACCTCACTCGAGTGTAGATCGAAGATTACTTTTCCAAGGTAGCGTGCTTTCCCTCCCTAGCGTTTCTCCATCGCTTTAAGAAGACGGAAATATTATCACAAAGTTTCAACTTTTCGCTACCGAGTATGCTTGTGCGCTCACGTCGAGGCACACAACCGCCATCATGCCTTTCATGAACAGCGCACGCTATGATTGGTCGCTAGTCGTCATGGAAATGAGACTCAATTCTCCCGTCGGGGAAGGTTAAAGAACGCTTTTTTTTTTGCTCTGACGAAGGGCTAGCGCTCGAAACGTCAGCTGCTACTCGCTTTCCACGGCGGTTAGCATACCTCAATCGACTTTAGTTGATTACATACCAGTGTTTATCTTCCCCGCCGACGCAGACCAACACTAGTTTTTACAGGAACTAGTTGCCTATCGTAACGAAAGCAACAGTCGTGACAAAACTCAACTCGCCTTGGTGGCCAAAGGACACTTTGCAAAACTTCCGCCAATCGGAAACAGCCGATATTTGTTTACAAATTTCAAACGGCGCGGAGGGAAAATGTCCGCGAAGGGTCCAACTTTTTCTTTCTTTGTAACGACTCAAAACACACTGGAACTCTAAACTAAAACTCCAAGTGTGAAATGAATTCTCAAGAACAAACGCCATTTAAAATTATTGAGAAACTAGGCTGCATTATGTGTTACTCTGTAATATTAGTGCCGCTCAAGATACCTCGCGCGCTGACAGAAATTAAAAGCCGAAATACGGGGATAAAGTTCAGATATTATCTCGGAACTTTTCTGAGCTAGAGTCGAGTATTCCCCGCTCAGTACTTGTGTAGAGTATGTTTTGGAGACCTTAAAAAATGCACAAACTTAGTACATAGGACTTAAAGAATTGTAAAACTCGTTTGATGCAGCGATTTTCAAGTGAATTGTGATCGCAGAGTTAAACGCGTAAACGTGGCCTGAGTCAGACGTGATTTCCTCTCTTATAATTCTTTTAACATGGAGTTGTCCGTCTTTTCTTCTCCGATAAAGGCAGCACTAATTTTCTTTGAAGTAAGAATGGCTACCTGGTCTTGCATAGGCAAAGAAATGACTGAACATTACGGGTTTCGCGACCTTCGAGCTTGCTACAAGTAACGATTTCCCAAGTGACTTTCCAAACCCGGTGCGTATGCGTACTGACACAGTGTCTTCACCCAAAGCTAACTCTCTTACTGCTTCCTTGTGTGAATCCTTGAATTATTCGAAAGCAAACTTTTCCAAAGCAAATTTAAACGCATTTTGGAATTGCAATCCAAAGCTTCTGGTCCAGCTTTGAAAACTTTACAATATAAACTAGAAGTAATCATAGATTATCAAAGTGCGTTCGACATATATTTTTGTAAGAGAAAGGCCTGGGCTCCCTGTGGTGACACAAATGATAATCCACACCCTTTATTGCTACAGTGGTGTGGACTGTGTATAGACCCATTTGAAAAATGGCCACCAAATTAAAAAGCTATTGTCCTGGTAACATGAACACGAGGCTAGTTAGTCCACACAAAAGCTTTTGAATTACGTGTAAGCGAGGCTAGTCTAAAACAATAGTTAGTTAAATTGACGCCATTTTTCAAATGAATCTATAAACAATTAATATCCTGATCAAAAAATGTCTTTAAATAAATGTAAACAATTTTGAATGTCTTGACTTATAAGTTATTCAAGGGGATGAACCCCTTGAATAACTAGTTCAGTTAAATAGGTAATCAAATGACTGGAAATCAATGTGGATCTTGAGGAAAGTTTTAACAAATTCAACAGATATAATACACATTGATGACCAAGGCTGGCTCCACGATAGACCGATTTAGCTTGTACATTTGTTGTCCCAATTCAGGTCACCTGACTCTTCCCTTGAGTAATGTTTTCTTGTTTTTCTGTATCCCAAGAGGAAATGTACAAATTCTAATTGGAAAACAAAGCACTGAATCTTCTGGAGAGCTGTCACATGATCTGAAATGGGACAACAAACTGTACAAGCTAAATCGGTCTTTTCTGACTAATGTTGGTGATTACACTCCAGTGTAGAACTATATACCCATGTGTAAAACTACACTCCAGGCCAGAGCATTCACATGGTCAAGGCTGCCTACAGAATATTGAGTGTCCATTGTCATTGCAGAATAATTTCTGATCAAATTTTATGTCAACATATCATGCACACATGATCTTTGGCATTGCCATTGATTAGAGTACATGCACGTACTGTAAACAGCAATAAAGAGTACCGTTAAATTTCCCTCACCTTGTGTTGATATTTTTAAAAGTTCCTTGACATCCAACTCCAAGTGTGATTATAGATCAACGGAGATCAACTCTTAATTTGCCTTAATGCAGTGTTCACATGCATAAACGCCAAAGAAAACGGCAAGATGCACACACGTGTAGTCACACAACCTGTCAAATATTTCTCTTCAGGTTTGATTATATTTATAGTACCTTGATGTTTGTAGTTTTCGTATCTGTTCAGCGAAAAGCACAATCCAATACAGCGAGCAAGACAACGGAATATTCGATCGCAATTCACTCGGTTTGTCGATAGTTCCGAGCACAAATTTAGTATGGCGGAGTGGATTCGACTCGTCTACAGAACATGTTCATCTTCAACCGTGCCGACAAAACAGACCATGGTTGACTTGATACAAGGGCACCCAACGAAGTTTTCGGTTAAAAAGCTGTTCGGGAGAGTAAGTTAGCCTAAAACTTTCGGATTTAAAAAAATTGTCCCTAGAAAATTGTTTTCTGGAATACTGGCTAGAAAATTTGTTTTCAATCCCTAGAAAATTATAGAAGAAAAGGGAGACAAAGGTTTCCCCTAAAATATTCGTACGTCCCAATTCGTCTGATCAATAGAGTCAGAACAGGGAAAAAAGAATCCCTGGCAAATTCGTACCTCCACAAAACGTTGCAACATGAAGTTACTTGGGCTAGAAAATTATTGTTTCTGTTCTAGACTACTAACAAATTCGTAGGCCGGGAATATTTTGCCATAGTATTTTCGGTTGACGCGATTTCCACCTAGAAAATCCGAACAGCTAATAGCTTTCTAGAATACGTCAAAGACATAGTAGGCGCCTTAAAATGGCTAGATAAGCTGCAGACAACTGGTTTCAAACGAATTTCAAAAAGTACTCGTTGGGTGCCCTTGTTGATATAGTTCGGACATCAGCCAATGCTCCAGAAGTAGTACACACTTTCCTCGAGCATTGATAAATCGTACTTACGAACTTTTTAAACATCACTGCATTTTCAAGAATGTGGAAAACATGCACCGAAGTCGAAGCGAGCATCGTGTAGTTACCAGTTTACTGGCCGAGATAATTTATTCCGAAAGTGTGCCACACCAGGACACCAGGACGGACACCAAAAATCTAGATTTCTTTAGCCTGGGAAAGCACAGGGAGTCCACATGACCACAGGGAGTCCAACGCAAGATTAAGATGCGTTCTCCTTCGTCGAACGCAATACATTCAGCGACAGGATTTTAGTGGCAAGTTTTTGATTGGCTAAAAACCGAAAATGCCTCAGCTCGCGCGCCCAGTCGTGAGTGGGGAGAGGATTGCGGGCTCACCGAAACCCCCACGGCTGGAAACCGAGCCTATCTCGGCGACTTTGTTTGTCAAATTTCGTGCGAGTATAAACTTTAAATGATCAACCCAGTGAATCCGAAAATCTCGGCAAAATCACTGTCTAAAAGCCCGAATTCCGTCCTTCGAAACCAGAGAGAGACCTGTTTCCGCAAGTTAAACGCCAAAGCCCTGAAAATGATTTTAGGAAATTGTTCTGCAAGTGGAGTTTTGTTGCAAATTGTGGTCACGTAAGCCAGCCACGGTATTCAAAAACCCAAATCGGCTCAAAGATAGTAGATACTCGAACTAAGCGCTAATATATCTTTACATATAAAGATTAATGGTCAGCATACTAGCTTCTCCATGTTGTAGGTGGAAATCGTGGACACAAACGGACAATTGTTTCCTTTCGTTGAGGACGAACGAGACTGGCATCCATCAGAGAACTACGGCCACCTGATATTAAAACTAAAATTTGCATGACCAAATAATTTAAAACACTTAAATAAGAGGCTCAATAGGAAGAGCAATAGAAAAGCTTCAGCCTAGTATGATTGTTTTGACGATAGCTGGAAGGATGGTAGAGATGTAGAGAAGATTAAAACCACTGCCATAAAACTCTGGATTTCGATGGCATCGAAAATGGCCGCTATGCTATGTGAGCGCGCTAAGCACTGTGGGTGAGACGGCCCCTTTAAACACAGCACTTGATGTGCAAACAAGCCCATTCCAATGATACCACTGGAAAGCCGTTGGCAATCTTTAAGGTCTTTGTTATAGAACAGATTTCGTATGAGTGGAACAAACTACGGCAAATCTGTAGCCTTACCGTAACCGTACTGTAACTTACTGTATCGTAACTCTGTAATTTGATTGGATCAGCAGGACAAAAACAATAGGGAAACCATTTCAATGTCACGGCATGTCGTACAGTAACCGTGCTGTAGTCAGTGCTGTAGTTTGTCCCACTCGTACGAAATCTACTCTAAACTTACAATGGATCGCATTCACAGGACTCGTGGAATGCGGTATGAAAGCGCTGCTTCAGGTCGACCCAGACTCCTCCCTGTTGAAGGCCTGGCAAATGGTGCACAAGAACGTGCTGAACTGCAACATTCACTGCGTCACGCAATATGTGCCACATTCCAAGCTCTTCCCACGATGCCTCGCGATCATGCACCATGGTGGCAGCGGCACGGTGGGTTCAGCTATCCGTGCCTCCGTACCACAGATTTTGTGCCCGTTCATGTTTGACCAATCTTACTGGGCTGACAAGGTATCGTGGATGGGTGTCGGTGAATCTGTAGGTCATCCAAGGTCGATCACAGTAGATGCCTTTACTGCTGCTGTCAAGTTTGTCTGTCAGAATGACGTATACAGTGCTGCGTGTAAGTATGGCGATATGTTACGTGGCGAGGATGGCGTGACCACCGGTGCTGTGTTACTAGGGAATGCCTTGAGAAGATGAAGCCCGTTAAAAGGACTCGTATCGTGCCATTTTACTGCTGAGGATCCTGACAGAACCGATGTATTTGCCAAGTAAGCAGAGAGGCCGGAATGTCGATAAACCTTCTGGGCTGACGCCGCCCAGTATCACGCCACTCTTGATCAACGGTTATGAATAGTTGTATAGCAGTAGGGACTTCATTTATCGAGGGATTTAACTTTATAACTAGCTGGTAGCACAGTGAACTGTACATAACGTAGTTGTGGTTATTAATTGGATTATTGTAAATAGCTGAAACAGTAGTTTGCTTGACACCAACCATTATCATAAATCCCGAAAAGCTACTGATCTACCGTTACCGTCATATTTAAGAAGTTATGGATATCTGACGATTTTAGTGCGAACAAGGTAATTTGATCGGATCTAGATACAAACTGAACAGTAATTACACAGTGTATATAAACTGTAAGGGTGTGTGAAGAGGACATGCAGGGGCTCTCAGCCTGATCAGAAAACAGACGGTAGTTAAGGGTTAGGGTTAATGCCTTGCAGACGTTGGGTTAGGGTTAATGCCTCGCAGCCGTTAGCTTGGGGTTAGGGTTAATACCTCGCAGCCGTTAGCTTAGGGTTATGGTTAATACCTCGCATCGTAATAACGTCAAACAAAGAGAAATACTTGTAAGAAATTACGAATTAATGAAAAGACTTTGAAATTCGGCATTGTGTAATAGTTTTTGAGTGAATAAAGTATGTGCAGTCTAGACCGTGTTTGAATGTTATTTTGAAGGTGGATCATCGCGTAGTTTGGATACTCTAATCCACGGTGTATTTTTTTGAGTGAATATAGAGTACGATTTTCAAGTCAAGAGAAACTTTACGTATTTTCACATTAAATGGACTGAATCGTCATGTTTATGAGATCATTAATGTAAATTGGGGCCATTTTTTCCAAAAACGTAAAATTATAATAGGGATAAATAAGATGCGCAACATTTAGAAAATTTAGCGTGTAGCTTAAAACCAAAGCACAGATTACGGCGCCAATTATTTTAGCACTATCTGTAAGTATTTATTCGTGTGCGTGTGTTATTTAACAAATAAAAGATGGTTCTCCATGTTCTGTAACAAAATAATGCACACTCGAGGTATTGAAAAACTGCGGATGCATGAGTGGACGCGTGTTTTATAATATAGAATTCGATCTTCAAATGCTAGAGCGTACATTATAAGAAAATTAAGCACGCTGAGCATAAAAAAACCGGCATACAGTCTCAAACTTTTCATATTCCAACTGAGCGCACAGCTTGGTGTGGTCACCATGAAGCACTGCCATTAGCCAATCACCTGCTTGGATTTTATACTGTGCACTGTCATTAGCCAATCACCTGCTGGGATTTTATACTGTGCACTGTCATTAGCCAATCACCCGCTTGGATTTTATACTGTGCACTGTCATTAGCCAATCACCTGCTTGGATTTTATACTGTGCACTGTCATTAGCCAATCACCTGCTTGGATTTTATACTGTGCACTGTCATTAGCCAATCACCCGCTTGGATTTTGAACTGTGCACTGTCATTAGCCAATCACCTGCTTGGATTTTATACTGTGCACTGTCGTTAGCCAATCACCTGCTTGGATTTTATACTGTGCACTGTCGTTAGCCAATCACCCGCTTGGATTTTATACTGTGCACTGTCATTAGCCAATCACCTGCTTGGATTTTATACTGTGCACTGTCATTAGCCAATCACCCGCTTGGATTTTATACTGTGCACTGTCATTAGCCAATCACCCGCTGGGATTTTGAACTGTGCACGAAGTTGGAATATTAAACTGGGATAATTATTTCGCCGGTCATGTTTAGCACTATCTGTAAATATACTGTGATAATTGTGGTGAGCGGTCCGTTTTGGTATCCTATGTATATATTGTATATCACCATTAGTATAAACCAACTAGTGGACTATTACAAATCCTGCATTCTGATTGGTTACCCTACTGTAGGTCTATTTGTGAAAGCCCATGGTAGAGAAAAACCGCACGCATTTTCACGAAATAATAAAATTGTTTCAACTCCAATTTGTTTCTTTCTATTATTTCTACTGTCCGACTAGTTAGTTTATACTAAAACAATTAGACCTCTCGCCCTCATGGGCTACGAGTTCAAATAGCCCATTCGGCTGCGCCTCGTGGGCTATTGACTCGTAGCCCATTCGGGCTGCGGGTCTAATTGTTAATTAGATCAAGTACTGGGTTTTATTTATGCAGTAATAAAGATAAACTAGCCGTACGTGTGCAAGTTTAAATGAGTTAGTGGGTGTCAAGTTGTTAGAGTGGTTCATCACAAAACAACCTTTTTTAATTATACGGTTTGGGGTTCCTGAATCACTTATGCATAAACCTAACTGGACGAACTTTGTCGAATTTAAACTGAATCCTAAAAATATAAAATGAGGTGTTAGAGATTGGTTGGTACAACGTTTACTTACTGTTTCGCTTGTGTCTTAAAATTCCTATGCAATTATGAAATAGAACAACCGGCTCGAAATAAGCGAGTTCGGCGTTTCGCAATGGACCTTATTCACACGGCGGCCATGTTTAATCCCAGGAGTATAGAAACTTTGTTTTGCACGCGTGAACTCGTTCTGAAACTGCTCAGTACGAGGCTACACGTGGGAAATCTATTGTTTCAAGCCAACATGGCCGCCGTGTGACAAAACCCATGAGTAAAGGACTGGCCATTATTTATGTACCTGGGGACGGGAGGGTTTACTTGGTTTTTGGATGGTTCACGCAGATGCAGTAATGTATTTATTTATCTCGCAATTACGGCACTGAGTCTGCGCGTGTGTTGCTTGTGTTGCTTGTGTCGTGAACCGTGCTTTATTGTTTGGACGGGAGGTGTATGAAAGTCAAGATGACATTAGGTTTAGTTAAGACCGGCGCTACCGTAACTTGAGAAAAATAACATCTCGTTCCCTCAAAATGCCAGAAATAGTATTTTGGATAAGGCTTCTAAAACGCCTATTGGTCACTAAAAGAGCCAGACGTCAGTACCGCAATACAAAGCACCCTAACCCAAAGAACGATCGGTACAAAAACAATAGAGCTACAGTAGAATGGCGCAATCAGAATACAGGTCTGGAAGTGGTACTGTATTACTCACAATAGAGCTACAGTAGAATGGTGCAATCAGAATACAGGTCTGGAAGTGGTACTGTATTACTCATAATAGAGCTACAGTATAATGGTGCAATCAGAATACAGGTCTGGAAGTGGTACTGTATTACTCACAATAGAGCTACAGTATAATGGTGCAATCAGAATACAGGTCTGGAAGTGGTACTGTATTACTCACAATAGAGCTACAGTATAATGGGTACTGTCTTACTCACAATAGAGCTACAGTATAATGGGTCCAATCAGAATACAGGTCTGGAAGTGGTACTGTATTACTCACAATAGAGCTACAGTATAATGGGTACTGTCTTACTCACAATAGAGCTACAGTATAATGGGTCCAATCAGAATACAGGTCTGGAAGTGGTACTGTATTACTCAAAATAGAGCTACAGTATAATGGTGCAATCAGAATACAGGTCTGGAAGTGGTACTGTATTACTCACAATAGAGCTACAGTATAATGGGTACTGTCTTACTCACAATAGAGCTACAGTATAATGGGTCCAATCAGAATACAGGTCTGGAAGTGGTACTGTATTACTCACAATAGAGCTACAGTATAATGGTGCAATCAGAATACAGGTCTGGAAGTGGTACTGTATTACTCACAATAGAGCTACAGTATAATGGTGCAATCAGAATACAGGTCTGGAAGTGGTACTCTATTGCTCCCCTTCATCAGTTCCTAAAACGCATGTGGAGTCCTAAACCGCGCAGGACCCAATAGTTCCAAAAGAACGAGTCCTTAGGGAAGTGAGGTTTTTAAATCTCTCAAATCCCCGCGATTTCTAGCCTTAGGTGATAGAAAGAGGAAGAGATTGTTAGTTTCTGAATGGGCCTCTTGCAGGATATAATGACGTGATTGTACTGGGTGGCACCCCCATACATAGATATAATCACGTGGTTGTACTGGGTGGCACCCCCATACATAGATATAATCACGTGGTTGTACTGGGTGGCATCCCAATACATAAATATAATCACGTGGTTGTACTGGGTGGCATCCCAATATATAGATATAATCACGTGGTTGTACTGGGTGGCATCCCCATATATAGATATAATCACGTGGTTGTGGTGGGTGGCATCCCAATACATAAATATAATCACGTGGTTGTACTGGGTGGCATCCCTATATATAGATATAATCACGTGGTTGTACTGGGTGGCATCCCTATATATAGATATAATCACGTGGTTGTACTGGGTGGCATCCCTATATATAGATATAATCACGTGGTTGTGGTGGGCGGCATCCCCATATATAGATATAATCACGTGGTTGTACTGGGTGGCATCCCAATATATAGATATAATCACGTGGTTGTACTGGGTGGCATCCCAATATATAGATATAATCACGTGGTTGTACTGGGTGGCATCCCCATATATAGATATAATCACGTGGTTGTACTGGGTGGCATCCCAATATATAGATATAATCACGTGGTTGTACTTGGTGGCATCCCAATATATAGATATAATCACGTGGTTGTACTGGGTGGCATCCCTATATATAGATATTATCACGTGGTTGTACTGGGTGGCATCCCAATACATAAATATAATCGCGTGGTTGTACTTGGTGGCATCCCAATATATAGATATAATCACGTGGTTGTACTGGGTGGCATCCCAATACATAAATATAATCACGTGGTTGTACTGGGTGGCATCCCAATATATAGATATAATCACGTGGTTGTACTGGGTGGCATCCCCATATATAGATATAATCACGTGGTTGTACTGAGTGTCATTTAAAAGTACTTCAGTATGAGATCGATGGTGTTATTAGCGAAACCTGTTTATAAATGCTATTTCCCACCTCCAATCGATCATCAATCTTTCTAAAACTGCATTTTTGAAGATTGTTTGCCATCCAGAAAAGCCTTTACAATGGGATCACGAGCTCAATAGGCCTTTGCAGGAAACAGTCACGTGCTGATATATCACTTCAATAATCAATGAATTGCGCTTGTCATCTCATGGGAAAGGCTTTACTGGAAACAGTCACGTGCTGATATATCACTTCAATAACCAATGAATTGCGCTTGTCATCTCATGGGAAAGGCTTTACTGGAAACAGTCACGTGCTGATATATCACTTCAATAACCAATGAATTGCGCTTGTCATCTCATGGGAAAGGCTTTCTGGAAACAGTCACGTGCTGATATATCACTTCCATAACCAATGAATTGCGCTTGTCATCTCATGGGAAAGGCTTTCTGGAAACAGTCACGTGCTGATATATCACTTCCATATCCAATGAATTGCGCTTGTCATCTCATGGGAAAGGCTTTCTGGAAACAGTCACGTGCTGATATATCACTTCAATAACCAATGAATTGCGCTTGTCATCTCATGGGAAAGGCTTTACTGGAAACAGTCACGTGCTGATATATCACTTCAATAACCAATGAATTGCGCTTGTCATCTACTGGATGGCAAACAAACTTCAAAACTCTGTTCTAGAAATTTTGATAATAAAATGCCTTGGTGTAAGTATTGACGAGGATCTCACATGCATGGGAACCTCATGTGGACTATAAATATCCAAAAAGATTGCCAACTGGTTTTAGGAGTGTTACGGAGATTAAAGCCATATTCTATTTTCTTTCGCTACGCTCAGCCAAATAGAAAGTATTTCTATTTTCTGCATATGAATAATGATAACGTTTGGAGGGAGCCGCATAGCTGACAGCATCGTTTATTACATTCAAGTTACAGCAGTAATTGGTGTTATAGCTAATAACAGTAGTCCGGTACAATAATAGTACAATTCTGAGCTAGATTTTAGATGGTGAATTGCCGGATACGAAAAACCGGGATAAAAAAAAAACAGTTGAGGAAAAACCCGAAAACGTATTCTCCAAACCAGTGCAAATTCCTATTAATATACTTTTAAGAACAATATTTCCGCACAGCCGACAGCCGCACAGCTGACAACATCGTTTAATTATTACAAGTTATTGCAATTGTATACATACTCAGTTACTGTTACGTACTATTAACTCAAACTATAAGAGAGCTATATGTGAAGAAAAAACGAAGGCCGTTGCTGAAATGCGACGTCAAGTGGTATGAACGTGTGAAGGAGTGGTACTTTATAGAACTCCTAATTGATCCCAAAGGGATAATGCAAGCATGTATTCAACATGCAACAAAGAGAAAAATATTTTACCTAGGGCCCTCATTAATAACAATCTACAAGGCGCTAATCTTACCACACCTTGACTATTCTTGCGAAGTGTGGGTTAGCCTGGGCAAGGTGCAATCAAAGAAACTTCGAAAATTACAAAACAGAGCTGCTAGAATCATCACAAGCTCCAATTATTAAATACGATCCGATGATATATTAACCGAGCTTGGCTGGAGAAAGCTCATACCCAGACCAAATAGCGAGGCTCGACAAAATAGTTTCTCATTTTGGGGTAGCTTATAAGATCCACCCTGAACTTTTTATTAATTAGCGTAAATGTTAATTAATTAGACAATATCTTATCTTTAACATTCTTATCTTAAATTAGGTCATTGTAAATTTTTCGATTTTATTTTATTGTTTATGATACCGTGATTAAATAAAGGTTTATTACAATAACACTTCTGATCTCGTACAAGGGCCTTTAAATAAGTCAGATTTTTGTGCCATTCAGTACTGCAAAAGGTCCATTCATTCGCTATTGAAGTGAGCACGTTACTGTTTCGTACGAAAGGTCATTTACTCATTGTATCACTGGGATCAGACCATACAATTAGCTGCCTCAGATAGCTAGCTTTTATTTTACAAAGTGGCAATAAACAATCGCTGTCTGTCTGTCTGTCTGTATCGAAATCGTGCAAATAAATACCGTATATCATTAAGCCCGAGGGCTCAACACGGCGACAAACAACCCCTGCTGTAGATTATTATGAATTATCATTAGGATAAGCAAGGTAAAAGGATGTATTGTTTGCTGTAGATTATTAGGATAAGGAAGCTAAAAGGAAGTATTGTTCTAATAACAACAGTATTTTTCTACTTTGGTGGACAGCAGTCAAGGCGGTCGTAACCCCCCCTGATCACGCTTTCTGTCGCACATTTGATTTAGTTGATAATTTTATTGAGCAGATGACTTGAAAAAGGTAGATCAAAGTTTGAACTTTTCTTCGTCACAAAGCACGGACTCTAGCGATTTGTGATAAATCGGAATTCTGACAAAGAAAAGACTTGTTGACTCACAATAACAAAACGATCTTCCGCCTCCTGGTTAGCTGAGGGACTAATGTGCAGCTGGGGGTGGGACCAACACTAGGGTATCTTCATAGAACCGTGTAGAAGGGTTCTCTATAATAACAAAAGTTTATTTACAGCCTATCCATTCTAGTGAATGGCTCTTCATCTGTGACGATGAAAATAAATACGATATAACAAAATAAATAGACATAGATAATAATAATAATATAAAGTTATACTATTACACGAATATAAATATACTGATTATAATATTTATATCATCATAAAATCACCCTCCTTCCTAACAACGACACACCCCTAATTAAGGTAGTTAATACAATTTAAGGTAGCTAATAAAATCGTAGGCCATGGGCCTCAAACGTACGATACAAGACCGTTACATTTGCCGACAATACCTTCTCGAAAACTCACCCAGAATAGCCTAGAACTAAAATGCCTATTTGGCATGGCCTTTTGTTTTCAATCACAGTGTGTGCTTAAATTGGAATTCTCTTCTGAGAAGGAAAAAAACAAGTTATTCGAAGAATGTGTGGAACTGCCACGTGTTGAATACCATGGAAGAATCCAGAACATAGTACAGTGGAACTATTTAACGAACCTCTATATAACGAAGTCCTCGGTATAACGAACGATATTCTTCAGCCCTGCAAAATTACAAGTAAAATGTATGTAACAGAACCTCGATATAACGAACCTCGATATAACGAAATCCTCGTTATAACGAACACAATCCGACAGCCCAAACGTAAAATCTACCCCGATATAACGAATAAATGTCAACACGCGACAAAAGATGAATGCGGAACAGACCAACAGCGATGAAAATCGTTTAATCCTGTAACAAGAGAACAACCTCTCAGTCAACAGTGTCAACAGACACTGGCACTATTGAGACATCTACAGATCCGCTTTATCCTCTTTGTCTCTTATTAGTTCTATTAACTTCGTTACTTCGTTAACAAAACAATTATTAACTATATACCTCGATATAACGAACATTTTGGTTGTTTTTCCGCAAATTCGTTATAACGAGGTTTTCGATTTAACGAACCCACGATACTCCATACGTTGACAACGGGGGCACTTTCTTTCTTCAGGACTAATATATGATTTACTATAGCGGCCGCGTTCAATTCTAAAATATGGTCGCTAATTAGTCTCAGTTTGGTTAATACTCTTCTATGTTCTATATTCACGCCAATGACCTAAATTTGTTTTTTCCTGTGGATCGAGACTCGTCGTCGAAAAGACTTGACCACGATTCTTGTAGTTCAACATCCTCTATTCTTTGTTTTATAAAAATTATAAAATTGTTTGAATTCAGTCAACTTCAATGTCATGTATATATTGCTGGGATTCCCACGCATTCCGAAGCATGTCAGGATCTTCGAGCATGTCTAAATATGCCAGCCGAGTCTGTTTTCGCGTAATGACACAATTCGGGCGCATAAGTATCACTTTAGATTTTATCTCAGTTATAAGGGTCTGAGCGGCAGGCTTTATTTACGGCACCCCGACCACCAAATATGGGGAGTACCCGGGGAGGGGGGGGGGGGGGGGGGGGGGGGGGTGGTAGAGTTGTTGCTGGAATGTTTCTCACCAATTGTGGATTTTACACTGACCTAAAAAGGCAATTGACTAAAGATCTGCGAGAACAGAATAACCACCAATTTCAACACCTAACTTCTGACAAGCAATTTAGGCTACTAATAAATCCACCCAAAATATATATTTGATTGCTTCGAAAAGAGAAAAAGGCACTGCCTTAGATAGCTAGCTTTTCGTTTTTATCCAGTCTACTATTATCATTGGACTCCCACTCATGTAAGTCTTTTTTACAAAGTGCCAATAAACAATCGCTGTCTGTCTGTTAGTTAGAAAATCACTTCAATAGATGGGTTGCACATGACGTCACGACGGCGATGTTAGTTAACCTTTAACAATAGATTCTTCGTTAGCTTCTTTTGTTAGGTACACCAACATGGCCGCCATGCCCTTTGTCATTTGAATCTCTGGGGATTGAGTGCAACCCACTGGGCTTATTACTTTGCTAATTGATAATCCATACTTGGTATTTTTAGCTAGTTTATATAGGGTTTATATAGGGTAGTTGATTGATTCTTAGCGTTTGCCCCAAGAGCGGAGTGTAAGCTCATCGAGTACAGGAAAATAGTTTGCACGTTTATTGAATATTTACGATCGAAAGGAGGTACATTGTTTGGAAACCTATTGACTTTATTCACAAAGGCATCAAAGCGAGGCCAGCTTGTCACGGAAAGAGAAAAATCTACAGTCGATGGTGGAAAATAACGTTACTTTCCTTGACACAAAAGAACCGACAACCGTGAGGTACCGGGTACTAACACATTTCCGACCGACTGGCCTCGCTCTGATACCAGTTACCAGACTTCTTCCCACGCGGGCATGAGATATGAATAAGGGACTGGACTACACTTGCTCTAATTACAGTCAACTCTTTCAATTGTCGACACATATTGTTGGAGCCAACTGCACGATATGTGTAGGAAGTTGTTTACATGATAAGGTAGTCTACGTGACAAGCGCAGGGGGTGGAGGGAGGGGAACGAGGAGAGAGGAGGGGAGGAAGTATAGGGAGTTTTGGATCGTGCAGATTTGTACATCCAAACAAACTATAGAAATGATGACATTACATGGATCCTGTACCATACATGTCAAGTATTCGCTTCATTGTTCCTTTTCTGGAAACAGTCGGATACATATTTAGCAGGGGCTCAGGTAGCTTGCGAAAGCAGCCGCATCTTTGTGCTGGCTCCAACGGATTTGGGGGAATCGCCGTGAGCACAAAGGTGCGGCTACGTTCGCAGGCTAGGTCTCAGGCGGGTTAATAACTAGATTACATTTCTCTTTTTCAGTTTTGCGGAAGAGAAAAAGGAAGGGAGCGCTTGCAATGAACCCCCTTCATTTTTTCTTACGCCCTCTAATTATGAACCTATGTTCATTTGTCATCTGTCAAAATCAACCAATCAACTTGATCCTTGCCGGGAAGTGTGTCCTCGGTTGTCGAATCTTTCCAGGCTCTTCCGCTTTATATTTAATCCAGTAAAGCAAAGTTTTTTTTCTGCTTCACGGAATGTGTCGGAATCTTTTTGGGGAAAATGATCAGTTAATTAAATATTAAATTAATAACCGCTAGCCGTTTAACTATACGTACGAGCTGCAGTATCGTTAGATATATGTTGCTTAACCTGCTACCATCACAGTGTTCTGTGACAGCATTGCCTCAGCGTTGTTTCGTGACCAAAACTCTGATAAATACGTTGTATTTTCTGATTATGCAAGTAATGCTCCTTGAACACGGTTGCTGTACGGCACGGTTATTGTACGGCACGGTTACTGTACGGCACGGTTATTGTACGGCACGGTTACTGTACGGCACGATAACTGTACGGCACGGCTACTCTACGGCATGGTTACTGTACGGCACGGTTACTGTACGGCACGATTATTGTACGGTATGGTTATTGTAAGGCACGGTTACTGTACGGTATGGTTATTGTACGGTATGCCGTGACATTGAAATGGTGTCCCTATTATTTTTGTCCTGCGGATCCAATCAAATTACAGAGTTACGGTACAGCACGGTTACGGACATGCCGTATTCCTGCTCTACTTACTGGTTAAAACTTGGACACGTTTTTCGTAAACACAGGAGCCCCTGGTAACGTTACCCGTACCCGCCATCCCACGTGTCCCGATAAGGTTCGATTAATTAATCTGCCGTCGTACAATGTTAAAAACTTTACGCATCGTAAAAAAAAATATCTGAGGTCCCTATTATGAGATCCTTTCTCAAGGTCCCTATTATGAGGTCCCTTCTCAAGGTCCCTATTAAGGTCCCTATTATGAGGTCCTTTCTCAAGGTCCCTATTAAGGTCCCTATTATGAGGTCCTTTCTCAAGGTCCCTATTAAGGTCCCTATTATGAGGTCCCTTCTCAAGGTCCCTATTAAGGTCCCTATTATGAGGTCCTTTCTCAAGGTCCCTATTAAGGTCCCTATTATGAGGTCCTTTCTCAAGGTCCCTATTAAGGTCCCTATTATGAGGTCCCTTCTCAAGGTCCCTATTAAGGTCCCTATCAGATTTACTACTTATTATACATTCGTCTCTTTTGTTTTCCTTCATGGATTATTAATGAGTTTGATAAGAAAAGAACATCAGCCATTTTATGCGTAGTTCCACTCTATTAACTATGTTCTGTGCTAGTATTTTCCTGAGGGGTATTCTCTGTTAGTAACGAAATGTCAAATCAATGCCTAAATTAAAAAAATCATATTACTCGCTATTGCATCCCATTTGGATATTCTCATCGCCCTGGATATCAGTACCACAGAGACTGAAAACAAAGTTTTAACCCTTAGCACTGAAAGTTATCTTAAGAGTTAATGATGTGAATATCACTGCCAGGGTGTAAAGCTCACTTGGTAGACTTCGGGGTAAAGAATGGGTCCAGGCAGTGCCTTGAGAGTTAAGGTATCTTGCATGGAGCGAATGTTAAACTTCTGCAGAATCCCCGCTAGAAGAAGGAACAACACTGACTTGGAAACCGTGTTGCCAGCACACGAGCGCGATCCTGTGTTAAAGGGGAGAGTGGTGCTGCAACGGTCGCCTCTCAGTTGACCTTCAAAGTCAAGAAAGCGGTAAGGCTCAAAGCAGAACGGATGACTGAAGTATCTGGCATCGTGGTTGATCCCCCAGAGGTTAACAAGCACCACGGTGCCGTTATCAACGTTGTAGCCTTTAACAGTGCTATCTGCGATGCAGTAATGTGGGAGTGAAATAGGAAGCACTGATGCAAGCCGAAGGGTCTCCAGTATCGTGGCCTGCATTAGCGGCATCTGGTGCTTGTCGTGAAGGCGAGGAGGGCGATCAGTTCCCACCACGTTAACTAGCTCAGCATGCAGGTCCCTCTGGAGCTCCTCATAACTTGACACGAACGCCACCGCCCATGACAAAGAAGCTGATATATTTTCTAGTGAAGCACCAAAAATATCCGCCGAAATAGTTTGAAGAATCTGGTTCTCTATTTCCTCTTCGTTTTCTTTTTGTGCTTTGCTTGTTTTTTCTCCACTCCTCATACCACTGCTCTTTTCTTCTGTTGTTCCTTCCTTTCCCTCTAGTTCGTTTCTCTCTTTATTCTTGTCATTTTCCGCCTTCCTTTCGTTTTCCTGAGCGTTCTCATCCCAAAAACTAGATGGAGGCACAGGACTTTGAGTCTTTTCTTCCACCAGGGGGTGAGACATGAAGGAATATACTCTTCTCGCCACAGTGCTTGCTACGCACGAGTCGTCTTCCTCCCTTTCGTACTTTACTTTTCTCTCCTCGTAGAACTTGCGGACGAAGTCAAACAGCATTTTCACAGCGTCTTCCATCTTTAACGAAGAAAAATATAAGGTATATCTGTTGTTCTCTCCCTGTTGCATGTTAAATACTCACTGGAAAAATTGACACAACCATTTCCAGACTTGAAGAACTATATAAAAAGTAATTCAAATGGTTCAATGTAGCCTCCTCCGCAGGCATCTCCTATATAATCGAAATAATCGAGACCGGGTTTCCTGTGGTAAAACGAGAGAAGAGAGGGGACTGATGATGAAACAATGGGGAGGGGGAGGGGGAAGGGATTTATTGTACACACTTTGTAAAATGTCTGTGAATTTACAAATTTACAGACATTTTTTAACAAACATTTTACGAAGTCCAAAATTTCTGAAAAATATTCTAGACTTTTTACATACCTTATTCGCAAATTTCAGCAAAGTTTATAATTAACAATTAGGGCGAGTGGTCTATTAAATTGTTTTAGAATAAACTAACTAGTTGGACAGTAAAAAATAATAGAAAGGAACAAATTGAAGTTGAATTGTTTTTATTATTTCGTGAAAATGCGTGCGGTTTTTCTCTACCATGGGCTATCACAAATAGACCTATAGTAGAGTAGCCAATCAGAATGCAGGATTTGTAATAGTCCACTAGTTGGTTTATACTAATACGGCTCCTGCTAATACTTAATAATTTTTTTGTGTGAAATGGCGAAAATAAAGGTTTGCGAAATGTACGCGCGAAAATTCGTGAGAATATAAAGGTAGTTCTTAATTTCAATGTCTGAAAATGGTTCGATTTTCCCATTGGCCTAACATAAATAGTTTTATAGAAATCTGACTAAATATTTCTAACATTGGCTGAGGTCACACTGGGACGTTAACTATAGTAAACCAGCCAAACTATGATTAAGAATTGTTTACTATAGTTGTAAAATTCATTAATAATTCATAAGGGAACTAGCCAATCCCATGTGCTGAATGACACCACATGATCGCCTCTGTATACCCACGTAGAAACCTGATTAATAAAACATCAGGTTCTGTATCGATATAAAGACCCCATGGTCCGCGATACAGACACTTTGGTCCGTGATACAGACACCATGGTCCGTAATACAGACCCCATGGTCCGTTATAGCTCTAGTAGTATTCTGCATCAGGTACAGAATACTAGCTAAGCAAGTGAGGGAAGTCTCACGACCGATCACTGGCTACCCCTATCCCGGGACGGGTGAAATGACAAAGTACATCTGCTCTCTTATTATGTACACACCATCTATTCCATGTGGGACCTGGTTTTCTGCATGCTACGCTCTGCTCTCTTATTGCATACACATTGTCTCTTCGATGTGGGATATGTTTTTGTGAGAAACTAATTCATCCCACATCGATAGCAGGGTGGGAGAAATCAAAGGTTAAAATTTTATGTTGTGCATATCAATGGCTTTTAGTTATCTATTCATTTCACAAGTAAGATAAAATATTCGCGTCCGATCTGTATGGGCTTTACAATGGCTCGCCGAAGCGGCTCGCCATTGTAAATGCCCATACAGATCTCCCGCTCATATTTTAACTACTACTTAAATATAGTAAGCTTGATAAACCAGACGGCCTGTCTGAGAGGCGTCTGATTTTCTTGGCTGAAATGACATGATGCATTCCAATGTGAGGGTCCACTAAGATGTACAGTCGAAGCTCTCGTAAGCGACCACCTCGCGAATCGAAAACTTTGGTCGTTAACGGAGCTGGTCGCTTACGAGAATGCGCTCTCGGGGGCCGTAGGCGACCACGCATGCGAACAATAGGTGTTGGTCGCTTACGAGAGCTTTTTACATTAAAGAAAATCGTTAGGGTTAGGTTAGGGTTAGGTTAGGTATATTTGTCATTTTTAGATACATGTCATGTTATACGCCATACCACACTTGATATCCGCTACACGTGCCACTAGTTTTAGAAATAGGACGCTAATTGTAGTGTATTCTCATGTCAAAAGGATTACTCTTGCTAGTAAATGCCGCGGAATGTAAGTTTTATCAGGTGTTGACTGATGTTTTGAAGACGCATTTCAGACTGGTCGCTTACGAGAGCTTAAAAACAAAGGAAAATCACGTTTGGTGATCTCCAAAATTGGTCGCTAACGGAGCTGGTCGCTTCTGAGACTTGGTCGCTTATATTACGAGAGCTTTTCATTACAGAATTTGAGTGACAATTCAAACGGGAATTCAAAATCTTGGTCGTTATCGGAGCTGGTCGCTTACGAGAGCGGTCGCTCATAGAGCTTCGACTGTAATTACCTCAAACATCAAAATAGATGACAAGCTGTCAACTCAGTCAATAAGTTTAGATTAACTTAGCGATAAACCCATGTTTTCAGGTCGGTTAACTATAGTTACCACAGTTGAGTTTACTACGGTAAACCGTAAAATGCAGGTCACACTGAGGATGCCGTTAACTATAGTTAAATCCGCTTAACTATAGTAAACTTCGTCCAGTGTGACCTCAGCCATTGTGCCGGAAACGTGAAGGTTTAATAGTTGCCGGGTGGAAGGTCTAGTAAGTTAGCACTTGAAGTACGTGGATCATGGTAGAGGACAAGTTGTAATGCCTCGATACTTACCCCTGCAATCTGTCTCGTCACTGCGAACCTCATCCACGGCATGAAGTCTGCCAGTAATGCCGCTCCGGTGTTCTCCTGGAATTCCCTCGCTTTCTTAGACAACGAAATCAGGCTTTGCTCCGTCTCCTCCCCAATTGGATCGCCAAATATCAATCGAAATACCACTCGGCACGCTGCAAGTTTGAGGTGGTCCCGCGGGTCTACGGGATACCCGGCAGCACTCGAGAGTTTTAGGTTAAGATAGCCACTTTCTTCGGTCAGGATTTGGTTGAGGCAATCGGCATTAGCAAGTATTGCGTGGTGGAACACTCGAAGCAGGGCTTTCTTCCTTTTCATCTGCGACAAAGGACAAAAGAAAAGAATCAGACTTTGCCATTTTGTTAGTTACAGATTTTTTTTGGTTTTTTAACAATATATTGCGGACACGTGATGTTGTTTCAGCACTAAATTTAAGCCACATGGAGGTGGGGGAGGGGATGGTACGCAATTAAAACGTTCAGCTCTGAGCACCCGAGTGATATAGCATTACTTCAGAAAAGGCAAATTTTGACAAAAAAAGTGAACACATTGTCCATTGAGTTATATTTACAACCCCCATGCCAGCAAGAAAAAAATCAAAATCATTCCCTACGGAACTTCCTACTTTTCAGTGGTCACATTATGTCATTTGTAGTGACTGAGTCACAGATCTGTTCTACATTTCTTGAAACGAACAGTCTATTAATGAATGTACTGTAGTGCTTCATGTCAAAACTACAATAAAAACTAGACTCGTTGGGCACACGTGTATTACCGCACGACTCGGCCGGGCCCTTCAGCGTAATGCGGCTTAATCCTTTTGATCTCTCAAGAAATATTTTTCATTCAATCAAACTGTGTCGCCGAAAAATTCAAAAGTTTTATGTTAGTGCAACACACACCGTGTACTAATTAGTTAGCACACTCGTAGATTGCCCAGCTAGTTAGTCAGATGATACTAAGTATCAGTAGAAAATGCAATAGTACTATAAGGGATGCTGGTTTGATCAGATCTTAAACTCAAAAATGGGAAAACAAGACGTCAATCAGTAATGGAGAACATTAAACACAAGAAACATTGACACATACAAACACGAAACTGAAGTCTGATAACCGAATTAATGCAAGTTACAATTCATAAAAAAACAGCTGCAAAACAAAATTCAATAAATGTTTACAAAAGCTTTGCAAACTGATATTTGTAAGACTGCTAAAATGGTTTGGGGTTTTAAAATCGTGACCTAACACAATGTAAGGATAGTTGGGGTGTTGATAGCGGTCGGCGTCCCAATATACCTGCAGAGGGGTGTAATCTCCGAAGCTGACTGTGTAGTCGTTGGCACCACTAATCTGCAACGAATGCCAGGGTGGACGGCTGGAGAAGTGCTCCGACTTCTCGACCAGTGCTTCTCGTGCCGCTCCCAAGCTGTTGATCACAAGTACGTCCCAGGACCCCAAACGGAGAGCAAAGACGTCACCATAAACATCACCCATTCTGGTGATGGCAAGATGGGGCGCAGAGCCGAGTTGAAGCAAATTACCGACAACAGGCAGTCCCCACGGCCTTGGTGGACGATTCACGTGTTGCTTCGTACAGAAATAAATCCAAATTACAGTAAGTGTAAGAAATGCCAGTAGGACGTTAGTAAGGTCCTCAGCTAAGAAACTAAGAGCTGCGTCTAGCATCTTAGCTGTGAGAATCTTCTTGGCGTAGAAAGCGGTTCAACAGAGCTGTGCAAACTTTGTTCTGTTCTGAACGGAGCTGACTTCAGCTTGCACGCAACTTTTAAGTTGTTGTTCACTAAATTGAACACATCCATATGAAAGGGCATTCTAGCGTGCAAACAATATCTCCCGTAAAAACAAGGCCAAGGCCAAGGTCACGCAGACAAACAGATAGGTAATTTGAAGGTATGCTTCAGTTATCAAGGTCAATATGTTTTCCAAACGAGCCGAAATCTTATAAAGACAACATATTATTTAGTTGTTGGACGAAAATATAGGATACATACTTTAAAAAAAATATCTTTCACATTATAAAAACCGATCGAGCCGAAGATATGAGCGAGTACGACTGAGAATTGAAAAGTTAACTAAACTTTTGAAACTCTAAACGGTGACAGGAAATTGAGTATAGCTGGGTTTATTATTTGGCATAGAAGCGGTTCGCATTTTGGGTATTGTTCATCTTGTTTACGTATTATTTGCAAATTGACTATTGCAGCGTCGTAATTCAAGTTCAAGGTCTCGTAGGATATCCACTTGAACAACACCAAGTGACAATTACTCATTTGCATTTGTCACACAAACGTAACATGTACAGCAACCGATGCAATGCCAATGTCATGAACTTTCTGCGGCACGTACCTCACCGGATTTCGTCACAGTATAATTGTAACGATTTACTGTCAGGAAAACGGACACCGCTAGCTCATATTCTTGTCAGTATTCAATAATAAAAAATACCGAACTTCTGTGCATGCAGACGGCTAAGGCACTAGTTACATAAGCACAAGCAACATACGCACAAGCAACATACGCACAAGCAACTTACGCACCCAGTAATGCATTGAGCATTAGCGGCTTGTTCTTATCTCAGTCACACCTGAGCTATCTCACACCTGAGTAGAACATTAACAAGTAGCGCTATATAATGATAAATAAGGCACTGCGTCTGCGTATGTTGTTTGTGCTTATGTCACTAGTGAATACCAGACTTGGGTTAGATTAGTTCAGTTAAATTAGTTTACCTTTTATATTGCTATGAAAGTGTGCATGATCATGATTATTGCTAAATTCCCCCGAAACTATAATTAAGTTTATAATTATGATATAGATCGCATATTTAATGCAGTAAGGTGTGTCGGCAGTGTCTCCTAGATCGCAAACATGGAACAAGTCTAATATTAAATGCTATAAATAAAGTTGATATGCGTCGTCGGTCAAATTATCAGCAACAGTAATAACTTGCGGATAGCATGTATGTGAAAATTAATGTGAGCACAATCAAGCAAAAACACGATGATGATTTGTAGATTTTCCGAGAAATGACGATCGACACACCTTAGCTGTGATGTGTGCCATGTTGTTTAAAACATCAACAGCCGGGTCATGACCCATTTCGGTCTCGACTGAACCTCGCGGGTTATATAAGGAGCACTATTCCAAGTCATTTGAATAATATTATGCATGCGAGTATTGTTAGTGTAATAGCACGCTTCCGATTGGCTAGCAAGGTTATATAAGCCACACCTTCACGGGAGTCACTTCGCAATACGCAGCCCACCCGCCCTCTACATCTGTGACGAGTCGACATCTTAGGCGTCAGTTTTTATGTCTCTTTGCTCCTGCTCGTGACAACAAAATTAAGGGCCGTTATACAGTCACGATCAGGTAAAATGACAAGAACTCGCTGAAGCAAAGAAAATTGACTCCACACAAACGACACTCCACGTCCCGCTTCGCTACTACTGAGTGTTATTATCTTAACACAATAACAATAAGTATTAACGACAGGAATAATATAGACTGCCATCAAGTTTCTTTACAACAAAACCCTGAGATAGAAAATAAATACCACGTGAATATTCTGATATGCTTTTCAAACTTTTTCGATAGAGGATGGTAAAGATTCAAGTCGGGATTCTAGACATTTGGTTTCGGTTTATACAGTAAATCGATTTCAAATTGCTCGAAATTTCTCTAAAAAGCAGTACTTTTCCTCCACTCGAATCAGTTTGCCATCCTTCGTGCGAATCGTCTCAAATGTTCTCCAGTATCTCTGGAAAGCAGTCTATAATTTGAATTACTTATTTTTGTCTTTCGTCATGTCATGAGAAAGTTCATCATTTGGGTGTTGGCAGTGAGTGATTCAGCCTATAACACACCAAGCAAGAAATCATGTGAACGATACTTTCGTTCGAGAACCAAGAAACGATCAACATGCCGAACACTGCCGATTACACCCGACCTTTCATACTTCTACACAAGTGGCGGTGTAACAGGGTTTTGGTTCCTACCCGATTTGGTTCCTTCCGGAATCAAATCCCTAGGGTCCTGGTTCCGCTAGGAACCAAATCCTAGAATTTTTGCCAAATCGAGCTAGGGTTTTGGTTCCACTCCAGGGTTTTGGTTCCACTCCAGGGTTTTGGTTCCGCTTTCCGTTTTTTTGGAAAATGTGGTCAGCTGGATAGATTGATAACGATGCAATATAAGTCGATTGTTAATACTACTGTGAAACGGTTATCTTTTGTAGTATTACTGCGTAAATAAATCTATTTCTGCTAGATTTTGAATGAAACGAGAATTTCATATCACGTCTCAAACTACCGGACCGGAAATAATGTTTCCAGTGTGAAATTTATAACATTTTTTTTTAAACCTTTATATGGCAAATTACTCTAGCTCTGTAGTTGTATCTGAGGTATGCCAAGCATACTTTTGTCATCACTTCAAAGCGCTTAATGAGTCTAGTTTATTTACCAGCACAATAGCTTCAATCGATATTGTAATTGAGAGAAACATTTATGAAATAGCTCATCCGCTCATTTATGGCGTACCATCCCCGCCAAAATTCATGGTTTGAATTCGAAGTTCTTCACATGAATTTTACACTCAAGTAGAATATTTCATATTGTTATTTTGTATTTTATAAGCTTTATCAAGGTTTCAATCCGGTTTCAACATACGTGTTTTATATTTGTCGTTCAAGTTTTACATTCGAAATTGTCACTGTTCATTCTAAACTCCACGTCATGCATTCGTCGTTCGAGTTCGACGACTGTCATTTTCAACTCGACGTTTTGAATTGAACTTCACGCTTCAGTAACTTCCCGGTTGACCTTGGGAACCTCGTACCCAGAACTCCTCGGTAGTCATCCTTGGAGTTGTTAGGTCTGGTAATAAACGCAGGCGCTACGCAGGCGCAGATGTGACAGGAACAACACACGTGCTTGATCTCTGTGTTCTACTGACTATGGAACCCGTTAAGAATACGAAAGCTGCCCTTCGCCGTGTTGCAGATAGCCTGCTTTCAGCGGAGAAAGCGGCGAACTGCGAGAGGTTTGTTGTCGAGTTCTCTTTTGCAAGTTCGTAAACCGTAAATATCATGCTCTTTCCATAGCGCCAGAAGATCTTTACTTAGAAGTAGGCTCTGCTATAGCTTCCTCCTGCTCCGTTTTCAAAGTTCGCCTTCGCCTTTACCCTCCTTTGCCTTTACCTTGGTTCCAAAGGTTTTCTAGAGAGAACACAGCTGCTCGCTTCTTTCTCCGCGGCTGGGTAAAGGTACTTTGAAAACGGAGCAGGAGGAAGCTATACAGAGCCTAGGCTTCTAGGTAAAGATGTTCTGGCTGTGCTTTCGACAGGCTTTGGAAAGAGTATGATATTTACGGTAAAGAGAACTCGACAACAAACCGTGATTTAATTCGCCACTGAAAAGTACTATTGTCGACCAAATCCGGCTATTGACTTCACGGCCGTTGAACTTAGTAGAGGGTCTGAATGAGGTTAACTGACTACTGACAAACGGCCTTAAAAATAACTGACTGAACTGACAAATGACGATTTTTTTACTGACAACTGACAACCGAAAAATAACTGACAACCGACAAATTTGGTTTTTGTGGGTCAAACATTGTAAATTTGCTCTAGTAATGATTAACTAGTGCTAACTGACAACTGACAAATGGCCAAAATTTTAACTGACAACTGACATGTAGACCCCCCCCCCATTCAGACCCTCTTAGTAGCGATGTACAGTAGAGGAAATAATCAGAAATCCGCCTCAATACATTTATGCAACGGTCGTCCATTTCTTTCGGCAAACATTCACTAAGCGGATGGACTTCGACTCCTCAGAGAAAGACTGAGCTTCTCGTTTCTACTCTTCTCGTTAGGGTTGACGATCACAACCTTTACCTGTGTACTTTGCACTCGTAGTTTGTTTGTCCACAAGTTCTTCAATATCGAGTTCTGACAAAACATTGTCTCTAAACGAAGCACTATGCTACTATAATCATCCTCCTGTTGGCAGTTATCGAGTCGTTGAATTGTGGCGGCTAAATACGTACAGGAATGGCTCACTTAATTAATTCATGGAATGACTATGTAAACTAACTAAAATTAGCAGTGGTTTTAAAATGTACAAATTTGACAGCATTTGAGCGACGATGGTTGTTTAGTGTTGTGGTTGCGACGTTTGCCATATGAGTAGGAGGAGCGGGGTTCGAGTTCCAGTAAATGTCTCAAATTTTTTTTTACCTCAACATTTTATTGAGAAGTTTTTCTTCAGAACCCTAGCTCTAGGTGGGTAAGATCTTGTTTACTGACCGGTTAGGTTTTTTTTATGGTTCAGGGTAGGATTTTAGTTAGTTTATATTGTCATTTCATGAATTAATTAAGTGAGCGATTCCTGTATTTAGGAGCTCGTGAATACAAACTCTGCCGCCATTTTGTGATCGACTGACTGTTGCGCCTGCGTTGTTTATGTCAGCGGTTCCCAAGGTCAACCGGGAAGTTACTGAAGCGTGAAGTTCAATTCAAAATGTCGAGTTGAAAATAAAAGTCGTCGACTTTGTAATGTGAAACTCGAACGACGAATGCATGACGTGAGTTTAGAGGGCGGAGGAACAGAACAGGGAGGAGGGAGAATTGGAAATGAAATGTCCAGAAAAACTAGGGAGGAGGAAGAATTTAGCATACAGGGAGGAGGGAGAAAATGGGATCTTCATACATGCTCTAGAGAGAAATTTTAAAACTCACTAGGGAGGAGGGAGAAATGTCGGGAAAAAAATAGGGAGGAGTGAGATTTCACTACCCGTTCCTCTCCTCTCAGTTTAGAATGAACAGTGACAATCTCGAATGTAAAACTTGAACGACAAATATAAAACACGTATGTTGAAACCTTGATAAAGCTTATAAAATACAAAATAACAATATGAAATATTCTACTTGAGTGTAAAATTCATGTGTACGCCATGGTACGCCATACTCATTCGGCTAAATCAGAGTCAAATGCTGACGAGAGCTTATCAGTTCAGATGTACTGAACAAGTTATCTCGCTTTGAATCACTCCACATCATAAACAATGCACACAGCACGGATAGCAAATAAGAGGCTTTTGAAAAAAGGTAGATAATGATTTATCGGCCTTCCGCTAGGGAGTATTGGATTTACTCGGCTCGGCTGTTTTAAAAATACCCTAATCTCGGAAAGTGACACCACGGTGAAACCATCCAGCGAGAAAACATGATTAGAAAAATATTTTTTTCGGTATGGTTTTGGTTCTTTGAAATTCAGGACAATGAACAACTCTTTGTGGGGTTAGGGTTCTTTGTATTTCAGGGTATTGTTTTGCTGTAGTTCATTGTATTGTGGGGTTAGGGTTCTTTGTATTCCAGGGTATTGTTTTGCTGTAGTTCATTGTATTCTGGGGCCAGGGCGGGTACTCCTGTTTGTGACGTATTATGTATGTCCGCCCGGGTGGGTCAGGGTTTTGAGCTCAGTTTGGGCAGGTAGGGTCAGGGTTTTGACCTGATTTGGGCAGATCAGGGTAAGGATTTGAGTATAATTTGGGTGCAGTCAGGGTCGGGGTTCAGTATTTTTTAGGCAGTTCATTTTTTTTAGCTACTATGTAAAAAAAAAGACATTCTGTTGCCGCATTTTGATCGCCTGCCCACATGCAAGCACTGAGGTTCCCATACATCGTGACGCCGCTAATTCGTACTTCAGTACAAGTTTATCTATGTACTTCATCTGCTGATTTGTTTACCCAATGCCACGGCCGACTTGAAATGTTCCGTATTTTGTATGAAATCCCGGTACGCGGTATACCGGCCAGGATATATATCCGACCATGTTTTGAAAACAATTTAAAGAAGAGGCAATCAGGGTTTTTTTTTCCCAAAAGGGGGCAATCAGGGTTTTGGAGCTCGGATTGGGTCAAACAGGGTCAGGGTTTGAGCCTCTTGGCCTCACAGATACAGATACAGATATTTTTTATTAGCTCCTTGTACAGCAGATAGTACATTAGAATGTAGTGCTAATAAAAGATAATTGTATTACAGGCTATAAGATTGAGTATTGCTATAATTTTTACAAATCATGTTTTCAGTATACCTTTATATATAGTTGCTTAGTTAAAGATATCACGAGATTAGAACTCTATTATTGTAAAATTATTATTTATTCTCTTCTTTTGAAACAGTCATAAACGTATTTAGCTGATACTTTTTGTAGTGTTTTTGGTGGGCTGATTATTGTGAAAAATAGTTTTTTGTCCATCATAGTCTCAGGGCATTTTTTGGTCTGTCTTATTGTTATAACTAAGGCTTCTCTTAATTCGTTATACATTGGGCATTTTGTCAGGAAGTGCATTTCATCTTCGATATCGTTTTGACATTTCAAGCAAGTTCGTTCTTCCGGTTTTTTGTATGGTCTTGCATATCTGCCATTTTCTATTGCCAATTTGTGATTGCTAATTCTTAGTCTAGTTAGGGCAGTTCTATGTTTCAGATTTTTGACTTCTGTGAGATAATTCTCATAGGTATAAGTTGTCTTAAATAAACGGTATGTTCTTAATTTGTTCTTCTGTTGGGGTCTTTTTCTATCGTCATTATGTACTCCGCTTATCCATTGTTGGAATTCATTATCTTTTAGTCTCTGTTTGACATGCTTGAGCCATATTTTTTGTTGATTAATATTGTCTTGGTCGTACCAAATGTTTCCGAAGCCACAACGAAATACTATTTCTTTGATTTTCTTGCTCCAGAATTCTTTGTTACTTTCATTTTTGGTCTCATGGTATATACAGTAAGATAGTTTTGGGGCGTTGTCTGAATCGATAAGCTTGAACCAGAATTTTATACATCTATACTTTGCATCCATACTTAGGGGGAATCGGCCTAGCTCTGCACGGCACGCGTTATTGCTTGCGTATTTTCCGACCCCAAGTAACATTTTACAAAATTTTATATGGACTGCTTCTTTAATATCTCTGTTTGATGCTGATGATTGATCTGCACCCCATACTTCGCTTCCATAAAGGATTATCGGTTTTACTAATACATACATTCCCATTTTTCATGTAAGTCCCCCCCCCCCCCCCCCCCCCCTCCCCGGGTTCTGGGGTTAGGGTTCTTTGTATTTCAGGGTATTGTTTTGCTGTAGTTCATTGTATTCTAGGGTTAGGGTTCTTTGTACTTCAGGGAATTGTTTTGCTGTAGTTCATTGTCGTTGATACACCTAGAAAGAAGCTAGTAACCCACCTGGAAGGGGGGGGGGGGGGGGGGGGGAATCCCTATATTGAACTGACGGGGGTTCGGCGCTCCTTTTTGGGGTACAAATTCTCGTAACCGTATTTTTTAGGGGTCGTGTTTCGACGAACCATGAAGAGACGTTAGAAACAGTTTCATTGTCTTATTCATAAAGCATCGACAGGAAAATCTACAGTCGATGGCGGGAATAACGTTCATTAACACATACAACAGTGCGGAACGACAGACAATAGAGCTTTAAGGTCGGTACACACGAAGAGACAAGTCTCAGGGACATGAACCGGCGATAAATCCCTTGTTGTGTGCACGAAGGGACGTGTCGCGGGGACAAATCCCTTGTTGTGTGTACACGAAGGGACGTGTCGCGGGGACAAATCCCTCGTTGTATTCATACAAGGGGACTTGTTGCAGGGACATTATGATTTTATCAGACGCCATTTTGAACTAGAGTTCGTAAGGGCTTGTGGGTACGTAAAATGACGCTTTGCGATTGGTTATTTTTAAATTTTGTCCCAGCGACATGCTGCATGAACTGCGGTTCACACGAGGGGACAATCAAACTTGCCTCCTCAATTCAAACCAGTTTGAATTGAAGGGACAAGTCCCGGGGACAAACGTTTGTCCCCGCGACAAGAAAATTTTAATGAAAATAGAGTCGTTCACACGAGGGGATTTGTCCCTTCGTGTGTACCGCCGACCTTTATGATAAGCAACGACGACGGCATTGACGACGGGACGTAGAAAAGCGTTTTCTCCCGCAATTTGGTGTTTACTATTTCCTTTATTCGCCCTTAATTACTTTTCACATCCATATCTTCAAAAAATATGATAAGCAGAGTGTTCCGTTCACGCCGAACGACAAACGGAGTGATTTACGTTCTTACGTTGGCGTTGTCTTGTACACGTAAAAATTGGGGTTTTTACGTTGTTTTTCCAGACAACGGTCGAAATGTAGGTGACTGCGTGCACTTCCACATGCAGTTATTGTATTTTGTAATTAAGACCACTCTGTTATGTCGTCGTCCTAAACATTACCGTCGTGGTTGCTTGAGCTTTTCTATTAAGACATTTGTGACTGACTCCAATTTTGCGATCTTTGGGACAACGTTCAGTTACTTTCTTCCCACACGAGATACACATTATCATGCCTTTACACATCTCCAGTAAAATAAACAAACTTTAATTGGTGAAGTTCATACACTCTAAAAACTTTAACCTCAGTCGGGACCCTCAGATTATTTTATTGATATGGGGCTCGAGGCCGTACGACGCATGCGCGAGTAAACTGAAACTACACTTGTTGCCTTTGAAGGTTTGAATTTGATAACACAATAGCTCACTTCCGCGATATGCTTTACTTGTCACGCACAAAGGTTTCAATAAGAGGATCCGTGCTAAATTAAATTAATTCTTTTCACAGAGAAAATAATAAATTTAATTTAGCACGGAGCCTCGTATTGAAACCTTTGTGCGTGACAAGTAAAGCATATCGCGGAGGTGGGCTATTAAATGGCAAAATACCATAGACCCGTGCGGTTTAGAGAATAAAACGAAAACTAATCAGTTATACGATTAAAACTAAACTGTCGAACGGGCTATTTAAGATCGATATGTGTTCCCTGCATAAGTTATGTGTGATATTATAAATATAAACTGTATAAAGTCAAACGATTGATATTCGAAAAAAGCCTTATAAAACCTTAATTCAGTTCGCCCCGGTTTTTCGCCTTTCTACGTATCTGGCAACATGGGAAATGGGGATAGGGAAAGAGGAGGCGAGGGAAATGGGGAGAGAGGGCCGCGTTCCTCTCCCCATTCCCCCTCCCTCTCCATTCCCCCCTCCTCCTCATTCCTGGTGAGCGCACACTGCACCAGTAATTCCAGTAGAGTGTACATCTACTACCACTGTCAGGGTGTTTTTGTCCAAGCTCTGTTGGATGTCATTAGGGCATAGACTGAGCAAGTCACGAAAGCGTTCCTCCACACACTTGGCTGTAAGACGAGCATCGCCATCATCGTCCCAGCAGTCTACTATTGTCTCCTTCAGGAATCTCATACCCTATAGGTAATAAGCAAATAAAAACATCTCATACCCTACAGGTAACAAGCAAATAAAAACATATCATACACTACAGGTAACAATCAAATAACAACATCTCATACCATACAGGTAACAAGCATCTAACAACATCTCATACCATACAGGTAACAAGCAAATTACAACATCTCATACACTACAGGTAACAAGCAAATAACAACATCTCATACACTATAGGTAATAAGCAAATAAAAACATATCATACACTACAGGTAACAATCAAATAACAACATCTCATACCATACAGGTAACAAGCATCTAACAACATCTCATACCATACAGGTAACAAGCAAATTACAACATCTCATACACTACAGGTAACAAGCAAATAACAACATCTCATACACTATAGGTAATAAGCAAATAAAAACATCTCATACCCTACAGGTAATAAGCAAATAAAAACATCTCATACCCTACAGGTAACAAGCAAATAAAAACATATCATACACTACAGGTAACAATCAAATAACAACATCTCATACCATACAGGTAACAAGCATCTAACAACATCTCATACCATACAGGTAACAAGCAAATTACAACATCTCATACACTACAGGTAACAAGCAAATAACAACATCTCATACACTACAGGTAATAAGCAAATAAAAACATCTCATACACTACAGGTAACAAGCAAATAACAACATATCATACACTACAGGTAACAATCAAATAACAACATCTCATACCAAACAGGTAACAAGCAAATGACAACATCTCATACACTACAGGTAACAAGCAAATAACAACATATCATACCCTATAGGTAATAAGCAAATAAAACCATCTCATACCCCCTGACTACAGGTAACAAGCAAATAACAACATATCATACACTACAGGTAACAATCAAATAACAACATCTCATACACTACAGGTAACAAGCAAATAACAACATATCATACCCTATAGGTAATAAGCAAATAAAACCATCTCATACACTACAGGTAACAAGCAAATAACAACATATCACACCCTTTAGGTAATAAGCAAATAAAACCACCTCATACACTACAGGTAACAAGCAAATAAAAACATCTCATACACTACAGGTAGCAAGCAAATGACAACATCTCATACACTACAGGTAATAAGCAAATAAAAACATCTCATACCCTATAGGTAATAAGCAAATAAAAACATCTCATACACTACAGGTAACAAGCAAATAAAAACATTTCATACATTACAGGTAACAAGCAAATAAAAACATGCATGGGGCCTAACCTTCACTTAGTGAAATGTGCATTTTCATCATGTAGAAGGTTGGAAGAAAGTTTGGAAGACACATCAGTAGTATAGGAGGGATGGAATTATCCTGTTTTTTTTGTGTGCAGTATCTCATTAAAGTGGTGCGGTAGGTCATTAATTCAGGTGATGTCATGGATCTGTTGTCTTTCCGCATGAACAAGTGCGGGTGAATCTCATTAGTGGCGAGGACATAAATTAGGGGGTGAATCAATTATCTATTGTCTGGGGCTCATGAATAAAGTGCGCAGGTTTCTCATTAAACTGCGGAGGAATTAATTGATTGCGGAGGAATAAATTACATGCGGAGGATTTCATTAATGACGGCAGACTGCGGAGGATTTCGTTATTTTCAAATGCGGAGGATCAGTTGCCAAAGGAGATTACTGAGTACTCAGTTTTTTTGGGATCATCTTTCCCAGTATTTCACTGTTAGGGATTAGCGATAAAAGAAGGGCAATCAGTACAGTTTGACAGAAACAGCATCCCTATTGTTTGGAGGAAAAACAGTATTATATGCAAATTCTTCTCTGTAACGAAACTACTACCACAATTAACATAATCAACAAAACAAAATACTCGAAACAAGATTTTTTTGATAGGATTGCACTTTATTTAAATTATTCTACAACAAAGGTTTTCACGGTCGGCTCCTCTGCCTCCAGTAAAATTCATGTTGTCAAGCCACTGCGTAAATGACTAGAAAGTCTAGCTAGTCTAGACACAACGCCAGCCGCCCGCACTCCATTACAATAAAACATAAAAAAACATAAATTGTATTCTCTCCTCATTTCCTCCTCCTCCTCTCCGCCTCGTTTCCTCCTCCACCTCCTCATTTGTTCATCCGGAAAGACAATAGATCCATGACGTCATCTGAATTAATGACCACCGCACCACTTTAATGAGATACCGCACTCAAAAAACAGGATAATTCCATCCCTCCTATACTACTCACGTCTACATAGTGTGTTCAGCATAACCCAGCCACAGTCTATTGGCAACAACCTCGCCATCTGATTGGCTAGCCGTCTATTGGCAACCTTGCCATATGATTGGCTAGCCAAGAGCGCCGTCTATTGGCAACCTCACCATCTTATTGGCTAGTCAAGAGCGCCGTCTATTGGCAACCTCGCCATCTGATTGGCTAGCCAGGCGCTGTCTAGCAACCGATAGTCGACCTTATATAGGTGCACTGCAGACAAAAATCACTTAGAAAAACGCTTTTTGCGAGAATTTTCAGTTTTCTCGATTGCGAAGTTGATAGAACAGTGGCTTGGTTGTGCTAAAACAATAGACCAATAGAAGGTCGCCATGTTCATTACCATATCTACTTAAATTAGCGATTAAGCACTAATACTGCTGAAAAGAGCACCTCAAAATTCCAAATTTGAGAGTTATATCTCGTCTAGAAGCCAAGACAGAGTTGTGTAAAGTGCGCTATTGTTAAAGACATTTGTAAGGAAGTCTCCCTCATACAAATGTCTGTAAAATTGTCTTACTTTGCTCCCATACATCGTACAATACATAACTCTCAAATTTGGGATTTTGACTAATTTTGATGTGCTCTTTTCAGCAGTATTGGTGCTGTCGCTAATTTAAGTAGATTGGTTTCTATCGACCTGGGGCTGCACCGCTTGCCAGCGGTCTGCCGATAGAAACCTCGAGCTGGCAGTCTAATTGTTAAATATAACATACTTTAAAAGCCAATAATTTGAACATTCCATAAACTGCACAACTTAGATGACTTGTAGGATGGTAGGAAAAAATAATAATACAAACGTTTAGGGAAACATTATGCAACAATTTAATAAAAAGATCGATGAAGTCCTTACAGGGTGTTCACAGTTCCAAGAACCAGGAAATGCAGGCCTATCCCTATTCTCTACAACATAGGTACGCAAGTGGCCAGCATTGATATCGGGGCCCAACTCTGTCTCAAATGGGAGCTTGTATCCAGGGACTTGGTCTGCTGTTTAACACACAGAATTAGATTTAAGTAATGGCCAGATAAAAACTGTAGTAGAATCCATTGTTCTGCGGCAATGAGCCTCCCCCACATACGATTTTGCTTGAATATGCCTTAAGTGCTTTAGGAGGTAGCTACAGTCCAAACTACATCTCGAAAATAAAGTATTTTTTATGCTATTGGCTCTTTTTTTCTGTGAAAATGCAGAAAAGCCACCATCCAGCCAATCAGATATAGAGAAAACATAGGATTTTTCAATCGCAAATTTGAGAACTTTCCCCACACACGATATTCTTCGAAATTAAACCATAGTTAGTTTGATCAAAAATAAATTCAAACCACAAAATAATATTGAATGAAAATGCATTATTTCGATGGATTTCTATTGAATTTATAAGTATCAGCCAATGAAATTACGAGAAAGAATAATAGAAAATTAACACCTTTTAACATTCCTTGCCGTAGAGCACTACAGTTCTTATCTGGACTATTACTTGAGCTGTTTTGAAAAATAATAAGATATCAGACTTATAGAGCGCCTATACAAAATTGCTCTAAGCGCTTACAATGTAAATTCAATCTAAATCTAGTCTTAATCTAAATCTAAAAACTAAAAAAACTTTACATGTATAGTTATATGATAATTTAAAAATAAACTGCATAATTAAAAAGCACGAAGAAATATATACATAAGTCATGTAAACGAAAGACGAAATAAATGTGTCTTTAGATTTGACTTAAATGTAGGTATACTGGCGCTAGATTTAACTTCTTTTGGCAAACCATTCCATAAGGAAGGGAGATACCATAGAAAAAACCCTATCCCCATAGTTCCTTAATTAAGTGGCTCATTGGTACTCGTAACTGATTAACAGATGACGATCTAAGGCATCTGGTAGGTTGATAATGTTCAATGATCTCAGTCAAATAAGCAGGTGCTAATCCATTCAAGGCTTTAAAAGTCCATAAAAGAATCTTAAAAATAATGTGTTGTTCAATAGGCAACCAATGCAGTTCAGACAAAATCAGAGTAATATGGTCGTATTTATGAGTATAGGCAACTAACCGAGCAGCAGCATTCTGAACGTTTACAAACAGCATTAACATGTTCTTTCATCATAAAGGATTTGTCAAAAATTAAGCCAATATTCCTAGCGGACTTAGAGGAACTGATGCATTCGTCACCAACGTTGACCGACTCCAAACCTGGCCGTGGACGAAATCGCGAGCTAATCACTAGAAGTTCAGTCTTGTCCTTGTTGAGTTTGAGTTTGTTGCTAGCATCCATTGGTTTATCTCAGAAACACAGGTTTCTACCCTCTGGACTGCTGACTCCAATTAACCATTAACAGAAGGTTGGAATGTAGCAAACAATTGAATATAGTCTGCATACAAATAAAGGACATATTGTGCTTCCTCAGGATATCACCTAGTGGAGCCGTATACAGTAGGTAGAGGATCGGACCCAGTACTGATACTGTGGAACACCACATTGGCCACTGAGATGCGCTCTTGCACCCCTACTGAAAAGACTGTCACTGGACTTTGAGTTCTTTGTTAACTTTAGACCTGTCTCAAACCTCAGTTGTGTTTGTTTCTAAGGCCATTGAGAAGGTTGTTGCATCACAATTGAAAGACCATCTTAATTATAACAATATGAATGAACGCTATCAGTCGGCATACAAACAGTATCATAGTACAGAGACAGCACTTTTACGGGTGCAAAATGACGTTTTACGTGTCAATGATAATCAAGGATCTGTTATTCTGCTCCTCCTAGATTTGTCAGCAGCGTTCAATATCGTAGACCATGAAATATTACTGTCAAGGTTGTCTATCAGATTTGGCATCAAGGGGAGTGCTTTGGATTGGTTCTGGTCAGACTCCAAGGAGAGGTTCGCTATCCTTGTAATTACGGTCAGAAGGACACCAAGGCAGCTTTTGAGTATACATGCCGGAACAGGATCTAGGACACATCATGACTTTGAAGATGATAGTAGAAATAACGAGATAACGATTAACAGCAAACTTAATAGATAATTTTACTCCCAAATAGTTTTCACTAATATTGGGAATAAAATAAACGTAACCTTTTTGTTGTGGCACAATGTTGTAACAACTTACTTCCATAGATGTCTTTACAGCGCATTGCAGTCTCCCATAGCACCAATGACAGAGCATAGACATCAATCTGCTTCAGCGCGACTTCCATATTAATCACATTGACTTCGAAACCATCAAGCATCTCTGGAGCCATGTACCTCAACGTACCGACCTAACACCAAACAACATGTGCTTGAGGTAAGCATCAATCTAACCCATATCTCATCAGAAGTAGACTAGTTTTCAATTTAATGTTCAATTTTATATTAATTATATCATTTGATAAATCAGGGCTTGAATTTAATGATATCCCATAACCAATGGTAACTACGTGTAGTTTAATGATATCCCGTAACCAATGGTAACTACGTGTAGTTTAATGATATCCCGTAACCAATGGTAACTACGTGTAGTTTAATGATATCCTGTAACCAATGGTAACTACGTGTAGTTTAATGATATCCCATAACCAATGGTAACTACGTGTAGTTTAATGATATCCCATAACCAATGGTAACTACCTGTAGTTTAATGATATCCCATAACCAATGGTAACTACGTGTAGTTAAATGATATCCCGTAACCAATGGTAACTACGTGTAGTTTAATGATAACCTGTTAACCAATGGTAACTACGTGTTGTTTCATGATATCCTGTTAAGGGCCCATTGACATATTTAAATTGGCCGTTGCTAGGGAAAGTTTGCAGCCTCGTAAAACCAGGAAAATTAAAGAGTGGGCAATGATTATTGTCAAGGTGACTCCTAGCGTAAAGTCTTGTAGTTTGATGATGTAACCAATGGTAACTACTATCCTTGGGAATATGGACAGTGGTCTAGTAAACCGGTGCTGTTTTCCTGGACTTGTCAAAAGCGTTTGACACTGTTGACCATACTATTCTCTTCAACAAACTAGTAACAGCTGGCTTTTCTGACACAAGTGTGAATTGGTTCAAGTCCTATCTATCTAACAGAAGCCAAAACAACAACTTGGCAAATGTCTCTTCCTCTCCCAAGAAAGTTCCTGTCGGAGTTCCTCAAGGAAGCGTCTTAGGACCACTACTATTTCTTGTTTATGTAAATAACTTACCATCATGTGTTAATTACTGCGAGGTGTCCCTCTACGCTGAAGATACAGTAATTTACTGCTCTTCGACTAATGCCCAGGAACTTAAAGATAAATTGAACGCTGATCTTCTGTCCATTTGTCAATGGTTTAACAGCAATCTCTTGACACTGAATACATCTAAATGCAAGTTAGTAATTTATGGCAGCGCACGCAAGCTCAAGGATTTCAGAGAGGTTTCACTGACCATAAATGGCTCTGCTCTTGACCGAACTGACTCTTTTAAATATTTAGGAGTGACAGTCAGTCAGAACATGAGTTGGTCAGAACACGTGGTAGAGTCAGTAATAAAGTCAATCAACGTCTTGGCATCATCCGCCGGGTAAAGCATTTGCTGCCCTTGCATGCGCGGCTAACTCTCTATAAATCTCTTGTCCTTCCCTTACTTGACTCTGACGATATCGTCTGGGGAGATAAGAATAATTCCGTCCTCATGGATCACCTTCAAGTTCTTCAGAATAATGCTGCTCGACTTATGCTCGACTTTCCCTCAAGCTCTTCTGCATCTCAAGTACTCGAACTATTAAACTGGAAACCACTGTACCTTCGACGGCGCTATCATCGCCGTATTACTATCTTCAAATACTTAAATAGCATGGTGGACTTCAACTTTAAATTAAAGAAGAATCACGACTTTCAAACATATAATACACGCCGTCAGCACAATCTACATTTATCATTCGCACGTAGGAATTGGGGACAACAGAAGTTTACCTACCATGCACTATTAGACTGGAACTCTTTAGACTCTGAAGTTATACAATCAACTACATTATCAATTTTTAAATCTTACTGGTACATAACTTAATTTCATAATAATCCTTGTTCTATTTCTATTTTATTTCAACCATTTATCTTTTCTGTTTTCCATATATTAGTGAAATATATATTTTAATACAGGACCTCCCTGAAAATCACAAATTGTGAGTGGAGCTTTCCTGTCAAAATATTATTATTTTTATTATTACGTGTAGTTTAATGATATCCCATAACCAATGGTAACTACGTGTAGTTTAATGATATCCCGGCAATAGAGCACAAATATAACTTCAGGTCGAGGGTAACACATTCGGCCTCAAAATTTGAGAGACAATGATCGGTAAAGAATCCCCGAGAAATGGAAATCAATAGAGAAAGTAGATTCGGTTCGGTCATTAGTTGTTATGACTCACAATAGCCTGTTCAAAGGCTCTAGATACTGGGGAAAATGATGAAAATAAAACATGGCGAAAACAAAATGGCAGACGGAAAGAAGAGGGCGACTGGGGAGAGGGGGAGGGAAAGAGAGCCTGTGGACATTCTATTCCGAAAACTCTTCCGCCCACCTGTCAAGCTGTCACTGAATTGCGGTTTCAAGCTGTCTATCAAATTCCAGTTTACAGCGCGGGTGGGATGTAAACATACCGCGGCATGTCAAAGCGGACCTATAGCTATATAATTTGCCTGTTCACAGGCTCTTGATACTGGGAGAAAAGACGCACAGTTTAAAGCCTGCACACAGTCAGCCCAATCTATGGGTTTGTGCATGAAAAATGGGGCTTTATAAATCCTTTCAAATTGCCGTACAATGTATAAATAAACATACCTTTTTGCTTCCATGTTGTTTCCTTTGTGGTTTTTCTTGTCTTGTAGCCATTTTAGGCTGTTTTGGGGAGTTTTTCATCTGAGTCGAGGTGGATGAAAAACTCCCCAAAACAGCCTAAAATGGCTCCAAGACAAGAAAAACCATAAAGGAAACAACATGGAAGCAAAATGGTATGTTTATTTATACATTGTACGGCAATTTGAAAGGATTTATATAACCCCATACATATCTTCTATTTTCATGCACAAACCCATAGATTGGGCTGCCTGTGGCCTGCATAGCTAAAGAAAGCTAGAGCTATAAACGTTAATTTTCAAAAGAAATAAAATCAAGTTTACTGTGAATTCCGTTCCAGGTAGAGTAGATCGATATAATTTTTCGATACGAGTTCGGTTGAAATTTCACACATTTGCCATTTGGGCGTGAAGTCGGTTTCGCCAGTAAAAGCTTTATACATGATTTCAAAAATGGACTTACCATCCTGTAACTGAGTGGACTTCATCAATCGCTGTTGCAACAGTTTGCTGCCTGGAGATCCTTGACCTGGTCATTCATAATGGCAACCAACCAAGAAACTACAACAATTGTAGCTGTATCCTTA